>CM056826.1:2968218-3713218 GCA_029853015.1 Chelidonichthys spinosus
GATGGAATGATCTCCAACCTTTCCCCCAATGATGTTCCTTCCATCATGACCTCGAAATTGTGCTTTGCTAACCTGTTCTAACCTTAGCTAGAAAGTCGTAAGTGTCCTTCAGATAGCTAATGTGACGGGTGGAAAGAGGATTTAAGTAGTGGTCCATGAATTCTGCTATCCGATAGCTCTCACTCCCGCAATCCGAGACAAAAAAAGATGGAACTTCCCAAGTGTCTGGAGGTTTATGAACTTTTGGCAGGAGGTAGAAATATCTTTGTCTTGGTATCTCCTGTGTCATCAAATACATCTTCTCTTTGTGAGTAATAATATGGTTGTCGGTCATTGAATCCAAAATGTTCCTGATTAACACTGCTGTTTCCTTGTAAATAGGAGTTTGTAACGGCGTATAGTAGGATCTGTTAATTGTCTGCCGCAGGGCCTCTTGTGCATACTGGTCCCTGTCCATGATCACCACTGCACCCCCTTTATCCACAGGTTTAATAACAATGGATGTATCACCCCAAAGTTGTCTCAAAGCCCTCTGTTCGTTATCTGAAAGATTCTTGTTCCCTTCCGGGACTAGTTTTATGTTCCTTAAATTGTGACGGTCCATATGAACCAGGCCCAACAATTCCACCGGAAGAGTTGCGGGGTCCGGTTCCCACCCGGACCCGGGGTTGAATGGCCGGGGATCCCTGTATGGCCTGTCTTCAAAATAAGCCTTCAGTTTCAGCCTACGATGGTAGCTCGAAAGATCTCTCATCAAGACCCGCCTCTGATACTGCTGACCCGTGGGTATGAATGAAAGCCCTTTCTCCAGGAGTCTTTCTTGTTCTGGTTGCAAGTTAAATGTGCTACACAGATTTATTACTGATTTGGTAGCTGTGGGCGTGGGATTTGTTGGCAATGGATTCCCTACACGAAAAAAGTCCTCCAATAATCCCACGCCTGTGTCCAATGGACGCCGTCTGATTCTGTAAAGAAGACGTCCCGCCTCAGCCTGGGGATGCGATGGGGAGTGTTGTCAATCAGACGGTTCAGGATGGTAATGTTGTCCCGAGGCAAGGCGCCCAGTCTGGGTGAGGCATTGATGAGGGGAACATAGATCTTGGCATGGGGAAAGGTGGCTGTTGCTGCGTTAATCAATTTTCTCAGATTTTGATCTAAGAGCGTTGTGTTGCACTGGAACCTGTCATTGAGCCCGAATGATAGTATCACCTTATTCACTGTGGGTGATGGTGGGGTCTTATTTTTTATCAGATGGGCCGCTTGTGCCATATTGGCCCCCGGATAGCTATCCACCTGAACCCGTCTATCCAAAATTGGTGGTAAGCGGGACATGTTGGAGTCTCCCACCACCAAAGCCCCCCTCGTTGGTTTGAGAGTCCAATTCTTACTCTTATTCCCGTTATGCTCGTGCCGTGTGAACAAGTCTAGTGGCGGGGACGGGCTGAGGTTAAAGTCTCCCACTGTCAAAGGTCTGGAACGACCCGGTGGTGTTCCTCTGACCCCCCCGGCCCGTGTTGTTAGGCCTCTGTGGCTTGGGGATGGGGTGTGAGTTGTTTCCTTGGGGGGCCCCCCGTCCTCCACCCTTACTCCTTTTCCTGGTGTGGCATTAACCTTGGATTTTACTCTGCGGCCTGGCCCCAAAAACCCTTTCGGAAAGTTCACAATCGGGGGATAACGTGGTGTATTTTGGGTTTTAGTGGGATTTTCCCCTTTTTTTGGACAATTGGGGTCTGGGTGAGGTCCTCCCCCGCTGATTGATGGCTCGGTACCCCTATTCTCCCTGGGGCGCTACCGGGTGGGTCCGCCCGCAATGGGCGACTTGGGGGGGTCTTTTTATGCAGTGGTGGTCCAGAGGATAAGGAGGGGCCCTGACCCTTAAACCCCGACCGGGCTCTTCGTTTGGTCCTTGGTTGTAGTGGGGAAGGGGCCTTGTTTGGTGCTATAGGGGGTGTATCATGGCCGCTGGGTAATGGTTGCTGTGGTGGATTCCCGGCCTCAGCCCCCAAAGTGGAAGAAGATGGTGGAAGAGGTGGAAATTGCCCCTCCACTGCCCCCCCTGTATCTTCCCGAGACCGTGGGCCCTGTTCTTTGGGGGGACCAGTGGCCCTTCCCCCGGGTCCCTGGATTAGTTCTGGGTCTGGTCCACCAGTCTCCCCAGCGGGATGTTAGGGGGTGAGCCAGTCCGGGATCTCCTTCCGAGTACTCTTCGTTGTAACCCTAACTGCGGTGTGGACTGTAAGGGTCTGGCTGTTCCTAATCCTGTCCGGAGACGGGAGATCGTCTTCCCCCTAGGGCCCTGCCCGGGTGTTATTTGAGGAACCCTTATGCCCAGGAGACGTAAATCCTCTATGGCCCGGGTATATGTTGTTGTTCCTGTGTAAGGAAATTTCTTCCTCATCCATTTATTTGCTAGCCCCCAAGCTGCCTGCCCGTCCCGCTCTATGGGAGTTGCTAAAGTCCTCTTGAGTGTTGAGATAGTGTCCTCATAATGGTCCTCCAAAATTTGGAGACCAGTATGCAGCCAATTACTGGCATTTCCTTGTAGAAGTGTGGCTGTGGGATTGTTTGGCCTGACCGGACGAATCACTCCCGCTAACATGTCCCTGATCCTCCCTAGTTGCTTTGGGGTGCCCCCTGACCTCGCTGCCCCATGCACTCTCTCCAGATGATGGTGGCTTCGTAGTAAATCGTACATTAATCGTGTTAACCGTTGAAATCTGGTATGGCCCCTGTTGTTCGCCATATTTGGAGCAATTCTGCAGAGAAAGCACAAGACAAAATCTGGGGGTGAGTTTTACCCTAGAATGGCTTCCATACCTTCTTTCAATCATCCCCTTTTATCACTAGTCCCATCTCTACCTATGTTGAATGTATCCAAGTAGAGCACACATTTTTTGAAATTTTCATTTAAGCTTAAGCATAATGGGATATGTTAGTCCGATGGCTCAGGCGCTTAGGTTAGGGTTAGGGGTGGGGTTTGGGTTGGGGTTCAGGGTTTGTATTAAACTGTATTTGTTGCGCTGGCCTAAAGTATTGTAAAGAGAAAAGGAGAAGGAAAAATAACAGGTGTGGAAAGTGGATGAGTGGGGATTGAAACAGGGTCTGCAGGTTGGTAGTCCAAAGCTCAAACCACTCTGCTAATTGTACTGTGGTAATGATAGGGTTGAGGGGCTATCCGAAGGGGAGGGGAAGGAAAAAAGCTTAAAAAAATAAAATAAAAAAGCTTAAAAAATATATGTATAAAATTAAGTTAGTTAAGTTTATAATTAGGTTGTTTTAGGTGGAAGAGGGGGACAGAAGGGGGAGAGCGGGGTCATTGGTGGAAGACAACAGGGGCAAGGTGAACGGGAGAAATGGGGATCGAAACTGAGTCTGCTGGGTGGCAGGGCGTGGAGTAAACCACTAAGCTGTGGGCTGTGAGTGTTAATGAAGTCATGGTGGTATTTGATTTCGTGGATGGGTTTAAAAAAATAAAAAATAAAAATAAATGATAAAATAAGACAAGAATTGAGGGAGAAAAGGATAAAGGTAAGGAAAAGGAAAATGGAAGGGGGGCCATAGGGTGGGTTAGGGTTAGGTATAGAGAAAGGACACATGGAGCTCCCCGCGTCGTCCAACGACTTTGCCGTTGAATGGAGCACCAAGGCAAAGCACTGGCCGGCGCATGTCGTTTAAGTCTCCCCAGCCAGATGAACTTAGACCTGAGGAGTGAGTGAGGTGTTGAGGACAGGCATGGTGGTGGAATACTGAGGGTCAAGACACGTTATTGGATGTTGGCATCATACAAGAGGAGTTAGGTTTAGGGTCAGGTGGTTAGGGTTAGAGGTGTTATGTCCCAGTCTAGGGGTCTAGGACACAACACGAAAAGGCCCCCATCTTCCCCAAGTCCCAAGTGACCACAAACACAATATTATGAGAATAATAAGAAAAATGATTTATTTACAAACTAAAGATGATGACAAAACCAGTTAAGGATAAACACAAATAACTATATGCTTCAGGGTGGACCAAGGCCAAAACAACAAACATAACGGTTCCTATCTGGGGAGTAAATCTTACCTAATAAACTGAGGAAAACAGAAATGACACAAAACTTACCTCCCTAACTAAATAAACAGGAGAAAACGCTGTTAACAAAACTAGCAGTCCACCCTTACTACTAAAAAAAACCCCCAAAACTACTCAAACCAACAAAAGACTACTCAACAACAAAACTGATACAGAAGTGTGGCCGGTTGGGAGAGGAGGAGGATGAGGAAATGCCTGCTGCCCCCGGCGTCCGCCATCTTGGCTCTTTAAATATCAGCTGGTCTTGAGAGCCAGCCAATCGAGTGCAACGCCTGGAACCACTCCGCCAATCAGGACACGGGCACAGCACACACCTATTTGCATACGAGATCAGGGAAAAACACAGCAAGCACAGGGCACAAACACTCCCCACCCCCAAGAATTAAACACGCCCCTACAGTGTTCAATTCTACGGATCGGAGGAACACCTGGACAACGCATCCGCTATTACGTTGTCGGTGCCCTTTTTGTGGGCGATCTGCAGATTAAAATCCTGCAAAAGAAGAGACCAGCGCATCAGTCGCTGGTTAGAATTGCGCATCTGAGCCAAAAATACCAAAGGGTTATGGTCAGTAAAAACATGAACAGGCTGTGAACTGGACCCAAGATAAACCTCAAAGTGCTGCAAAGCAAGTAACAGGGCGAGAGCTTCTTTCTCGATCGTACTGTAGTTGAGCTGTTGCCTGTTGAACTTTTTTGAAAAATAACAGACAGGGTGGTCAATAGCATGCTCGTCTTCCTGCAGAAGCACAGCACCTGCGCCACATGCGCTAGCATCAACCTCAAGCTTGAAGGGTCGCGTGAAACAGGGCGCAACGAGGACGGGCGCACTGCACAGGAGCGCCTTGGCGGATTCAAAGGCTGCCTGGCAAGCGGGAGACCAAGCAAAGGTCTTCAAAGGACTTACAAGACCTGTGAGAGGAGCCACTACATCAGAAAAGTTTTTACAAAAACCACGATAGTGACCACACATCCCAAGAAAATGGCGCAAAGCTCTCTTGGACTGTGGGACCGGAAAATCAATAACCGTCTGCTTTTTCGGCTAGCGGACGCACCTGCCCCTGACCTACCTGTTTACCTAAATAAGTAACGGTGGCCTTGCCGAATTCACATTTCGCCAGGTTTAATGTGAGCGAGGCATCGCGGAGACGGCTGAAAATAAGGAACAGCGTGTGCAAATGACTGGACCAGGAGGAGGAATAGGCAACGACATCATCTAAATAAGCTTCGCAGTTCTCGACGCCAGATAACACTATATGCATTAAGCGTTGAAATGTAGCGGGAGCATTACGCAGCCCGAATGGCATAACAGTGTACTGGAGAAAAGCGTCCGGTGTGACAAAAGCTGATATTTCGGAGGCCCGAGGTGTTAAAGGAACTTGCCAGTAACCTTTTAACAGCTCCAGCTTCGTCACAAATTCGGCGGGGCCTACACGATCGATACAGTCTTCCATCCTGGGGAGCGGAAAAGAGTCGGGTTTTGTTACCGAATTGACTTTTCTATAGTCATTACAAAAACGAGTGGTGTTATCGGGTTTTGGAACCAGGACACAGGGTGAGCTCCAGGCACTAGTACTGGGAACAGCTAAACCATGTTCCACCAAAAAGCTCACCCCCTGCTGCATCAGGGATCGTTTAGTTGGATTAACACGATATGCGTGCTGTTTAATGGAACTGTGGCCCTCCAAATCGATATCATGAAGCAGGACAGACGTTTGGCGCGGATGGTCAGAGAAAAGCAACAAATTATCCTCGATCAAAGCTGTAATATCTGCACGGGCCGAAACAGACAGATGAGACAAGAAACCTTCTAGGTTACTCAACATCTCCGAATTCCTCAAACGAGCGGCCGGCATTAAACCACTTTTTTCTGCCAACCCATCATCAGCAAGGTGGTACTGAGGAGGAGCAGACACGGACATCACCGGCGCAGCGGGAGTCGACGGAGGATTACTCTCCCTGGAAAAGTAACGTTTCAACATGTTTATATGGCATACTCTGGATTTACGTTTTCGATCAGGAGTCTGAACCACATAATCTGTGTCGCTGAGTTTTCTCTCCACCGTGTATGGACCCGAAAACCGAGACTGGATCCAGGAAACGGAAACAGCACCAGAACTTTATCACCTGGATGAAACACACGGAAGACAGACTTTTTGTCATAACGACGCTTCATTTTCACGAGCTAACTGACAAACATGATTGAGACGCTCACGAAAGGAACTGACATAATCCTGCACCTTATGTTCAGTTTTTGGCGACTCCGACAGCCACTTTTCTTTAAGGAGCCGAAGAGGACCACACACCGTTGATGGAACCTCTCAAGCGCGCCTTGGGACTCTGGATGGTAAGGACTTGATTTTACATGTTTAATGTTTAGCTCCTTCATTACCTGAGAAAACAGTTTGGACATGAAATTAGTGCCTTGATCACTCTGAATAGTTTTAGGTAAACCAAAAGTTGAAAAAAACTTAGTAAGAGTTTTCACCAGGGTATCGTGTCGCAGCACACATCACCGTCAGGATGTACTGATGTCCGGATTTAGTTTTGGGTAATGGAACTACACAGTCGACCAACACTCGTTCAAACGGCTCTCCAAGCACCGGAATCGGATGCAGGGGGGCCGGTTGAATAGGCTGATTCGGCTTTCCCACAACCTGACATGTGTGACAGGTGCGGCAATACTTAATTACGTCGGATTTTAAACCGGGCCAAAAGAAATTGCGCAACACACGATGGTATGTTTTTTTGACACCAAGGTGGCCAGCTAAGCTTACAAACAGTCATGTGCCAGACTCAGAATTTGCGCACGATAGTCTGTTGGCACAACCACCTGATTAACAACGTGTATCTAACTGGAGTCGGGACTCCACCGCCTCATCAATACACCGTCGTCCAGAAAAAACACACAAGGTGGGCTGTCCTCCTCAGCGGCTACAGCAGAGGAAAGACACAAAGTTAGAGACGGTTTTTGCACATCGATCAACATTTCTCTAGTCACATTCAAACTTAGGTCGGCATCAGCAGGAAAACAATCAGACTCAGACACCTTTTACTACGTCACACTTAGGAGACACCGAAAAGGAGGGCTTCCCCTCATCTAATGTAGCCATAAACGACTCAGACAGGTCCACAACTTCACCCATTTTACGAGCCTGTGCGCGCGTAATTGCGCACACTGGGAACACATTTGGCACAGACACATCAACGGGATCAGAGGCAGGACAGAAAACAGACGCTACCGAAATGGGATTATTAATGACTTCGGGAAGAGGAAACATATTTCCTCCAGCCAAATCATTACCCAAAATAAACGAAATGCCACTGATCGGAAACCGTGGGAGCACGGCAACTTTCACATGTCCAGTGACGAGCGGTGAATGCAAATGGACCATGTGAAGTGGGGCGTTAAGTTCACTCATTTTTATTCCCCACACTAACAAATCCGAAAAACACGAAGTCTCATTCGAAAGCGGTAGGACACTAGCCAGCATGAATGCATGATAGGCGGCGGTATCACGGAGAATTGTCACCGGCACTTTACTAGATTCTTCGCCGGTTAACGAAACAAACCCGTAGGAAACAAACGGCTGGAAACGAGGGTCAATTTCCGCGTTTGCCTCTGGTTCAGGTAACAGCTTAGCGTGACGCACAGGAGGGAATGCGGTGTTAACAAACCCCACACCTGCAGGAGATTAACCATTTTTATGTTGCCCTTTTTTCTTTAGAACCGGACAGACAGCGATCAAATGGCCCGACTCATGGCAGTAAAAACACTCACGGCTCTCACCCGTAGGTGGTGAAGAGCTTTTACGCATCAGCCTTGGGGATCGGTTTCGACGCTCAGGCATTACATTTGAACTGCGAGGGGCCGTCGGCATAGAAAACACGCTTTTATGAGTCAATAAGAATTCATCAGCCAACACGGCAGCTTTTGTTACCGACGCAACTTTTTGTTCGTTCAAATAAACAACGATTCGTTCCGGCAAAAACTTTTTAAATTCCTCTAGCAGAATGAGCTCTCTCATTTCCGCCACAGATTTAACATTACACGCCTTGCACCATTTGTCGAACAAAACGCTCTTGTCACGCACAAACTCAACGTACGTCTGGTTGGCAGTTTTCTCCCCATTTCTAAATTTTTGGCGATAAGCTTCCGGGACAAGCTCATAAGCCCGCAGCACAGTCTTTTTTAAGATATTATAGTCAAGACCATCCTCAATAGAAAGACTGGCACAGACCTCCTGGGCCTTCCCCACCAGTTTACACTGCAGAAGAAGTGACCAGAACTCTTTGGGCCAACTAAGGGCGGCAGCGATTCGCTCGAAAGCGCTGAAATACGAGTCCACCTCGGACTCACGAAACGGAGGGACTAAAGCAACGTGCTTACTAATGTTAAAAGCAGGAGCAGAAACAGAGCTATGGCCAAAAGGAGACGCAGGGGAAGAGGCTACAGGGGCTGCTTTCTCCAGCTCAAGCACCCTGACACGCAGATGCATGGCTTGCACCTCTAGCTGTTTATTTGTAGTCTCTACCTCTTTTATTTTGAGGGCTATGCGGAGATCCGCGGTGGTCATGCCACCACCCACGAGCGGATCTGTGACCGGTCCAAGCTCCCCACCAGCAGCGAGCATGGAAGCAACCTCCGCCGCTTTCACCTCTGCCATCAGTGCGTCACCTCCCGCGTCAACCGCATCAACAGCCGGTTTAGTTAGGACGCCCTGCTCCACCAACTTGGCACACAGCAACTGCTTGATCTCTGCTTTCTTGGCACTGTAAGACACCTGCACACTGTAGACATTTGCTACAATCAACAGATCTGCTTTTTTAAATTTTAAAATTTTTGGAAAAGATGGACTGGTCACAAAATCATCCAGCGAAAACTCCATAATTTCCCCCCCACACACAAAACAAACTGCCAACCAGAAGAAAAAAATACTCAGCGAACCTACCCGAATACAAAGCGAGACAAGAAGACGGACGAGCCCCCAATCATGTTATGTCCCAGTCTAGGGGTCTAGGACACAACACGAAAAGGCCCCCATCTTCCCCAAGTCCCAAGTGACCACAAACACAATATTATGAGAATAATAAGAAAAATGATTTATTTACAAACTAAAGATGATGACAAAACCAGTTAAGGATAAACACATAACTATATGCTTCAGGGTGGACCAAGGCCAAAACAACAAACATAACGGTTCCTATATGGGGAGTAAATCTTACCTAATAAACTGAGGAAAACAGAAATGACACAAAACTTACCTCCCTTACTAAATAAACAGGAGAAAACGCTGTTAACAAAACTAGCAGTCCACCCTTACTACTCAAAAGAAACCAAAACTACTCAAACCAACAAAAGACTTCTCAACAACAAAACTGATACAGAAGTGTGGCCGGTTAGGAGAGGAGGATGAGGAAATGCCTGCTGCCCCCGGCATCTTGGCTCTTTAAATATCAGCTGGTCTTGAGAGCCAGCCAATCGAGTGCAACGCCTGGAACCACTCCGCCAATCAGGACACGGGCACGGCACACACCTATTTGCATATGAGATCAGGGAAAAACACAGCAAGCAGAGGGCACAAACACTCACAAAATTACTACAGTCATAACAGAGGTCAGGGTGATGGTTAGGGGGAGAAGAGGGTTTTGGAGTCCGATGCACAGTCCATTGACGGCTCTTATCACGTGCGCGGCCCACCCCTCGTCACAGTACAGGCAGCGGCTACCTCTCATTGAGACCCCCTGGATGTGTGGAGCCGAGTCTGGAGATCCACACCCTCTCGTGGTAGCACCGCTGTGCTTTGGTCCACCGCAGGTCACACTGGACCACCGTGGCTCGAACAGCCTGCCAGCCGTGCAGCAGGAAGTGATGAACCACGTGTGTGTGGGTGTTTTTCCGTCTCTGGATGTTGTACCTGTGCTGAGTGAATCTGGTGAGTAGGGTGTTTTGGGTTTCCCCGACATATTGCAAACCACATATTGAACATTTAATGACATATATACAATTTTATGTCTTGACATTGCCATAAAAGTCTGTTTTAAAAATGTTGTTATTGTGTGGGTTTTGTAACCATGTCTGGTGTCTAAAAAAGAGTGCATACACCGATGTTTTGGTTTTGTTTAAAACTTTTAATTTTGCTTTGACCAATTTGTCTTGCAGGTTTTTATTCCTCCTGAAGGCTGCAATAATCCTGTGGTCCTTGAGGAGTTGACTGTCCGTGGAGAACGAATTAAAGTTCCTTTTTGTCATTGTGACCAGATTGGTCACTGCCATGACCACCTCTCTGGGGGAATATGTGGTGACAAAAGGTAACGGAGACTCAACAACAATGTTTTTTTTTACCATAAAGTTCTTGAGGCATTTACGGAGGAAAGTCCTACAGTACCCTCTGGTGATCAGTACGGAGAACAGCACTTTGGTTGCTTGTAAAAAGTCTGAATCCTGTGTGCATATTCTCTGGAATCTGAGAAACTGCGATTTCACCAGTCCTGGATATGTGTGTTTAGGGTGGAAGCTGGTCTTGTGGAGGAGGGCGTGAGTGTCCGTGTCTTTGAAGAAGACTTTGATCTCCAGACGGTGAGTAGATTGAAAGTCGCTATGTTTAAATGTCGTCGTGTCCAGAAAGTCGACTGAGTCTTCGTTAATAGTCGATTTGAGTGTAATTGAGGCGTTATGTGTGTTTAGAGTAGTTATGAAAACCTGAAAGTCCTCTCTCGAGTGTGTCCATACACCCCAGATATCGTCCAAATATCTAAAATAATGTGCAGGTTTTTTGTTACATGCGGCCAGGGCTGAAGTCTCCCATTGGGCCATAAATATATTGGCATAGGCAGGTGCGAATTTTTTGCCCATGGCCGTGCCTTTGATTTGTAGAAAAAAGTTTCCGTCAAATTCAAAGTTGTTTCTTTTGAAGTTAATGTCCAGTAGTTGAAGCAGCTCCCTATCAGGCCTCTTTTTATCCGGATATTTTGTGAAGATATTTTTTATGGCCTCAATGCCTTCGTCAATATCGATATTAGTGTAGAGGCTGTCAATGTCCAGTGTAAACAGGATGGATTGATCTGGTATGTGGAGCTGCTTCACCTTATGTACAAAGTCGTATGTGTCTTTAATGTAGCTGGGATGTCTGGTCGAGAAAGGAGTTAGGTAATAGTCGAGGAACTCAGCTGTGTAGTACGTTTCGCTGTCGCAGTCTGATACAATAGGTCTACCTGGTGGGATGACATCGGGAATGCTCCATTTAGAAGGCTCCTTGTGTATTTTGGGGAGCATGTAAAATAATCTGGCCCTCGGTACCGAGTTGCCCAGTAAATACTTCTTTTGTTTAATGTTGATGAATATTTTCTCCACCAGTGACTCTACAATTTTGGCCACTAGGGGGATAGTGTCCCGGTATATGGGTTTAGGCAGCTTAGTGTAATATTGACTGTCATTGAGTTGTCGGTAGCCTTCCCACAGGTACTGGGCCCGGTCCATGATGGTGATCGCGCTGCCCTTATCAGCCGGCTTAATAACAATGTGTTTGTTGCTGCCAAGTCGCTTGAGTGCCTCCACTTCGGAAGGGAGGAGATTCGGCTTAACAGTAACAACCCTGAAATCTGCATCAAACCATGTGATATCTGCTTTTATAAGTGCATTAACGGCCGGGGGGATCTTATCAACAGGAGGGGTCCAAACCGACTTGGGTGTGAAGGGCGGCGGTTCCGAGTCCTGCTTATCGTGGAAGTAAACAGAGAGTTTCAGTTTCCTATGGTAAGTCTGGAGATCAAATCTACTCTGTTTAACAATGTCTCTGTTACATCCGTCCGTAGGAATGAACGAGAGGCCCCTATTGAGTAAGGTGAGTTGTGTGTCAGTCAGCTTAAAGTTTTTAGCTAGGACAATGAAGTTCTTACTGTCATTTTTGTTATTGTTACTACTAATATTATTGCTTTCCCCCTCCTGATTGTACAGGCTTGTGGGGAAGTCTAATTTAGGTAGTTGATCCAGTGCTCTGAGACATTAACTGCCATGGATCGAGTCCAGTGAACCGAGTCTCTTTCGGTGTTGAATTTGTCCTGAGGCAGAGCCACAATAAAGCCACAGTTCGCCGTGATGTGTTGATTGAGGTGAGTCAGGAGAGTCTGTTCTTTATGTGGAAGAGTTTTGGAGAAGTTAGTCTCCGGAATCAGGATCTCGGCGTGAGGGAACCTGCTTTTGGCAGTCTTGAGCATTTTCTGCAGTTCTTTGATGGCCGTTTCGACGTTCAGTTGGCCCTTGTTGTTGAGGCCGAAAGAGAGGACCATTTTGTCGACCGTCACGGTGCTCGTGGCAGTGGCGATGATGGCCTCTGCATGTCTGAACGTGGCCCCTGGGAAGCCGTCGATCTGCAAGTCTGGAATGGTGAACGGCGGGAGTCTGGTGACATTCGAGTCGCCTAGAACAATCCATTTCTTGTCCATGTGTAGGGACCAGGTCTGCAGCTTCCTGGTGGTGTTGCAGTGTCTGGTGGGTCTGCGTGTTCTGCTGACAGAGGGAGAGAGATCAGGCAGTTTTGCAGTGTCAAGGTTCAGTTTGGTCTGGATCATAGTCCAGGGTTAGGGTTGGGACTCAAAAGACCAAGCTGTTTCGATTCCAATCATCATCAATGTTGTCACTTTCAGATTTTCATATACTTTGAACTATACTATAATTGAACCAGGTGCACACCAAATCTTAATCAGTTCGAAAAACATTCTGTAATTAGTTTTGTAAATGATGCTCAAAGCTTCTTATATTGCCGTAGGTGGGTATAAAACACAACATACACAGTAGTTGTGGGTTATCACAAAATACTGCCTTCAACTCTAAATACTGTACTATCTGGACTATATATCACTCTGTATTTGTATGGAAGCGTATTCCTGCCATGTCAGAAAAAGAAAAACGTAGTAACAGACCACAGACTGGGTGAGGGGGCATGCTGGAGACAGTAGTCCAGTGCTGCCACAAGCTTCATGCCTGGCACCCTTGCAAGCAGTCCCTGAGAGGTCATAGGCTGGGGGTGGGAAACCTTTTTATATGAAGAACTACACTACTGACGGGCCAGGTGGCCTGAGTTATTAGCATCCCTGCTGAAAAAAAAAACACATAGAGCAGCACCAAAACACAACATATGCTGGTCTTGCTAGTGACTTTTCACCAGCCAACAACTAGTCTTCTGACTCAAGTTTGAATATATGTCATCTGAAGCTGATAAATAAAGATTTGGTTTAGTTTCTGTGCTGTTTGTCAAACAGTCACTTTGAACTACTGGACCCATACTGCAGCAGAGATCTCCAGAGGGGAGGAGAAGTGGGAACAGAAAGAGGACTGAGGTCCAATTCATGGTTACATAATAGCCCCTTTTAAATAGATCAGGTGGCACATTTGCAGCAAGGTAAAGTCTGCAATCTGCCGCCTTGTCTATTTAAAAGGGAGGTGTAATATTCCTTCTTTTCCAAAAAGCTCCCACTTGGCTGCCGTTGAAGTTGGCATAAACATGTGATGTGACGTGAAGCACGGCAATAAGTGTACCCTCCGAGGCATCAAATTGGCTGTCCAAAACAGACCTCAGTATACCGCCGTCTGTTTAAATCCGTGGACCTAACCACATAAACGATGGCCAAACCGGCAGCTGGCTGCCCAGTATAAAAACGACACGGTTAACCATGTCGCTATGCAATTAATTGCCACAACAGTAGGGAGCACGGTAATGTGGTAGGTGGACCCTTACAATAGTATCTGGCTAGCACCACGGAGCCCTCTGCAATCTGCGTCAATGTGTAACCCTGAATTGGGCTTAAGACCCCATCAAAGCTGAAGTGGACGAGCCAGTGATCTGAGTCCTGGGATTAATACAGCTGATTCAGATCTTCACCAATCAAATGACCTCCTCTCCTCACCTTTAATGCGTTAGGGGAGGTTCAGTGCAAGATCCGTCACTTGACAACCCGATGACAGAAGCAGCACCACCGCTCCCACCACGTGCATCACGTGCTGTGCGCGTGTATTATAATAATAACGTTTCCGTTACGGGTGCCATCCGCCTTTGATCTGACGTCAGATGTGACGGGACAATCTATATAGATATAAATTCACGTGTTGATTCAATTAGTTGCATTAAATAGTGTTTGTTGTGATTATTTATTGCATTTAAATGTGCCTGGAACTGTGGAAACCTGCCTGTGAGATCTCGGTGACGTGTGCGCACTGCGCGCCGGTCCGCCAAACTTCCGATCCGCCAGCTGTGATTCGCATTGAATCAATGGACTTTATTTACGCCTTGCGCCGAAAGTAGACCAGGTTGGAGCTGGCGAGCTTTCAGCGCAGTCTCGGCGAGGCTTTTTGCCACGAAACTTCCACTACGCCAAGCTGAATCTGTGACGCCTCCCCCTGCTGCGCCGCCACACCCATCTTGGCGCAGGCGATCCACCAAACTGCCAAACTGACGGTGCGCAAGGCTGCGCGGGTCGAAACTTGCACTGCGCCACCCTGCGCCGCCCTGCGCTGGTCTACGAAACTAGGGCCCATTATGTGAACACAAGGGGGCCAGAGTTAATTTCTTCAGTCCGCTTCACGGCCCATTTTAAGAGGACTGAGTTTGGTTAATTATGGGTAGTTTTCACTTGGAACAAAATGACTGCAGTTTGGCCAACACCACATAAAATTAACCAAATAAACCAAATGAAATTAGCAAATGTATAGGCAGGGCTCCAGACTAACTTTTCACAGGTAGCACTGGTGCCACCTAACTTTTCATTTAGTAGCACCAAAACAAATTAGGTAGCACCATATTTTTCTTTGTATAGTGTGCTACACACCTACACACACATGTTAATCTGTGTGTTTTTTTAAGATACCTGGCAGCAGGGCTCCAGACTAACTTTTTGCATTGGTTGCACTGGTGCGCCTAACTTTTTTTTTTTAGGTGCACCAGCACAAAATTTAGGTGCACCCACATTTTTCATTGCGTCGCCTTTAACGCCAAAAAGTCACCTTTTTATCGCTCTCCTTTTACATAATGACACCCCCCTTATGGCCTAGGTTAACTGCAGCACCATCAGCACCCAGAGGAACCGTTTTCTGCAGCCAATCTGCACACTGATGCTGTTTGTGGCACAATAAAAAGATCATACAGGTCACTAGCCTATAGATTGCAAATGGAAACTGTTTATGTGATCTAAGCCTAGCCTACTTATATTTTTACTTAGGCTATTCATTTTTAATAATAATATTAGGAATAGGCTACTATACAATTTCCTATTCATGATCTCTCATGCTGTAATGTGGGCCTTCAAACACAGTGCGTGTCCATGCTCCACCTCGACATGTCCAATTAACATGTTGACCGGACTCCCTTTACGCAAAATGCAGCAGTAGACAATAACGCACTCCTTCATAGAGACGTCTGTGTCGCCGTCAGTCATGAATGACGTGTACCGTACGTGGCGTTTCCAACCTCCGCAGCTGTCTCGTTCTTTAGTGTTGGCATTTTTTTTCATCAGAATCATTTCGGACTTAAATTTAGTGAACGGCAACTCCTCCGTTGCAATATTGTATGCAACGTTTAATTTTATAATAATTTCAGATTCCTCAGTGGACCTGATCGATACAGCCTGACGCTGAAATGCAGCGGGATGAGGGGCCAATTTATTAACACACTTATCACGGCGTGCAGTATGCTTTTTGGACATATTGCGCCTTTTCAACGTCTCGATGCGAAATGTTGTTGACTCCTCCACAAACGCACTATTACCGGCCATATTCTGACCGCACTCCCGACAATAAATGCAGTGCATTGAGTCCCTTTCTTTATCGTACATCAGCCAGGGAAATTGCTTCAACCAGTCCTGTCTGAAGGCATATTTTGGGGCTTTTTAATTAGTCTAGGGGCGAGGCTTTCTGCCTCTCTTCATTTTCAAAGACAATCGAAGCGCTCAGGAGTACCTGCTCCGCTCGCTCGCATTTTCGAACTGACACAATTTACAGCAGTGAAAAGGACCACAGCCAATCAGAGGCAAGGACCCGCTCGTGCTCTGTCTCTTATTGGTTTAGACCACGATACCGTCAGGAGAACACAAAGAGATGCTGCGCTTATGATTTTTTTATTTCACCCGAGCAGCGTTGGGTGCACCAGTGCGACCTACAATTTTTTTCAGTCGCACTCGTAAAAATTTTGGTCGCATATGCGACCAAAATGCACTCTGGAGCCCTGTGTATAGGGCAAAGCTGGTTACAATGTTAGCTTTATATGTCATACGACCAAACGTGAGCTAGAAGACTACCTTTAGGCTGGCATGTACTACATGTTCTCATGTGGTCTCAGTTCGGTTCACTTCAAGAGGGGTCTGAGTATGCTTGGAGTGTTCCTTATGCCAAAAATTGCTGAGTCACTTCTCCCAGTTCACTTTGAGGGCTGAAAGGGTCCATGTGTCAACACACTAAGACTGTGTGTGCAGCTTTGTTATATAATAACAAGTATAAATGTACAGTATATGGCAAAGTAAATGTGTAAAAGTAATACTCCATCATCATCTTTAAGTAAAACCACAGATACATCAATTCATAGCGCTAGTGTATGGATGAATTAATGAATGAATGAATGCGTATTAGGGCTGTCACTTTTTCAAAAAATCAAGTTCAAACAAATTTGAAATGACACGCAATTTATTCAAATTTGTTTTGTTTTTACTTTGTTAGTTACTTTTCCATCTACACTATAGAACCCAACATACTTCCATACACTTAGTCTCAGATGCTTGGGTGTCGTGATTGACCGCTCAGGACGGCTTTGCTCGCTAGTGTCTTCCATTTTCGGAGCAAACAACAGTTGAATTGATAGGTCAAGTGTTAATAGGGAGTGCAATAGGTCAAGCTGATTTAGAGTGCTCTCTGCTGGATCACAAGGTGAACTACTTCAAACGGTCTGTTGTGCTTATAGACTGTACATATTGAATTAGAACAGGTCATTACATTCCAATAAGAAATTTCCCTCCCCACATTTGAACGAATATTAAAATTTCGTATAAAAAGTGACAGCCAGGTATTACATATACAGAATAAGCCAGCACTTACCATGAAGGGCAGGGCAGCCAGCGCACCTTGACCTCTGCCTTCCCCTGCAGACACACACACACACACACCCTGACTGTGCTGCTCTCTACTTTTGAAAGGATCACACAGCATGCGCGGCTGTACAAAGTTTTGAAAAAGTTTTGTGACGGGGAAATGTACCGAAAATATGTTGTTTGCCGTTGTGCATTGAACTGAACAGGGCGTATTGAACGGTTTGGTAAAACACAGAATATTGTTGCATCCCTAGTATCAATGTATTGTCAAATGTGGAATGACTGATGAGCCAGACAACAGTCAAGGGATTATCAGACAGCCTAATGAAAAATATGGTTATACCCCTTACCCCATTAATTCGTCTTGCGATGATTTCCTTAATTGGGAAGACTGTCTGTCGCCTGCATTTTTTGCAACCTTAAATGACAAAAGCAAAAAAGGTTTTTCGAATAACAGTTCAACAAGTAACAGATCCTGTGGGTATTCAAAAGAGTGGTGGAGCAGTGTCATGCTGGGAAGCAGCAGTCCAGGCAGACAGAGCAATAATAGCTGGCTACTGGCTAACAAGGGGGACAGAGGTAAGAGGAAGCTGGCAGAGAAGCTGGATGTGACAATGTACACTGTTGTTTCTGTGAATGACACTAGTCACACAAACAAGACCAATAGCCACCCAGGCAACATCAAGACTTAAACAGTCACTTAGACAGTTTCTTAGAGTAGCCTCATGCAGTCTTGTGTACTTTTGCAACACATTTAATCTAACAACGCCTATGCCATAAAGTGCCCACAGGTACACAGTGAAGTTTCAGTCAGGCCTAAGGTCATTTCACAATCTCAAGTCCCAAGAGGCAAGTACATGCACATTGTCTGTAGTGACTTTAAAATGCTGAGACACAAAAAGCATTACAATAAACATTCACGTCGAGCTGAACCCAACTAATACCTTTTAAAGTGGACCAAAGCAAGAAGCACTCCATTCTTTTTGTGCACACATTATGAGTTCATCTCAAAGAGGAGGACTCAGATCTCTTCCTAGTACACCTAAGCTCTGATGGGGCCTCAGTTATCTAGTGCTTTGTGGGCTGTGTAGTTGCTCTGCATTGATTGTATCATCAACTTCCTTATATGCATGTTATGAACTCTCTGGTATTAGGCCATCATCCATTATCAGCTTAATTATAATAATGACATTATTGTGACGATCAGAGCAGGAAAACAGACAAGACGATCTGGCACAGAGGGGAGGGGGAGCACAAGAACACACGGGCGGGGAGACAATGACACACAGGTGAGGGACATCAAGTAATTACAGACAGGAACAGGAACAACCCTAGGGGGCCCTGACAATTATATCATGTTTAGTATTATTTTTGCTTGTTTCACAAACACACAAATAAGTATACTATTAATATCTGGGTGTTTTCACATATTGTCCCCTTAAACTGAACCAAACCTAGTTTTTTTAAAGCAGGTGTCTCAAACTGATCCAGTAAAGGGCCGCTGTGGCTGCAGGTTTTCATTCCAACCAAGCAAGAACACACCTGACTCGACTTATTCACCTACCTGATTTGCCTTCACACCTTGATTGGTTGGATCAGGTGTGTTCTTGCTTGGTTGGAATGAAAACTTGCAGCCACAGCGGCCCTTTACTGGATCAGTTTGAGACACCTGTTTTAAAGTGAACCAAGCAGTGGACCAAAGCAAAAAGAACGTCACATTATGAGTTCTCTGAAAGAGGACTCGAATCTCTTTCTGGTCTTCTTCAGCTCTAATGGATCTCATCCTATGCCTATTCACACTCACCTGCAGCTGGGGCTGATCGTGCCTTTCCTGGGAGTGTGGCTGGGGCTGAGGGTGCAAGGGGAAAAGTTAACGAATGACATTTCAGATTCTTACGAGAGGTGCTGATCTTGGAATTCAAAACTGAGCTGGAGTGGCACTGCTATTGATAGCTAAAATAACAGTTTTCCCAAAGGGTTGAGTGGATAGAGAGATAGTAAGAAATGGTAAGCCATGTCATAGTATATAGTGTAGTTCAATTAGTTATTTGTTGTTGGCATGATCAAAGTTATTCATTATAATTAAGCATTTACTGAAAACAAACTTGTTGGTTATACAATTACAAAAGTATACAACTTAAAGGAAAGGCAGACGATTAACTGCTAACATCAGACTGGCATGGGTGTATTTTACCCTTTATTTACTAATTGTAACAGGTGAAGTTCACCTGGGTTAATTTGTTTATGGCTAATACAACAATAACAAAAGGAACAAATTTACAGATTGGGTGCTGCAAATGTATACTTACCCTGTCTTTTCTTTTTCCGCGGATGCTCACTTTGGGGCTTAGGGTCTGCAGCTGGGGATGAGAGTTGGGAAAAGTTAGAGAATTATATATTCAGAGTCTCGGGGGAGCAGCTAAATTAATTGAAAGACATGGAAGTCACCTTGTGTAACTTGTTTTAGATTAATACATTGATTACAAAAAGCATGGGCCAAATTTACAGATTGGGTGCAACAAATGTGTAATTACTTTGCCTTTTTCTTTTTATGTTCCTGGGGCTGGGGAATATGCTGGGGATCCTGTGACTGGGGCTGAGGGTCCATGGGACAAAGATCAAGGACGATATATTCTTGGGGTAGTGGCTGGTCTTCGGGGAGGTGATGGTCTTCAGGGTGGGGCTGGTCTTCAGGGTCTGGCTGGAGTGCAGGGAGGTGGTGGTCTTCGGGGTGGGGCTGGCCTTCGGGGAGGTGGTGGTCTTCAGGGTGGGGCTGGTCTTCTGGATGGGGCTGGTCTTCGGGGAGGTGGTGGTCTTCAGGGTCTGGCTGGCCTTCGGGGAGTTGGTGCTCTTCAGGGTGTGACTGGTCTTCTAGATGGGGCTGGTCTTCGGGGAGGTGGTCGTCTTCCAGGTGGAGCTGGTCTTGTTGGAGCTGGGGCTGGGACTGGGGCTGGGGCTGATATGTTGTGGAGAACAAAGTAAGCAAAAATTTAAATTCTGTACGTATCTTCAGAAGAATCTTCAGAAAACAATAATGAACTCTGCATAAAACTAATCTTACCTTTCATTTTGAGTATAAACTCAGAAGCCGTCTTCATGTTAATCAGGAAGTCGCTTAGTCGTTTATCATTTGGCAGATTGATCACCACATCTGCCACCCACTTGCCCTTGCTGTTCCTGTGGCTGGTGAACAGGATTGGCGTATAGTCCAAGGCATAAAGTTTTTGAACCTGAAATTAAACAAGCACATTAGCAGTACACAATTAAACTACATTGCTACATAAATCTACTATCTATAGACCCAATCTGGCAAAAAATAGTTTTGATCATTTCGTGATAATTAAATAGTGTTTTCCTTTTGATTAGAGACATACTGTGAATTGATACACAATATCAACTATTCATTCATGAGGATTTTTTTAATTGCAACTGCCGGTGCTCAATTTCAGTTGAAAATAACTGATCAGATGTTGTGACAGTACTAAATATGGGTTCCACTCCACACAGTTGTGTATGCAGTAATATAATAACCCACTCCAGACATAATCAACTTCCTTTACAAATAATCTTCTTTTTTCATCTTACACAAAACATTACCTTTGTGCAACCATCATAATGCGCTAGGTGATGGTGGTGTAGTGAATAGAGGTCTGGGTTTCTAAACACTGTGGGCTCTAGTTTCGTGGAGCAGCGCAGGGTGGCGGAGCCGGCGCAATGCAAGTTTCGACCCGCGCAGCCTTGCGCACGGTCAGTTTGGCAGTTTGGTGGATCGCCTGCGCCAAGATGGGTGTGGCGGCGCAGCAGGGGGAGGCGTCACAGAAGTTTCATGAAACCTCCGCTACGCCAAGCCGAGAAAAAAGCCTCGCCGAGACTGCGCTGAAAGCTCGCCAGCTCCAACCTGGTCTACTTTCGGCGCAAGGCGCAAGGCATGAATAAAGTCCATTCATTCAATGCGAATCACAGCTGGCGGAGTGGAAGTTTGGCTGACCAGTGCGCATACGTCACCGAGACCTCACAGGCAGGTTTCCACAGTTCCAGGCACATTTAAATGCAATAAATATTCACAACAAACACTATTTAATGCAACTAATTGAATCAACACGTGGATTTATATCTATATAGATTGTCCCGTCACATCTGACGTCAGATCAAAGGCGGATGGCACGCGTAACGGAAACTCAGCCTCTCGGACCAAAACATCTTCCTCTCTCTCTCCTGTTTTTTATAATATCGGCATTGTTATTATTATGATATGCACGCACAGCGCGTGATGAGCATGGTGAGAGCGGCGGCGCTGCTTCTGTCATCGGGTTGTCAAGTGACGGATCTTGCACTGAACCTCCCCTAACACATTAAAGGAGAGGAGAGGAGCTCATTTGATTGGTGAAGATCTGAATCGGCTGTATTAATCCCAGTCCACGCCTCATCTCCTCCTCGTCTCCCACTCACGCCTTCTTCTCCTCCCTCTTTCCCACTTGCGCCGGTGGGCGAGACGGGAGGTGTGCCTGCGCGAGCCTGCGTGGTGCACGAAACTTGCAAAGTCCAGGCGGACACACCCCGTCGGCGCGGCGCAGGTGCGCTGAAAGCTGACTGCGCCTGGTCTACAAAACTAGGGCCCTGTGAGGCTAGTTTCTCATCGCAAGACTCCTACCCCAGTGTGGACTGAGGACAGTCTTGAACTGATATCTTAACTCTTTAGCAGACTGAGTGTTACCAGTTTATGTGTGGGCTATGCAGTGGTTTACTAGTTGGCCTGTGTTGTTGGCCATTTACTCTGTAAAAATCTTGAGTAACTAAGAAAAAGACTGACATAATTGATGGTTCAAGTGAAAACATTCGGAAATATTTTTGGTAGAGTATGTATATTTTATAAACTGGTGTTGTGTACCAGGATATTGTTAAAATGACCCACAAAGCCATTTAGAATACATGCTGCATTCATTTAGGACCTCTGCCACAGAAAAAAAAGTCCACAGCCTATAAGGCCAACTTAAATCATCAAAGTTTAAAAAATCCTGTATCTTAACCTCAACTTCTGTTAACTTAAAAAAAGCATGTATAATACAGATATTTATTTCAAGTTTGTATTTAACAGATGAACTATTTTTTTTCTTCTGATCTATGCATCCACAGACGGGGTCCTTGCCCCATCACACATTATCAATGAAAAGTGACAGAAATCATGTTGGGGGGGACTGACTTTCTTGAGGGAGAGAGATTCTATTTTCTGGTGTGGAAGAAAACTCTTCAGGTCCAATTCTGTGGCTGGTTCAAATGAGGTTTAATCACTGATAGTGGAGAAAAGAAATTCACAGTGTATCCATGAAGATCCAGTCTCTCGAATGGCTTGGCCGAGTTGGATTTATACAGAACATGCGAGAGAACAAAAGGGAAGGCGTCATGAGTGGATTTGCATTGAATCAACACGTCTCTCTGCAGAGGAAGAGACATCTGTTGATATCTACAAGGTGTGACCGTTCTCGGGAGAGCGAGACGGTGTCACTACAGGGGTCACTCATCGGGCCTTGATCAATGTATTTGAGACAAATATTTACCGAGACTGTTCAGGAAGAGGGATTGATCAAAGAGTCTTTTCATCAAGACGGCAAGGTTTAAATTCAATAGAAATAGCTCAGCAGGACATTTGATGTTCCAGAGAGAAAGGAACATTATATGGGATACAAATAAGAAATGTAAGGTAACACATTTTCTTCTACACTGGACTGATGGAAATGATCCCCTTAAGACGGACAGATGGATGTGCATGTTAAGGTAAATACTGTGCGTAGTTTGAATTTCACATTGATTACCGCTCAATTCATGAAGTATGAGCATTTTTACTTACAGCAATATTGGCAGAGGCCACCATCCGTGCTGCATTCCGCTGGTTTATGAATCCCTGCCCCCACTCACTTGTGTGCTGATCTTTTGATTTTTGCAGCTTCGGGTTTCTGCAAAGGCTTTTGAAACACCCCGTGCACGATCTACTATTGGCCTGATTAGGGTCCTTGCAGTGAGGGCAGGGTCTGAACTTTGGCTTTGTCATTCTGAAATGTACAACAGACAAAAACACACAAAATATCAAACATTGATTCAAACACATGTATGCTCAAAAAAGACATTCATGCACATTCAGGTGGGCAAGTCGGAGCAGTGGTTAGCATCCCCAACTGTCATCCAGGAGACCATGTCGCTTTGGAAAAGAGTGTATACTACATACCTGCCACTTTTACCTTTACCTGACAAAAATCCCTCACAACTTGGACTCAATTTGTAGTGATTATATTGTAAATCCTGATTGGTCTGCATGATATATTGAAAAAAAATCTACTTTTAACACCTGACTCAAATGGCTGTTTGTTGCCTAACTGTTTTGTAAAACTGAGTAGGTATACAGCTTAAGGATGGGTAAATAGCATGTTGAATTTTCAAACTAACAGCCACCTTAATATCCTGGCAATAAGTCCCCTTAAGTTTTAGATAATAGCTTACTTTAACATCTACACCCAGCAAACAAGAGTAAACAAATGTCGTAGTTACAATTACTTATTTGGCATGCTACTTTATCCTGAATATTGGCCTAGTTTTGGGCGACTGTGGCTCAGTTGGTAGAGCGGGTTGGCCAATGTTCGGAGGGTCGGCGGTTCGATCCCCGCCCTTGTCACTGTGTCATGGTCGTTGTGTCCTTGGGCAAGACACTTCACCCAGCTTGCCTTGTGTGAATGTGTATGACTGCTGTATGTTTGAGGTGGTGGTCGGAGGGGCCGTAGGCGCAGAATGGCAGCCACGCTTCCGTCAGTCTGCACCAGGGCAGCTGTAGCTACTATCGTAGTTTACCGCCACTGGTATGACTGTGTGTGAATGAATTGAATCCGGAACCCTGTCAGAGCGCTTTGAGTGTCTTGAAAAGCGCCATATAAATCCAATCTATAATAATAATAATAATAATAGTTTACATTTTCAAGACAGCAGTATGCTTAATTTAGCACTAATCTAACATTATCATTACATTATTATTATGTTTACTAGCTTAAAGCATACTTAGCTAGCTAAGAGGCTAACCTATATTGTGCAGCCTGTTGCACATTTCAACAAGGTATTACATATCTCTAACCCATGAAATTGATACAGTGCAGTCAGAACGACAACAACGGTTGTTTAAGATAAAATACAGTACATTTTCAACGTATTGTTTGCATGCATGCTGAAGTTACTTCATAGACAGTAAAGTTGTACTTACGTAGCAGAGTCGAAAAACGCAATGATGGTCGGGATCGTTGTATGCGCGCACTGACGTGTCACGTGGCAAAATAAATCATAATAGAAATTATGCATTCTTCTCAATTTCCTCAGCTCACTCCACCGGCTCTCGAGCCACACCACAGCTAAATAAAAACAATATATAGAGTCAAGATAAACACCTGTAACACAAAATGCATCACCTGAAACCGAAACTTCCAGCGCAGGCAAACCACACGTTGGCTAACCCCCTTGCGTCAAAATCAACCGATGAGGGATTTGCATTCAAAACAGATGACCCTCTGCGTCTATTTCTGACGCAGAGGGTCATCTGACTGATTTGAATGGAAATCCCTTTGCGTCACTGTGATGACGCAAAATGAATATGACCAATCTTCAGTATGTGACGAGTAGCGATGAGACTGTGTTGTATTTACCAGTTTAATAAGCAACACAATTTTATACAATATGTTATAGGGGGTCCCTCCACCGCGTCACTATAAGCCTAGGGGGGTCTGTTGGACTCTAAATGGACCATAATGTACTAAATGAACATCATGCTGGATTGAAGAAGACTGAGATAATAAATTAAACAGGGATGCAAACAGCTCACTTTTTAAGTGAGACTCCCTTTTTTGACGGCCAAATGGGTCACTTGTGTGGTTCATGCATATCCGAGGAGTTTTTGTTTTTTGGGGGGGGGGTTTAATTTGCGCCAGAACTTTCGTGCGCATGCGCACTCCTCATTCCCGTAACTAACCGTTTCTGCTATCGAGATCATTCAAAAACTATCAAGCGGATAAATAGAGCTTGCACCCGTATATTAATCATTACGCCCACACCACTTCTGCAGAACTACCGTCCAATCACAGACAAGAAAGATTCACCAGCACCTGAAGTATTTGTAACGTGAGCTTCTATGTACCGTTACCCCTGAATGGCTCAGGAATTTCAACATTTTCGACCAGTTTCTGAAAGTAAACAATGAGAGCTTAAGGTAAGGTTGCAGTCTTTTGCTGAAAGTTTAACATGAATATTAATTGTCTTGGAAGTATCCATGATGGAGTGACCAGACGTCCCCGGTTTCAGGGGACAGTCGCAGCTTTTGGTTGCCTGTCCCCGGGAAAATAAAATGAAAACTCTGTCCCCGTTTTTTAAATAAATACATAAATAAAGATAAAAAATTAAGGAAGGCCGATATCAATCAAACTGATGGCCGCACAGGAAATCTCCCCGTTTCTCTCCGCCTTTTCGGGATTTATGTCCTGGTATTGAACATCGGACGACTGGTCATTTTCATCCATGCTAACGTGTTAAGATGCTAAGATGCTTAGCTAACGTGTTATATATTGATATAACTGATATTATCAGTTAACTTGAGCTGATGTTAGCTAGCGCATAGACCTGCATAGTTAGAGATAACACTAGCCGCGTTTACATGGCACATCTGATCCGCATAGATTTCTATGCGGCATAGATCTGTTCCTAAAATGTGTTCCAAATGTACTGTATACATGGCAGTAACAAAAGTGTCCGTTATGTCTCTCGCGCACACCTGTCACATCTCTGGACCGGCGGCGACATAATGGATGGATGGTCTTGTCACTATCGGGGATTTTAAATTTGATTTTAATGAAAGCCAAGCAGGAGAGAGCTTTTCTCTGCCTGCTTCTTCAATTAAGAAGGAGCAGGACAGCGCAGCAACGTCAATTTCTCGTCAGATCTTTATATTTACCCTAAGCTCTAAGCTTATATATAGTCTATTATATACTACATATAATAGTATATAATATAATATAATTGTATTTATAATATCACATTATAATATATATTTTTTTGTTTCCTCTTCTGTTATTTTCAGAATGAGGGAATTAAATGAGGATGAGGCTTTGTCTGTGAAGCAGGTGGATTTAGGGTGCAAGGAACTGGAACTGGCTGAAGTTGGAAATCTCAACCACTATTGAAACAAAGACACACATTTTCCCATTGTCTCATTGTATCAAAAAAATTGACAAGAAAGGCCATGGCAGGTGTACACTATGCATGAGTGAGATCAATTATTCGAACAGAGGGTCCCAAGCACTAGTGGCACACTGCAAGACTGAATGCCATGTTCGAAAATTACGTGACATTATCACAACACGTAGTGTGGCACCGGTCCTTACAGAAGAAAGGCCAGCACCAGCACAAGGACCTGAAAGGATAAGGGAGCAGATTCTGACCCCTGTGCCCACATCTGATCGCATAGCTAACGCAGAGGTAGGCAAGGTTGTTAAGGAAGCATAAAGGGAAAGTGTTGTAGAAGACAACTTTTAAGTATATTATTTTCTTGAAGCAAAAGCGTATTGGTCTCTGAGAATGTGTTTAGTGTAATTTACTCCATTGTTTCCCTTTTTAGGCTATGGTTCTGGGAGTCATTGCAGAGCAGTCCCTTCCATTATCAATTGCTCCCGTCCTTGTTAATTTGGCCCAGACTCTTGCACTTGACAAGATGGCTTTGGCACAGTTAAAACTGTCACGCACAGCAGCCACATACAAAATGGTTAATGGCCTTGCACATACTTTCTCTGAAAGGACAGTTTATCAGCTAAATAGATGTCCCTTTTCTCTTAACATAGATGAAAGCACCTGTAACAGCAACAAGAAAGTACTTGCAATGTTGGTTAGCTACTACCATGAGGATAAGGAGAAGGTGGTCGTAGAGCATCTTGGCTCTCTTGAAGTCCAGAAAGTGACTGCTGCCAGCTTGGAAAAGTCTCTCACTGACTTCTTCATTGAAATTGGCATTCCGTGGCAAAATCTGGTGAGCATCATGATGGATTCGTGCAGTGTCATGCGAGGGAGCAAGTCAGGTCTGGAGACCAGGATCCGCCATTCACTCTGCCCAACTTTGCTGGACATAGATGGGGACAGTTGCCATCACATCCACAATGCAGCCAAAAAATTTGCGGAGCCTTTTAACCTCTTCCTTGAGAAGCTATTTTCAGATCTGCACACAGATCATCAGTGGTCTCCAGATCAGGTATGCATTTTGTAGTTGTACAGGCGATGTATACATTGTAGTTGTACAGGCGAGTCATTTTTTATTTTTAACTTTCGTAGGTGATGTACCTCAAGGAAGTGTGTCAGTTCATGCATATCCCTGCCACCAATCCTCAGAGGTTTGTGCAGCATCGCTGGCTCTCTGCATATAATGTGAGCATCGCCACAAAGAGAATGCTGCCTGCATATAAGGTGCTATATTATGGCTTCCTGAGTGCAGAGGACAAGGCGCTTTACAGGGACCCTCTGGAGGCGCTCTTCAGACAACACAACGTAAGCGAGAAGGCACAACAGCGGATCTTTTCTCTGCATGGGGACCTTAACAAGAAAGGTAGGGTTCTCCTGAGAATGCATTAGTTTGAACACATTGGAAAAGTACTTTTAATTCAATTTATCTGAATTGTGAAACTATAGTTTCTCCATGGTCTTGGAAGGAAAATGAAGGTATAAACTGTTGAATGTGAAAGATACAATATCAGGTAGAATCACTATGTGTAATCAATCAATCTATAAGTATCAAGTATGTTAACATGTCATAAAAACATAAAACAGTCCTCCTGTACAGTATTGCTGACACATTTTACTTTACCATTTTACCTATTCTATTCTCTTTTAGCTATGACACAATTAGGGAAAGACAGAAAGACAAGGGTGAACTCTAAGATTTGGTTTGAGGACACAAAAACTGAGCTACAGCTGAGTGTGTATCAGGGTGTGCTCGCCATCCTGAAGGAGTATGTCATGGTTTTCCAGGTTGGTATTGGTAGCATTTGGTCAAACTAATATAAATAGCTGCTCTAAAGTCAGAGAAATTAAAATAATCCTTTCCAGTCTACATGTTGTAAGCACATACAGTGTGTTATGTAGGCGTGCCAAGTAATGGTGACCAATACTGAAATATGTTTAGAATAAATTCATAGATTTAAGAAGCCCAGAATTTGTGTGTCTCTATATGTCCACATGTCAGTGTATTTTAGGCCTACTTGGGATATCTGCATAACATACTGGCAAAAGACAATATTAACACTGTTACAAAAAGTGGTTATTCTTGTCTGGGGTTCACTTGCTTTGGAACAGGACAGCATGACTGAAAGCCACATTTAGCTTTTTGAAATATCAGGGGAGCAAAATGTTGGCGCATAACCTAACATGATATTTGTTGAAATATTTTCCAGGGGAGCCAAACCTTGGTGCACAAACTTCACGATAGGCAGCTAGAGTTGTTCAAACTCTTCATGAGTTGTTTTATCAGAGCTGAGCACCTAAAGGATGCAACTCCTAAAGAGATGGCAAACCTCGTGATTGAGGGAAAGATGCTCCCTTTCGCCCAGCTTTATGTTGGAAGAGAGGCGGATTCATTCAGAACCAAGAGTCCTCGACATCCTGTTAGTATACTCTCAAAATGACCTCTTACATTGCATTAACAACAGTTCGGACATGATATTGGCCTATTCTTTCAATATATGGTCAATGTTAATGCATTGGTTTTGTTCACTTTAGCTCCTCAAGACATTCCTGGAGTCGGTCTTGCAGGCCTACATTACAACTGGCCTATATCTACAAAAGAAACTACCTTTGGAGAACCCCATCCTACAATCCCTCTCTGCTGTAGACCCCATCCTCAGAGGTCACTCGCAAGCTGTGATCCATTTGAAGAAGCTGGCCACCAACCTTCAACACTACACAGACCCTGAAAGTGATGTCCACCTAGAAATAATGGGGTACAGTGTGTCTCCAGATTTGGCCTCATTCAGTGAGGGAGAGGACATGGTCACTTGGTGGGCCAAGGTCTTCAATTCTCAAAAGTTCCCTGCATTGAGCAAAGTCGTGAAAGCCGCCCTCTCCATCTTTCATGGCCCATTGGTGGAGGCCTCCTTCAACCTTATGGGGGACATTATTGACCCAAAGAGCAGCAACATGGCTATCCCTACATTTAATGCATTCCAAACTGTTAAATATTTTTTTTATTATTAATTTTTAAGAGGGACGATCCCAAATATGGGAAATTGGATCAAAGGCTGTGTCAAAACATCAAGCCTGCTGGGGCAAGGGATGCGGCTAGATGCCAAAAGAACCGGATTTCAGCAATGGAGAGGGCTAAAGAATATGGGTACGAGAAAGCACAAACTGCTGAGGACAGTAAAAGGGCTGCACTTGAAGCCGAAAAGAGGGCAAGAATGAAGCATGCGGCCAAACAAAGGCGTCGGGCACTCGAGATCCTGGTGGCAAAAAAAAGAAGTAATTCTGTCAAAATGACAATGAAAATGTTCTTTTGTTTGTTGTATTAATCCGTTACTCTAGCTATTGCTAATATGTTTACAATTCAATAAAGAATGGAATAGAAATCTTTGGCCCTTTTTATCATTGCGCCCCTTCCATGGTCTCACGTGGGATCGGCGCACGCACCCAACAAGTCGCCGGTATGTACTCACTTTTTTGACCCTTCACCTGTTTGCATCCCTGATTAAAAGAGAAGTAGGGTCATTTTCTCATAGACTTCGATGCAATCTGATTTTTTTTTTTTTTTTTGCAACCAGAGGAGTCGCCCCCTGATGGCCAGTAGTGCGAATGCAAGTTTAAGTCATTACATTATTGCGCTACCATGTTATCAAAGCAATGTACTTTAACAAATAAGTTACCTCCATCCATCCGTTGCTCCTCCACAGTCCAAATATGCTCACTCAACTCAAGGCTTCACGTCACCATGACTACTTTTACTTATATACAGTCTTTTTACATACAGTTCCTCTTCCAACTTGTACCTGCCAGGCTACAGGTCCTTGGATACTGTCCGTCTCACTAGTCTAAGAACAGCTTCACATGGTGAACAAGTTCTTACAAGTCTTTACATTTTCTCCAAAATAAGAACTCAACAAGTGTCCCAAAGAAAAGTCGCACAGTCGGTCAAAAGTGATTATTTGTCACACAAAGAAAACATTCATCTGTTTATCCTTATTGTTGGTCCCATTGTTTGATGTTTTCAGATCCTTAATATAAGTAGAAGCAGCAACAAAAAATAAGTAGTTAAAATTGCTATGATCACTAAAACAAAATGAGCCATGGTTGGCCTGAGGGTAGAGGAAGTGGCCAAACTTTTAATTGACATTTATTCTGATGACTTTATATCAGTCAGCTGAAAAAAGCTGACAATAATTTATAATTGCGTTTATAATTTAGACACTTTGCAATGAAATTCCGAGCGGATGAGAGAGAAAGGACACAAGAGGACGGGAGAGCAAATCAGTCTAACAAGCATAGTTCATGTCGAAGATTATTGAACTATTATTGATGGCTTGAAGTGGATATAGCATGATTATGAAGTAGCTGATCTTGGAAGAGCTAATTCCAACAAATGAATATACTAGTTAAATTTACTACAGGGCGTCATATTTAATATGATAACTGGACTGTACGTTTAAATAATCTGCACAGTAACAAGTAACTAGAAAATTCCCCCGCTGGGAAATTTTGAGAGGGAGGCAGTGGGCCGCCGCCCGGGGGTGTGGCCAACAGCGAAGGCGGATGCCGAGTGGGGTGTGCCTTCAGAGTTGGCTCATGAGCGGACGTGTCAAATGTGGAGTGGATAAAGCATTGATGATATAGTCCTTACTTCCCGTTCATCAGCTCTGGGGACATCCACGATGGCCGCCGATTAGGACGTGTCTTCAGCAAAAGAAACCTGCCGACTACCAATACTGTTTAGAGCAAAGCAATGAACACTAACCTCTGTAATATTACATGCTTCCCCTTCATGTTTCCTCTCTTCATTATTGGTTATTAATTGCATTTCTTGACACATTTCAAATACTTATACAAAGCACTCGTCAAACAAAACGTTCTTTTTCATGTATTTATCTAACAGTCTATTATACGGCCATTTCATGATGCGAGTATGCTCAGGGGTCAGAGGGATGTTTGGCTGCGATGATCTTCCATGATGTCTGCAAACACAAAAACAGACATGGGTAAGACTGATAGCATTACAGCAGCAAGGATGAAGTCACGTCAAACTCATCCAGATACAATACAGTCATTGAATACACAATGGTAAATGTGCCTTACATGTCTTGTGCTGGGTGGCTGTCTTAGAGGTTCTTGAGTCTGTTGTTGTGTCACCGATGTGGGTTTCCCTCAGATATGCAGGCGTACGTGGCAGAGAGAAGTGTGGTGTAAACAAAAACAAACAAAGTACAAATTAGTACAGCACACATTGTTCCATTGGACATTATTACAGTGGTTTGGTGTCACAATGACTCCTTACTTGTCTGCTGGCTTGAAGTGTCTTCATCTGTGTTCCTCTTGAGGTCTTCTTCCTGGGTCTGTTGTTACTCTTCCTAGAACATCAAAAACATTATTTTAATCATTTTTCAAAAGTTTTGTGTAAGCATTTATTCACTCATTCAATGAAGATACACTGGTAAATGTCCCTTAATTGTTCTCTCATGGTGTCGTGTCTCCAATGGACAGAGATCTGCTGCAGTCCACTGCAGGTCTTCTTCCTGGGAGTCTTCTTCCTGGATCTTCAATCATTGCCACCGGATTTAAAAGACATGAATAAGTTATATGTTTCAAAGCCTCATGCAAACACTTGACCAGGAAATACAATTTAATTAAATAATTCTTCCCTTTTTTGTGCTGGGTTCCTGTCTTCAATGGACAGAGATCTGATGCAGGTCTTCTTCATGGTGGGGAGGGTTTTCTTCCTGGGAGTCTTCTCGTTTTCTTTCTGCCGCTGGATTTAAAAGACATAAATAAGTTTACATGTTTTAAAGCATTATGTAAACACTTGACCAGAACATATAATGTAATGAAATAATACTTCCCTTTTTTGTGGTCTTCTTCCTGGGAGTCTTTCTGGATCTTTATTCACATCACAGGATATAAAAAGACATGGTTAGTAAGTTTCAAAGCATCATGTAAACAGTTTGCCAAAAAAAGTAATGAAATAATACTTCCCTTTTTTGTGGTCTTCTTTCTGGGAGTCTTCTTTCTGGATCTTTAATGGCAGGATATATAAGACATGGGTAAATTACATGTTTCAAAGCATCATGTTAACAATTTGCCAAAAAATGTAATGAAATAATACTTCCCTTTTTTGTGTGTGTTTTTTTGTGTGTTTTTTGTGTTTTTTTGCTGTTCCCATCTTCAATGGAGGTCGTCTGGTCCGCTGTCATCTGGTCCGCTGTCATCTGTCATCTCTTATACTTTTCTTTCCTTTAGAAAACAGATCCTCATTGAAGTCCCCGCAAACAACAATGGGCTGGTGATCCAATATGGCCAAGGAGTCCAAGAGGTTTTTCAAGGTTTGTAAAAAGGGTTCTAATCTCAATTGTGGGGGTCTGTAGACAGTCGCTAATAGTACTTTGACTGGAGCCTCAATTTTAACGACAACAAACCCCAAGTCAGTGACATCTTGCATGTACCTTCGAGGCTCTGCATGAACATTACTACGACAGTACACTGCAACTCCACCTCCATCTTTCCTCGCCAAGTCCACACAGCTGTTGTAAGTTGACAGTTGTCTACTGTGTGTGAACATGTCGTATCCCTCCAGATGGAAAAGTGGGGACACAGAAAATTGGGGACACAGAGGAACCTTTGGCCCACGTTCACTCATCACAACGTTTGAGATGGTACCAAACTTGCCGTTAACGAGCCCATCCTCCACGTCGAGATTCCTGGTCAACATGACACGTGCTCCAGGAGCAGCAGATATGCTGTCAGGCAGATCTCGTTTGTGGCCTCTGATGTTGCGAGGCGCCAGCAACATGCAGCCACTCGTGGGGTCTTTCCGGAAGTCTTCGCCTGCAATGTTGATGGCATCCTTGTGGAGGGCGGCTACAGTATCGGCATTGTGACGGTCCACTCCTTTGTTCGTGGCGTAGATGTGGAGCCTGTCCACTGGACAATCTGGAGCACAAGCCGCCGTCTGTGTGAGCAACGCTCTGTCTTCATCGCTCAGATGATCGTCCTTTTGCTTCACTCGCAGATGGTTCAGGAGTTCGGCAAAAGCTCGATCGTCCTTCTGTCTCATGATTTCCGTCAGGTCGACCACTCTGAAGTGGTCCTTCCAGAGATCAAACTCATCTTCCTCGTACACACACACAGTGGCTTGGCTCTACCGAGGGGCGGCAGCTGGTAAAAGTCACCTACAGCCAGGACAGACATTCCTCCAAATGGCCTCCGGTTTCCTTTGATCTGCTGCAAACGCCAGTGGATGTAGGCAAACAGCTCTTTGGAAATCATGGACACTTCGTCAATGATGAGAATTTCAGCTTTGGACAGTGCCGCCCTGGGGTCATCGAGTGCATTTCCGAGACCCTGATACAGTGGCTTTAAGGACCTCGGAAGCTTGAGGATGGAGTGCAGCGTGCTGGTCCCGGAATATTGGCAGCGCAGAATCCTCTACGCTTCCTGGTGAACGCACTTGATGACATGAGACTTGCCGCAGCCAGCTCCACCCGACAGATAAAAATAAAACGGCTCCGGATTGTGCCCCCAGAGATGCTGAAAGCACCAGCGACGCACGCTGTAAAAGATGGAACCCTGAGTGGCGTGCAGACTTTGAAACATCTTCCTGACAAAGTCTGGACTCAACTGCGGTGCGTCGATTCTGGGCTCGAAGCCGATCCCACCTTTTCTCGACTTGAAAGTCGGGGATGTCTTCGTCGCCCTCGTGCTCTGCGTCAATGGGTTCACGCTGGGCCAGACACTCCAACCGGTCCACTTCCGCCTCAGGTGCAAAGGTGTTCCAAGCACTAACAACTGGACCGATCTGGCGATACCATTCCAGCGCTGCATCAATCTTTTTGCCTCGTCCTTCGTATCGTGTCTGGTTGCCATCCACGATGCGTTGGACGTCCATACCCCACTTCTGCACAAACTGTTCGTATGTGGGGTATGTTACATCCGTCAGGTCGCCATCAGATCTGTGCGGGAGTTTTAGAAGTCTCCTGAAAAACTTCTCAGGGGTCTTCTTCTCCGAGAAGCGCGTGTATCTGATAATGGCTGGCTTGCCTGCAGTCCTCTTCTGAATGTAGCCCATGTCATTTCTCAGGGCAATGGCATTCTTACCTTCTGCCTGCAGGCCGTAAACTACCCTAAACTCAGACGCAAACTCGGCCAAGCACATCCCTTCAAACTCTCGACCGAGAGGTCTGTTGAGGTATTTTTCAGGGATCCCTGACATCCACACCTCCTCCGAATCCGGTGACATTTGCCGAAGCCTGCCCATGGGAAGACTCATCTTCAGACCGTCCTCGTCGGTCTGAAGGAACACGACGGAACGCGAGCATTTCTTTAACGGTAAACTGCACGTACGAGCCACAGCTTCTTGTGCGCTTACCTCTCTGTTTTTAGCGTAGGCCTGCATGATCTGCTTCATCTCGTCGCGCTTGTTTACCATTGACTTCTTGACGTCTTTGATGACTGCGTTGAGGAATTCAGTCATCTCGTGCTCCGGCTTGGAGACATAGGACATCATGTACATTATGCAACTGTAGTCGTCCACAACGTACTGGATGTCCATGTTGGCGTTCCATGCTCGGAGCAGGTCCGGATTGTAACCGTTGACCCAGCACTCGTTTGGATCGTGCTTCAGCATGACTACACTGCTGCTCGTCAGATCTTGGACGTAGCCGAGGTACTCTTCGCGTGTCAACTTGCAGTGGCGGAGCAGGTCTGCCAAGCTGCTGAATGAGGCGCTTGGATCCATGAGAGCATCCCTAACAGGCTTCAGCTTCTCCTTTGCTTCCCTCTGCATCCTGGCGAATTCCCGTTTCATTTTCTTCAGCTCTTCTTCGGGATTCTGTGATTGGCCCTGTGCGGTGTCAACAATGGCAGGCCTGATGAGAGTTTCACTCATGGGCAGTTTAGGAAAGCCAAATCTACAGGAAACGTTGCCTTTTTTGCACGACTTTGAATGTTTCCTGCTGTGCAACTGAACTTCCGACACAATTTGGTGGAGTTCTGGGTCTGCCTTGGGGTCAGGCATCTTGCACGAAACGTGACGATATATGAATTTGAAGACGGTGGAGTCGAGGTGTTCTTCAACTTTGGGGGCATCCTTGATCCAAACCAGCATGTGAATGTGCGGGCTTCCTCTGGCTTGAAACTCAACACGGTAAAAGTAATCTTCTACTTCACAGATGGGCTGTGCTGGTGAGAGGATGAGGTTCGACATCAGAGCATCTACTCTTTTTTCAAACATGCGCATAACCGTAATGGGGTTACTGCGCAAAATTTCACATTTGGCATTCCAATCCAGCTCTGAAAAGTCTCCTCGTTCTCTCTGCTGGGCTTTAATGACCTCAATGAATTCAGGCCATCTCATCTCAGCAGCGGAGAACGTGACATAAAATGTTGGTGTGCCTATCTGTCTCACCATGGCGTGGACATCTCTCAGGGCTTTGTTCCAATAAGCTGGTGTGCCTCTAAGGGGTTGCATAAATCGCGTGGCGTCTTGGTTCATAATTAGTCTCTCAACCTCATCCTTATCCTGGAGCATAACATTGCTAATTTGACGCCCGTCTGCAGTTTTGGAATTTCCTTAGCGCATTTGTATGGACATGCTGTTGTTGGCCATGTGTGTCTCTGTTACAAACTGCGCAAAGAAAAGATAGCTTTGGTCACTGGCGAATCGTATGTCCGCAACGAATCTACTATTGAAATACAAGCTGGGAGACAGAGAAATGTCTCTGGCCTCGTCCAGCGTGTTTTCTCCTGTTGGAAATTGCACAGGAAAGGCCATGGCTTCTAGTTTCGGTATGGCGAAGAATCCCACAGGTTTATTACCTTGGGCAGGTGCAACGCTGAAGATTCCATCGCCATACGAAAGGATTTCCTGTGCAATGTCCGGTGGCTGCATGCAGGTGTCCATAGCCAGACCAGGCCTCAGCACCTCCTTTTCCTCCACCGCCTCCTTGGGCTGCTGGCTTTGCCCAGCTGTGGACTGGCCTTGCTCGTTTTGGCTGCTGAACACCTCTTCTAAGTCTAAGTCGCCAAGTAAAATTTGGGGTTGCTCATCGACATCATCTACAAGGTCAAAACTCACATCCTCATCAACAGATACATCTGCATACTCCGAATGACACTCTTTGAGTTTAGCCAGAGAAGCTAACACATTCTTCATGCTGATGGTGTAAAAGTGCTGGTGTCCGTTAAATCTAATGTGCCTCTTTAATTTAACCTGCAGTAGCTGCGCTTCGTCTCTGGACCTAGGAAGGCTGTTCACGGTCGCTTGGACCTCTGACGGTACACACACAACAGCTCCATGCACAGCCCTCTGTTGGCCTTTCGGCGAAGCAACAACTTTTGCAAATGGCAGAATTTTTGCAATGAGCTGCCGTTCAAGCACATTAACGGTAGCCAATTCCGGGGGGATGGGTGCCAACTGCAGTTTGTTTTCTACTGCAATGGGTGGCATGTTTCCTCTACTCAGGTGGCTGTCACAAGTGTGACAGATCCAATCCTGGAGTCTTTCTTGGGGAACAGAGCAAGGGCAAGTGCAGTCATTATCGAAAAAATAAACATAGTTTCCCGTCAAGCATGCTGCAGCCAATTTACTATGTTTACTATATTTGCCCCTCTTGCATACTTTGACCTGATTGGGAAACAGTGTTCGGTTACACGCCGTACAAACGTATGTGGGGCCGTGTGTAATGAATTCCCGGAATGAGGCTATGGCTGCTTCCATCACAGGATCCATCAAGCACTGGGGTGGGCGAGGTTTGGGGTCTACAATCTGTCTATATTTCCTTTTGATATGCAGTGCCCTCTGCATCTTGTAATGGATGCAAAAAGCTGCGTTTGTGGCCAATTTGGTTGTCCTATTGCGAGTAGAAAGTTGAATACAACGTAATCTAAACTCGGGATCACTGATATCTAGAAATAACACTATACTTTTTGTTTTGCCTATAAATACTATGTGTGCTGTATTTATGCGACATATAGTATTTCTGACTACACCGAAAAGCGGGAACTGCCTTGTACTTTTCTGTAATGTAGTTTTTCTTTTTGCTCCGATAAACGGAATCTGCACTATATCTACATTTGATTATTACCTTCTTCCTACTCTGAACTACGGGATTTGCATAATAATTTTTGAAAGACAGTAACCGCTTTTTGTGATAATGACTGTCTTGCGCATATTTAGTCCTTTGTGCTTGAATTCTTCTCATTCTAAAATCATGACAGCTAGCATACTTATGTTTTTGATATTTGATGGTCCTATTTGGTTCATGACACACAGGAACATGCTGCTCTTTGTGGTCACTTGCTCTCCGCCTAGCCTTTAATCGTCTGCGTTTGCTCAGCTTTGAGATATGAGCTGCTGCTGCTGGGACAGCTGCCACAGACACCGTCTCCACAATTGGTGGGACAGCAGCCACAGACACTGTCTCCACTACTGGTGGGACAGTTGTGTTGGAGATGTCCACTGTTGATTGGGCCTGATGTTTACCAAAAGAGTGTTTCAAATGAAACCGGTACAAACTCATAGGTAGCAGAGGGTCCACGATTCGCAAACAGTTTGAGCAGGTGGTCAGCCAAGTCACCGATTTCAGAGAAGGTCCTCATTATTGCAGTCCCAGAGTAGTGTGGTAGGCCTTCTGCGTTCCTGCTGTGGGAATCAAACACGCCGTACCTATCCGATTTGTCTTGGAAAACTGCAATAGACTCTGGAGTTACCATGAGTATAGCATGCCTCACGTCACCTGACAGACACTCCAGCTGTGTGGCAAGGTCCCAATACCACTGCTGGCTTCCAGAGCTGGGTGCTCGGATGAGGCCACATCTGATGTCGGGCATGTGGACATCGTACATATTTGTGTCTGTCTGTGCCTGTTTTGGCATTTCCTCGACTGTAAGGTGGTTTTGTTGGCTGTTGTTTGATTCCCACATACAGGTTGTCTCCTTGTGCTAGCACAGTGTCAAGGGTACACGTGTTTAACTGACAGCCCTCGTTCTCATAGGCCAGAAAAGTCAGGGACATACAAGAACACTGATGGTTTCTAGAGAATTCCTTGTATCTCTTGTCATTCTGACTATGACTGGCCCTCACAGTAAGCTGACTCTGTAATCTGACCTGAAAGAATGTTGTAAAGGATTATTTGTTAGTATTTTTATGCTATTATCATTATTATCATTATCATTATTATTACTGTTAACATTAATATTATTACTAATAACAATACCAGCCCTAGTAGTTAATTAAATTAGTAATAATATTACTGTTAACATTAATATTATTACTAATAACAATAACAGCCCTAGTAGTTAATTAAATTATTATTAACATGTTAAAAAGCTGAAAAGTTAATCTTGTCTAGAACACAGTATTGGTATCTTTAATTAATACAATTATGTCAAACTACTTGTTAATTACATCTATATTACTTTTAATTAATTCTGTTGTCAAAGTAATGAATATTTTTTTATGCAATTGAAGTGAACCTCACTTCCACAAACAAAGACACTTTATTAATCCCTCCATATAGCAAGTGTAAATGAGGTGGAGGGGGCGTCGTCCATGTTCCACGTCATTGATGGGAGAGTCGGTGTCCGGGCGGTCTATGATGAGACACGGTACCAATGAATATTTACACATGAAAAAACACAATGCACCACAGTCATACAATTAAAGTTTCCCAAATGTATTTCAGTTATCCACTGGCTTTTCTGAAATGCAGAAAAAGATAATGTTACAGATTTCAACCGAACCAGTTTTATTTATCTATAGGTGAATGTACTTTCTGTGTGTGTCAGTAGTGGAGGAGATGAAATACCTTAGCTGGGAGGGGAGTATCCAATGCTGCATCTGTTATGGCCCAGGATGGTCCGGCTGGTGAAGGCGTCTTAATCCTGGCCATCTGAGAACACATGACAAAAAATGTAGTAAAATCCAGACTTTGATGAGACTATGCACTGTATTCAGGAGGAGTAATATTTACCTTTGCAAGTGGCGAACAGCAAGGGGTCGCTGCATCACCCAAACCCAGGGATGTCCTGGCTGGGGGTGAGCCAACCAGCTGTTGACACAAGATAAGAAATATATTAGATTCACACGCCTTGGTGACGACACTGTGTACACTTGTGTATGATTGTTTCTATTGTAGCAGGAAGTAACATACGTTCTTCGCTGAAGTTTGGGTGCCTGGGGGGCGTCCGTCCTTGGTTCTGGTCCGTCTCGCTGGGGGTGCCGTCTGATACACCAAATAAAGCACATTATCAATTAAACCCATCATCATTTTAATTACACAAGACAATGAGCTGAATGTTAACAGTAGTATTACTACAGCAAGAAGAGCTCTGCAGACAATTTAAATAAAAACCAAAAACATACCGTCGGAGCCACAGAAACTGGGCTGGCCTCCTCCTCGGAATTCCAGGACGACCTGGCTGTGGGTGAGCCAGCCAGCTGTTGACAGATCAGAACAAATGTATTAGAAGTCAGACAGAGTGGACAGTCATGTGATGTCTGTGTGTCAATTGTGGTGAAAAGTAGCATACGTTGTTCGCTGGAGACCGGCGGCTGCGAGGGGGGCGGCCCGTAGTGCGACTTGCCACCTGCACCATTACATAAAACATGACACCAATTAAACATAAATCATATATCACAACTGTCTATTTGAAAAGTGTTATAAGTTTTATGAGTATGAGTACAGTAATATAAGCAGGATTGACTGAACCAAGCTTCCGGAGGTTTGGTTGGTTGGAAGCTCCCCTTCTCCTGGGAATGAAAAACACACAAAAAAACAATGAGAATTTGTCTGGTCGAATACACAAGTTTAAATAGTAACCGATTAACACATCCCCCCCCCCTTCCCCTAAAAAAAAAATCAATATGACATACCAGCTTCTGTGGCTCTTCTGGAAGTAAAAAAACATCACATTGCATTAAACAAATTGGTTCTTTTTAATCACTTTTGTAAACAGCTTCAGAAACATGTACACACACATTACACTGTAATAACTACCTTGCTGCCCCGACCAGCAGGCCTCCACTGAAAGGGGTCAGTGGTAGGTGGAGCAGGGTCCTCCTCCACAACCAGCGTAGGAGAAACGTTCCTAGCTGGCCTAGACGCCGGAGGAGAGACCCGGGGAGGTGGAGATGGCTCCAGTTGCTGGTGGAAAGCAGACCACAGCAACCGGACGAGGATGCCCATCCCCTCACCATCGCTCAGATGGACCTGCAGACACAGGTCAACAAAGTGAGCTTCTAAAAAGGTAGCCCCACTGAGCATTTCATATCAACACACGAGAATAACCAATATAGCTTTTTATTTCACACATGTATATTGTACTTACACAATCTCTGCTCCACAGCTCCAAGCGCGTAATGGGGGAAGCACTCCGCAGCAGAGAAGTACTTCACACCTGAAAAATATATTCAAAAACACAAGTCATTATAGCATCCACACATGAATTGGGGCTTTTTAGTCATTACTATATGCTAACATGTATTTTTGGGGGGACTTTATTTTTTTACGTACCCATACGAGCCGCCACCCGGTGGTACTCCTGATGAAGAAGGTCTTGGTAAGACTCTTCGACAGTCAGGCGGGGTGGGAAGTCCAAGACAACAACCTGTAAGAAACAAAATCAGTCAAAATCACACACGTTAAGCACTAATAAGAATAAGAATAAGAATACAGAACAAGCAAGACATGAAAAATAGCATACCTTAGGCCAGCGGCTCCTCACAGCCGTGAGGAGCTGAGCGTAATCGACGGCAGCCTCGTCAATGGTCCTGCTGGCAGTCAGGTTGTTGCTCGGAGCCAGGACGCACACTGCCTCAGGGATCCGAGGGAGCACGGCGTGCAACACCTCAGTCCGCAGCTGAGAAGCAGAGGCCCCTGGGGTCGACATGATGCCAAAGGAGACGTTCCCTTCAGGCATCGCGACCACTCCATCTACAAGGGCTCGTAGATGGGAGTCTCCGACAATCAGAACAAACTGCAATGACAAAAATTATTTGATTTGGCATGAAACTCTTTAATCCCTCTCAGTGTTTCCCCTACCTTTGTACAGGCCTGGCAGGGCCGCCAGGCCAAGGAGACCTACCGCCAGGCCAAAAAAAAATCAATATACCAAAAATAAGCCACCTATTAATTCATTCATAAATCAATAATCATTTACATTAAGAGCGCCTCCGCGCAGCACAGTAAACTTGCTCTGCAAGACGCGCAGCCACAACAATCCTCGCTGCGCGCTCCCGCTACGTTCTTCTTTGTGTATTTTATGCGCTTGATGTTGTTCTGATGCTGTTCCGCCTCGTTAAACCACCGCTTTCTACTTTGAAAACACTAAACGTTGACACTGTATTTTGATAAGCTGTTGCATTCTTCAGACTCGTGGTGTGAGCGTTACCGGACCAGTACCAGACCAGTACATTTATAATTTATTAATTTTTTCATTTATTTATTAGATGGATCCCCATTAGCTGCCGCCTTGGCGACCACTAATCTTCCTGGGGTCCATAGGGTCCATAATATTAATTTTATTACATTACATTATTATTTATTTTTACATAATAAAAATGCAGCGGTGTGTCTCCGTCCAAAACCCGCTACGCTCGCGCTACCTTCTCTCACAGATCCGCTCTTGCGCACATGCACTGATGCAGGTCGAGTGTTGTCGAGAAATATAAGGAGAGACGGCGCTCCTTAAAAACAACATCAAGCCATGCGTGTGTAGTATAAGGACGTGATGACGTATGTACAACCGGCTTACGGGCCAAAGCCCTTATGGGACCCCCTGTGGGGCCAGGATTGTTTTTGATAAGATGTGGAACTTTGAGTTAACTGCTGTTGAGTAAACCTATAACTTATATTTTACTTGATAAAATAAGACAATATATGCACTCATATGTCGTTGTAATGTTTTACAGTATCTGTAGCTATTATAATGTGATGCTCGTCATTTTCCAGCCATATTTTTCTGGACCCTAATTTTGGATAATTTCCATTAACCAGCACCTAATAAGTCACTCTCCTTGAAAACCTTGAATACACTCTGGTTGAACAAAAATGTTGAATGCAAATATAATAATTGCAGAATTGCAGACTGCTTGCTGTGCCACCTGACTTAATCCAACTGCACCAATACACCATCCCACGCGTCTTGTCTGTTTAGGGTTTTTTCGGTGGGTACCACCGGGCCTGAAAAAAATTCTAGGGGAAACACTGCCTCTCAAGATCTATTACTTCATAAACTGGACAATAATAATAATACCTTCTTGTCAGGAGACTCGGGAGGGATGACCAACTTGTGGCTATGCCCCGTGAAGGGAGAAGTTGGCCATTGAAGCACCCGCTGGTGGTAACCAGTACCACGGCCTGTTAGAAAGGGACAAAATACATAAAAGGTAAACATAATTAAGGAAAACAAACCAGAAAATGTCTTGACAACAATCATTTTTTTCTACCAATGATTAATTAATTCATCAGTCATTTAAGGATAAAAGATCTGGATGCTCATGTGCACAAAACTTGGCACACGCCACATCCAAGCTCCTGAACGACCTGGCTGGGGGTGACGAACCAACCAACTGATGTCAGATTAAATAAAACACAATAAACCTCAGACAGTGGAGACAGTGTGTGGGTGAGAGGGTTGTGTTAGGAACATACGTTGCCAACTGGAGCTCGGGAGCAGGGGGGGTCTTTCTGGTCCTTGACCCTCTGGCCAGCGAGGTGGGCACCGTAGTTGTAACATTTAGTCTAGTATTGATAGCTTGATAGCTTGTTGTTCAATTCTTGTGAAGCTGTCTATGCTAAGTGAGCAATCAGCTTGTTTGAGCCAGCTCAGCTGGAGTGAATAGACTTGATTAGAGGGAGGGGTCACAGTGAGAACTTGTGGTAAACTGAGCACTTAAAAGGCTGTCACTACAGCGTCAGCTGCAGCGTCAGGCCATCAGAACGAAGACATCTGAACAAAGACACAGGAGCTGTGTCCCAATTCAGGGTCTGCAGCCTTCGGAGGCTGCATTCGAAGGCCGCTTACGTCACAGAGCTGCGCGAAGGCTGTCCCAATTCGTCTAAATTCGAAGGCTCCTCCAAATGCGGCCGACAAATGTGTCCTCCTATCCCCCGTATTCGGAGGATGCACCGCTACTATCCTTCGCGGCCTCCCATATCCCAAGATGCTTTGCGCACCGCTGTTCAACCAACAATGGCGGTGAAAGACGGTAGCAGCACCGGCAGCCGGTAAGTAACGGGTTTTTGCTTAACGTCGGATGTTCAAGGGGCCTTAAAACACCTTTGAGTGTTAAAATGCGTGAAGTTAATAATGCTAATACGTGTAGCCATTGGAATGTAGGGCCAGCTACGTGATGTAGCTTAAGGCTGTTGATAGAGGAGCTCAGTTAACGTTAGTTTTTAAACGTAACGTAAGCCTAAAACCCTTCACTTTCAAATGTTACAAGCTCCGATGGTAACTTATATCTTATTGTAACCGTGGAAGCTGTTAAGTTAATTTGTTCTTGTTGTAAGTTGTGTAGGCTACAGTTCACTCCTCACAGCTGAACATATAACGTTAACGATGGGTTGTGAGCCCTGCTGTATTTCTAGGCTGTAAAACTGTAAATGTTTGGATTGAATACAGAGCTAACCTTAGGAGCAGTATTACTGTTAATATCGTTATTATATCGTATAATCATTTTGCATGTTGACATAACAGGAAATGTGCTTTACATGTCGTTTTGTTGTAGAGAGCAAGGAGCAGACTGAGGATTTGATCAAACTCCGGGTCCGGGATGAGAACGACCACCTTTTGAGGCCAAGAACACAGGGCCACCGACAGCAGCAAGAAAGAGGAAAAGAGATGAATGCTGGATTTGATCAGGGAGGACATGAAGTTACAGAGCGAGAGCGAGGAAAGGAGAGAGAGAGAGAGAGAGGATGGAGAGACTTTTTAGTTTATTGGAGAGAATGGTTGAGAGGCGTTGAATTTTTTGGGGGGTGGTGGATGTTTTTTTTCCTGTTCGATTAAGTTCTGTGTTGATTTGTAATTTAAATTGTTAATTAAAAATATTGTTCCATTTTCTTTTCCAAATATTGTATATATGTCAGGCTTAGGCGTGGAGGGAGGACTCAGATGCAGGGCAAGCAGTTTTAAAAAGGCTTTATTTCAATAATTAACTAAATACAAACCAAAAACTAAAGCCAGAACAAAGTATCAACAGAAAAACCACAAGGGCAAAAACGACTAACAAAAGATCCAGGAAAACAAGACTATTCAAAACCTAAACTAACACTATAAACAAAAACCCACTCCACATGGAGGAAAACAAGACTTGAAACATAAACTGGCGTAAAAACTACCTTACTCTGGTGGCATGGAACGTGACGTGGATCGTGACATGACAGAAGACGAATAACGAACTGGCACAAGACAAGGGGAGACGCAGACTTAAATACACAGAGGGATAACGAGCAACAGGTGACAACAATCAGGGATCAGGGATGACATAAGACCAGGGAACACATGAGGAAGGGCAAGTGACCTGAAACGAGAAGGGAGTTATTTTCAAAATAAGACAGGAAATGACAAGACAGAAACCCAAGACAAGACATTACCTCACCGGCGTGACAGTACCCCCCCCTTAAGGGACAGATCCCAGATGTCCCCATGGTCCATGATACGTAGGGTGGGTGGAGGGGGCCAGGTGGAGGGGCTCAGGAGGCCGGGCATGAGGGCGACCCAGCGGGCGGGGCCGCTCAGGAGGCCGGGCATGAGGGCGACCTAGCGGGCGAGGCCGGGCATGAGGGCGACCTAGCGGGCGGGGCCGCTCAGGAGGCCGGGCATGAGGGCGACCTAGCGGGCGGGGCCGCTCAGGAGGCCGGGCATGAGGGCGACCTAGCGGGCGGGGCCGCTCAGGAGGCCGGGCATGAGGGCGACCTAGCGGGCGGGGCTGCTCAGGAGGCCGGGCATGAGGGCGACCCAGCCGACGGGGCCGCTCAGGAAGGCGACGTGGGGCAGGAGTAGGACGACCCCCCGTCTGGACAGGAAAGGGTGACGAGCGGACCTCCCGGAGGCTGCATGGAGCAGGCGTAGGTCGGCCCCCCGTCTGGACAGGAACGGGTGACGAGCGGACCTCCCGGAGGCTGCGTGGAGCAGGCGTAGGTCGGCCCCCCGTCTGGACAGGAACGAGTGACGAGCGGACCTCCCGGAGGCTGCGCGGAGCAGGCGTCGGACGGTCCCCCGTCTGGACAGGAACGGGTGACGAGCGGACCTCCCGGAGGCTGCGCGGAGCAGGCGTCGGACGGTCCCCCGTCTGGACAGGAACGGGTGACGAGCAGACCTCCCGAAGGCTGCGCGGAGCAGGCGTAGGTCGGCCCCCCGTCTGGACAGGAACGAGTGACGAGCGGACCTCCCGGAGGCTGCGCGGAGCAGGCGTCGGACGGCCCCCCGTCTGGACAGGAACGGGTGACGAGCGGACCTCCCGGAGGCTGCGCGGAGCAGGCGTCGGACGGTCCCCCGTCTGGACAGGAACGGGTGACGAGCAGACCTCCCGAAGGCTGCGCGGAGCAGGCGTAGGTCGGCCCCCCGTCTGGACAGGAACGAGTGACGAGCGGACCTCCCGGAGGCTGCGCGGAGCAGGCGTCGGACGGCCCCCCGTCTGGACAGGAACGGGTGACGAGCGGACCTCCCGGAGGCTGCGCGGAGCAGGCGTCGGACGGTCCCCCGTCTGGACAGGAACGGGTGACGAGCGGACCTCCCGGAGGCTGCGCGGAGCAGGGGTCGGACGGCCCCCCGTCTGGACAGGAACGGGTGACGAGCGGACCTCCCGGAGGCTGCGTGGAGCAGGCGTAGGTCGGCCCCCCGTCTGGACAGGAACGAGTGACGAGCGGACCTCCCGGAGGCTGCGCGGAGCAGGCGTCGGACGGTCCCCCGTCTGGACAGGAACGGGTGACGAGCGGACCTCCCGGAGGCTGCGCGGAGCAGGCGTCGGACGGTCCCCCGTCTGGACAGGAACGGGTGACGAGCAGACCTCCCGAAGGCTGCGCGGAGCAGGCGTAGGTCGGCCCCCCGTCTGGACAGGAACGAGTGACGAGCGGACCTCCCGGAGGCTGCGCGGAGCAGGCGTCGGACGGCCCCCCGTCTGGACAGGAACGGGTGACGAGCGGACCTCCCGGAGGCTGCGCGGAGCAGGCGTCGGACGGTCCCCCGTCTGGACAGGAACGGGTGACGAGCAGACCTCCCGAAGGCTGCGCGGAGCAGGCGTAGGTCAGCCCCCCGTCTGGACAGGAACGAGTGACGAGCGGACCTCCCGGAGGCTGCGCGGAGCAGGCGTCGGACGGCCCCCCGTCTGGACAGGAACGGGTGACGAGCGGACCTCCCGGAGGCTGCGCGGAGCAGGCGTCGGACGGTCCCCCGTCTGGACAGGAACGGGTGACGAGCGGACCTCCCGGAGGCTGCGCGGAGCAGGGGTCGGACGGCCCCCCGTCTGGACAGGAACGGGTGACGAGCGAACCTCCCGGAGGCTGCGCGGAGCAGGCGTCGGACGGTCCCCCGTCTGGACAGGAACGGGTGACGAGCGGACCTCCCGGAGGCTGCGTGGAGCAGGCGTAGGACGGTCCCCCGTCTGGACAGGAACGGGTGACGAGCGGACCTCCCGGAGGCTCCCCGGAGCAGGCGTAGGACGGTCCCCCGTCTGGACAGGAACGGGTGACGAGCGGACCTCCCGGAGGCTGCGCGGAGCAGGCGTCGGACGGTCCCCCGTCTGGACAGGAACGGGTGACGAGCGGACCTCCCGAGGGCTGCGCGGAGCAGGCGTAGGACGGTCCCCCGTCTGGACAGGAACGGGTGACGAGCGGACCTCCCGAGGGCTGCGTGGAGCAGGCGTGGGACGGTCCTCTGTCCGGGCTGGTGCCAGACGATCCTCCACCCGGACTGGTGTCGCCCGGGCCGCCGACTGAAGACCAATGGCCGGTGTCGACCGGAACGCCGACTGAGGACCACTGGAGAGTGTCGACCGGAACGCCGACTTGAGACCCCTGGAGAGTGTCGACCGGACCGCCGACTTGAGACCCCTGGAGAGTGTCGACCGGACCGCCGACTGGAGGCCACTGGCAGGTGTCGACCGGACCGCCGACTGGAGGCCACTGGCAGGTGTCGACCGGACCGCCGACTTGAGACCCCTGGAGAGTGTCGACCGGACCGCCGACTTGAGACCCCTGGAGAGTGTCGACCGGACCGCCGACTTGAGACCCCTGGAGAGTGTCGACCGGACCGCCGACTGGAGGCCACTGGCAGGTGTCGACCGGACCGCCGACTGGAGGCCACTGGCAGGTGTCGACCGGACCGCCGACTGGAGGCCACTGGCAGGTGTCGACCGGACCGCCGACTGGAGGCCAGAGACCGAGGCGTGGGCTGGATGCTTGGCTGTGGCTAAGGCCTCGGCTGGTAACTTGGCTGTGGCTAAGCCTGGACTGGAGGCTTGGCTGTGGCCTGGACTGGAGGCTTGGCTGTGGCCTGGACTGGAGGCTTGGCTGTGGCCTGGACTGGAGGCTTGGCTGTGGCCTGGACTGGAGGCTTGGCTGTGGCCTGGACTGGAGGCTTGGCTGTGGCCTGGACTGGAGGCTTGGCTGTGGCCTGGACTGGAGGCTTGGCTGAGGCCTGGACTGGAGGCTTGGCTGAGGCCTGGACTGGATACTTGGCTGTGGCTGTGGCCTGGACTGGAGGCTTGGCTGTGGCTGTGGCCTGGACTGGAGGCTTGGCTGTGGCCTGGACTGGAGGCTTGGCTGTGGCCTGGACGGGATGCTTTGCTATGGCTGAGGCCTGGACTGGATGCTTGGCTGTGGCTGAGGCCTGGACTGGATGCTTGGCTGAGGCCTGGACTGGATGCTTGGCTGAGGCCTGGACTAGATGCTTGGCTGAGGCCTGGACTAGATGCTTGGCTGTGGCTGAGGCTTGGACGGGATGCTTGGCTGTGGCTGAGGCCTGGACTGGATGATCAGGGGTTAGGAGGAAGCCCGTGACCCAGGCAGGCAATGAGCCCCTGAGCCACGGGCTGGCAGAAACCAGCTCCCTGGCCCTCGCCAGGGCCGACTGCCTCTCCTCCTCTCCTTCGGCATGCCGGTGCTCGGCCTGGAGACACTGGAGCCTATAGGTAGCCTCCCGGAGCTCGTATGTGGAACCACATAAAAAAAAGGCTGCTGAGTCCATGGTTTTTAAATGCTGCTGCTCTGCTGAGTCCTTACTGGCCAGTTCGTTCTGTCAGGCTTAGGCGTGGAGGGAGGACTCAGATGCAGGGCAAGCAGTTTTAAAAAGGCTTTATTTCAATAATTAACTAAATACAAACCAAAAACTAAAGCCAGAACAAAGTATCAACAGAAAAACCACAAGGGCAAAAACGACTAACAAAAGATCCAGGAAAACAAGACTATTCAAAACCTAAACTAACACTATAAACAAAAACCCACTCCACATGGAGGAAAACAAGACTTGAAACATAAACTGGCGTAAAAACTACCTTACTCTGGTGGCATGGAACGTGACGTGGATCGTGACATGACAGAAGACGAATAACGAACTGGCACAAGACAAGGGGAGACGCAGACTTAAATACACAGAGGGATAACGAGCAACAGGTGACAACAATCAGGGATCAGGGATGACATAAGACCAGGGAACACATGAGGAAGGGCAAGTGACCTGAAACGAGAAGGGAGTTATTTTCAAAATAAGACAGGAAATGACAAGACAGAAACCCAAGACAAGACATTACCTCACCGGCGTGACAATATAGTTAAATTAAAATCGTATAACCTTGTAACATTATCTGTTCCATTTCTTATTTACAACAAAAGTCAACTTTTGAACTGCTTTTCAGTGACAAGAAAATAATTTATTTTTTGTGTAATTAACAAATATTTACAAAGTTACAATGACTATTGACAAGTGGGTGTTTTTAACATGTAGAACTATTTACAAAAGATGAGCAGAAATAACTATTTACAGAGAACATATATACAGTATCGACTGAGCAGGAGTCCCTGGTGGTGCTGCTGGACTGGATGGGATGCTAAGGACCCTGGACTCTTCTGGCTGTGAGTGGGACATCATCTGGAAGTTGGGGGGTGTGGGATGCATGTCTCCACTGTCCACCACATCGTCCATCATCGGGGTTTGCAGGGCTGATGCAATCGACGGATTGCATCAGCAACAGTAGACTCCTCTCCCTCCACTTTTGGCTCCGGTCTGCTTGCAGCACTCTTGGCTTTAACTTTATAGACAATTTTAACCTTTTTTGGAATCGCCCCCGTTTTTATCGGCATGACGGTCTTCACCCGGGTAAACTTGGAAACCGCATGCTTACTGCAAACACCCAGCACACCGTACACGTCCTGGCCCACACGTGTTGACTATTTACGTGCCACACCCCCTCAGCAGTGTTTCCCTCTCCCTCTTCCTCTATGGCGTCCTCTGAGACTCCTGTGAGCACTGCCTCCCGCAACCACTCCCCCTACAGGCTCCTGCCGCCACTACACATCTCCTCCATAGACAGCACAGCCCCTGCTGCCGCCATATCTGCTATTCCCCCTGCTCCTAACAACTACAGGGAAAGTTTTTCTGTAGTTTTTCCTACAGCCTCACATGTTGTTAACATAAACATGAACAAATTTATTTCTCAACCTATCTTTACACCTGTCATTCCTGTCCTCATCTCTACAAGGCCTGCTACCATCAAAAATGCTTCCTCCGGTGCTAGACCCTCACTAGTGAAACGGAAGAGGCACAAGGGACCTGCCCCCCGTTACCTGCACTCCCTGTCACAGGTCTTGGTAGCCGACAGCAGTGTACCCTCCCTGCCCCTCAAGATAGCCCTGCTGAATGCTCGTTCAATTAACAATAAAGCATTTATCTTAAATGACTTATTTACCTCTAAAGGCCTGGATCTCCTCCTTTTGACAGAGACCTGGCAAAAAGGTGATGATTATGTCTCCCTAAACGAACTCTGCCCCCCTGATTGCTCTTTTATCTGTGCACCCCGGGCCACAGGCAGGGGTGGGGGCCTTGCAATTGTGCATAAAGACTGCCTTATAATTCGCAGAGCAAGCCTCAGCTCTCTTGCATCTTTTGAAGTATTGCTGTGTAAAGTTGGTCGCTTGAACCCTTTTCATTGTGCCTTAGTCTATCGCTCTCCAGGAGTAAATAGTGTTTTTCTGTCTGAATTTAGTGATTTTTTAGCGTATATTATTCACCATGAGAAGATCCTCTTAGCCGGGGATTTTAATATCCATGTAAATGACAGCAGTAATTGGCTTGCCTCCAACTTTCTAAATGTAACCGAAGCTTTTAACCTGACCCAACACATTTCTGGTCCAACCCATGCAGGGAAACATGTTAGATCTGGTTTTCACTCTGGCTTTAAACGTCGAGTCTGTCTCCGTTGAACAACCCTTTGTAACTGATCACTCGTGTGTCTTATTCAATCTTTCCTTTGAGGCTGACCTTGCTCCAGTGCAGCAGGTAAAAACCTCACGAATTTTAAATAGTCTCTCAGCTGAAAATTTTACAGCTGCTTTTAACAGCAACGTAGCCTCTCTGCAATCCTTGCAATCCCCCCACAAAAGTATTGACTGCATGGTCCATAGTTTCAATTCACACTGCTCTGCTATTCAGGATGATATTGCCCCCCTTACAACCCGTAACCTCTCATCTGTAAAACCCATCCCCTGGCTAACGGATGAGATACGCTGCCTCAGACGCAAATGCCGCCAATCTGAGCGTCGGTGGAAGTCCACTAACCTTCAGGTGCACCGTGTGTTTCTACAGGAGCTATCGAGGGAACTCAACAACAGTATAAAGAAGGCAAGGGCCGCCTACTTTGCAACCCTAGTCAAAACTAGCAGGCGAAACCCAAGGGTCCTTTTCCAAACCATAAACACAATCGTCAGCCCCCCTCCCCCTGTAGTCCCAATTGCATCCAACCAGGACTGCAATGATTTCCTCTAATTTTTTGTCAATAAAGTCTCTGATGTGAGGGCCAGTATCAGCCCCTCCACAGTCCCCCGCCTCACTTGCCCTGCTAGGCAGGTTCCTCTCAACAACTTTGCCTGTATTACCCTGCAAAACCTCATCAAGTTAGTCAGCTCAATGAAATCCTCCTCCAGCCCCCGAGACTCTATCCCCACCTCCCTGCTGAAGGAGGTTATTGGTTCTGTTGGCCCCAGCCTCGTCTCTATCATCAACACCTCACTGCAATCAGGTTGTGTTCCCTCCTCCTTCAAACAAGCCGTCGTCAACCCACTTCTCAAAAAACCCAACCTAGACCCATCACTGCCTAAAAACTATAGGCCCATTTCCAAATTGCCATTCATCTCCAAAATTCTTGAAAAAGTTGTTACCAACCAACTATCCTCCTTTCTGGTCAATCATGACATCCAAGATAAATTTCAATCCGGTTTCCGTCAGAAGCACTCCACTGAGACAGCCCTCCTCAGAGTCTCTAATGACATCATGATGGCATCTGATGCTGGGGAATGCTCCATTCTGGTATTGCTGGATCTGAGCTCAGCTTTTGACACTGTGGACCACCAGATCATGCTAGACAGGCTTAAAGACTGGGTAGGTGTCTCTGGGAACGCCCTGAAATGGTTTACCTCATACCTATCTGAGAGAAGCTTTACTGTGGCTGCCGGCCCTCACACATCTGTGCCCGCAGCCTTACATTGCGGCCTGCCCCAAGGCTCAGTGTTGGCTCCAATCCTTTGGGCTCTCTACCTGCTCCCCTTAGGCCCCCTAATCAATAGCTTCAAATGCATTTCCTACCATTTCTATGCGGATGATATCCAGCTATATCTATCCTTTAAACCAGATAACTTAGAACAAATAAATGTTCTCCTCGAATGCATAGCCACCATTAAGAACTGGATGGCAGGCAACTCCCTCCAGCTAAACCCAGAAAAAACTGAGGTCCTCATTGTTGCTGCTGATCCCATCGTAGCCAAGGTGACTGCCCACATGGGGGCCTTAACCTGCAACATCCGCTCCAGCCTGAGAAACCTTGGCGTTTTATTGGATCAAAACATGCTCCTGTTTCGACAGGCCTTTGAACTGCAGGGCAGTTAATTGCTGTCGTTGTTTTATTCTTAGCTGCTCTTCATCTTTGTATACACCGTTTGTCTTATTATGTTTTGTGAAAGCACTTTGCTGTGTGGTTTTATCATGTTTCGTGAAGCACTTTGCTGTGTGGTTTTATCATGTTTTGTGAAGCACTTTGTGACTCTGTGCTGTGAAAAGTGCTATATAAATAAAGAATTATTATTATTATTATTATGCCATGTCACTAAAATGTTTAAAAGAGAGGCAAGAATAAAATATTGAATTAAGTCAGGGTTATTTACAGGGTTCGTACACATTTTACTATTCAATTTAATCACTTTATAAGCCAAGCATTTAAACTAAAATTCAAGCACTTTTCAGACCTAAAAACCATTAAAATTACAGCATTGTCAAAGATTTTACATTTTAAGCACCGTAAGGAATCCTGTATTAAGTCTTATGGTTAAATGACATTATCCATGTCAATCTATACTTAATATGGCTCGTCACTTAGCAGTATCATTTATTAACGGGTCTATTAATTACCACGTACTACGCTAGCTATGTATGAACATTAATATGGGTTAAAATAAAGGCTTTAACATTACCTCCCCAAGGCTCTCCCAGCTGGAGATAAACGCCTCTCCTCTTGCTAAAAAAAAAAAAAAAACATTAAAAGAAAAAAAAAATATATAAATATATATTTTAAAACTCTGGCTTCATCATGTTCGTCTGTTGTATTTTTGTTTTGACCGGTGTTTTGGCTTGGCCGGCAGAAGTCATGACGTCGCGACGCAATCAGAAAATGCTCCGTAGGTTAGGACCGTCCCATTTACCGACGGTTGACCCAGCCTTCGGAGGAGTCTCCGAAGGCTGCAGACCCTGAATTGGGACACAGTCAGGGAGTCTATCTGTGGGAGTCAAGACATCTGAACAAAGACAAAGGGAGTTTATCTGTGGGCGTCAAGACATCTGAACAAAGACACAGGGAGTCTATCTGTGGGAGTCAAGACATCTGAACAAAGACACAGGGAGTCTATCTGTGGGAGTCAAGACATCTGAACAAAGACAAAGGGAGTCTATCTGTGGGAGTCAAGACAGCTGAACAAAGACAAAGGGAGTCTATCTGTGGGAGTCAAGACAGCTGAACAAAGACAAAGGGAGTCTATCTGTGGGAGTCAAGACATCTGAACAAAGACACAGGGAGTCTATCTGTGGGAGTCCATCGAGGAAGCCCATTGAGGTGGGTATAACATCTCAACCCCCCCCCCCCCTCTCGCAGCCATGTGTCTTATCCCAATCAGGACATCACACTGGAGAAGATTTTACCGAAGACCCTTCACTCGAGGCTGTAACCCATCCAATCTCTACTACCCACCATTCTCCACCGGTAAGGAACTTGAGGTACTAGGGGGGCTGTGGAACTGCCAGTCTGCAGTCAAGAAGGCGGACACCATCTCAGCCTATGCCTCCCTGCAGACTCTCCACTTCCTGGCCCTCACAGAGACCTGGATCACCCCAGAAAACACTGCCACTCCAGCTGCCCTTTCAACTGCCTACTCGTTTTCACACTCCCCAAGACGAACAGGGCGAGGAGGAGGAACTGGGCTCCTCATCTCACCCCGATGGTCCTACCAGGTCCTTCCTCTGGACCACCTACCCCGATCTGCACTTGAAGTCCACGCCGTCTCTGTCACCCTTCCTTTCAAACTCAACATCATAGTGATCTATCGCCCTCCTAGATGCCCTCCTTAGCTGCTCCCCTGATGATGGCACACCATTCGTCGTCCTCAGTGACTTCAACATCCAACCGGGAAAGCTGCATTCATCTGAATTCATTGACTTCTTTTCCGCATTTGACCTTACACTCTCCCCCTCTCCACCAACTCACCGGGCTGGGAACCAACTTGACCTCGTCTTCACAAGATCCTGTGGCATCTCGGCACTCTCTGTTACCCCGCTCGCCGTGTCCGACCACCACTTTGTGACTTTCTCCCTCCCCATGAAGCCCACCTCATCCCTCCCCTCTACGCTCGAATGGTCACCAGCCGCCGCAACCTGAAATCCCTCACTCCCTCCGCTCTCTCCTCAACTGTTATCTCCTCGCTACCATCCTCGGAACAGTTCTCCTTAATGCCTACTGAGGAAGCCTCCTCTATCCTGATGTCCTCACTCTCCTCTTCTTTGGACAAGAATCTCACGACCTGCGCGATCATCTCCCTCCCCTCCCTGGCTGTCTGAACCTCTGCGAACCAACAGATCATTGTTGCGAGCGTCAGAGAGAAAATGGAAAAAATCGGGCCAGCACGAGGACCTTGCTCACTACCACCACCTCCTCTCTGACTTCACCTCAACTGTTTCGGCAGCTAAATCTGCCTTCTACCTGGCAAAGATCTCTTCTGCCTCCAACCCCAGGAAACTCTTCTCCATGTTCTCCTCCCTCCTCACCCCCCCCCCCTTCCTCCCTTACTGCCGATGACTTTGCAACTTACTTTACCTAGAAAGTAAATGACATCAGCTCCTCATTCATGCCTATTCCCTCCAAGAAGACATCTCCCCCAACTCTCAACTCGGATGTTCTTACCAGCTTTAGCCCCCTCACCTCGGAAGACGTTCACGCACTTGTTACATCTAACCGTGCCACCACCTGCTCCCTCGACCAGATTCCCTCCTCTCTTCTCCAGGACATCTCACATGACATCTTGCCATTCCTCACCACCCTGATCAACTCCTCCCTCACCTCAGGTGTCATTCCAGCGGATTTTAAGACAGCTACTGTTGGAGCCATTCTTTATTTTGTTTCTAGTCACCTATTTTAAGACGTTACAAATGGCACCACCTGGTGTTGACCGTTGGTAGTGACAGGAGGCCTTTATGATTAGGTCACTGATGACACGCAGGTGTGCAAACCTACAGGTGAATGCTGAGAGAGCACACAGTTTTTACTGCTCTGTTTTTTGTTCTCCATTTATGTCGATACCAACACTAAGTGACACTTAGAACGCTACATTTTAGATATCACAACAGATTGTGATGTTTTGTTTATTTGTACTTTTTAGTTTAATTCAATTGGTGCATGTTAGAGCTGCGAGCCAACACATGCACACACTCGCACACAATCCACCCATAACCAACCGGACAGACGACAAGCAAATCAACAACCAAGTAAGTGCAAACTCAAAGCACGTAAGAACCTCTCGACAGCATAAAGTCTTTAGCTAAGCACCACTCGTAGAAGCTATTGAACTAACAGCTACCGTGAAGCCTCTCCTTAAAAAACCCACCCTAGACGCTACTGACATCCAAAGCTACAGACCTGTATCTCTTCTTTCATTCCTCTCTAAAACCTTGGAACGTGCCGCCTACAACCAACTGTCATCCTATCTCTCGCGGAACAACCTCCTAGACCCTAATCAATCAGGATTCAGGACTGCTCACTCCACTGAGACGGCCCTCCTCACAGTGACCGAGTCCCTGCGAGACGCCAGAGCCTCATCCAACTCCTCCATTCTCATTCTCCTTGGCCTATCTGCTGCATTCGACACAGTTAACCACCAAATCCTCCTCTCCACTCTGGCTGAACTTGGCATAACTGACTCTGCTCTCACCTGGTTTACATCATACCTGACAAATCGCACCTTTCAGGTCACATGGAACGGCTCTATGTCCAAACCCTGTTCTCTGGACACGGGTGTCCCTCAAGGCTCAGTATTAGGACCGCTTCTGTTCTCACTATACACCAGATCACTAGGTTCTGTTATCACATCGCATGTATTCTCCTACCATTGCTACACAGATGACACCCAGCTGTTCCTCTCTTTTCCCCTGTCCTCTGACACTCACATCGCAACTCTTATCTCGGACTGTCTGGCTGACATCTCTGTCTGGACAACTGCACATCACCTCAAGCTTAACCTGAATAAAACCGAACTCCTCTTCATCCCAGGGAAAGACTGCCCACGCATGGACCTGTCGGTCACTGTCGAGGGCATCACAGTATTACCTTCCTCAACTGCGAGGAACCTGGGTGTAATCCTCGATGACCAACTATCCTGCACCCCCAACATCACTGCTGTGGCCCGATCCTGCAGATTTGCGGTCTACAATATCCGCAGGATTCGGACCCTCCTCACAAAGGATGCAACGCAGCTCTTGGTCCAAGCACTGGTCATCTCCCGCCTTGTCTACTGCAACTCTCTCCTGGCCGAACTCCTGGCCTATGCGATTAAACCATTGCAGCGTATCCAGAACGCTGCAGCACGCCTTATCACCTTATCTCCCCCCCCCAAAAAAAAAAAAAACCCTTACCTATAGCACTGTTGCTCTTGAAGGACTAATTTACTCAGATGAGGACCTAAGACCTGTTCTATTTTTAAGCTCTTACTTTATCTGCAATGATACGTTGTGGTTTCTTTGTTTCCTTCTTTTGACAAAAGTACTTATTGTAAGTCGCTTTGGACAAAAGCGTCTGCTAAATGACCTAAATGTAAATGTGAATGTAATGAAAGACAAGGAGGCCTCTCCTCCTCCATCTCCTCCAGCCTCTCTGATGTCTGCTACCCTACAAAAATATGTTGATGCATGACATGAACAGATACATAAGAGAGACAATAATCATAGAGCTTGATGGTACAGTTATTGCCTGAGCAAAAAAGGCTTTGACTAAATATTAAGATTACTTAATATTAATTCATTATATTTTATAATTATAAAATCAACTGTTTGCCAGTGCATGTCACTGACCTCAGCTGTCACCCAAGTACTCTGTACTACCGAATACTACTGGGACTCAAGTACTGAGAACTACTAGGTACCATGTACTTGCAAACAGTTGAGTGCGAAGCCAGTGCATGTCACCGACCTCAGCTGTCACTCAAGTACTCTGTACTACCGAATACTACTGAGACTCAAGTACTGAGAACTACTAGGTACTATGTACTTGGAAACAATTGAGTGCTTCGCACTCAACTGTTTGCCACTACATGTCACCGAGCTCAGCTGTATGAACCCGTCAATCAACTCTTATGGAGGCCAGTCGGGAGAACAGTAAGCACTGGCAATACCACACTTTTGATAGAATACCAATACTTTTTGTAATTTTACCGATACTGATACTTTCTTAAATGGGTATGTCATTTTGCAAATTAATTGTTTAAATAATATTTAATTAATGATGACTAAGTTTCATGTTTAAGCATAAAATCTCTGAAAACATACAACTGTTGAAGACTGGTGGTGATATTTATTTATTAAGGACTCTATGAAGCTGAAGTGATCTGGCCTTAAAAGGAGATAGTGATGATGATGTTGAGGATCACAAACATGAGCTCATGGTTCATAGCGGTGCCACCTGGACCTGGATGAGCTTTACTCTCCTGTAATGTCTTGTGATGGACAGCAGGTGGAGCACAAGACTTCTTGTTTTTACTGATCCATTTCCAAAAAAAGTCTTTCTTCTCTTTCCCTATATCTTCTTGTGTTCACTACCAAGTCTAAAACCAGACACCTGCTGAGGTTTTCACGTGAAAGTCCAATCACCAGTGTTTGAAAGTCAGCGGGCTGAAATCATCCCGTGTTGAATGTGAGGTTTACAGTTTAGACAGCGGTGTGTTAACATTTGGACAAAGTGCTGTAAATCCACAGTGTTGTGCAGGTTGGGGTTAAAGTCAGGAGAGAAGTGAGGAGAGTTTTGGAAAAGGAGTTAGAGTTTGGTCTGCATGAACTGCTGCTGTGCAGACTGTGTTAGAGTTTTGCACATGTGGCTGCAGCTGTGCTGGCTGTTGTTTAGCAATTGAAGAAAACTGTAATTGGAGCAGAAAGAAGCAGCGAGTTGAGTCAGAAGAGTGGATTTGTAGTTGTTTGTTTTTTCTCATTAAGAGAGAGGCATAACTGCCACACCAGTTGACTGAAGGGCTTTCCTCTTAAAAAAGAATTATTTTTTTGCATTAGATTTTTTTCCTTTCGAAAATCACTTTAAAAGCAACAGGTGAAAACCAGATAATATTTATTTCAAAAGCCTCAGCTTGTTTTTTTTTTTTAATGACAGAAGAGAATGACAGGGGAAGCTGGTGGAGTTGGGGAGGAAATGACACATGATAGCAGCTGTCGATCATGCATGTGTGACCTTGTTGGTTTTGCTCCGCTGCTACGAACTCAGACGAGACCGGTAGGGTGGACCACTGGGCTGGTTTATTGCTGAAACATGGAAGCAATTCACAACCAACGTGTCAACAGAAGACATCAGTCTGTTCTCGAACCACAGCGTAACGTTACTCGCTTCCGAGAAATGATCGTATAGTGATAACAATTTTTCTTAGCGTACTTGAAAATAAAATATAAAACACAAAAGAACTCAATGGTGTGCATTCACATATAATACATATTTCACATTCAGCAATACAGACAACATACCTGAAACATGGAAGCAATTCACAACCAACGTGTCAACAGAAGACATCAGTCTGTTCTCGAACTACAAAAGAAAAGTACACAGGTCACGTACACCTCGTGCTGCTGGTAGCTAGCTTAAATAACACTTGCACATATTACGGCAGCAATTCTTCTTAAAACATTCAAACTACAAGTTTCACAAGAGTTTCGCTTAACAAGCAGTTAAACACCTTACACGCTGACCGAGTCCACGTAATAATATAATGATATGGAGACATAGTTTGCATTTATAATCATCTTAATGTCCGAGCGAACAGAATAGTAACTCACCCACAGCGTAACGTTACTCGCTTCTGAGCGTTAAACCAGATGCCCAGCATTAAGCGTAACGCAAACATCCGCTGTGGACTTTCAAAATAAAGTGCCGTTTCAAAATCAAACCGTTGGTTGCAGTCCCAAGTTTGACAGGAATTTAACAAAATAACAAATTAATTATTTACACTGTTACACATGCTTGGTGTTTATCACACTGCCGCAAACCCAATGTCTGCAGAAGACAACCGGCAGCATTGAAAAAACTCCACACAAAAACCAGAGTACAAACAAACACACACTCTTCTTTCATTAAACACAATACAAAGCGAGTATTTCTTTCACAACAGGACAGAGAACAGCACTCATATACAACAGGGGGCTATGTCACAAAAGCAGAATTCAGACAAACAGGATAGCTATAAATGTGCATTCACGCTTTTCTTCAAGACTACTAGGTCGCTCACTGATTTACTATCGCTGAAATGGAGAAGATGCGTGCAAAAAGTATGACAATATACATATACTGGTCACTGAAATGTCATAATTATACCATTCAAGGAGTTTCCTGCCATTTGCACAAATTAGCAGTTATAATGAATGAATCATTATTTTTATTTTTTTTTACATGCATACACAACCCCACTCATACACAACAATATTCATCTACAAAAATACTCATACACAACTCTCATACACAACAATATTCATGCACAACAATACTCATACACAACAATAATGATACATACCAACACACATATACAATTACTGCCTGACTTAATTAGAGGTGGTAAATCTTGTGTCTTGTCCTGGGTTTTGTGTCTCGTGAACTTCCTGTTTTATTTTGAAAAGTAACTCTCCTCTTATTTCAGGTCCTCTTCCTCATGTGTCACCGGTGTTGTCTTCCCTGATCCCTGATTGTTTCCATCTGTTTCCTATTATCCTCATGTGTCATGGCTTTATCCTTCTCCCAATACTGCTGCCCATAGGTTTAGCATAGTTATAATGGCGCTCAACGGCAGATTTATGCGGGTTGAAAGATGTTGTGTGCACAATGTTATTTTAGAAAACGGGGGGGTGGGGATATTTGTTTCTCTAAATACCCTGCTACATGTAAACATGGCCTTATAGTCCGTGTCTCCCCTTGTTCTGTGCCAGAGTGTTGTGTTTGTCACACACCCCAGCGCTTGTTTCCTACCTTGTCCATGCCATGATTCCAAGTTTGTATTTCTTTTCTTGATCCTCCGAAGTCATTTTTGTTTGTAATTTTGCCAGTGTAGATTAAGCCTTAGTTCATTGTTTGCCTCCGGTGGAGTGCCTCTTTTGTTTCATTCTTTTATTGTCAGTCAAGTTGAGTAAATTGTGTTTATAGCCGTTTTCTTCTTCTCCTCCGAGTGGAGTGATTTTTGTTATGAATTTTCATAGCCAGAGCAGTTTGAGTATTTTGTGGTTCATAGCCCATTTGTTTATCATTCTACTCAAGAGGTCAAGTGAAGAAACCAAGCTCTCAATAAAAGCCTGATCTATTGCCAGGCCTGACAACATGAGTCAGTGCAACATGATATATAAATACAGTATTATATATTACAATAAACTGAACAAGCCGTTTTCATTTGAGGAAAATACGGATAACACTCAAATTATTATTATTAATAATTTGAACTCTAATTATGTCATGTATGTGTATGAAGTAAAATATATATTTCATTAAAATTAAATTGTATTTTATTTTAAAAGGATGATTTATGCTGTTGAAATCTAATCTGCTCCTTAAATACCAGTGGTTTAAAGGTCCCATATTATACTGATTTTCATCAACTTCACACAGCTGTCAGAGGTCCAACAACACTATAATCAATATGCATTGCCCCAAACCCATCTGTGGTCCTGAATTTCAGCTGTCTAAAAGTTGCTCAAATGAGCTCTGCTGAGAACAGGCTGTTTCTGTGCCTGCACCTTTAAATGCTAAGCTCCGTCTGTCATCGCAGAACTTGGGGAGTCACGAGAGGATGCCACCTATGCTAGCGGTAGCATGCGCCAATGTTTACGGTGGGTGTATCGCTATGGCTCACCTATGTGGCTCAGGTGAAGTTGCTGGGTCCCGTATGGTTGGGACAGATCCTTTTACGAGGGTCAGTTTCGTTACCACACATCTACAAGCTAACACGGACCGTAGCCGGCACATTGTCATTAAAATTTAAACGCAACCACAGTCTCTTCTGTTCCTCTGTAGCTGTACCCGCTTATGTTGATTTGTACAACCAACAACAGAACAATTTGCGTGTCTAGCTCTGAGCGATTACATTGTGAAACACTGCTATCTCACTGCTGTCTCACCGCAGGACACACCGAACACTTCACCTCAGTGATGATGAACGCCCCCTCCTGGATATCTCCTATCATCAGAAGAGTTCGGTCTATGCAAATGACTCCTTTGTTACGTAACGACAGGAGCTGAATATGAACAGCCGTAGGAGTGCCGTTGTACCAGTGGGGGGGCTGCAGAGACCATGCAGGATTCGCTTGTTTTCCTCATTCTGGGAGTTGGCAGGCTCACGGAGGACCAAGTGGCCACCATAATAAGAATTTTCGAAATGCAAGGGGAAAGGAGCGCCAATGCTTCCTTCCAGATCTCCTTTAGCATAGGATACAATGGACCTTCCTATACGAAAGGAAAGGAGATTACACCAACCCACAATACTTTGCGAGAGCTACATTTTAAGTGCCACACACCTCCGCCATTCATGAAAACAAAAAAGTGATAATAATTTAATGGTATTTTATTTCAAACATGTTACAAATGTTTGACAAAAACGAAACTAAAACCACAAATGAAATGTAAATACAGCGGTCAAACAGGAAGGAGAAGCTGTTGGACTGAAGCCGGTCAGTGAACCAGCTGCTTATAAAACCAACAACATGTGGAGAACTCACCACTCGACTCACCGGATCAGTTAAAGGATCCGGGTGATATGAGTGGGTAGGGAATCTTCTCCCATCACTAGACTTAATACATATAACTGAATGAAACAGTCAATTTATCTAAAGTTGATAAAGTTTCATTTTCAGGTGCGCAGTTTGACACTATGGTGTAATGGTAAACAATACTACCTACAGTGCAGGCAACTATGGTGCTTCGATGTATTCTTATGGTGTGGTGTATGACAATATCATGTGTAGGAGCTGTAGAGTATTGTGATTTTAATACAAGGTGTATTAAAAGTGACTGCATGGTTTAGAATCAGGCGAGAGAGCAGTTGCTAAAACCAAGAAGACCACAGATTCTAGAGCAGAAGCGCTGATGTTTATTACAGAATAACATCAGGTTAAAACACAGGTAAGAGACTAAAAATGGTAAGACAAATAATAAAAGGGCGTTAAAATGACGGGAAGCTAATGTGATGTCCCATGGGGTTACCAGGAAGCTGTGCTGCTCTCTGCAGGAGAGCATGCATGCAGGCATGCATGCAATTCTGCCTTGCAGGTAAGCCTGAGGAGGTGATTCAGTGCACCTGGTCAGTGCAGCTATTTAACCGGCTCACTCCTCACTCTAAGGGTGCAGTCGAATAGTCAAAAAACAAGGTCCTATCTCCTATTCCTTGACCTCTCGGGAAAACGCCACGGGGTTAAGGAAAGGCGATAGGAGAACTCAAAATGACTTAGGAATAGTCGACCGCGGTGCTCAGAGAATCCGACCGGACTTTCACTAAGCTACGTCATTAAAACGCGGCCGCTGGTGATTGACAGCTGATGATCGGCACCGGCGATTGACGTGCGTCTGCGCTGGAGAAACTACAATAATGTACTACAAAAAGCGCATCGTCTACTTCTCCACATATTGGTTTTATAAACAGCTGGTTCACTGACCGGCTTCAGGTCCAGCAGCTCCTGTTTGACCGGTTGCTTTATTTACATTTCATTTGTGGTTTTAGTTTCGTTTTTGTCAAGTTTGTAACATGATTGAAATAAATAAAATAAAAAAAACATTCGATTATTATCACTGTCCACACACATTTATCAACACTATTCCAATTACTATATGTCTGCATGAAAGTTAATGTTAAATATGTAAATGCACATATCGTTTGTTTTCATGAACGTCCGAGGTGTGCAGCACTTTAAATGTTGCTCTCGCAAAGAATTGTGGGTCGGCGTAATCTCCTTTCCTATCGCATAGGAAGTTACGTTGCATCCTATGCTAAAGGAGCTCTGAAAGGAAGCATTGGAGCTCCTTTCCTATGCATTTAGAGAATCCGAACTGCTCTTATCATGGCGGCCGCTTGTTTACTTCCAGGTCACTTCTTCAGTTAGGAACCTTCCTAAGCAAAAAAGACTATTCGACTGCACCCTAACTCTCTCTCTGCTCTGATCCCCTGCAGGCAAGCCACACTCCAGCCCTTGGTGATATTGTTTTGAGTTATTCCTTTGTTCACATCTGACAACACCTCCCCACACATTTCACACTCGTGCACATCAGACACCACTGACCTTACTGATTTACACGTCCCATTTTATAAGTACGATTTCGGTTCTCTTAATTTGGGTTAATAAAACATTGTTTAACCTTTGAGCATGGTGTGTTCTCCCATCTTTTGTTGTGTCCTACTGAGCCGGGTCATGACACTAAAAGCTGAGGGCCAAGGGAATGAAGCACTCTAGAGTCTTATCTGCCAAGGCAGGGGCTGCAGCATACACTCTGTTGCCGTAGGATGCATCGATGCAGTGGTACGGCTGTTCATTCTTTCAGTTCCTGTCTGATGAGAAGACGAGGAATCGTTGGCTCAAATTGACGGATATCATTCGTGTCGAGAGCAGCAAAGAGCTGTAGTTCACAAAGCGGCCTCACACAAAACCTAGCATGATCAAACTTCTTTGTGATAAATCATAGTTTTTTTCAAATCAAATCAAATCAAACGTTATTTATATGGCACTTTTCATACTTGAAAGTAGCACAAAGTGCCTCACAGAAAATAAAAGCGAACAAAACAAAAACAAAAAAAGATATGAACAACAAATAACACCATGAAACCCAAGCCTCCCACCCCCACAAATATACACACAGAGATACACAGAGACATACACACATAGCCATATGCACAGACATACACACCCACACACACAACCATACACACACCCACGCACACCCATGCACACCCACACACGTACACTAGCTGTTGCTGAGGAGACATGGCTGGGCACCGAGATCTGAGGTGAGGAAGAAACTACCTTTAGGGGCCGTGCACACCGAGAGGAATCATAGTCCATGACTGCAGGGGGCGCCACCACAGGGACCACCCCAGCCCAGGCAGACAGGAGGCCCCACACCAAGGTGTAGAGCTCTCCAGCCACCCGGGACAGGGCTGTCCACGGGACAACACCCCCAATGGTGAACCAGAAACAACTCCCGGTGTGGTAGGCCCCCAGGAGGAAACACTGGAAAACCGAGGGGCTAAAACAGCAAAATAATATACAAGGTAGAAGCTAAAAATTGAGGGAATAAAAACAATAAAAACAGTAAAATGTATCAAAATGTATAAAATTAAATAAAATTGACCCAATAAATAAAACAATAAAAATAAATAAAATTTATAAAACAGTAAAACAGGATAAGCTAAAAATAAATAATATAAAATAGAATAATAATAAAAAATGTAAGAAGCATAAAAGAAATTAGAAAACATGTCAGTTAAAAGCCTGATTAAAAAGGTGGGCCTTGAGCCTCTTTTTAAAAACATCAACATTCTCTGCGGCCCTGAGGTTCTCCGTCAGGCTGTTCCACAATCGGGGGCCATAGTTACTGAATGCCGTGTGTTTTGGTTCTGACTTGTGGTATGGTTAAAAGGCCAGCACCGGAGGACCTCAGGGTCCGCGAGGGTTGATAGGGTAAAATTTGTGCAGATAAATAAGAAGGCCCGAGACCGTTAAGACTTTTAAAAACTTGTCAAATAACCTTAAAAATTATCTTTAAAAACCACAAACAACGTGAAATTTATGGAGAAAATAATTTAGATCTAGCCATAGGAATACGGTAGGCTACATGCATCAGAAATTCATATGTCCCATGTACCGGAAATAGAAAGGTGGGACTTCGCCACTTTATGGTGATGCCATTTTCCAAGAGAGATGACAATAGGCGGTACATTTATACATGTTGATCTCTTATCTGGAACATAACCTGCTCCGGAGCAGGTGAGCTCTGCAGCGTAAGTTACCATGGCGATGTACCCGGTAAGAAGTGAACCAGCGCCGTAGGACGAAATACCTAGAGTTAACCCTGAAGTTACCTCGCTAAACCCAAATCCTGCTTCATAGTACAGGCCTCTGAACTGAGACCTTCACAGTAATGATCCAGTAATTAGCCAGGGCCAAGAAGAGCATCTGAGTATGGCCATGTGTGGACACCCATCCAGGTTGTATTCTGTGGCTACAGAAAGGTAGGATGATATATACAATCATGCTATATGGTGGAGGTGATAGGAAATAATTAACTGTGTTGTCCCTCTATATCCTCACTTATTGATCCTCATGGTTTATCAAAACTTTACCTGGAACATTTTAATTCATCACTGACATTTCTGTTTCTAACATCACAACAATATGTATCTTTATTGATTGCTCTTTAATTAGTATCATATTGATACATCATGAATTAAACCACCTGTATCTTAAATGTAGCAAATGTTCGACTGTGGCTACTCAACATTGAGTTTTCTTCAATATATTTCTCATATTAAAAGAACGATGGGACAGGTCTTCCGGTAGCCTGCTTGCTGGTTTTAGTGGAACTGAGTTAGTTTGAAATGAATACAATTCAGGATTTATGCATGAATATAACAGCATGGGTTACTGCTACTATAATTGGAGAGCAGTTTGAGTGTGTGTGTGTGTATGTGTGCCCCAGTCACCCTCTCTTGGGGACCCCCGGCCATTCCCAGAGCAGAGATGAGATGGATATTCCCTCCAGCATGTTCTGGGTCTACCCTGGGGCTTCTTACCAGTTAGACATGTCTGTAAAACCTTGAAAGCGAGGCATCCAGGAGGCATCCTGATTAGATGCCTGTGCCACCTCAGCTGGCCCCTTTTGATGTGAAAAACCGAGACTGTCCTCCTCGAGAAAATGACCACATAGGTCGTATGTCAAGCACCGAATTACGACCATATGTTACGTTTCAAAATAGCGCGCCTTCGAGCGGTCAAGTAAATATCGACACTCCGGTGTCTCAGATGAGACGTCACTGATGAACTTTGACCTTCTTCTCCAATCAAAAACAACGTACTAAGCCGGAAGAGTTTGAGTGCGACAGGTTTGTATATTTAATTTTATTTGCCGATGTTTTATATTAGTATAATCGAGTACTTGCCATTCATATGTAGCTGAGTTTAGGTTGACGGTTTTAGATCAGGTCTGAATCATATTAAAGACATGATTTTACCAATAGAGTGGCCAGACGTCCTATTTTTCCCGGACTTGTCCTCTTTTTAACTCCGATCCATCCGTTTTTTTTGTTTGTTTTTTATAAATTCATGAAAATGTCCGGGTTTAATTTTTTTTCACGGGACCAATTGGCATGTGTTGAAATTATCTGACGTTTTGCACAGAATACCACTGTAATGTGCACTGCCCCCCCGCGCGCGCGCGGATGATCGCCCCCCCGTCAATCATCGGCAGAGACCCCCCCCACACGTCAACAATAATAATAACAACATATAATAATTCACTTTATATAATTTAATTTATATATATTTAATTTCTGTGGCAACAAATAGAATACATGGTTGCACGACTAATCTGAGTTCATCCGTTTTTACACAGGACCAATTGGCATGTGTTGAAATTGTCTGACGTTTTGTACAGAATGCTACTGTACTGTGTACTGTAGGCCTACCCCCGCCCCCCTCCTGCGCGGACGATCGCCCCCCCACCCCCGTCAATCATCGGCAGAGACGCCCCCCCGCCCCCTCGTCGACAATAATAATAAAAAATTATGATAATTCACTTTATATTAAATTAAATAACTGGGGAGGTTTAGCTCAGGAGGTAGAGCGGGTTGGCTGGTAACCGCAAGATTGCCGGTTCGATCCCTGGCTCCTCCTAGCTGAGTGCCTGGTGTCCCTGAGCAAGACACCTCACCCCAATTGCTCCTGACGAGCTGGCTGTCGCCCTGCGTGGTTGACTCCGCCATCGGTGTGTGAATGTTTGTATGAATGGGTGGATGTCAGTCATTACTGTAAAGCGCTTTGGACAAAAGCGCTATATAAATGAGGCCATTTACCATTTTAACTATATGTTCATTTCTGTGGCAACAAATAAAATACATGGTTGCATGACTAATCTGAGTTCATCCGTTTGGTTCATGTTGTTTTTTTTTCAGGTCTTCTGAACATTAATATACATAGTATATAAATAAACCAACGGTTCTTTTAAGAACCATAACACAACGAACCAGTTTCTTATCTCTGGAAATGGCATCTGAGTCCTTCAGACAGTGGCTGGAGACGGGGAAAGTGTTGGCAGATGAATTGGCAGCAAAAACAGTAATATTTTTCATATATTTTTCTCTATTATTGCACTTAATTTTCTCTTAAAAACACTTAGCCTCAGTAAAGGCAAATATCTTTTATTTATTTATTTTTTTAACTTTTAGCCATCAAAGAAAAGGAAACAGAAGGGGACTGGAGGCTCCAATGTTTCCTGGAGGACAAGGGACCAGGATGGGTCCATTTTGACTAGAGGTATTAATTTGTGAAATTTTCATTACTCCAGTATGTCTGCTGCCCATTCCTCCACCAACACAAATGTGCTCCTGTGGCCGAGACCAAGATTACACCGTCATGCCAGGAAAGCAGACTGTCTTGGTGACTATCAATGGTACCTTGTTACTTCCTTCTACTGTTTGTATCCCATCACAAGCCAATAATGGCTCAATATTATCACTTGGTCCTGTTTTGTACCTATAATGTGAAATGGTATATGTATTTTTTTCAGGTCCATACAACCGTACAACATTAATATTACCCCCTGTAGTAATGCGTTTTAATGTTGGTTCGCTGTCTAGTATATTATCTAGAATTTCTACAGGGGATAATATTATCGTGAAAGGTCAGTTAGCTAGCTAGCTAACATGAAAATGCGCTAGCTTAAATATTATCCCCTGCAGTAATTCTAGATAATATACTAGACGGCGAAATAACATTAAAATGCATTACTACGGCGATACAGCAGACAGCGATACAACATTTAAAAACTTGCTGACACTGTTCTATTGTTCTCAAATATTAATTAAACACAATTTACTGTACTTACCTTCATTAGTCCAATGAAGTTCCAGCCACTACTATTGTCGTTGCGGAAGAATCTCCGCAATACGCACGTCGAGGATTAATCCACGCAATATGCAATGCTCTTATGTCACCAGTAGGAGTGCTCATCTAACGTACGCTCCCAGAGGTCGTATTTGAGGACGTGACACACGACCTATTTGGTCGTATGAGTTGGAGGGCTTGTTGGAAAAACTAGTGGCACCCTATCTCTGAGCCCTTTCTTTCCAGAGCTGGATATATAAACATAATTCCAAACTTTTTCAAAAATGCAGTCCGATAATAAATAATAATAATAAATAATTATTATTAATAAATAATTTTGACCAAAAAATACACATGCAAACAAAATTAAAAATGCTCCACAGGCATACAGTGTCTGAGGAATGAAGTCCATTTAAACTGTGGTTGAGTGGATCTGTACATGGTGCGTATGAACAGTTTAGAAATGTAGTTGTCTGTCAAAACATAATTAAATGGTCCTATTGACCCGTGACTCACTAAATAACAAACATACTCTCAACAGATTATTATCACCCTTCATTAGGATCTATTTTGGTTTAGACTATCAAGAAAAATATATTTGAACTTAACTTAGATATCTGCTGTCATGAACATAAAATTATATCACACAATTTTGTATCGGTATATCTTCCCTTGTAGTTTGTATTGTTTCAGCTTTTCTCTTCATTTGTATTCTTGGAACAAGCTTTTGGCGTTAAAGCTAGCTTTTTGTTCAATTCAATTTACATCCTTCATTTCTGCATTTTGTTCCTCTTGTCTGAAATTGTGACAGAAACATGGATGCTCAGTCAGCATCCATCGGCTGCTCATTTGAACTGACGGATCCACAAAAGGAGTTCCAACAACTGGCGAGGAAGTTTGCATGTGAAGAGATTGTCCCTCAGGAGTGGTGAATATTCTCTATCATCATCAAGAAAGGAAGCTCGGCAGTCACATTCCACAGGAAAATGTTGGCCATATATTGGCCTCATCACAGAAGAGTTGGCTAACAAATGCCTTTTAATTTAGCTGGCAGTGATGCACATAAGAAGATGGGGAGGATGACTGAGAAGCATACAGCATGTGAAATAAGTATTGAACACATCACCATTTTTCTGAGTACATATATTTCCAAAGGTGCTATTATCATGACATTTTAACCAGATGTTGGTAACAACCCAAGTGATCCATACATACAAAGAAACCAAAAAAAATATGTTCAGAAAATAAGTTATGTGTAATAATGTGAAATCACACAGGGAAAAAGTGTTGAACATGCTTACTGATATTTATTTAATAATTTGTACAAAAGGTCGTAATGACAGCTTTAAGATGCCTATTGTATGGAGAAACTAGTGGCTTGCAATAATCTGGTTTGATTTTAGCCCATTCTTCCACACAAACATTCTTCAAATCTTGAAGGTTCCGTGGGCCTCTTCTATGAATCTTGATCTTCAGTTCTTTCCATAGATTTTCAATGGGATTTAAGTCACGTGTTTGGCTGGGCCATTCTAGCAGCTATATTTTCTTTCTTTGAAACCAATTCAGAATTTCCTTGGCTGTGTGTTTGGGATCATTGTCTTGCTGAAATGTCCACCCTCGTTTCATCTTCATCATCCTGGTAGATGGCAGCAGATGTTGGTCAAGAATGTCTCTGTAAATTTGCCCATTCATCCTTCCTTCAATTATGTGAAGTTTGCCAGTACCATTTGCTGAAAAGCAGCCCCACACCATGATGTGCCCACCTCCAAACTTCACTGTTGGGATGGTGTTTTTAGGGTGATGTGCAGTGTCATTTTTCCTCCAAACATGGTGTGTATTATGGCATCCAAACAGTTTAATTTTGCTGTCATCTGACAACGCTATTCTTTCAGTATTTCACTGGCTTTTCCAAATGTTGTGCAGTAAACTTTAAACGAGCTTCAACATGGCGGTGGAGTGCTTAACTTACTGTTTTCTTTGAGACAACAGTACCTGATAATTCCAGGTCTTTTTGAAGCTCTCCACAAGTGGTCCTTGGCTTTTGAACAACTCTTCTGATTATTCTTTTCACTCCTCTGTCAGAAATCTTGCGAACAGCACCTGATCGAGGCAAATTTATGGTGAAATGATTGTCTTTCCACTTCCGTCTTATGGCCCCAACAGGGCTCACTGGAACATTCAGAAGCTTAGAAATGCACCTGTAACCAATGCCATCGTTATGTCTTGCAACAATTAGGTTGCGAAGGTCTTGGGGGCCATCGACATGTACTTAAATTAACTTTTTTTCTCTGTTTTGCCTGGGTGTCGTTTCAAGAAAATCTGCATCCAGACGAATCCACTGAAAACGACTCAGCGCGCTGTAGTACATAGTCCAGGCCTATATGTGGCGCTGTTTCTGCTACAAAAATGCAGAAGAAGAGACGGAGCTTGACCGGATGTTTGCCGTTGCTATGGCAACACGTGAGAGCTACGGCTAATCTCCACCCGACCACCCGATCAATAAACACCCATAAGATGACAATTTGGCCCGTATAAATAAAACTCCGGTTTTTTCATACAGTGGCTTTAAAACGCTGTCGTACAGACAAGCAGAATATCTGCTACAAGTACGTAGGCCACCGGATCCATGTGGACAGCAGGCCGAAACGCACAAGAGTTGTGCGTTTACCCTCAAAAAACGTCTTCGTATGGACACCCCCTTGAGACAGCTCTTTGTTTTACCCATCATGAGATGTGTCTTGTGTGACACCTTGGTAATGACACCTTGGTAATTTGTAGGCCATCAGTTGGGACTGAACCAGCTGATATTCATTTGCACTGACAAGAGGCTGGATTGCTTTTTAATTACTGATAGATTTCAATTGTTGTCTTGGCTTTCCATGCCTTTTTTGCACCTCCCTTTCTACACTCAACAAAAATATAAACGCAACACTTTTGTTTTTGCTCCCATTTTTCATGAGATGGACTTAAAGATATAAAATTCATTCCAGATACACAATATTACCATTTCTCTCAAACATTGTTCACAAATCTGTCTAAATGTGTGATAGTGAGCACTTCTGCTTTGCTGAGATAATCCATCCCACCTCACAGGTGTGCCACATCAAGATGCTGATCTGACATCATGATTAGTGCACAGGTGTACCTTATACTGCCCACAATAAAAGGCCACTCTGAAATGTGCAGTTTTGTCTCACAGCAAAATGCCACAGATGCCCCAAGCATTGAGGGAGCGTGCAATTGGCATGCTGACAGCTGAAATGTCAACCAGATCTGTTGCTCGTGCATTGAATGTTCATTTCTCCACCATAAGCCATCTCCAAAGGCGTTTCAGAGAATATGGCAGTACATCCAACCGGCCTCACAACCCCAGACCACGTGTAACCACACCAGCCCTCCACATCCAGCAGGTTCACCTCCAAGATCGTGTGGAAGAAATTGTGTTACCTTAGAATTCTTATTTGGTTTTGGTATAATGTTCCTTTCTCTCTAAACATCAAATGTCCTGCTGAGCTGCATTCATTGTATGTAAGACTTGTCATGTTGATGAAAAGAACCTCTGGTCTGTCCCCCTTCCTGGACCGTCCCCGAAACACCTTCACCTCACATACTTGATCAAGGCCTTCATGAATGGCCCCTGTTGTGACACTATGTAGAAAGAACCCAGCTGTTCCGAGGGAAGTCACACCTTTATGTTGTCTCAGGAAGTCTCTTCCCCTCGGTGAGACGCGTATTGAATCTATGTAAATCCACTGTTTAGACCTGCCCCTTTAGTTCTGTATAAGTTGTCTCTTGCCTCACATCATGTCAGATTGGGCTGTGTGGCAACCGCGACATTGTCTTTTCTCCACTGTCAGTGATTAAACCTCATTTGAACCAGCCACTGAATTGGACCTGAAGAGTTTTCTTCCACGATCGTCTGAGACCAGCCACTCTGACAGCTGCTGAAACAATTGGTTTGCATAACCAAACAATTTCTGCACAAACTGTCAGAAACCGTCTCAGGGAAGCTCAACTGCATGCTCGTCGTCCTCATCGGGGTCTTGACCTGACTCCAGATCGTCGCCGTAACAGACTTGAGTGGGCAAATGCTCACATTCGATGGCGTCTGGCACGTTGGAGAGGTGTTCTCTTCACGGAGGAATCTCGTTTTACATTGTTCAGGGCAGATGGCAGACAGTGTGTGTGGCGTCGTGTGGGTGAGCGCTTTGCTGATGTCCATGTTGTGGATCGAGTGGCCCATGGTGGTGGTGGGGTTATGGTATGGGCAGGCATCTGTTATGGACGAAGAACACAGGTGCATTTTATTGATGGCATTTTGAATGCACAGAGATACCGTGATGAGATCCTGAGGCCCATTGTTGTGCCATACATCCATGAACATCACCTCATGTTTCAGCAAGATAATGCACGGCCCCATGTTGCAAGGATCTGTACACAATTCTTGGAAGCTGAAAATGTCCCAGTTCTTGCATGGCCAGCATACTCACCGGACATGTCAACCATTGAGCATGTTTGGGATGTGCTTGACCGGCGTATACGACAGCGTGTACCAGTTCCCACTAATATCCAGCAACTTCGCACAGCCATTGAAGAGGAGTGGACCAACATTCCACAGGCCACAATTGACAATCTGATAAACTCTATGCGAAGAAGATGTGTTGCACTGCATGAGGCAAATGGTGGTCACACCAGATACTTACTGGTTCTGAGTCCCCAGACCCCCAATAAAGCAAAAAAATGCACATTTCAGGGTGGCCTTTTATTGTGGACAGTCTAAGGCACACCTGTGCACTAATCATGATGTCAGAGCAGCATCTTGATGTGGCACACCTGTGAGGTGGGATGGATAATCTCAGCAAAGCAGAAGTGCTCACTATCACACATTTAGACAGATTTGTGAACAATGTTTGAGAGAAATTGTAATATTGTGTATCTGGAATGAATTTTAGATCATTAAGTCCATCTCATGAAAAATGGGAGCAAAAACAAAAGTGTTGCGTTTATATTTTTGTTGAGTGTATATGTATTCAATACTTTTTCCCTGTGTGATCCCTGTGTGTAATTTCTGAACTTTCTTTGCACGTGTGGATCACTTGGGTTGTTACCAACATCTGGTTAAAATGTCATGATAATAGCACCTTTGGAAATATATGTACCATAAAATGGTGATGTGTTCAATACTTATTTCACATGCTGTATGCGTGTTTCCTAGGTGATAGAGTCCAGCAGCCCATTTCAGAAAGCAGGTTAAGTGAAAACACTGAGTTAGTTAACCCTGAGATGAGGGAAACTCTGGCTTTTTCGGTTTCACAAAGCCACTTGAGCATAACTCTGACTCAGTTACCCGAGGAACACACTAACTAACCTGCTCGCTGGGAGGTTTGCTTCAGCAAACCCTGAGTTTCTCCCAACATGTTTCGGCCTTTTTCTGGAATCTGAAACTATCCTTTCCTCGTCAACCTAATCGATATGGAAGCAAACGTGATTTGAGTAGCTTTACGTCGGAAGAGGATTTTGATTACCATTTTTCCTACTGATCACATACTGTATCTAATCAATATTCTCCAACATTTTCAACATTTCATATCAATATGAAGCATTCTGCCTGAGAAGTGACCCAGTGAACACCTTCTACGCTCCACCATCAGGGCCATCACTTGAGATATCACTTGAGATATCACCAATCAGGTGGCCACTGATGCTTTTAATGTATTTGGAGGCAACGGCTTCAACAGTGAATACCCAGCCGAGAAGCTGATGAGCGATGTCTAGAATTACCAGATTTATGAGGGCATAGCTCAAATCCAAAGACTCGTCATTACTCAAAAATACCTTTACAAGAAATGAACTCTGCACACCGGACTTGTCCTCATTCAAACGCATTTTGGTGTCAATTTTCTGCACATATAAATAAATGTGTTCCTGGAAATAGATTCAGATCGTTTCATTTTCCAAATGCGCCTCTGAACTGTGGCCTTATTTTGTGATGTGGCGAGTTGACAATCAGGTCTGGTCACTCTGTCAGATTAGGCCAGTGGTTCCCAAACATTTCCTGCAGGGCTACCCCTTTTGTAAATAGAAAAATCATCATCACGATCATGTTAAGAGAAGAAGTGCATTTCAAAATAAAGACCACACTGATCTCTGCTCAGAACGAAGACATTGGGCCCTAGTTTCGTGGCACAGCGCAGGGCGGCGCAGGGTGGCGGAGCCGGCGCAATGCAAGTTTCGACGTGCGCAGCATTGTGCACCGTCAGTTTGGCAGTTTGGTGGATCGCCTGCGCCAAGATAGGTGTGTCGGCGTAGCAGGGGGAGGCGTCACAGATTCAGCTTAGCGGAAGTTTCGTGGCAAAAAGCCTCGCCGAGACTGCGCTGAAAGCTCGCCAGCTCCGACCTGGTCTACTTCCAGCGCAAGGCGTAAATAAAGTCCATTCATTCAATGCGAATCACAGCTGCGCGAGCCTGCGTGGTGCACGAAACTTGCAAAGTCCAGGCGGACACACCCCGTCGGCGCGGCACAGAAAGCTGACTGCGCCTGGTCTACAATACTAGGGCCCATTGTAGCCAAACTAAAGCATTAATTAACAATATGTCAGCCTCAGCGGGGATCGCTAGAATAGTTCATCTTTCGTTCGTTGAGAAGTCACATCCGAGAATCTTGGGCTGTGTCCCCTACATAAGCTATTGTAACAAAATGCTGAATTTAATCAATGGAAGCATAGGCTTATGTCATGCAATTCGGCAATTATGATAGTGGATAAGCCCTTTCTATATATTATTAGGACCAGTTAAGGAATTGCGAGGAAAAATGGGGAACATAGGATCCGGGGAACATAGGGACGACCCCTTTTTGATGTAAACATATTTTTAACATTGGGTTGCAGACAGAAAACCGAGGCACTCGTGAGGGTACGACCAATTAAAATGCAATGTAAGCATTGCAAATGTAATGTGCAATGCTGATTTATTGACTCATTTATTTGACTGATTTATTATTTTTTATTATTTCTTTCTTTTTGTACAGAGTCTGCTTGTCATTTGCAGGTCTTGCTGTTCAGGTCATGTGACCTCCTACCTGCTCACACTGAGCAGCTGTCTGCAATTACCTACTTAACTGTGAACTGAGACTGACAAACATTTCACTTTTGTCCTGACGAAGGCCAGTTTGGCCGAAACGCGTTGACTCGCTTTTAATAGATTAGCCATGTACCAATAAAGGCATTTTAATTGGTCGTACCCTCACGATTGCCTCTGTTTTCGGTCTGCAACCCACCCTTTATGGATCTCCCCAACTGAAGAGCACCTGAGGGATACACTTTTCTGCAACACCCAAGAAGCACTCCATGCACTGCATTCCTGTCTGAAGATTTGAGGACTCTGGGAGTAGTCCTAAGCTGGAGTAGCTCCGTTGATTCAACGTTTGGAACTACTTGTATGCTTCTCACCCAAACAATGGCCACCGGATATTTTTCCTACTCAAAAGAAGAAGGTGAGAGCATTATTCTTCCAGATACACTTTTTGATCAGAGCTCTGTACAGACGACAGATGCTAAAAGACTGTTTTTTGAGCTTAAAAAACTCTCCGAGAAAGACTTGAAATTGCAGCTACATATGACTACATTATCAGACTACTGGAGAGAGAAAATGATACCAAGGGGATTAAGAATAAAAAAATTCCCATCTTTCGGTGAAGAAGATTCTGAGTTTAAAGACAAATGGGAAGCTATATTGAACAAGTGCTCCCTAGACCTTATGCTTCTTCTTATTGAAGAGGCTAAGAAACAGAAAAGTCATACTCAGAATGAAATTGTCAACCTGAAAGAAGAGATTTCAAAAGGTTTTGATGAACAACAACCCCCCTTTGAAAAAGAGCTGCAAGAAGATCTAAATCGGCTACAGAAAGAACTTAAACAAGAGAAACTGAGGAAATTTAAAAGAGATCGATCAGACTACAAGGAAAATAAAGTCTATCAGTGGAAACAAAGACAGAGTTACAGAACTCGGCCACAACGGAGAAGAACTGTTTCCTTCCGACTACCAAGCAGTGATGAGGACCACTCAGAGAAAGAAGACTTTTCCTCATCCAGTTTTTTAGGCATCAAACCCAAAAGAAACAACAGATCACAAAGACAACAAAGCGCAAGACCAGAAGAGGAAGACGTTGGTCCATCAGGAGCCCGACACACCAGGGGTCCGTTTCACAAAGCAGGTTTAGTGAAAACTCTGAGTCTGTTAACCCTGAAATCAGAGAAACTCTGAGTTTTCCGTTTCACAAAGCTAGGTAACTCAAACCAGAGAAAGAGGGGTAACTCTAGCCTGTTTCACAGAGAGAGGTAACTTAACCTCTCGGTCAGTTACCATGGTAACTTACTCTTTGAACCTAACCTGGTCGGGACCAGGTTTTTCCTCAACAAACCTCGAGTTTCTCTCTGTCTCCGCCCTCTTTCAGCCACACACGGTATTTGATTTCCTCATTCAGTCGGCAGGCGAGTTTTGGTGTACTATAGTTCTGCCGTGTGTTTGTGAGTAAATCATCAGTCAGTACCTGTTCATAATAATTTTTTGTAGGTGGCGACTATTTTCACCATCATGGCATGTCCTTTTGATAATGATCCCGTGGATGAAGGCGCAGCGTTACTGCGCAGAGAATTAAACATTCGTCGGGAGATGATTATCAGACCGCGCCTAGATGTTCTTGCATTTCCAAACAATTATCTTTTTGAGCGCTACCGTTTCACATCACAGTCCATCATTTACATACACAACCTTATCCGTCCTTACATTTGCAATCTGACTAACAGAAGTCATGCTCTCACATCCCAGCAGGTATTATGTGTTGCGCTGCGTTTTTTGGCAAACGGGAGTTTTTTGTACAACATCGGAGATGCAGAGCACTTGAGTAAGGCAACTGTATGCAGAGCGGTCAGAAAGGTGTGCCTCGCGCTGAAACGGATACTGCCTGTTTTTGTTGTTTTCCCTGGGCACAAACCTGTCAGAGCCATCAAGGAGGAGTTCCACAGGATTGCAGGTGAATGATGTAGAGATCCATTAAATGAATATTAAATAATATTCTGTTAATGACATTGTGCTGCAACCTCAGACTGGGATTATTAATTGTAATTTATTTCAGGATTTCCCAGTGTGATTGGATGCATAGATGGCACACACATCCCCATCACGGCTCCGTCACAGAATGAAGTGGATTATGTGAATAGGAAGTCCATTCACAGCATAAATGTGCAGGTACATGTGGATTGAGTATACTGTTTCAAAATGATGAAGACTGCATCATAATTCAACATCTGTCATTCTCTGCACTGTCAAGATCGTATGTGATGCTGCACACATAATTTGTAATGTGGAGGCCAAGTGGCCTGGGTCTGTTCATGACTCAAGAATGTATCGCGAGTCTAACCTGAGCAACAGGCTGCAACGTGGTAAGCAGCCTAATGATTTGCACAATACTGTATAACTCACTTGTCTCCCTCCTTTTAATATACTCTACTATACATAACAGGAGAGTTTGATGGCCATCTGCTGGGTGACAGGGGTTACCCATGCCAGCCGAGGCTGCTGACCCCTTACCCTGACCCTGAACCAGGCCCCCAACAGAACTTCAACCGGGCTCACTGCAGGACGAGAGCCCGGGTTGAGATGACCATAGGCCTGCTGAAAGCCCGTTTCCAGTGCCTACGTCACCTCAGGGTGACCCCTGAGAGGGCCTGTGATATTATTGTGGCATGTGTTGTTCTTCATAATATTGCTACTATTAGAGGAGAGCAACACCCTGCCCTACAAATTGAAGACGCTGATGATGACGACCCCATCCACCTGTCAGCTATGCAGGACGGCAGAGCAGTCAGGGACACAATATGCCATCATCACTTCAGTGACTGAGTCACCATCATCACCACCACCACCAACGTCAAATAAAGACATATTACACATTTCATTTGGTCTTCTTTATTTCCTGCAAATTAAAAATCTAGTTTAGGTAATGTTCCAATAGTTAACATAATTAACATAATTCACCTGCGACCATGTACCAACCTCTAACTTGTGCTCCAGTATTTGAATCTCCAAGTCTGCCTTTCTAATCTGCCGATCCAAGTACTGCATTTCTTTGTCTGTTTTTTGTATTTTTTTCAGCAGGTGAATTTTATAAATGTCTTTTACTGGTAACTGGGAATACATACAAGGAGGACATTATACAGTTGCACATGAATTCACAGAATGAATCTCTGGTGTTAACTGAACATCCATCTCACTTTGTCAATCTCTGCAGTGGAAGTTGAGGGACCCTCCTGCTGCTGCCCAGCCATGCTCTGTTAAAAAAGGATGAGAGTGTGTTAATACTTCAGTGTAGGCTAAATGTCACTCTATATTCCACCACAATGTTAATAAATGTAAATGGGAAGAGAACTATCAGTAATATATCAACATGTTACCTCTATAGGCCTTTCTGGATCCCCCTCGGTAAAGGCAGCAGACACCGTTTCCTCATACTCTTCATCCTAGATGAGTGATACGTTTCAGTATATTTAAACTACCATTTGACAAAATCTTTGGATTATTGCTACTTACAGTGGCAAGGTCTGCTGTGGCATGAGGGGGCTCCACCAGGCAGACAGCACCATCAGAATCTGTTGGGACAAAATTAAAAACAAAGTCATGAAAGGGAAATAAATAGGCTTTAGATAGATAGAGATAGATAGATCTAGGCATAATACATTTTATGAAAGCACTTGTGTCTTGGGGGGTGAGCTCAGATGATGAGCTCCCTCCCGGGATTCCCTCTGCCACTGGCCTTCCTACATTTTGGCTGAGAGCCAGCTCCTCTGCCTCCGTTAGAGGAGGCGGTGCGGGGCCACCCCCCGTTTTACGGGCGTCCGCTTTCTTTCTGTTGGCTGAGTAGAAGTCTGTGTTAGTTTAAATAGCCTACATATTTAACAGAACATGATACAGATGAGAAGGCATTAATGTGTATGAAAACATTATGTTGGGGATAAACAACTGTACAGTCAAACAGCCACTTAATATTTAGCTACTTTACAATGTCAAACATAATCAAAATGAGGTACCGCTGTGAGATTATGCCGAGGTGTTACCTGTTTGAACAATGTTTTTATGTTTCATCTTCAGCTGCTGCCAAGTTCGCTTCTCCCCCGCGGGATTGCACCTAAATGAAATTAATTAATAGGCCACTCAGTGTCACCCTGTAATATTATTGTGATTGCAAAGGACTACATTAAAACTTACGCATTGACCCGAGCAGCAATTTTCTCCCACGCCGTCTCCCTCGCTTTAGCTGCTGCAGCGGTGTTACACTTGCTTCGAAAAACGTCGTCAAACTCACCGTATGAGCGCATCAGAATTTCGAGCTCAAGTGGGGTGAAAAATGACGCTCGCCGCTTCCCTGTTGCCATGGTGTCTCGTCGAATCGGTGCTCCATTGATGCGGTCTTTTTATACTTGTGGTGCACGAGCTTAACTCCAGGTAAAACTACTCCGAGTTGATCAACCTAACTCAAATCAGCTGTTCTGGAACCGAAAACTCAGAGTTTCCTATCTCAGAGTAGATCAACTCAGAGTTCAGGGTTACACTCAGAGTTTGTTGAACCTGCTTTGTGAAACGGGCCCCAGGAGCAGAAGCAAGATCAGGATGAACAAGTAATTAACATCTCAGGTATCCCTCTTCTAACCAGCCATGTCTCAGTTCTTTCTAAAGGCCTCACTTTTGCCCCCAAGAACACAGCCAGTGAATTCCAAACTAAAGTGGATCTTTTTAAGTTCCATCGTAACCTCCAACTGAAAGTTTGGTACCACACCACACCCAGCCAAGCTGCCTCTCGTTCATGGATACAACCTACTACAACAACTCCATTCAGACCCAAGTCCACCTTCACACCAAATGTATGTAATCACACTCTCAACACCTTCTATAGAAAAGTAACGTATGAAGTAGACCAGCTTTTTGCATTAAAGAGGAAAAAAAAGGAACACAACTTGACAAAAGAAGAAACAGAGGCATTGAAATGGCTGTCAACTAATGAAAACATCATAATAAAAAGAGCTGACAAAGGAGGAGCTGTGGTCGTGTGGGGTAGAAACCAGTACATCACAGAGGCCATGAGACAGCTGGATAATCATGAGTACTATGAACCTTTACTGTCTAACCCAATAGAACAAATGAAGACTGAACTTATGGAAATACTTTCACATGCTAAAAATGAGAACTGGATTTCACAAAAAGAATATGATTTTTTATTTTGTAATAGCCCCAGAATTCCCTCGTTCTATATGCTTCCCAAAGTGCATAAGAACCTAGAGAATCCACCAGGAAGACCAATAATCAGTGGGAATGGGTCAGTTACAGAACCAGCTTCTCAATTTGTTGATTTCTTTATTAAACCATATGTTTCAGAACTTCCTTCTTTCATTCAAGATAGTACTCATGTATTAAATAAAATCAAAGACATTAAGAACATTGGATCTTCCCTTCTGGCTACCATGGATGTGGAGGCTCTTTATACTAACATTGATCATACAGAAGGACTAGATGCCTTATCACATTACTTGGAAGAGAGGCATCCAGAACAGATGCCCCCTGCTGCCTTTATCCTGCAACTGGCTGAATGGACTTTACATAACAACGTGTTTCTATTTCAGAATCAATTTTTTTAAACAAAGAAAAGGTACAGCAATGGGAGCCTGTTTTGCACCAAACTATTCGAATCTGTTTATGGGAGTATGGGAAGAAACGTTTGTTTACTCTGACCTTAATGTTTTCTTGGATAAAATCATTTGGTGGGGAAGATATATTGATGATAACATTTTACTCTGGTCAGGTTCAAAAACTGAACTTCTTTCATTTCATTCATATTTAAATGACACTAACAGAAATCTTAAACTTAGTCTTGATTTCTCCCCATCTGAAATAAATTTCTTAGACTTAAAAATCTCTAAAGATGGCAATGGAGATTTACATACCTCCATCTTTAGAAAACTAACTGACCGCAACACAATTCTTCGAGCAGATAGTTTTCATCCTCCTTGGTTAACAGATAATATTCCTTTTGGTCAGTTTCAGAGACTCAAACGTATATGTGATTCAGAAGATGATTATGAAAAAAATGCTTTAGATATGACCCAGAGATTTAAGGCAAGAGGATATCAACATAAAACTATATTCAGAGCTTACAACAAAGCAAAATGTCTCCCTAGAGAACAACTGTTAGCCCCTAAACAGAAAGAAGAACAAAATTCTGATCAGGTATATTTTGTGACACAATACAGTGACCATGCAAATGCAATTAAACAAATTGTTCAAAACAATTGGGGCATTTTGAAAAGTGATAGTCTTCTTAGAGAAGCTCTTCCAGACTCACCAACTATTAGCTTTAGAAGAGCTCCTACTCTGAAAGACAAACTTGTTAAGAGTCATCTCCCTCCTGTATCACAGAAAACCTGGCTTTCAACCTTAAAGGGTAATCACAGGTGTGGACATTGCAATCACTGTAACAATATGATAAATGCCAATTATTTTACTGATGTGACATCTGGTCATACATTTGACATAAATGCATTTATTAATTGCAATACCTCTTATGTTGTTTACAGACTTGAGTGCCCCTGTGGACGCTTCTACATTGGGAGAACAAAGCGTAAATTGAAGGCAAGATTGGCAGAACATAAGCATGCCATTAGAACTAGTAACCCACAGTACCCCATGGCTGTCCATTACAAAGATGTAAGTCATGGTAGTTGCGACTCTTTAAAGATATCAGGCATAGAACATATTAAAGACTCTATCAGGGGAGGAGATAGACTCAAAATACTCCTGCAAAGAGAGTCATTCTGGATTTATACATTAAAGGCCACTCAGTATCCAGGGTTGAATGGAGAACTCGATTTTTCTCCTTTTCTGTGAGTGTATTTTGTGACTATTGGTGTGTTTTGTTGTCCTTTAAGATTGACTCTGATGACGCTTCCTCAGTCTCTTACTAGGCTCAATACTTATATTGTATGCATTTCTGATTTGTTTAATTGATTATGTAATGTGCAATGCTGATTTATTGACTCTGTGATTTTATTATTTTTTATTATTTCTTTCTTTTTGTACAGAGTCTGCTTGTCATTTGCAGGTCTTGCAACTGTTAACTGAGACTGACAAACATTTCACTTTTGTCCTGACGAAGGCCAGTTTGGCCGAAACGCGTTGACTCGCTTTTAATAGATTAGCCATGTACCAATAAAGGCATTTTAATTGGTCGTACCCTCACGAGTGCCTCGGTTTTCTGTCTGCAACCCACCCTTTATGGATCTCCCCAACTGAAGAGCACCTGAGGGATACACTTTTCTGCAACACCCAAGAAGCACTCCATGCACTGCGTTCCTGTCTGAATATTTTTAACATTGCTGGTTAGAGAGTTTTATCTTTGCAAAAATATGCAGCATTCGCTCTGTGAAACTCTCCTTCATGATCAGGCAAAATTGGCATTGAAACAGAAACATCTCTAAATAAATTGATATTTAATTTAATTGATTCACGAAATCAATACCCAAACCTAGTCTATTGACTAGGTATTATTGAGACACAGCTTTTAGAACTTGTTGCCAGAAATATAAGTCACTTAAACTTGTGAAAGTGAAGGAAACATTATTTTGGAAACAGCCTATTGGATTGTTGGGGCACTGAGAGGGGAACTGGGGGATCACATGCTAGTCCTTCCTGCCACAGCTGGTTGCCTGTGTACCAGAGGGCGGGACAGATGCAGCTATGACGAGGGCATTCCCTCTGCAGATAGTATGATCTCAAGCTAACCGCTAACAGTTCAATGTCCTCCACAATGAGATCCACATGTTTGCTCCTAGTGAGAGTAAGGGACAATGGTGCAAAAAGATGATTGTAGATATAGAGCAGTATGGGGCAGGACAGATGCGGAAGCAGCAGGAAATGATTTACACCACCAGGGTGAAAGTAAGAAACATATATTATATGTTTCTTACTTTCATCCTGACGGTGTAAATAATATGGGATCAATCACATAGAATATTATACATCTATGTGATTGATTCCCATGCTGCTCAGCGTCATCTGAGTCAGCAGCTCTATGGCAGCACAGTGTCTCCACCTCTCCTCTCACACCGTAGTTACTATGGTTACGTGCACACTCCCTGTTTCTGTCGCTCAGGAACATTCTGCAATACCTTCACCTTCCTCTCGCCAGTACTTCCTCTTTTGTATATATGTTGTTTCTGTATTTATAACAGAAACAACACAAACACACATTATTGTGACAGCCGGCCACAGAGGAGCATAAGAGGAGAAGTACGAAACCACCATTATGTTCCATTTCCGGTATTTACACTCCGGCCCCTAGAGGGAGCCCATGAGACACAGCAGGCTCGACCTACAATCGAGCCTATGCCCAAATATGGATCCTGACATCACTTTAATCAGCCAGATGGAAAACACCTGAACCTCATTGGAGAAACTCTGCGGCAGCCAATCACCGCCCAGATTACACAGCACACAAAGGGAAGTGAAACACACACACAGGAGAGTAACTTCAGGAAAATCAAATGGTGGAGTTGGGGGAGAGAGTAGGAGTAGGTTATTGCTAAAGTGCTGTGTATGTTCTGTGTCCATAGGAGAAGTCTGCTGTGTGCCACTGCCCTGGAACGTCGGAGATCCCGCTTTGTGTATGGCCCTTGCCTGCTTGACTACCGAGGCAGGCGGGGGCCTGGCAAAGTTATTAGAAGGACTGAGACACCAAAATGAGTAAAGGGAACACACGCGTAACTTAAGCAAAAATTAAGCAGTTTACAACACTCTGCTGGCAGTTCGTTTTTGTTCTCTTTTGTAATGTCTTAACTGGGTGCACCCCTAATAAAAAATAGTTCACTTGCATTGTCACTTGAATTGTCCTGGAAAGTCCTTCCTCACAGCCCTACCACGCTGACAGGATGGAAGATGAAGAATGAGAAGGCCCCTCCTTAATCCAGATGCTCACACGGGTAGCTCGTCATCTCCTTTGTCAAAGAGAGAATCACTCCAAATCCAGGGCCCAGAATCTCAGGGTATCCAAAAAACCCAGCCTGTATAACACAACAGGGCTGATATAAATCTGTTCATACTTCCTTAACTGTACAGTTTAATTTGATCAATAAACGTATAAAGCAGCCTTTCACTATTAACTTATTAAAAGGTAACTGCTGCGTTGCAATAATAAACATGAAATGTCAACTTCACTGTTTTATATTAAAAACAAAATCATCAAAGTAATAATAAACAAGGAACTCATGCAAACGATTATAAAAACGCTCACAGTTCATCACTGGATACTCAGATTGGATTAAGTTGAGTAAGGTAATGTAACATAAATGTGACATGAATTTCTTTTCACAACACTGAATACTGAGTACCTCCACACGCCACAGCGCCGTAACATACACAATTCGTAGCTTCATGACCTATGAAACTCAGCTTAGTGGTGTCTGTCTCTCTTTATACAATTAAACAACATGTACACATACTCATTTCACACACATATTCACATTTTCCCTTTGCTAGCATTAGTAAAATACCACAATACCATGACCTATGCTATTGCGCAGCAGCTAAAACACCACGAGGCTAAGCTAGCTCACGGAGATATTTGCTCATGCATCGCAGTCCTCACAGAGAAAGGAAAATAATAAAACATGTTCCCAGGGTCGCTTCAGTGGTTCACCGGACTTCTATCTGCTTGCAGAGTTCCTCCTTCCAAGTGTTTTTAACACGTTCAATCACTCGTAAAACTCAACTCGTGTTTCTATGGCATTATATTTGTGCCACATTTATGAAGGAGCAATGTGAGATTTTGAGCGCAGAAAAATATATTTAGCGAGCACAGAAATTATATTTTGAAGAGAAATGATACGCAAGCAAAACATAATGTCATTTGAGCAGGCAAAAATATATTACTCTCACTCAGTTTTACTCATGACCGCTGCACGCGCGCTCTCAATCTGTCCCTTCTGTGCGCGCTCAACTTTGTCTGTACGCTCGCTCAACTTGGCACAGCATTACAAATGTGCCACAATAGCAACCAATCAGAGACTTGGAGAAGTTCAATTCTGATTGGCTGTTTCGTCTCCAATCACAACGCTTCCATAACACGCCAAACGAATGGGATTTTAGATTTCCAGCTAGCAGAATGGCTAAACATGTATAACTCACCTGACACTGTGGCGCATTCTTGTTTTCACCACAAATGGTGAAAACAATAATACACAACAACGTCAGGTGAGTTATGTCTTCCAACAGTGAGACGACCTGAGCATGAAGACTGAAACCTGTGTAACAGGCCCATCCTGTCTCAAAAAGAAAAACTAGTACACATGTTTCCTGGAGGTTGGATTGTTCTGCATAAAACTAGAAAAAATGATGTAATAAAACTGAAAGCAGAATGGCAGAATCAAATGGTGAAAACAATAATACGCCACAACGTCAGGTGAGTTATGAATTTCTAGCCATTCTTGTTTTCAAAAGGAACACACTGCCATTCAAAATTCTAAAGTTAATTTCCCTACTATGCACACGGACTCATCACATGGGCAAACACCTGCAACACAGTTTTACAATTTGCAATCATAGCATTAGCATAATAGTGCAACAGGTGAGCTCTTCTTTTTTGGAGCAATGGATGCCAACATTGGCAACAGAGGCAGAGCCAGAGGAGTGAGAGTACGAGGAGGAGCCTAGCATAGATTTGCCATGCTAGGCGATATTTCCCCCGCTGCTTGGCCATCGCTTTGTTGGGGACCTAACCGTTAGGACTACACAATGCGGCCTACAAAAGCCTACACAAAGGACAAAGGAACAAAGGAGATTAAAAACTACACCGCCATTTTAGTTTCACTTCTCACCCAGGTGAGGATATGACATCACAACAGGCACCCCAGGTGTCCCTGGGGAGCTTTTATAAACCGAAGCCGCCTAGAGAACGCTCTCTTACTGCTCTCACTTTCTTACACCAGCTTACGCTCCTACCTGGGCGCTGTTTCCAGCGCTTCCAACGCAACACCACGTTGCCACGGGAGCCGACCCGTCCACCAACAGGAGGTGGACACGGCCCCGCAGCCACCGCTGCAACAAGAGGAACCAAGCCGGTTCCTGCCGTCCAGCTACCAGACGCTGTCTGAACTAAGCTGACTTAATCGCCAAGCCGCGATTATATCGCCGTCCGTGGAAGAAAGAAACACGGACTGTTTTCTTTATTCGAGTTTGATCAACGAGAGGAAACCCGCTCCGCTCTCGCCTGGACTAAGCCGACTCGTCACGTCTCCCGCTGACGCTGGGACACGAACTACCGTCGCAAACGCCAGGACGGACTCGCAAACTACGCAACGACACCAGTAAGAGGCTATCAGTCTGGGCAGAGACATAAGTGATAGTGTAGGACATGCTTGTAATTCTTGTTAATGTGTTTTACGTTCTGATCGCGGGCCGCCGAGTCCGTTCGTTCATGTGCTGCTGTATTTGAATACTGATCGTGGACCCACGCAGCTGGGTTGGTTTCTGTAACAGTGTTTTCGACTAACCTCCGCCATATTCGTGAGCTCAGAAAGCCTCTACTATCAGTTAAAAGACCGGTCTCGCAGAATAAACGGCAGTTCATTCACGCGAGCCCGTGTGATAGCGGCACGCATTCTGTCCCTCAGAAATATCGCGCGCGCATTCTTCCCCTCTCTTTGTTTGTGTCCCGCTAACCCACACACATCCTCCGCCAGCTGTTTCCAGCTGCGGACATTACGGACATAGCTCCACCTCTCTCTCTCTCGCTACTCCCTCCATCTGGAGGAATAGCTCCATCTGGTGGTCGCGCCTGACCATATCTCTCTCTCTCTCTCTCTCTACACGCACACACACACACACACACACACACACACACACACACACACTCCACGTGTGTCTTCCGTAGCTTAGCTTTGTGTGTTAGGTAGTTAGGTAATAAGGCTTTGTTAATTGCAGTGTTATTGATTGTGATCATTATTACTGATTTTAATAAAACTTATCATATTATAACTAGCGGTCTCTTGTGCTTGATGTGTATACGTCACTGGTTAACAGCAGGTTGTGAAGGCTAGTGCTTGAATTTCACGCCTTTTTAATTGTTAGATTGTTTTTATGCTTCTATGCCAATGATCACGATCCTTGGCATTTGAGTATAAAACCTTTATATTGAGACTGAATACAGTTTTAGGTTATCTTTTCCCTGATCCCAGGGTGGTGCCCCGTTTATTCATGATTATATCATGATAATATATTAAATATAATTATTAATATCGATAATCATATCGACATTAATAATTAACTGTTGATAACCAAATCTGCTCCTGCTACAACCCCAACAGCTTGCATTGCCTGTGATGTGGATGAGGTGCTGTGGCCAGACCGAAACAGAAGAGAGGATGCGAGATAGTTGTTGTTGTTTTTTGTAACTGTATAGAGTAAATTCTTCTGGTTTTGTATGTAGACCACTGTATATGCAACTTTGTGTTGGTTGGGATGAACACTGTGTACATTACAGTATTCTTGTGGGAAAAATAAAATATATAAAAACAATATTCTAAAATATTTTACAACACATTTATGTATGTACTGTCTGTAGTGAGTGTAACACTGAACAAAAAAAGGACTAAGTCATTATGGTAAATGGAGAAGAAGTGTTCATCGTGTTTTACATTGAGCACATCAGTGTTCAACTGGTTCTTATAAATGTCTATTCATATGATGGTTTGTGTGTGTCATTTGAAAACAAAATACCATTTTGAGAAGAAATAACATTGTTTTGAATGTAAAGTTTCATTTTGCATGAGAATTGAGGAGTTTTGCCCATTGTGTGTGTGTTTTTTGATTTGTGTGTAGAGTTCTGAGAGTATGAGGCATGCGTTCAGAAAATGTGTGCAAACAATCGAGAAAAACTAACATGCTAGCTTGACTTGCCTAGCAACAACAGCCATGTTATTGTAAACGTTTTATTATTGTTGGGGTAGTAGCAGGAGCAGATTTGGTTATCAACAGCTAATTATTAATGTCAATATGATTATCGATATTAATAATTACATTTAATATATTATGATATAATCATGAATAAACGGGGCACCACCCTGGGATCAGGGAAAAGATAACCAAAAACTGTATTCAGTCTCAATATAAAGGTTTTATACTCACATGCCAAGGATCGTGATCATTGGCATAGAAGTATAAAAACAATTGAACAATTAAAAAGGCGTGAAATTCGAGCATGAGCCTTCACAACCTGCTGTTATCCAGTGACATATACACAACAAGCACAAGAGACCGCTAGTTATAATATAATAAGAGTCCGTCCCGGCGATGGCGGCGTTCCTTAACGTGGCAGCGGCGGCGACAGTAGTTCGTGAGTAGGCTGAGTCCAGACGAGAGCGGGACATTTTTCCTCTCATTGATCAAACTCAAATAAAGAAAACAGTTTCTTCCTTCCGCGGGCAACAATATAATCGCGGCTTGGCGATTTGGTCAGCTGACTTCAGAAAGGAGCTGGTAGCTGGAATGCAGGAACTGGTTGTGTTCCTCTTCTGCAGGCAAACAAAAAGAATTGCGCGGTTGTGGCGATCTCTCAGGATCCAAAAACGAGTAAAAGCTTTCTGCTAAATCTTTTAATACCCCTGGGGTACCTGTGGTTGTCAGCCAAAAGGGCACCAGTTGTGTGATGTTGCACTTCGCACCTAGGTGCGAGGTGAAACCAAAATGGCAGTTGTAGTTTTTTAACTCCTTTGTTCCTTTGTCCTGACCGCATGTGAAGGCTTTTGTAGGCCGCATTGTGTAGTCCTCATGGTGAGGTCCCAACATTATGATAATGTTAGAATTGGCTTTTACTTTGTTCACTTTAGACTTGTACTTTTTCACTGAACTCATATAAATCACTGGTTGTGCTCATTAGAACAGTGTGAAAGTTAACCTGATAAGCAGGAACCCGTTGAATCTTCATCTGATAGTTAGGTTTGCTAGAATAGACACACGCCAGAAGGACACATGTTTCATATTACATTTCTGTAAGTTCACATCAGAGATAACTGACGGGTAAGACTCGGTTGCGTGAAAGTCCAACCTCTGTACGGGGCAGACCCAGCCCAAGAAGATAAAATGTAACTCGCACCCAGAAACGGGGCTCTGACTGAGATCCTGCGGGAGCTCTGCCACTCCGAGCCCAGCGCTGCCATACTTTACCTGTGACCTGAATAAATACTATATCTGTGAACTGAAGTGTTCTCCGGTTTATCCTTGGGCTTCCAACAAAAGAACCGGGGGTTAATAATAATGTTAGGTTTTTTTATTACTTGTGAACATCAGCTAATGATGTTGTGCTCCTCTTCCCAGTGTTCTTTCGTGTTGTACTTTCCAGTACAGGCAGTGCGCGTTCACACATTCCGGGGTCATTGCTTTTAACAGAGGTCTTAACGAAACTGGCAGGATCTTTTTGGTTTGCCGATGCGTTCAAAGTCAAAATCTCTGTGGTTTTCCAAATTATTTCAGGCAGACGTAGCTCCAGAGTTTGACTCTTCTCATATGAACTGGACTCTTCTCATATGAACTGGTCTTTACGGATCCTGCCGTGTATTTTCCCTTTCAGAGGAACAATCAGTGATTTCCCTGCTGATGGCACACAACCATAATGAACACCTGTTCCTCGTGTGTTCTCAAACTCCCAGCTGAAATATGAACCTCCTTTGTGCTCATTTTTCTTGACATGAAGAAATATGACGTGCAGGCAGTGATTCGTAAATACTGGCTGTCAGACTGATTAAGCATTCTGCTGACACGGCTGCTGTTGTTTATACACTTCAGAAAATGTTTTATAGGGGCATTAAAGTGTTTGAAACCTAGCATAGAAACATTTTTTGAGTTCACATTAAAATCTTCGGGTAAAAGCCGTTCATATGTTTAAAACAAATGAGAAAAAAGTAGTGGTGGGCATAGATTCCTTTTTTAAATCTAGATTAATCTCACTGTAATCTTGGAATTAATCTAGATTAATCTAGATTAAAATGGCTCATTTGAATTCTGCCGAAGGCCTTCATAATATGTGTGTGCTACCTCAATAATGACTAACTAACTAATTCCGCATTGCACAAGGTGCATTGGGAAGCTTCTTAAAAATAAATTTTCCCTGAAGCAAACCTTCATAGCTGCATCCATGTCAGCACGTCACGTTTGATGTGGTCATTTCACAGTAGGCATACACGGGTTCGAAGTCTGACTCTTTCTTGCCCCCTACAGTGCAATTTGGCCAGGTATACATCCGTGCTAAAATGAAAGTGAAAGTCATCATAGCTTGTTTAAAGCTGTATTCTATGATTTGAAAGGTTTGAAAAAAGCATCCCCCCCACACCCCCCCCCCCCCCCCTCTGTGCGCCTCTGAGCTCGTATCATTCTCACCTCGCAGCCTCCCACCTCCCTCTTATTTTACGAGAATAGTTGACCAAAAGGTGTTTCTAAAAACATTTTAGGCGAGAAATAAGCTATGCAGTTGCTGAATCTGTCTTTATTTTAGATCGCCAACGGTCAGTTTGAAAGATTATTGAGAGCTTGCGGGCGGCGGCGCCGTCTCTTGAAACTCGCCGCACCGGCATTGCACGGCACATAGATAATGAATGGGAACATTCCCTTCGGGTCGAGTTTCCCGGTGTGTCCAGGACTTCCACAACATGTACAAAGGAGTAAAAGTGTTTATTACGGCCACGAATAGTGAAACATTATCGGTGTAAATGCAGCGGGTGCCGGTCGGATTTCTCTCTCAACCCGACTACAGAACGTCCCAGATCCCAAACTGCTTGGCGACAGCTCACCACAACCCCCAGCTTTTTGAACTATAAGTATTTTGATGCTAATACTTTTTCACTTCATTTTGAATGTAGGACTATGATTTTTTAGATTTGTGGTATTAGTACTTTTATGATCTGGGTACTTCTTCCACCTCTGCTGAGGATGAATGTGTTCACTGAGCTCCCTGCACCATGGAGGACTCTGAAAACTAGTGCCAGGACTTGATTAAAAAAATGTATCTAATTAATTAGAGGCTTTGTAATGAATTAATCGAAATTAATCGCATTTTAATCGCATATAAATTTGACCTGAGAACCATTGAATATAACTGAATACATAAGCTTAAGCAACAAAATATTCTTTATTTTTGTTCAACCAAGTCCAACAGACCAGTGCAATTTTTTCCATTAAGTGTAGCAATAGCATCTGGTGGAGTGTGGGTTGGGTGTGGGTCCTTGTACTCGGAATCGTGCTAGCTACCACACTAGCGTCCACGCTAGCTGCTATATGTTTTGCATTGAGGTGATACTTGAGGCTCTATGTGCTGCGGTGATATGCAAATTCCTTGTTGCATAGCTTGCACACAACCATGCTCTTATTGCGCTCCATCCGTTTGTTTTTTTATAACAAAATTTCCCATCCACAGGGTCAACCAAAGCAGTCTCATCAGCTTCTTCTTCGTTGATGTTCACTGTGGTTTGTTGTTGTCTGAAGTCATGAACACTAGTTGGTGCTCCAGTATAATCAGTCCGCCTGAAATCATCCAGTGAGAAACGTACCGCGGTGCAAAAATAAGTGCGATTAAAATGTGTACATTTTTTTAACGTGTTAGTTTTTGTGTAATTTTACATTTACATTTATTCAAATACATACAGGCCAATATACAATACAATGCAACCCGGCCAAATATAAAACCCAATAAAACATTAATTCATTCATACCTTTTCAAGGTATGAAAATAATCATTTATATCATTGAAACATTTAAAAAAAATCATACACAAAGTTTTAAATTGCAATAAATGTGTCAAAAATAAATACAAATCTAGGTTTCAATCGACAGTCAATCTCCTACAGTTTAGCCTGGGACTGTGAGGTACCCAGTTAACCGCGTGTGGCCACGAGGAGGCACTGTAGGAGACTTGGTGGTGGAGAGGCTATGTACCGGCAGGAGTAGACAAACTCTGCTCCTCTTTTCACCCCCAAAGGAGGCTAGCCGGTGGCCGTAACTGAATGCAGAAGGAAGCAAGTAGTAGCGACATGCAACATGCACTAGCTACAAGCACTACTACCACCGTACGACTGCACTGACGCACACACACACACTATGAACAAAACAGCTTCATGTTAGTGCCTGTAAATGGCTCTTTAAGCTCATACCAGAGCAGAAGCTCAGCTTCTAGAGCGTTGCATCGTGTCTGCAACGCTTGGCTGCTCTCCAGAAGTTCAGTCTCTCTGCTCAGCAGCTGGTTTGTGGTCTCTGTCAGCTCCTGAGAGAGAACCTCCTTATCTTTCCTAAGTTGCAGGTTTTGGGTGTCCCCCTGGCGGACCCGCTCTTCCAAAAGGGTCACCTTCTCCTGGTCTTGAGTGTTGCTTTGGTGCAAGAGCTTTTCTATTTCTGCCTCGTACCTTGCAACCATCTCGTCAAATCTCAGTTGACTGAGGGGCTGTGCAGCTTCTGCCTTCTCCTCCTGCACCTGAAGCTTTCTCTTCAGCAGGTAGATCTCAGACTCCTGCTTTTTTGCGGTTTCATAGCTTTTCTAGATTTCAGCTCCGAACTCCTTCTCTCGGATCTCCATGAGACTCTCCAGATGGTTCACACGCACTTTGCGCTTGTGAATCATGTGATGGAAGTTTGTCCTTTCTGTCAAGTATTCATCCTCGAATTGCTTCAGTCCCTGAACCTCTCCGTCCTTGCAGTGGATTTTCTTCATTGCTGTAGTGACGGAAGGTTTGTGACCATACTGACGTGCTGGATGGCCCCCTGGACCGCCAGCAGATCTTTGCTGGTCTGCTTGCTGGTTTCTTACGTCCATGCAGGGCTGCCCCTGACCAAAATGGGGCCCTAAGCGAAAAAATTTCTTCAGGTGCCCCCCCACCGCCATCCGACCCTACCAAATCCCAAATGTATATTAGGTACAAAACGACAGTATAATGAAATGCCATTGAACTTGACAACCTTTATTAGTAAGAACAAATTGATTAATCCAGGTGTGTCTGACCTCACAACAATGGTCAGGCACACCTGGATTAATCAGTTTGTCCAATAATGTAAGACAGGAAATAAACGAGCTGGCTTATTTCAGGAAGTAGTAGAGCTGTGCATATAAAGCCCATTAAATAAATAAATAAAGCTGACTCACAAAGAGTGAGTAAAATGTAAACGTAACTTCAAAGTAAATTAACAGGCAGGAAAAATAATGTCACACTGAATAAAATAAATAAATCTCAGTCACAAAGAACAACTAAAAGTTAACAGTAACTTCAACTTGTGTCTACAAAAAACTTACAGTCAGACCTTTGAGTCTTTCAGGCACTGTAAAACAAGCATGTTGAGCATGGAGGTTTAGTGCTTGCTTGCCACAGAGTTTTACATTTTTACTAGTGCTGGGCCGTTCATCGGACATCAATGGCGTCGTTAATTAACGGCGTTAACGGCGCCGTTAATGTCCGTTAACACTATAAACAGCGTAATACCGGCGTTAACGGCGCCATTATTACGGCCCAGCACTAACTTCAACAAACTTTCGAGAGAAGCACGAGTTTCCTCTTGTTTTGCTTTTCCCCCCCTCTTGCTCGCGCCTGACTCGTAGGTTCTTTTCGAAGCCATCACGTCTTCACCTGCAGCTGCTTGACAAGTGCCTGCAGCGTATGTGCATCTGACCAGTGATTGGTCAGATCGATTGCTGTCAATCATTGCAGTGACGGCGCGTGTGGTGTCAGATTACACTCTCTTCTCCTGCCTTGCGCTGACAGCTGATCTAGTAGCGCGCCCCACGGCTGTGCATATGCGCGTCCTTTGTGCAAAACGGGGCCCCTATTGGATCGCGGGGCCCTACGCACCTATGCGTGATCTGCGTGTAGGCAGGGGCGGCCCTGCGTCCATGTCACAGGCTGTAGCAGAATGGAATGATGTCACTCATTCACATTTTGAACTTGTATTTATATACATTTATTTTATTTATATATATGTATTTATAAGTGGTGGGCATAGATTTTTTTTTAATCTCACTGTAATCTTGGAATTAATCTAGATTAATCTAGATTAAAATGGCTAATTTGAATTCTGGCTAAGGCATTCATGTGTGTGCTATCTAAATAATGGCTAACTAACTAATTCCGCATTGCACAAGGTGCAAACAACCTTAGTCTTGTCGAGGTTTCCATTGGAAAGGTTCTTAAAAATACAGTTTTCCTGAAGCAAACCTTCATAGCTGCATCCATGTCAGCACGTCACGTTTGATGCGGTAATTTCAGAGTAGGCATACACAGGTTCGAAGTCTGACTTGTTCGTGCCCCCGACAGTGCAATTCGGCCAGGTATACATCCGTGCTAAAATGAAAGTGAAAGTCATCATAGCTTGCTTAGTATAGACCAGGGCTATTCAATTAGTTGTGAATGAGAGCCGGTTGATGGAAATTATCCAAAATGAGGGGCCGGAAAAATATGGCTTGAAAATGATGAGCATCACATTAATAGCTACAGATACTGTAAAACACTACAACGACATATAAGTGCATATATTGCCTCATTTTATCAAGTAAAATATAAGTTATAGGTTTACTCAACAATTCACAGAAATTCAGGTTGAAATAGGTTAACTCCTATTAGAGTTCCATAGCTTATCAAAAAACAATCCTTATTTTATTAACATAGGCTGCCTAAGGGCGCACTCACACCAGGGCCATTTGATCCGTACCGTACGACACATGCATGGCTTGATGTTGCTTTCAAGGTGAGCCGTCTCTTCATATATTTCTAGTAAACACTCGACCTGCATCAGCGCATGTGAATACGAGCAGATCTGTGCGAGCAGTCAGCGTGAGTGCAGTGGATTTTGGACGGAGACACACAGCCGCGTTTTTATCAGAAAAGTACCGGTCCGGTTCTGCTCACACCTCATGATGCTCTGGAAGAGAGTGTGGGACTTGTTGTTTGAGAAAATGAAGGGACGGAAGTTCAAGATGTTGACATATGAAGAAGGAGTGGCTAGCCTGAGAAGCGCGGCCGGATGGGACTTTTGAAATACAGATGCCACACACAGTCCAGGGTGATAGTGGACTGCCCCTTTTTAAGAGAGGGAAATGTGGTGTGGAACTGGTGGGGACCATAGGATGGCCGGGACGAACAGGGACAGACGGAAAAAGTCGCTAACCTTACGGGTATGGCTAAGGTACAGTTCGAGGGTTCATGCAGATTTATCAACGCCCCTTATGGGAGCGGGAAAACCAGGAACCAGATACCCGCAATGGTGAAGAAGAGAAAGCCAGGAAAGAAAGCTTTTATATTAGCTCCTAACCGAGTGGTGGCAAGAGAGTGCTACAATTCACTCAAGGTGTCTTTGGGAGAACAGATTTCTCTTGACACGTCAGATGCCACTGATGAGAAGAAAAATCCTGGGATCAGTTCTGTGGCGGTGTTAGCACACGCCACAGCTTTACATCAGATCCTTAGGGGGAAGATGAAAACAAAGGGAGCATTAGTGATAGTGGTTGAATACCACATGGGTCAGGCCGAGACGGTAGCCCTGGTCAAATGGTTGAAAGGGAATTATGAGAAGGAGAAAATGGATGTGACACTTTATAGTGCGACCGGAACAGAATATGTAGCAACCTCAACAAATGTTACAGTGCGCAATAAGCAAGTGGAAGAGAAAAACATCAAGAAGCTCATCCTCGACAATCAGGACAGTCTTTAGTCTTTTCTCTAAACAAAATAACTGTAGTTAAAACAGCATTGCGCACATTCAAACTCAAAATCACACCGCATGGCGTTACACTAGCTAACATGCTTATGACATTGAACATTAGTGCATCGGCGACTCGTGCCCAAAATCCGCAGATATCAACAGTAAATACAATTATCGGTTACAAATATCAACAGGTACCTTTATTTAAGGGTTTTATACAGAGATATGTAACACAATTTGTCTGTTTTTACCTTCTTCACACAATGGCATCACATCACCGTCCTTCCTGGCTGAAATCTCTCTGTGGTCCACACGCAAACAAAACCAAACCCATAATGCACTTTGCACAGTAACAAATCCCCAGGCTAAATGCTGCCCTCTAGTGACCATATTTAAGAACTGACTGTGGCAAAACATTTACAATCTCCTTCACAGTTTTGACAAATAGAAATGGCACAATCAAAATAAATCAACAAATGACATGAAATAAACTTTACATTTCTCAGGTATTTAACAACCCAAGTGGAAAAGCAAACATGCCGTTTTACCACCCAGTTACACCCACTTGTTCTGATATGTCTTTTTATGTCTTTATGCAACTCTTTGTTGTACTTACACTTAGTTAAACTGACATTTTCTAGTTTATATTGTAATAATCATAACTAACGACTTCTGACTAGTATTACTTCAGTGTAATAAAGCTGGAGAGGTCTGTGTGATTCTTTGCTAATTCTTTGCTAACAGATGATTTACAGTATGTGATGACAATAAAGTGAATCTGATGAATCAACATGCAACTCTGGTGACTGTACCTGATGTCAGCATAAAAACAGAGGTAGAGGAGGAGGAGAGTCCATCAGTCAGGAACAGACAGAAAGAAGGGCACTCCTGCTAAGCGCTGCTGTGCAGCACTTATTGTGTAATGGCCATTCTGTCATACACTGTAACGCCTCAGAAATCACTGGACTTGAATTGAATATTAAAAAAGCAGCTGAGTGTCCAAAATCATTTTAATCATAAGCAGACCTCAATAAGCAGGCAGGTAAAAAAACGGAGGTGGATCAGGAAGAACGTCAAACTGGTAAACAGGCTGTGGAGTGATGAATAGATAGGCCTGGTGATGGACTCTGGCGTGTCTGGAGTGCCTGATGAGGATAATGAGGTCCAAGTGTGTGAATATGGTTGGCGGGGCTCAGGTGAGGGCAATTAACTGATTATGGGGGAGATGAGAGTAACAGCATTTGTAATGACAGGAGAGTTAGTGAGAGTAGACTGTGGCTGTGTCCGAAATCACTCCCTACTCGCCATTTTGTAGTGGTGTCTGAATGTGTAGTGAGCATCACTATTCCCGATATAGGGCACCCAAAGTTTCCCACAATGCATCGTTAAAAGTAACGTACAACCGATGGTCACTCGCCGAGCAAATTTAACCATCATGCATTGCGCTGAAGGGGAAATGGCGAACGGAGCAAGAGAGCGTCAAAACGTGCCGTATACAGGGTTGCCAACTTTGGAACTTTGGCTGGAGTGAGACTCTGGAAAACGGTAGTGGGCGTACACAGCAATTTTTTTAATTCCTTAGTCCAGGCACTGTTAAATTGGGAATTGTAGGCAGCGCCTCGATTTTGCCTTTTTCTTATTCTTGACTATGTGAGCACTGCTTGTATCATCCTCCTCCTCCTTCTCCACCAGCACCTCCTCCCTGTCCTCTTTCACCAGCACCTCATCATCAAGCATCACCACTTCATTGACTTTCTCCACTCTTTCCTCTATCTAAAACAAAGGTAGGCTGTGTTAAAAAACACACCTGCAGCCTTATAATGACATGACATCTCCATTAAAATTACATGTAGCCTAGACCTGCTAACATTGGTAAGACAAGTTCAAATTTGAGTGAGGCATCAGGTGGAGGGCACACTGTCCATCTTTAATAAAGAGGTAGCCTGGGGTAACATTTTTCTTTTTGCTAACAAACAACTGAACATAAATCATTACATGACCAGCTTACCTGCTGGAGCTCTGCTTGATTCTTCACCTCTCCATGTCCATCATCCGTTTTTCTTTTGAAATATTTCAGCAAGCTCATCTAACAAAACGTAATTTGCACCATGAGCCTTTTATTGAGCAATTAGCAGCCTTCATAACGCATGTGAGATAACGTGAGCAACTAGTTGAAGTCTGTACTGTCTCCTCAGCACACAATTAGACTAATATTGGGGCAGGCTACTGTGACAAAGCACACAATTGTATTAGACAATCGATAATTCGATTTGTTAGGCTATTTCATCAGCTCACCTTGATTGATTGTCATCAGAGTATTAAGAAATGACAATAATAAGGATCTTCGTTGTCATCCAAACTTTCTAACGCGCATCAGTGGGCTCCGACTTCGAACCTATGTTTTGAACTTTCTTTCACAGGCAGCTGTAGGGACCTCACCATTGAGACTACACAATGCGGCCTACACCGAGACCAAAAGCCTTCACATGCGGTCAAAACAAAGGAACAAAAGGGATAAAAGAAGTACAACCGCCATTTTGGTTTCACTTCTCACCGAGGTGCGAAGTGCAACTACTACTGGAAGTTAGTTCATGTCAGCTAGAAGGATTGTAATATCAGAGGTTTCATTTACAGTTACGTTTGAATCGGTGTCCATGTGCGTATGTGCGCGCGTGCATGTGTGTGTTTGGTAATTAGACGCAGCCAGGATGTCTAAAAAAAGAGACATAAGAGACTTCTTTAGAAGTCAAAGTGTAAGTTACTCTAAGAAATGCGTTACACCCATCCTGCAACACCTTCACTGGCTCCCAATAAACAGCATATCCACTTCAAGATCCTCCTCATCATTTACAAAGTTCTCAATAATCTGATCAATAAAATGTGTTAGTATTATTATTGTTGTTATTATAACTATTGGATTAGAATTGGGTGATAATGTTTTGCTACATGATTTACAACCAGTCAAACCACAAAAGGGAATAGTAGACTTAAAAGTAGCAATAGAAAACTAGAAGAACTACTAGAAAACACAGTGAACTGAAAGAGTTAGTTTTATTAAAAATACTTGTGTCCCCCCACCTCTGAAATCAAAATTTTGTCCTTGAAGTCAGCTGACTAAATCGCAGAGCCCCGCGATTTTATTGTTGCCTGCAGAAGGGAGAAAACACGAACTGTTTTCTTCAACTAAGTTGATCTGCGAGGAGGATAACTTCTACACCCCGCCCTCGTTTGGATTCAACCAACTCGTCGCATCCTCTGTCGCCGAACGAGGACTCCCGAACCACCGTCGGTTGCCGGCGTCAAGAAATGTCATCACCGCATGGGACGGAAAACCTCACATCGACACAAGTAAGAGGCTATTTTTCTGGGCAGAAGCAGAGATCCGATAGTGTAGGGCTGGCTTGTAATTCTTGTTAACGCGTTTTAAGTTTTGATCACGGACCGTGAGTCCGTGGCTTTCTGTATTGTTGTATTCGAAAGCTGATTGTGTACCCACGCCGCTGGGTTGATTTCTGTAACAGTGTTTTGACTAACCACAGCCACATTCGTGAGCTCAGTAAGCGTCTACTATCAGTTAAAGGACCGGGGTCCCGTTGAACGAACGCCAGTTCATTCACGAGCTCCCGTGTGATAGTGACACGCCTCCTGAGCCTTCGAATATTGTACGCGCATTCTCTCCCTCTCTTTGATTGTGTCCCGCTAACACACACACACGTATCCTCCACCAGCTGTTTCTGTCTCCGGACGCTAAGGAAATAGCTCTATCTGGTGGCTGTACCGGCCATCTCTCCCTCTCTCGCTATTCTATCTGACGTCAGTGGCTCCGCCCCTGAATGCTGTGGGAAATAGCTCCATCTGGTGTCTGTACCCGGCCATCTCTCTCTCTCTCTCTCTCTCTCGCGCTATTCTATCTGACATCAGTGGCTCCGCCCCTGAACGCTCCACACACACACGCGTGCGCGCACACACTGCCTGTGTGTCTCTTCCTTTGTTTAGCTTAGCTTTGTGTGTTAGGTAGTAAGGTATTAAGGCTTTGTTAATTGCAGTGTTATTGATTGTGATCATTATTACTGATTTAATAAATCTTATTATATTATCGGGGGGGGGGGGGGAGTTCCTGCCTCAAGTGGAGGAGTTTAAGTATCTTGGGGTCTTGTTCACGAGTGAGGGAAGGATGGAACGTGAGATTGACAGGCGGATCGGTGCAGCGGCTGCAGTAATGTGGTTGTTGTATTGGTCCATTGTGGTGAAGAGAGAGCTGAGCCGAAAGGCAAAGCTCTCGATTTACTGGTCAATCTACGTTCCTACCCTCACCTATGGTCATGAACTTTGGGTCGTGACCGAAAGAATAAGATCCCGGATACAAGCGGCCGAAATGAGCTTCCTCCGCAGGGTGGCGGGGCGCTACCTTAGAGATAGGGTGAGGAGCTCCGTCACACGGGAGGAGCTCGGAGTAGAGGCGCTGCTCCTCCACATCGAGAGGAGCCAGTTGAGGTGGCTCGGACATCTGTATCGGATGCCCCCTGGACGCCTCCCTCGGGAGGTGTTCCAGGCATGCCCCACCAGGAGGAGACCCTGAGGAAGACCCAGGACACGCTGGAGTGACTATGTCACCTGGCTGGCCTGGGAACGCCTTGGGGTCCTCCCGGAGGAGCTGGGGGAAGTGTCCGGGGAGAGGGAAGTCTGGGCGTCCCTGCTCAGGCAGCTGCCCCCGCGACCCGGTTACTGTTCTCTTTTTGCAGGAGCTCAGGAATCCACGTATAATCAGTGGCTCTGAATCAGGGGAGCTGCTAGTTCATGGAAGTGGTTCTCTCTCATGGATGAGGCAATAGGTGGTAGGTCATCTATTCAGCCTCTGTGCCTCATTGGCTCTTCCTGGGGAGAGAACCCTTCCATCAGTCAACCAGCATCCTCTGATTCAGTGCCATCAGAACCAGAGTCAGACCCCAGAACCAGGGAATATACACTATCAAAACAGATGTGTTAAAAATAACACATCTGTGTGTCTAGTTAAGGACAACACATTTTGTGTTGCTTTTAACACAATCAGTGTGTAAGCACATTTAACACATGTTGTGTGTTAAGAATTTCAACACAAAGATGTGTTACAAAATAACACAAAGATGTGTTGTTTATACTTTTTTGTCTAAAATAGAATTTATATGCTTGATGTCCATTAAAACACTCAAAAAACATTTGCATTAAATTCCAGTGACCTTTATTCAAAATAATTGTCATTGCAGAACATCCGGGTTGAATGAAACAATTTGTTATTATGAATTTGTACAAAAACTCATATAAGCTGAAATAATTCAAGAACTGAAATAATTCATAAACTATGGGCTAACCTGCAATGATCACTGCAGAGGACATCAGGTCACACCATCATTAACTGCATGACCACAAAACAGGCAGCACCATTAACTATCCTCTTCAAAACTTTACAAGCAAGTGTCTGGCTCAGGTATGTCACAGGTAAAGCAGTTTACAGTAATGCAAATTTAAACAATCAATTTGTATCTTGGATTTACATATAGTGCATTTCCACTGAAAGATGACAGCAAGTCTAGTGGTCTGATGTCTGCTACATCTTTTACATTCAACATTTCATACTCATCAGTCCGCTCCACCACATTTGAAAACAAATGCTCATCAAAATATTTTACAGTTAAAATGTTAAGATAAATTAGCACCTCTTCCTTTTCACACTTAGGAACCATGTGTACAATCTCTCCAAATAGACGCTCCCCTCTTGCATCACAGTTTAAAGCAAGAACACAACCAGTTTTATATGTCTGACCAAGCCAACAGACAGAGTGATCCACATGAATTGTGCTGCATGTGCCAGTATCACACCCAAATGCTTTCAGATGTTCAATTAACAGATCACTTTTTTCCAACGATCCAACCATGACTGCAAATGCGTTCGGGACAGTCATTTTTTTCGTCAGCGGATCACTAAATTTCCAATTATACATACTTTGAACTTGATTCTTGTAAGCCAAAGTCTTGAGTAGCTACTAATCACAGAGGCAGTTTTCCTATTTAAAGTGTCCGATTTCTTTTCCAGTAGCTCTTTGGTGCACGTAATGCTTTTCTGTACATCAGTTAAGGTGGAATTCGATGAGGAGTACATTTTCGCAACAAACGATGCTGCACAGTCATGGTGGTTTGAAAAATCCATAGGAGTGTCCAAATTAGCGTTCAAATTACTTTCAGAAGTATCCATAGCATGAGAGCAAGATGGCATAGAATCATCCTCCAACACATCACTGAAATTGACTTGTTCAAAATGTTGTGGGTTTGCAACTGGAGTGTGTTCCCTATTGAGATGTCTGGCATAAGAATTGAAGTTTTGGTACGTTCTTTGACAGTAGTTTTGACTACATACAATTGTATAGTCCTGTCCATCTGAAATTCCATGAATTTGCCTAAGATGTCCTATTAGCGTCCTAACTCTGTTTGAAATGGCCTTCTTGCACTTGGGACATGTGTACATGCCAACTTAAACCACTGCCTGAAGCTTAGCAATTAACTCAAGAACTTTTGATCTCTTTGCAGCCGAGCTTGGCATGTCATAAACATGCTCGAAAAAAGAATACACCGACTCAAGTGGGACTGGATAGGCTACGTTGCAAACCCACAACATTTTGAACAGTTTGTCCAGGGCGCATGTCAACCCTTCATTTGGAAGCGGAACAGCAACTTTGTCATTCTTTGCCACAATGATGTACTGAGCTGTTGTACTGGGATGTCCTAAACACACAAGCTTGGGCTGGTTGAGTCCCACTTCTGCTTCTAACGATCCTTGTAGAAGGCTTGGGATGCTCGTTCCAGACTGAGAAAACACAAATATCAAATGCTATTTTTAAAAGTATTTTAGTATGTAAATAGTTATTTAGTATGTCATGAAATCTAAGATGCAAAAAGTAATTTATTTTGATATTTATGTATTCATTTATTAATAAATCCTTACATCAAACACTGCATGTCACACATTACTCCACCACATGCACTCATATGAATTAAATCAATATCAAAATGTGGTTTTCCACACCAAAGCAAATACTGGTGTATCCTTTGTTCATTATGACTATTAAATTACCATTACCATTATATTTCATGTTTTATATTCAAATAGTTTCAAGTTAACCTTTACAGTTAAAAGGTTAAGTTTAACATGATTTAATTGTGATCTTTAACATTTATTATGTGTGAACTAAGATAAAAACTAAGCTGAAAGTGCAGAACCATAGGGGAAAAAAAGAATGTTCTTAGGTACTGCTGGCAGTCGTTCGTCAGTTTTCTTATGTTGTGGAAAAATGAATCTGCCCAATAAAGATCAACAACCAGGATCAGCTTTTTCTCCGAGGTTTATTCCACTAAGTATTCTCATCTGCAGAGGAGGGACTGGTCACCCCTGCCTTCTGATGCAAAGGTTCAGAATCAGCAGGAACGACCCTGAGTCCACCAACAATCTCCCTTTTAAGGAGGAGGAACCATGGACAGAGGACGGATCATGTCCTATCTTACAAAGACAAGATGTACAGGCAAGGTCAAGATTTACAGAACACAGGCGTCATAGTCCTGAAATGATCTTATGTCAATGTGGCACTCATGTTCATATCATCGACAAACAGGCATTAATTTTCGTCATAGCATAACAGTCAGAAAGGAGATGCGGATCGACGTCTGACCTGACAAATATTCTGATAATAAATTACAAACATCCAAACTTTCCATTACAGTCCCCCCTTTGAACATTTTATGTTCACTAGAAAAGGTAATTTATAATTGTCTATGTCTCTAATTCACAGCAAGGTTTAAAAGGGCATGCATTGAACCTGGAGAAAAAGCCTTTTATATTATGAAAGAATAAAACATAAGCTTGTCTTAATTGCATTCTTCATTACACATGCATGTGGAAATAGTGAACAAGCAATATTGATCAAACAAGAAAATCATACAGCCCCCTGACAAAGTCGTTTGCCATTCTTCACCGGGTTGAGACGAAGGGCTTCTAAACCACCCTCCCCCTTTGTAGCGGACTGGTTGAGCTGTAGAAGGTAAAGGAACTAAGTTCGGACAGGTAGACAGGCGGTCCCTGAGTGAGACAATTCGCACACAATTACATTTCAAGGTTCACACAAAAAGGGTTTTATTATTAAGCATGAAGTTGTAGTGTGATCCCCTTCTAACATCTATGTGTGAGTTAACATATCAGATTGACTCAATATCTGAATCTGAAAAGGGCGGTACCCACAGATCTTCATCTGGAACAATGGTGATTTTAGGGTACTGTCCTACGGCAGAGCTCACCGCCGAACCCACGAGAGCTGGGACAATGCTGCAAAGCCGGCAGCTGTGAGTTCAGTCAGATTTTCAAGGTTCCAGGGATATTTCATTAGTCTTATGTGCATTGTTGACAGTCCCCCACCAGGGGAGGATTCCCGAGAGCCCCTTCTCGGGTTGTGAAACACATGTTGCCGTGCGCCTGGTCCTGTGCGGTCTGTAGTAGTGACTGTAATGAGTGTGAAAATATTCCAGGCTCGGCACAATGGCAACAGAAGGCAAGAGTCTGGCGAGATAGCAAGACCCACACCAGCCTGGTCTCAAGGACTGATAGACGTGCTGTCCACACACCCACACATGCTGTCTCAATGCACCAAACCCATCGCTAGAGGGCATGGTTACCACAGGGTTGTCCTCCCCCTCTCTGCCTAGACTGTGTGTATGTGTGAGGTTCAATCTGCCAAGGTAAGGGTTAACGCCCCTGCACTCAGGTTTGGTGTATGCAGAGTTCCATGCGCTGCCACACGTGGCCTTGACTGTCTGGTTACAAAAGGACGTGCCCAGGTTGTGGTCAAGCGATGTCCGGCACTCTCTCACAAAGCACACAGCTCCTCGTTGCCGTGTGGGATTTGTTGTCATTATTGAATGGTGCACCTCACTCAGAGCAGTTGTAACATTTCTGAATCTCACCGCGGATCCTTCGTAGCTGACGACGCTGATGTTCAAATCCTCCAACCAAGGAGCAAGGTTTGTGATGATTCGTTCTGGTGATTCCACAGGCTTGGTGAAGGCCACCATGACCCCCATGGTCTCAGAGATTTTCAGTGGCCAAGGTGCCACAGGCAGTGCTGTGCCCACGCCATTGGGGAGTTGGGCGCAGACATAACAACTCTCATTCGTCACCAATCTGGCAGCCAATGCGACGGCTCGGTACCAGGCGTTCTGTTCCGGCCGGGTGACCGGGGCGACGTCCACCGTGGGTAGTTCTGGTCGGTCCAGGCCTGCGAGGCCGAAGTAGGGCTCGATCTGCAGCAGGAGAAGCAGGAGGAGATGCGTAGTCAGCAGATGCAGCTGACGTCGCCCCCCGTTCTGGAGTGGCGGGCTGCTGAAGGTCGATGCCATCTGGCTCTCTCTGATCGGCCTGTGTAGGAGCGTGGGCTGATGGCTCTGGGATCCTTCTGCAGTGGCTGGCGTGGATCCAGGTGGCTCTCTCTGCGATCTTTACTGCAGTTTCTGTGACGAGCAGCACCTGGTAGGGCCCGTTCCACCTTCGTGATCGCCAAGTTTTCCTTCTCAGATCTCGGACCACGACCCAGTCACCTGGCTCCAGGTTATGCAGTTTTTGTGTGGTGGGTGTTGGCAGTGCGTCTTTCACCTATTTGCGAATATCAGAGAGAACAGAGGTTAGGTGTGTGCAATACCGCAACATTTCGTCCTCACAATGCCCTGTCTCAGGGAGTTGTCTTAGCTCAGGCCCAATCCCGGTTTGCAAGGGCCGGCCGAACAGGATTTCAAATGGGCTAAGGTTATTTCTGGACCTGATTCTCCCCCTTATGTACATCAACACAATGGGGAGGGCCTTAGTCCAGGGTAGTTTTGTTTCCTCGCAACATTTGGCAAGTTTGTTCTTTAGGGTCCCATTTTCGCGTTCTACCGCCCCACCGCTAGCTGGGTGATAGCTACAATGTCGCCTCAGGTCGAACCCAAGGTACTGGCTGATGTTTTTAAGCGCAGCATTTACAAAAGGGGTCCCGTTGTCGCTCGAAATCCGTGAGGGCACTCCCCATCTGGGAAGAATTTGTGTAAGTAAGGCTTTTGCCACTGCCGACGCGTCTTGTTTGGAAGTGGGAAAAACCTTGACATATTTTGAAAACATATCGACCATCACAAGGCAGAATTTCTTTCCCTCACTTGGTGTTAGTTCTATGAAATCCATTTGTAGGTGATCAAACGGTCTGCTTGCTGGGGGATGGGCGCTCTGTCTGATCCTGATGCATCTGCCCACATTGTTTGTTGCACAGATCACGCATCTTTTGCAAAAATTTTGGGAGTAAAGTGAGAAGCCTTTAGTGAACCAATGTCTCTGGATGTCACGTGTCATCCCCTCTTTTGACGCGTGGTCTTGACCATGCGTCAATTTAGCGTAATAGTGAAACAAATAGCCTGGTAGGCAGGGCTTATCGTTGGGACCATACCAGACATTTTGTTTCACCACCCCGCCTGCCAGTCTCCAAGCATGTTTCTCCCCCTGTGTTGCTCTGCTCTGTAGTTCTTGTAAGTCTGCATCGGGTGTTACAGCTGGGCTGGAAGTGATAGCGAGCTGTGTTATCAAAGGTTGCTTAGCAGCGACCTTGGCTGCAGAATCAGCACAGGCATTTCCTTGTGAAACGTAGTCTGTTTTGTGTGTGTGTGCTTCGCATTTGCATATGGCGATGTGACGTGGCAACAGCAAAGCATCAAGGAGAGAAGCAACCAGTCTGTGGTGAGCGATGGGTTTGCCCGATGCAGTCAGAAAGTCCCGGTTGGCCCAAATTTGTCCAAAAGAGTGGCAAACCCCCCACGCGTATCTGCTGTCTGTGAAAATAGTGACAGTCTTACCTCTAGCCAGTTTGCATGCCTCAGTCAGAGCCACCAGCTCTGCAGCCTGTGCTGAATAGTTACAAGGGAGAGGCTCAGCCAAAAGTGTCTCATGTAATGTGGTGACTGCAAACCCTGATTGGTTGAGGCCTGTTTCCAGGTTCCTTGATGCTGAGCCGTCCACAAAGAGCTCCATGTCGGGGTTGTCAAGGGGTGTTTCCCGGAGGTCAGGTCTGGGGGAACAGATTTCGTTAATGACAGCCACACAATCATGGGGCTCCCCATCTTCAGCTGTGGGGAGCAAAGTCGCAGGATTTAGTATTGTGCAGCGTTGTACAGTGATGTTAGGCAGCTCCAGTAAAATGGTATTGTATCTTAGCCACCGCGCAGGGGACAGGTGTGAAGTTTTCTTCTCTAAAAGGATCATAGAGACTGCATGTGGTACTAATAAGGTTAGTGGAGAGTAACCTACAATGTCACTTGAAGCTACGACTGCTTTCTCAGCTGCGGCCACAGCTCTGAGGCAAGCCGGAAGGCCGGCTGCCACGGGATCAAGTTTGGATGAGAAATAGGCAACAGGCCTTTTTTGCCCCCCATAGTCCTGCAGTAACACGGAAGTCATGTAGTGCCCCTTCTCCTCAACAGTTTGTGTAAAAGGTCGGCTGCAATCAGGGAGCCCCAGAGTGGGGGGTGTCTGTAGAGCTAGTTTTAGGTCAACAAATGCTTTTCCCGCATCAGGTGTCCAAGTGACTTTGTCCTGTGCCGCGAGACCCTGCCCATGAGCGATCGCTGCCAACGGTGCCTCGATGCTTGCATAGTCAGGAATCCACTGTCTGCAGTATGATGTCATACCAAGAAAGCTCATAACCTGTTTCTTAGTGACTGGTTTTGGGATTTCTTGGATGGCAGAGATGCGTGATTGGGAGAGTGTTTTCCCCTCTTCTGATATGATGTGCCCCATAAAGGTGACCTGATTACAGGCGAACTGTAATTTGGATGAGCTGACCTTGTGGCCGTTGTCGGCCAGGTGTTTAAGCAGGGCCAGCGTGTCAGCCACGCAGGCTTCTCGTGTGGGAGAACAAATCATTAAATCATCCACATATGCCAGCAAGGTGCTGTTTTGTGGCAGACTTAAGGATTCTAAATTGTCGCGCAGAGCGGCGTTGAAAATGGTGGGAGATTCGGACAGGCCCTGGCACAAACGAGTGAATGTGTACGTTTTACCTTCAAATGTGAAGGCGAACCAGTACTGGCTGTTGGGATGTATGGGGACGCTGAAGAAGGCATTAGCCAAATCAACAACAGAAAACCACTTACTTTCAGGTGGGACCTGTGAGAGGATTGTGTGAGGATTTGGTACCGTAGGGGCGCGCGTGGATTGCTGCATTTACCGCCTGCAGATCCTGGACAAACCTCCATTCATCTGGCGCGCCTGGGGGCCGAATCTTTCTCACCGGGCATATCGGCGTTCGGACGGGTGAATTTTCGCAGGGGACGATGACGCCTGCTTTGAGGAGGGCCTCAAACACCGGTTTGATGCCCTCCACAGCCTCTTTCCTTAGTGGATACTGCCGCTGGCAGGGCCTGTAGGAGGATTTTGGAGTGATTACAATTGGTTCAGCATTCTTTATCAACCCTACATCATGTTTGTGTCGTGCCCATACCTCTGGTGGTACCTGTTTTAGCTCTGGGATGTCACTGACATTATTGACCATCGTCCCCATGTGTGGAGGTGTGAGGTGTGGTGCGTGAGATACCTTTGGGTTTTGAAGTTTAATTTTGATGGTTCTTCGAGCAGCGATCGTCTTTTGAATTTTAACTCGGTGCACCTTTAACCCCTGATGATACTCGGTGTTGGGGTCATCCGTTTGTGTCCACTCAGTTGCATCGATGCATTTTTTCAGCCAAGGTTCCAAATTTTGTGACTCCCCTCCTTTGATCAAGGAAACAAACGGGAACTGCGGCACTTGGAACGAAATATCAGACAGGCACACAGAGATTACACATCGTGCGTCATCCCAATACAGATAGAGCACTTTTAGGTTATCACACAGGCTGTTCTGTCCAAACCATGTTTGCTCAAATGGTTCATCTTTCCCTGTGGAAGTGTGTGCAGCAAAAAACAAGTCTGTGTGGTGCATGACATCAGCGTGTGTGAGTGCAGCTGTTTGTGTGAGCATGTTTGTTATTGCAGCGAGGTCTGAGGAGGGGAAGTGCCACTGATACTGATAAGTTATTTCTGTGCCGAGGGCAGTGAAAAAAGCCTGATTGTGTGAAACATTTCTGAGTATGGTGAGGCCTTCTGGCCCTGAGCTTATGTTTATGCCCAAAACACACATAAGGTCTCTCGCCACAAGATTTATTGGACATAAATTCGACAAAAGAAAAGAATGTTTAAAACTGCCCTTCTGATTGTCTACACATGTCAGTGGGACAGTGTATTGTTCTGTCACCAAGGTATCCGAGGACCCGACAGATTTTGCGCATCTGCCGCTCAATTCAGGTGTTGTTTTGAACTATGTGTGTCGTATAACAGACTCTGTTGCTCCTGAATCTACTAAAAAAGTGAGGGGTGTGCCTTCAAAAGTGAGTGTTATTGTGGGTAAATTCCGATAGGCAGCTGAGTTTAGTGAGGCATACATTCCGTCAGGTTTTCTGTTTTCTGATGTGTGTGAGTTTTCTAAGTGATCAATGGCCTTGAGTATGGAACTGCAATTGTCTTGTGTAGGCTGTGTGGGTGTGCTGGTGTGCTCACGTGTCCCATGGTTGGGATGGGGGTCTGTCTCTGATCCAGATGCACCCGTCACTCTCCCCGGCCCTCCGGCTAGTCAATCCCCCTCGTTGCGCCCTCTCTGGTGGTTGTTCTGCCATTGTCCACGCTCCGGACAATCGTTTCGCCAATGTCCAGGTTTCCCGCAGATATAACAGCTGTCGTCATGCGCTCTGGGCCTCCGTCCACGCCCTCTTCCTCGTCCGCGCCCTCCATTTCGATTGTCTCTACCCTCCCTGCAGTTTCCCTCGTACTGCCTTGACAAGGGCCGGTCACGTCTCTGTCTGTTGGCGCTGTTATCTGCATACAGGCTTAGTTGGGCCATTTGTAATTTGGCGGCCGTTTGCTCCGCCTTGGCTCTCCTTTTGTTGGTGGCAACTGTCTCAGCATGAGTGGCGTGTAATTCTATTGTATTGAGTCGTCCCGTTTGCCAGCCGACGCACATTTCTTTGACCTTTTCTCTGATCTCTGGTCTCAGTCCATTGACAAAACGATCACGTAGGTGAGCCTCCCATGCAGAGAGGGGCTGATCGTCCCCCATCAGAGTGGGTCGTGGAATGCCGCTGTGGGTGTCGTGCACTTGAGTCAGCCTGGCAAGATATTCAGACGCCAGCTCGCCTTCCTTTTGCTCGCAGGAGGACAATTTTGTTACATCCATTCTGAGGCGGAAAGTGTCTGTGATGCGAGTGGCGAGCTGGCCGATGGCCGCAACATAGGCGTGGTTGTTCGCATGGGTCCAGGTGGGGTCTGTCATTTTTAAGTCCTCGTCCGGGTAGCCATTGGCCACCTGGCCCCAGGTTGCCCCCATTTGTACCATGAGCAGCCTGTGCAGCTCCTGAGTGGTAGGCCGGAAGTGCTGGCAGAAAGTCAAAAGTTCCGCTGCATATTTTTGTCCCCCATCCCTGACCTTGGGGAACAGGGCAGCAGCCTCTTTCATGTCCGCGAATGTCCAAGGCCTGTGAACCAATTGCACCCCGTGTGCTCCGTCTGCTACCTCGACCATAGGTGCCTGGATGAAGATGGGTGCATCCTGGGAGTCGTGCTCCGTGTTGTTTAGGTTTTTACTCCTGGTGAAGTAGGAGTCCAGCTGATGCGGGTAGCGAGGGGGTGGTGTGGAGGATCGTGATCGCTGGTGGCCGAGCCCTCTCGCTCTGCCTCTGCCTATTGAGGCCGTCCGGTGGCCCGGTCCCTCTCTCTCTCCAATGCAGCCAAGTCGTCGATGGGATACAGCACTTGCCGAGGCTGTTGTGTGGGTTGGGCAGCTGCCTGGGCATGTGGCTTGGCTGGATGGCGGTTGGGTGGTTGATCGACCAGCCTAGCTGGAGGAGCCGAGTCGAGGTCCAGGGTCGCATCTAGTTTAAGACATTGAGAAGAAGGAGGGGGGGGAGGTTGTTTTTTCCCTGCCTGCCTGTTGTCTCTTTTCCCTCAATTTGGCTTCCTGCAACCAGCTGTCGTAGGCAGCCCAATCAGCTTTGAAAAGCTCCCTTTTTCTACCCCTTCTGCTCTTCCTTTCCCTGTCATCTTTCTCCCTTTGCTTGAGGTTGCCTTTTAGAATTTCCAATTGCCTGAGACTAAAACTGCCTCTATCGGGAAAACCGCACTCAGTGACCCAAATTTCAAATTGATCGACGCAAGATTCACCGTAGTTTGTGATCATATACTGGAGGTTTGGGCTAAGAGCCGGGCCATAATCCCGTTTGCGTTGTGCTGACCCCATTTTCGCGTTTAATTTAGGCTTTCGTTAAAGTCGAACCGGTATGCCAATTGTTTGATTGATTTTGTTTTTGATCTTGAAAACAGTCCGTAGGCTGAGGTCAAAAACAAACGGCAACAAAACTTTTGAGGAAAGGGTTTTTTCCCTTTCTATTCTCTCTCCACTCTCTCTCTCCCCTGCAGCGGAGGAAGGGAGGGCAGAGGGGGAGCGCTGTTGATGAGACCTTGGGATACCACAAGGTTCCTATTCACAGTTAATATTACTTATAATATATTTCTCCAATCTCCACCACACACACAGACATACAGGCAAAAGATAATTAGAGATGGAAAACGATGAAAAGGGCACAACAAGAACAACACACAAAAAATGACAACTTGGTCCTGGTCCTCGCAAGGCACCTACTTCACACAATGCAAGCTATTGGGTCCCTTCTACAGAAAAAAGCGCTTATCACCCATTTGTTGAACCGACTTAACCCGTCTGGGTGAATAACACTGGCAGTGGCCAAATCTGCCAGCTAACTCAGTTGTCCTACTGGCTCGAAGATAGGGATGTGCTTATACCACTGTCTTCCTTTCGATCCAAATACCAGGTGATACCAAGGCTGGTGTCACCGATACTAATACCGACACTGATACTGTTGGATGTCCATGTGTATATGAAAATTACGACTTTTACAATGATTTCCTGCAAAAGTGTACTTGGAATCGATATTTTGATGTGAAGACTGATTCTAAACAAAACACACTCCAAACTGAAAGTATCGATACTGGCGGACCGATATGCACATCCCCACTCGAAGACAACCAAAGAAAACGTTGCTGTAAATCCCTCCAAACGGAACTAGTCCGTGAGACAAACGTTTTTACCAAACCTTATACTTAACAGACTCGAACTGAAAAGAGCAGTTGATCAAGCTGCTGGCCGACCCTTGCACAGACTCACACTGTACGTCAATAACAAGTGGACTCGAACCACTTGCAGAGGAGGGACTGGAACCCTCGTCTTTGGTACCACAACCAGACGTCAATAACAAGTGGACTCGAACCACCTGCAGAGGAGGGGAGCTGACAGACTCGAACTGTACCTCAACCCTCGTCTTTGGCCCACAATTTGAAAAGAAACTCACCGGAGAATATTGAAGAGATCCCTCCACCAGGTTCGCGGGCACCAACAGTGAGAGAGCACGCCCGATAGTTGGACGTTAGGCCCCCACGTCCCAGCTGGATTTTATGCCGAGGTTGGAGTAGGAGCGTCGCTCCACTGTGCACAGATTTCACCGTCAGTCCTGTCCGCACGCGCCTCTCACTCTTGGTGCCCACCCAGGGACGCCAATTGTTGTGGAAAAATGAATCTGCCCAATAAAGATCAACAACCAGATCAGCTTTTTCTCCGAGGTTTATTCTCATCTGCAGAGGAGGGACTGGTCACCCCTGCCTTCTGATGCAAAGGTTCAGAATCAGCAGGAACGACCCTGAGTCCACCAACAATCTCCCTTTTAAGGAGGAGGAACCATGGACAGAGGACGGATCATGTCCTATCTTACAAAGACAAGATGTACAGGCAAGGTCAAGATTTACAGAACACAGGCGTCATAGACCTGAAATGATCTTATGTCAATGTGGCACTCATGTTCATATCATCGACAAACAGGCATTCATTTTTGTCATAGCATAACAGTCAGAAAGGAGATGCGGATCGACGTCTGACCTGACAAATATTCTGATAATAAATTACAAACATCCAAAATTTCCATTACACTTACTGGTTTTACTTCCAAGATGTAGGACAGGGCTGTTTTGACACTGCATTTTGTCCACCCTTTGTTCCTCCCTGATGCAGTTGGAGGTAGGTAACTGGTGAGTAACGTAAGGGCTCTGAAGCAAAGTGACTCTGCAAAGAGCACAAAAACAAATTGGCAGAGTAAGTACTTTCACCTCTGACATAAGTCGTCCACCAAACCACCATAACAGAAAAAGCAGGCCATTGGATTCCCCTCAGACACCATGTCTAAAAAAAAAAAAAAAAATACAGCTCATGCCTAGCTCAAATCCAAGTTGGCACGTGCAAAAAAAGAACCCGGGAGGGAGGGATGGAGGGAGAAAACGAAGACTGTGTTGACCCCCCCAATTGTCATTGTATGATTCGCACTCTGATTGTATCTAGTATACAGGTGGTTAGCTGAACTTACCATCACTCTCCTCACCAGCTGACAGGACACAAGGGTCATTTTCATTTTCAAGTGTAGCCACTTTCAGAAGTTTTGGAACCATATGTCCTTCCCATTTCCGAAGGAAGAGGTCTTCCTTGCCTGGAAACATTCTTGCAAACTCAGCATCAAACTGAAGAGGAGCAAATCATGGTAGCTCATGATCACAAATATTGATTAAACTTTTTAAGGCCATGGTAATAAATATTGGAATTCTTCATCTAATGTGGTGTTCCCCTTTCATATTGAAATGAGGTACAGCTAAATGCATCATTAAAGCATACAACAGTATATTTATGCCCATTTTCTAGACTCTTGATGTGCATTCTACATAACAATATGCTGAATACTTACCAAATATGGCAGGTCTACAAAGCGAGGGTACTGCTGGAAAATCTCTTCTACCGTTGGTGACTGGCTTGTGCCAGAACCTTCGGTTGTTGAAGGTTTTCTCCATGCCCATTTTGATAGATGCAAGGTTCTCAGGAGATGGTCTCATCCTTTTGGTGGCCGTTATCCAATCCCTGACGCACTCGTCTTCCCCTTCTGCAATCACTTGTAATGTTACAGCTACTTCAGAAGGCTCACTGGACCTCACTCGCTTGCGATAGCGTCTCTGATCATCATGTAGGTTTCTCCGCAGGTTCCTCAGTTTCAACTCGATGGGCCTCATTTATCAATCTTGCGTGAAAACGGGCGCAGATCTGAGCGCAGATTTGGTCTTACGACAGGACACACGTGCGATTTATGAAACGTTCGTATCTGACCAATCTCAGCGTACGAATAAGCGGGCCTTGATAAATGCGGCGGCTGAATTCGATCGTCATTAACATGTTACGCCCATAAATATTCCTGTTTCGGAGGCCTCGCCCACTGAGGTCAAACATGGAGAGACAAAACATGGGTAAGAAAAGAAACTTTTCTGACACGGAGATCGGCATCCTGACATCGGAGGTGGAACACAACAAGACAGTGCTTTTTGGCAGCATGAAGGGTGGCATAAAAGGGGCTCACAAAAACGCTGTCTGGAAAAAGATAACGGAGGCAGTCAACAGCGTTGCCGTAGAGTTTGAATATAATTCTCAATAACTTAACCCATGCCTAATGACTTAAATGAATGTCTGCTAACTGATCAAAACAATTCTTTACATTTAGGTCAAGAAAAAATGGTCTGATATGAAGCTGGCCACCAAGAAACGCGTTGCTGCGTTTAAACGCAGCATCAGGCAGACTGGAGGAGGCCAAACAGACTCCAGCCTGATCTTGACGGGGACGGAGGAAAAAATTGCCTCCTTGGGTCGGAGTCGATCTGTGGCATAAGTGGTGGAGGTGACACAGACGCACTCGCAGAAGACGCAGAGCAGAATGGTAACCAACAACCCCCTTTTGCTTGCATTAAAAAAATCAGACTGTACACCATTTCTTACAAATAATTAGGCTTACACATGTTACATGGGTGACATTTTTATTGTATTAAATATTTCAGAGCCAGGCACCAGCATGATGTCAGCCAGATCTGCTCCCCAGAGCAGTCCCACTACTGCAGAGTGTGAGCGTGTGCCCTCGGCCCCCCGTGCTGCGCCCAGACCGAACCTGATCACGGCAGAGGTCCTGGAGAAACAAGGGGAGATATGCAGGTTATTGGCCTCAGTCGTCGGCGCACTTGACGCAATTAATGAGACACTAAAAGAAATCAATGAAACTCTAAAAAAGCCATAATAAAATGTTTAAATGACTAAATGTTGTCTGTGTTTAGTATGCCTTTAGCCAATTCCACCAACAATACTTCACATTACTGATTCATACTGCAGAGCATTTGCAAGAGTTTAAGGTATACTTTACGTTTTAAAAGCGACAAATGAGGTCCTGTCTCCTCCGTATAGCCCGCTGTGGAGGCTGTGCGGGCCACGGCTCCATGGGCATGGGCTCATCCGGCTGCGCCGGCACATCGAAGGGCACTCCATTCACCAGTGCAATGTTGTGCAAAACTGAACAGGCCAAAATGATATCGCACACTTTGTCTGGGGTATACAGCAGCATTCCCCCTGCAGGTCCGAGACAGAGCCACCTGCGTTCCTGCTCTGTAGCGGGGTTTGCCAGCGGGGTTATGAGGTATTCCGTTAGAGGATAACCCTTGTCACCTAGAAGAACCATACCAAAATGTTAATCATCTGATACCTTGTTTAGTGTAATGCAATTTATCGAGGGTAGCCACTTACCGAGGAGATGACTTTGGCTCTGCAGTGCGCCCTCCTGCAGCCGTGCGCCAACACAGCTGTTTTGGAAAATGAAAGAATCGTGTGTCCCCCCTGGCCACCTGGCCACCACGTTTAAAAGTGATAGCTTGGAATCACAAATCACCTGGACATTTATGGAGTGGTAGTTTTTGCGATTGATGAATGCGTAATCATTCATGGATGGGGCCTTAAGACGCACATGAGTACAATCAATCGCTCCTACCACATTTGGAAACCCAGCAATCTCATAAAATTGCCTTTTAATCACAGCTTGCTGGGCATCATTGTATGGGAACCGAATGTATCTTCGGGAGAGAGATTTTATGACAGCCAACACTGCTGGCATCGTCCTGCTGATGGTTGGCTGGGAGACCCCGGCCCTGTCCCCGACCTCTCGCTGAAAGGTCCCGGTGGCCAAAAACCCCAGCGTGGCGAGCACCTGAACTGGTACAGGTAAGGCATTTGAACGCCTGGTTTCTCTCTTTAATCCAGCAGCTACATTATTACATAAATCAATAAGCACATGCCTTGGGAGCCGAAAGCGACTGATCAACCAGGCATCACTCTCCATGAGGAGATCCCTGCGGTCCCTGAAAATGCGCTCACGTCTGACACGCGCGTATTGTTCCTCCAAAATAAGCAAGTCTGCCATCATCAAGACTTGATAACTGTCAAAGCATCTGTTTAAATAGGGGAATGAATAAACATCTGACCAACCACAGTGGAACGATGATTATCTCAACAGGTGCTTTCAATTTTTGTTCCAGTTCTGTCATACCCATCGGACAAAAACAAAAACAATTACACATTTTTGCCATTAGTTAATTTTCAAACACACATTTCTGCTTGTATTTATGATTCTTTCACATTTTAATGTGTAATAATTAGTTGTCATCTTAGGCTATTTATCCTATTGTTTAATTTTTTGAAAGTGGTATCAGTAAAAACATGGGCTTTAAAAGAAATGTTTTCGTTTTAATAATCCGTTTTGATCTGTTCTAAATATGTGACTGCTTATGCTTAATGACATCTGAGGTTTGTTCATTATTTTACGCCAGATTTTGCTGTGCTGCACCGCAAATCCACAGACTCGAATTTGCGTACACAAGCTCAGACCTGACGTGAGATCTGATCGCAGCTTCCGCTTACGTCCAAATTGATAAATGCCGAAGTTTGCATGGAAATGGTCGTACGCACGGTTTTCGGTCGTACGTTCGTTTGATAAATGAGGCCCGATGAATCCACAGTGGGACACTGGATCATAAAAGTGCTCCTGGAACACATTTAAAACAGAGGAAATGGTTTAATAAAGGATATTTCCACCATTTCTATGCAAGCCTCATGCTATTGTTTCCATTATAAGCTAATTTCAGACAATGTTTTCCAATACCAATTACATCAATGAATAATTTGCTTGATGCTGACCACTTTATGCTAATAAATTTGTTTAAAATTGTGGAAAAACATGCATGTACAGTTACATTAGTAACTCTGAATCTAATCCCAGAGTCACATTTCATTTTAAAATTCAACAGAAAGATAAACAATTAGAATAAAATATCAAGGGAGAAATAACATGGCGAAAACAATGGAGTTAATCTCCATTACCACTAAAACCAAGATATCTAATCTTAACTTAACTCTAACAATGGCTTTATTACAAGCAAAATCTACTGAAAGACCTCTGTTCACACTCACAAATCCTTCGTTCTCTTCTTGTATCTTGATCTTGAGTGATGGGAAGACTGTTGTTATGCTTTTAGCCAACATCAGTTTGTCAGCATTTGAGGGGTAACTGAAAGCAAAATGGAGGATTTTGAGCCCAGAAAAAAAATGGAAACAGCAAGGCTTTTAACAGAGAATACATCATATATGAGCTGGCAGCATTAAAGTATAATTGACAGCATACAAATGTAATTAATTTGGTTACTTACGAAATGGAAAACTCAACTGTGTTTTCATATTATATAATTATTTTGTAATAACTATTAAGTAACTTTTACATTTTTTCCCCATAACTGCACAAGGTTACGGGACCTCTGACTCAATCTAAAGAAACGTTCCATGTTACTGGACAGAGCTTTTATTATGCAAAAAAAATCATTTTGGAGCGCAGTACTTGGAGAAAATGGTAGTCTAGATAAATGACTCAGAATCAACTCACAATCCCCGTCGCTCAACCAGATCGCTGACACCTGTTCTCACAAGGAGTTTTCTGGATGTCAGAGAGAGCGTTCCACATTTTTCATATTCGGAGAGTACACTTGGAGCTTTGTTCTTAATTAGCGCCACCAGACTGGCTGCATCAAATCTGTGGACACTATCAATTTTCCTTGACACTTCTTTGAAAGCAGATTACAAAGCACATATTCCATTATATTCATGCCCCCCCCCCCCAAAAAAAAAAAAACCATAACATTAGGTCACTACACATTTAGGGTTGGGCGATAAAACGATAAAGATGTGTATGAATAACTTTTCCTCAATAAAAATGTGAGATGTGGTTATCCATGTTTTGACAGACAATACAATGAGCCAATGATAATGAGAGGTGTGCTGTGCCAAACCAATCTTGTGGAATACATCAATATCAACTGACATGAAAAACACTTATCATGATAGGACTTTTTCCTCATATCGCCCAACCCTACATTTTACCATGATATCAGCCCAATATCTGTCACCAATACATATTGTAAATACCTCCAGTAGACCACTTTGACAATCTTCACCAACACTCAATGGTTCAGTCTTTAAAAGAAAATAATGTCATTGCAATTGGGGAAAAATAACAACAACAATTAAAAGGCTCTCTCTCTCTCTATCTATCTATCTATCTATCTATCTATCTATCTATCTATCTATCTATCTATCTATCTATATATATATATATATATATGCATGCATGCATCTCTCAAACACATACCTCCCACTGACCACTTGGACCACCTGCATCTTCGGTGTAGGGTTGAGCCTTAAAAAGAAAATAATATTACCAATTGACCTGGCGCAAAATCTTAACAACATGATTACAATTCAGAAACTGAATGAAATTGATATCCTTGTACTTTCTACTAGGCAAGTAAATCTGATTTGGATTAGAATTTAAATTCTCTGCCAGAGCCCGGCCCAATTTCCGACTCAAACTCAGGCTGGTTGCAGGGGCTCAGATTGGTTCGGGCCGGATGTAAGCTCTAATTCTGATTACTTATCAACTGTTAAAGCGCAATGTTGTCTTTGGAAATACAGTAAGAAAGTGTACCTGCTCCTGATTTTTCTCCACACATTCAACCTGGGTCCCTCGCGCTGACAGGAAGATGTGATATTTGTCCAGATCCTTCGGTTCATCCTCATTTATGTCAAAGTCCACATATTCCATGAAATCAGATTCAAATTTTAAAAGCCTGTCAAGCACGCAGCCAGTTTGCTCAGCCAGGCTTTGATCGATGACATCCTTGGTCCATTTGCATGGACATTTTTTTTAGAAATGTCTTTGTTATCCATAGAAGTGGTTAAAAGGACTTTGTTGGTTCGGTTGTCCCAAGTGTTCTGGTAAGAGGAATACATAGCTACAATAAGATCATTTGAACCATCAACACAGCCTACAAGCATGAAAAGCACAAAACTGCCAGCCCCACGTCCCTCTCCCCAAAACCACGCACAAAACTATCCGGAGAAAAGGCAGTAAAAACAAACCACCCAACGCAAAGCAAGCAAGTCAAAACCTAATTAACAGACCGACCTGTGTAAGCTTAATGGCTTTAAACTGTGTTATACAACAGTTAGTTCCGACCGGTTCCGATCCAGTAATTTGATTGGACAACGAGACATTCTATAGTGCTGATATACAGTATAACAGCACTGGGACATGATCATTCCGCTGTTCAGCCGGACAGGACCTCAGTCAGAGCCATGCTCTCCATACAGGAGCTGCCCCATCTATCTGCTGCTACTACAGTTGTAAATGCACATGAAACATTAAAACCGGGACCTGACGTGGTCCGTCTCATTGGAGATAATTGTCAGCCTAAACCCGACTGGTTTTGACAGCAATGTGTTTTGATATTAGCGTTAGCTGTTTTTAGCCACGTAGCTCAGCTACTTAGCTCCAATTGTGTTTATATTGATTACATAGCAGTAGCGTCTCTGTATATCCTCACGCTGGTCCTGTTGCTCCGGTGCTAATCAGGCTCTGGCTCCGAACCAGCACTGGAACCAGCTCGGTAGCTGGTAGCTTGTAGCTAGCAACACGTAAACAATTCCTACTCGCTGGATGGAATGTCTCGTTGTCCAATCAAATTACTGGATCGGAACCGGTCGGAACTAACTGTTGTATGATGCTTAATTAGCGCTAATGCTAACGCTAACGCTAACGCCAGGGAGATAACAATTCAAAACAGCGGAGAAAAGGCAGTTAACGCACCGCTAAACTACACACAGGTTCCGTTAAAACAAACCACCGTCAGCCAACGCAAAGCAAGCAATTCAAAACCTAATTAACAGACCGACCTGTGCTTGTAAGCTTAACGGCTTTAAACTGTGTTAGCGCTAATACTAACGTAAGGGAGGTAACTAGCAGCAATTCAGAAACCACACTAAAGTACCGTTAAAACAAACCACCGTCAGCCAACTCAAAGCAAGCAATTAAAAACCTAATTAACAGACCGACCTGTGCTTGTAAACGGCTTTAAACTGTGTCTCCTTTCCCAAACTAAACTCAGAGGTGCACCTGCCCCAAAATGGCGGTTAATGTCAATGAACATTTGCAAATTGAAGATGTCCCTAGTAATATTAACCACAACATTCACCAGGTTTCGAGTTTAAACGCGACTGTTTAAAGTTACAAATTGAATTTTACGTCTTGTCATTTCAGTAATATGCTATAAAGAAATAATCTGCAAAACCTCAATACAAGTCTGCCTCATGCTAGCTAGCTCACAAGCAGCCCTGCTGAACAGAGCATAAAATGTATCATTAATTCCCTTAAAAATACGATTTAATTGGTGGATTATTTACATTCCCAATTTACCATGACACTTTACTGTTTGATGAGATACATTAACATTATATATTAATCAGTACTTACCAAAGGGTTACGGTCTATGCCAGGTGATGCAGCCTCCATCTTGGTCTCTTAAACAAAGAATAACGGTATACGGTCGCTGCCTTCCCGCCGAAGCCTGCCTGAATGCACAGGCTTACCTGGGCAGAAGTGCAAGGGCCTACCAGAGTCAGGGTAAAATAACACAGATTGTGTTAAATTGTCCAGCACAGGAAGAGTGTTAAGCTTTTTTCGGCTTCTTAACACATTTTGTGTTGAAATCAACACAAAATGTGTTAAATATGTGACAACACATTTTTTGTGTTATTTTTTAACACATCCCTTCAGAGAGAGACCCTATAGGGTCTGATGAGCCAGGGCCAGCAAAGAGGCAACGGCGTGATGCCGTGCTGGAGCTGTTGGAAAAGGCAGAAGAGAGGGCCAGGCGTGATGAGTCCAGGGAGGACAGATCCCTCAATTTATTATAAAAGATTGTGGAGAAAATGTAAAAAAAAAAAAAAAAAAGGAGAGAAATTGGATTGGTTGATGAATAAATGTTTTACAAAAAAATGATCTGTGTCAACAATAACAATTCACAACTTAACAACAATATCAAAAAAACTATTTACAATGAAAGAAGAGAGGGCCAGGCAAGATAAGGCCAGGGAGGAGAGACTACCTAATTTATTTATATAAAAATTATCCATGTCCACAATAACAATTACTAACATTCTTAACTAACTATCCATCCATCCATCCATTTTCTACCGCTTATCCTGTATTCAGGGTCGTGGGGGGGCTGGAGCCGATCCCAGCTGTCATTGGGCGAAGGCAGGGTACACCCTGGACAGGCCGCCAGTCTATCGCAGGGCTGACATGAAGAGACAGACAACCATTCGCGCTCACATTCACACCTACGGGCAATTTAGAGTCTCTTAACTAACTAAATATACTATTTACAATGAAAGAAACTTAAAGTGTGTGTGTGTGTGTGTGTGTGTGTGTGTGTAAAATTGAGAAAATTATCAATAATCGTGATCCTGGAGAGCTTGTGGAGTGCTTGTAGGCGCATAGAGAGCATCTGCCATGCGCCCACGCAGCCGTTCCCCACACTGCATGTCTGCCTGGACCTGACCCTTCTCCGTCATTGGGCCCCAGCACCTCCTCCGTTGGCTCAAGGGTGTCCCCATCCCTGAGGCAGAATTTGTGCAAAATGACACAGCAAGCCACCACCTTGACGGCGAACTCGGAGCAAAATTGCCATTTTGTGTATGAGATTAATCTCCACCTTTGCTATTTGTACTGAGTTTTCATCCGTGTCAATAATTTAATTCTCAACTAGGTTTTGCACATTGTAACAAATTCAATCAAAAACAAAAATGAATAAAAAGATAAAGAATAAAGTATTTATAGAAACAAATTGCATTGGTAGTGGGACCGGAAGGAGGCAGCCACGCCCTAAAGCATCCTTGCCACATGGTTTATCCCTTAATATAGTTGGACTTTACACTATCAGTGCTGATTCCAGAAAAACAGCCATCCAGCCAGTAAGCCAATGATGCATCAAAGTCCATCCATCATCTTTCGCTTGTGTGAGGGGTCGGGTCACGGTGGCAGCAGGCTAAGCAGGGCATTCCAGATGTCCCTCTCCCCAGCAACATTTACCAGCTCCTACTGGTGGATCCCAGCCAGGATATATATTCCCTCCAACAGGTCCTGGGTCTGCACCAGGGTCTCCAACCAGTTCGACGTGCCCAGAAAACCTCAGAGGGAGGTGTCCAGGAGGCATCCTATTCAGATGCCCGAACCACATCAGCTGGCTCCTTTCGATGTGAAGGAGCAATGGCTGGACTCCGAGCTCCTGCCTGATGCCTGGGCTCCTCACCCTATCTCTAAGGCTGAGCCTGATCTCGGCCGATTGTATCCCCGATCTCATTCTTTCGGTCACTACCCAAAGCTCATGACCAGGTGAGGGTTGGGGCATAGATTGACTGGTAAATAGAGAGCTTTGCCTTTCGGCTCAGCTCCCTCTTCACCACAATAGTCTGGTACAGAGCCTACAATAGTGCTGACGCCGCACCAATCCGCCTGTCTGTCTCACACTACCTTCTTCCCACACTGCTGAACCCTAAGATACTTGAACTCCTTCTCTTTGGGATGCATTAAAGTGAATTCATAGAAATAAAGCTGGTCTACAACTTCGGATATGACGATTTCATTAACACTAATTAAAGAAAAAATATTCTTGTCATATTGGTATCTAATTGAAGGTATTGGTATTGGAATGAAAATGTTCAAACACCCAGCCCTATTCCTGACACACATTTGTAAGGTAAATGCATTGACTTGCATTCATGCCCAGGGGACTACTAGTACCTACTAGGATACTCGATAAATAATCAATACTAAAAATAAGTATCAGATTCAATAGAACAAGACCAGGCTGTCTGACCATCAGGAGCTTTGGGGGTCAGCAGACTGAACCGGCCACCTGGTGATTAGTGGGGAACCGGTACCTGCTGACAGAGGAAGGGAGAGCAAAAGACACAGAGGAAGATAAACCTGCCAAACAGAAGAGAGGAGACAGTGAGTGGAGATTGAGAAAACACTACTCTTCAGGCCTGACAGCAACACAGCAATCCTCACATGCTGCTTGTTCTCTGCCTCATCAAGTTTCCACTGGGAACCAAAAACAGCAACAACCAACAACAGCATCACTCAGAGCATCTCTGTGCTGCACTGCAGTCTCAACACCGACCATAAAGCTGATTTATTGACATGTCAGGTAAAAGTAATCTCTTTAATCAGTGCAATCTTATCGCCTGATGAGGAAGTCGTAGCGCACAAAGCACAATCGTTTATCCTGCCGTTGTGTGGGACCCTGAGCTGCTGACGGGGGAAGCCAGGAGTAAAATTGAATTGGGAATAGAGATGAGATAATAAAGCTGATTATAATGCATGGAATGAAGCACTTAGATGTTGACATTATTACAATACCCGCTACTAATTAATTACATCCTAGGAAAAACGTTATATTGTCAGAGGAGCACACACACACACACACACACACACACCCACACACACACAAACACTTCACAGACTGCTTAAGAGATACTGTATGTGAGAAGCAAGGAGCCATTTATATCACACGTCTACTATTTCTGCTGTAAAAGGCACAGCAATTAGGAGCTATCTTGAATTTTGCCTGTTGCTATCTTGACATTTTTGACCATATTTGAATTGTTGAGGAGCGATGGTTGGATCTGATAAACACAAGCAGCAAAGCAGCAACCTTACTGGATGTGGATCCATCTGGATTCTGGTGTGAAGCTGTTAAGAAAGTTAGCTTCATAATTCAAGGTCAACTTTACAGCCAAGTATTAAAGTCATCTTAGTAGCTAACTGCATTAATAGCAACCTGTCAATCAACAGGTAGCCCCGCCCCTAAAGCAGCGTGAGATTTTGGCTGAAGGTACGTGTCCACAGGCAGCGTCATTTCCAGAAATTTTCCAAACGAGCCACCATGTTGGTCGGTTTGAAATCCGGGAGCAGACAGGCCACCAGTGAAAGTGTTCGTCCAATCAGGTGCAGCCATGTTTACCGTAATATGACAGCTGCCGAGCCAAAGAGGAGACTTTTTCAATAAATGAACCTCGTATTTTATAGGTTCAAAAAGACATAAAATCTTGTTTTATTCATTCTATTGGTAGTCCGTTTTGCTCAAATAGAAATAGGGGCCTGTCTCTAATTCTGGCCTCCTTCCAATAAAGGCCTGGGGTCCGTTTCACAAAGCAGGTTTAGTGAAAACCTTGAGTTAGTTAACCCTGAGATGAGGGAAACTCTGGTTTTTCGGTTTCACAAAGCCAGTTCAGCATAAATCTGAGTCAGTTACCCGGGTAACATGCTCCGTGAAACTAACCTGCTCGCTAGCAGGTTTGCTTCAACAAACCCTGAGTTTCTCCCTACATGTCTCCACCTTTTTCCGGAATCTGAACCAACTCTGAAAAATTGTGCCGTCCTTTCATCGTCAACCTAATCGATACGGAAATAAAAGTGATTCTAGCAGCTTTGCGTTGGGAGAGGATTTTGATTACCTTTCCTTCCAATCACATTAGATATTATCTAAACAATATTCTCCGACATTTTCAACATTTCATATCGCGGACATAATCCGCAACCAGATTCTTTGCGGAGGTAGTGTTTTTGCGAACGGGAGATTTATGAAATGTTTAAGTACATTCCTGTGTTTAAATACCTGCTTATATTTACTGTTTAATATGTGAAATATGATTAAAATCATATGCCTTAGTCAACGTATTTGCGCAATATTCTTATGCTTAATTTTCAACTGAAGCCACTTTCTTTCTGTGCCTGGGGGGATTACACCCAATAAAAATAATAATTTATATATTGCGCTACTTTGTGATTTACGGGGATTGAACCGCTGTCGCCAGCACTGGGGGCGGCGTTGCTAACCATTACACCACCTGAAAATACACAACTCTGAAAATAAACACTTTTTACCTTTAGATCAATAGACTGTTTCATTCAGTTATACACATTAGATCGGGCAGTAATTGTCTGCCACGCCAACTATCGCTACTTTGCTGCAGTTACGGTGCTCCGCTTTCTCAGGATGAGCTTGTTTTCTACATAAACACTCAGTAATATCTAATGACGCTCTCCCCGTTGCCATGGTGAATCGTAGTATCGGAGCTCCATTGATGATGGCTTTGTAGAGTCGGCAGGCACGCGCGTAACTCAGAGTTTACATACTCAGAGTTGAGTGAACTAATTCAAAACCGCTGTTCTGAAACCAAAAACTCAGAGTTTCCCATCTCAGAGTTGTTCAACTCAGAGTTCAGGGTTAGGTTCAGAGTTTGTTGAACCTGCTTTGTGAAACGGGCCCCTGGGCTGCGATGCGCTTGAATAAATAAAGGCCCGGGCCTATATTAGAGGATTTATGGTAAATCAACAAAGTAATGACTGTCAAATTCTTTAAAAAGGTGCACAACACATAACATCCTAACTTTATGTTCTAATACTACCATTCTAATATTTGATTGATAGTGTAAAACAATAATAATAATAATAATAATAAACTATGCTTATTGATCTAGACCAGGGATGCCAGGGTGAAATTGGACAGGGGGCCAGATTTTTTTCAAGTGAGACCTCAGGGGGCCGGATTACACTTTCGGACTGAAAAGGCCAAACATGTACTCAACACATGGATAGGTAGGCTATTTGAAATTATTCATGAAGGCCTACACATCAAAAAGAAATTGCATTGGCACCAAAATAGCCTCACAATGAGGCCTAAATTACATACATTACAAAGGAAGATGATTGACAGGCGCTCTCCTTCATACAATCACGTGCAAACTTCATGGCTGCACCCGGATTTCAAACTGACCAACATGGCAGCTCGTTTCTCTTATTTTACGACAATAGTTCACAGAAACGTGTTTCTGAAAACATTTTAAGCGAGAAATAAGCTATGCAGTTGCTGTATCTGTCTTTATTTTAGATTGACAACTAGGGTTGCCAACTCCCTGAAAAATAAATAAGGGACACCTCTTTGGCAGGGCCGGCCGGGCCCATTACCTTCACCCTTCCTGGCGTAGTGAATCTTTTTAGTATGTGTGAAGCGATTTTTTTAACTATTTGACTCCAACCTGAATTGAATTGGATGCATATTTGAGTGATATGAACACACTGAAAATAAATAACATTGATTGTGCTCTGACAGTTAGCTTCAGAGCACAATCAGCTGAGTTGTAGCTTAAGCCATGTTTTACAGTGTGGTAGATATGGGCAACCTCTGCAGCAGTCACCTGTAAATTAAAAAAAAAAGAAATGTTACTGCATAGTTTGTGTGTAGTATATCAACTGCCTGTACAGTACAAATGATGCATGTTATATCTAACTATCTCTCTATCTGAACTTGTAAGATATGTGTAAGGTTATACAGTATACTGTGTATTCTTTATTATTCATCTATGTATTAGTTTTATGTATAATTTATCTATTTAATGTACTCATTAAGCAATTGTACTTGTTTATTATACAGAAAATAATATTATAATATATGTATCCATACAATTCAGACATTCATTGTACTTCCCATATTAACCTTAACCAGAGGGTTAAAAATCATTTTATACCATATCTGCCTCTGGCGTTGCCTGGTGGACAATAAATTGGTCTAGGGTTCCCCTAGTTTTGGTGTCCCTTATGTTTCATGTGTGCCCACTGGAAGCATGTTGCTTTAGGTCAGTTAGTCCACCATGGGCTATGGAAAAAATCCGCCAGACTTTTTCCATGCGTTTACTTCTTCCCATTCCTCTTGGTATTTTTGAGTTATTTTCTTTTTTTTCTCGGAGGAGTAGTTGCATTGCTGCTAGAAGGTGTACCGCCCGAAACCTGTAAAGCACTGTCGGCGTTACTGTCGTCCATGCCGCTTTGTTGTCTTCCGGTATCTTCTCCGCGAGCAACAGTACCTCGACCAATGAGATGAGCGGGATTCTAGATTGTGTGAGTGTGCTGTCAGCTCATTGGTCAAAGAACAGGGGTCCGTTTCACAAAGCAGGTTTAGTGAAAACCTTGAGTTAGTTAACCCTGAGATGAGGGAAACTCTGGTTTTTCGGTTTCACAAAGCCAGTTCAGCATAAATCTGAGTCAGTTACCCGGGTAACATACTCCGTGAAACTAACCTGCTCGCTAGCAGGTTTGCTCCAACAAACCCTGAGTTTCTCCCTACATGTCTCCGCCTTTTTCCGGAATCTTAACCAACTCTGAAAAAATGTGCCGTCCTTTCATCGCCAACCTAATCGATATGGAAATAAAAGTGATTCTAGCAGCTTTGCGTTGGGAGAGGATTTTGATTACCTTTCCTTTCAATCACATTAGATATTATCTAAACAATATTCTCCGATATTTTCAACATTTCATATCGCGGACATAATCCGCAACCAGATTCTTTGCGGAGGTAGTGTTTTTGCGAACGGGAGATTTATGAAATGTTAAAGTACATTCCTGTGTTGAAATACCTGCTTATATTTACTGTTTAATATGTGAAAAATGATTAAAATCATATGCCTTAGTCAACGTATTTGCGCAATATTCTTATGCTTAATTTTCAACTGAAGCCACTTTCTTTCTGTGCCTGGGGGGGATTATACCCAATAAAAATAATAATTTATGTGTTGCGCTACTTTATGAACTTCGGGAATTGAACTGCTGTCGCCTGCACCGTAGGCAGCGTTGCTAACCATTACACCACAGTGTCACTATGCATGCCTGAAAATAAAGACTTATTACCTTTAGATCAATTGACTGTTTAATTCAGTTATACACATTAGATCGGGCAGTAAATGTCTGCCACGCCAACTATCTCTACTTTGCTGCAGTTACGTTGCTCCGCTTTCTCAGGATGAGCTCGTTTTCTACATAAACACTCAGTAATATCTAATGACGCTCTCCCCGTTGCCATGGTGAATCGTAGTATCGGAGCTCCATTGATGATGGCTTTGTAGAGTCGGCAGGCACGCGTGTAACTCAGAGTTTACATACTCAGAGTTGAGTGAACTAATTCAAAACCACTGTTCTGAAACTGAAAACTCAGAGTTGCCCATCTCAGAGTTGTTCAACTCAGTGTTCAGGGTTAGGTTCAGAGTTTGTTAAACCTGCTTTGTGAAACGGGCCCCAGGAGAGGCTGAGAATATGTTTTTGATTCTCACGGTAATACGGGACAAAGTGCGTCCCTTTTCAGCTCAATACGGGACGCGTACTTTTGTTTCTGAATACGGGACAATTCCGTTTTTCAAGGGACGGTTGGCAACCCTATCGACAACATTCAGTTTAAAAGATTTTCGAGAGCTTGCGGGAGGCAGCGGCATCTCTCCACACTCGCCGTGAGTCGAATGCATTGCAGGGCATACCGTAAATCCTTTTGATATAGAAATCTTCGCGACGCGAACCTGACTGAATGAATCGGAAGGGTGGAAATAACGCTGCCTGTCGACATTTGCCCCGGCCAATGTGACTGGTCGGTAATAGAATACAGGCCAGTATTAGAGGATTTACGGTATATATATTTTTTTTTAAAAATAGATAAAATAATAATTTAAAAAAATATTCTCCCCTTATCAGCCGTGGGCCAGACATGACTTACAGTCAGGCATCCCTGATCTAGACTGAAGATAAATGGTACCCACATTGCAAGAATTTTTAATAAAAAAAGCTCTACCAAATGATTTCTGATGTCTTTCAAGTTTCTATTTTATAAGATTCTTGGGCAGATCTACAGTAGATATCCAAGATGGTCTCAACAAAAGAGATACTGATGAAGGCAGTTCTCGAGTTGTAAAAAAAAAAATCAGGGGGGATGGTGGATTTTACCATTGGATAGATCATTTGTGTTGATGACGCCGCATATGGTGGGAGACCAACGGTGTACCCTTTTGATTATTGTTTAAGCACAAAGATAATTATTATATTCTATTACTCTGAAACAACATGCATGTTATGAATATATTATGTGTCAAATATGCTTGGTCTCAAGGCTGGCATGGCTACCACTGCTCCTTCATAGTTAAGGTAAATGCAGAGGACACATTTTCCCACAGGGTGCAAGTGCAACTTCATACTCATGATACCTATAAATCTATTGGGAATACATCTATTACATGTTGAAACAAAACCTTATAAAACATTGTAAATGAACATGAATCCTCTCAAGCGTAGTTAATTTTAATTTAAGTACAAGAACAAATGAATTAAACAAATGTACCATTTACAAAATCTGAAAATAATACATATAATACAAATACAAAATACAAATACATACCACCGCCTGACATTTCTTAAACTTGAGGTAGCTAAACAAAAGACAAAAGAGGGGAAGCAAAATGAATAACTGACCAGTTAGGGTTACATTTCCCCTTCTTTGAAAAAGTGTATGTTTAGAATGATCTCCGCCCTGCTTGCTCCCCATGGTAATCCTCTATATGAAGAAAACGATGACATTATGATTTTGTTAGAAGGAGCAGACAGTCAAGTACTGTCAAGTTATGTTTTTTGGATAAAATAAGAGGGCAGTCATCTCGCCCCATATTCAATTTGAGAAATGTTTACTGTTCCAGTAAGATATTCCAGCTCAAACCTTTTAACCTTTCCCTTTCTATTTTGTGGCTATGTATGCAAGTTTATTTCACCAAAATCTTGTAATGTTCAGCCATTTCATGGTAAGTGCGCCCTCTATTGGATAGTGGTGGCTATGGGCTGCATTTCGCGTTCCTCCGTCTGCATTCGACTTGTCTGAGCCAGGCTGCTTCTGAATAAAGACAGACTCCTGAACTTTTGCTCTCATTGAATTTGTCCAGAATAAAGTGCCTACCTGCTAAAGAACGTCAGCATCTTCAATGCACCGGAACACAACGCATTAGTCAGCGAAGTGAAAAAAAAAAAACTCGTCCACGGTATTTAGTATTGTATCTATTCTCTGGATGCGGGGACGGGACATTTCTTGTTTGATGGCAATAAAGCATTGAAATGATCCAGATGTCGGATAGTGTTAAGTCTCTGCATCTGCTGAGTGCATCCTAGATCACAGGAACACAGCACATCTATAGTGGTGTGGCTGCTGCCGTGCAGGAGGAGGTGGATATGTTTCAGACACCTTCTGCTCAACCAGCACCACCTCCGTAATAAATGGTGTTAATTATTAATTAAGACCAGGTGAAACCTGGTGTCTGGCTGCACCGTGTGGTCAATGCCCTTAGTTGCAGATCACAAGACCTGGTTAACCTCCATTTGATTCAAAGGCCTTAATAGGTAATATTCACTCATCTGCCTTGACTCGCATAAGAATTTAAGTGGCACCCCATTCTTATAGGGTTTAATATGACGTCGGTCCACCCTTTGCAGCTATAACAGCTTCAACTCCTCTGGGAAGGTTTTGCACAAGGTTTAGGAGTGCGTTCATGGAAATCTTTGACCATTCTTCCAGAAGTGTATTTGTGAGGTCACACGCTGATGTTGGACAGGAAGGCCTGGCTCTCAGTCTCCACTCTAATTCATCCCAAAGGTGTTCTATTGGGTTGAGGTCAGGACTCTGTGCAGGCCAGTCAAGTTAATCCACACCAAACTCTCTCCTCCATGTCTTTATGGACCTTGCTGTCATGTTGGAACAGGAGGGGCCATTCCCACACTGTTCCACAAAGTTGGGAGCATGGAATTGTCCAACATCTCTTGGTATGCTGAAGCATTCAGAGTTCCTTTCGCTGAAACTAAGGTGCCAAGCTCCTGAAAAACTAGCAGGTTATTTGCTGTGATCTTCCAAAACACAGGACCTTCAAGTACAAATGGAACACTTTCCCATCTTCTAAATATTGCTCTAGGGATATGACTGTAAGAACTGTGACAATGATCCAACAGTGTCTGATGATTCTGGCTGCAAACAGATTAATTATTTCCAGAGCGCTTTCTTATTTATCTTCTCCCTCATCAAAAAGAAATAACTGGAAGAGCATGCATAATTCAGCATAAATCAGGTCTTCAATTACTGTCTTATAAAAGCTGTTAAATGGTCCAAATCATCTCCGTCATCGCTCCCACAGGACTCACCAAGAGCAGCGAAATACTGTAAACACACTGCTTGTTTTGTATGTTGTATGTATGTATGTATGTATGTCCTGACCTCAACCCATTAGAACACCTTTGGGATAAATTAGAGTGGAGACTGAGGGCCCTAGTTTCGTGGCGCAGCGCAGGGTGGTGCAGGGTGGCGGAGCTGGCGCAATGCAAGTTTCGATCAGCGCAGCCTTGTGCACGGTCAGTTTGGCAGTTTGGTGGATCGTGGGTGTGGTGGTGCAGCAGGGGGAGGCGTCACAGATTCAGCTTGGCACAGCGGAAGTTTCATGGCAAAAAGCCTCGCCAAGACTGCGCCGAAAGCCCGCCAGCTCCAACCTGGTGTACTCTTGGCGCAAGGCGAATTACAGCTGGCGGAGTGGCAGTTTTGCTCACCGGCGCGCAGTGGCCACACGTCACCAAGACCTCACAGGCAGGTTTCCACAGTTCCAGGCACATTTACATGCAATAAAAAATCACAACAAACACTATTTAATGCAACTAATTGAATCAACACGTGAATTTATATCTACATAGATTGTCCCGTCACATCTGATGTCAGATCAAAGGCGGATGGCATGCTTAACGGAAACTCAGCCTGACTGACCTGAGGTCCCGGTGTCTCGCCGTTCTGGTGTTGGACGGGGAATCCGGTGTAGCTGTGGAGCGCAGATGATGAAGACGGTGATGATGATGATGAATGGCCCAGCCGGCTCGTGCAGGCACTGGGTTCTCGCCACAATTATGTCTAATGCAGTGCGCCCTGACTCTGTTTTGTGATGGACGTGCCTAAAATGTGCCTACAATTTCTATAGTGATATAATATCTGCATTATAATTATTATGACTATAATAATTACTACTATGACTACGCACGCACAGCGCGTGATGAGCGTGGTGGGAGGCGGCGCTGCTTCTGTCATTGGGTTGTTAAGTGACGAAACTTGCACTGCACCTCGCCTGGTGCATTAAAGGTGGGGAGAGGAGCTCATTTGATTGGTGAAGATCTGAATCGGCTGTGTTAATCCCAGTCCACGCCTCGTCTCCTCCTCGTCTCCCACTCACACCTTCTTCTCCTCCCTCTTTCCCACTTGCGCGGGTGGGAGTGATGGGAGGAGCGCCTGCGCTAGCCCGCGCGGTGCACGAAACTTGCAAAGTCCAGGTGGACACACCCTGCCGGCGTGGCGCAGGTGCACTGCGCCTGGTCTACAAAACTAGGGCCCTGAGAGTCAAGGCAGGTGAGTGAATACCTTTGACAATATAGTGTATATGTGTATATATTCATCCTTCATTTATGAAGAGGGTCCTTTTGATTTCTGATTACCATATTAAAGATTGTTTTTGCTCATTTGTCACTAAAAAAGGATGTTTCATCCACAAAATATCAAGTAATTTCAGTGTGTATTGGTGCCATTATGTAATTTAAGCATATTTTGATGATTATCGTGATAATAATGTGAATCACGATTTTTTTCATATTTGTGCAGGCCAGATACAGACAATAGGTGACGATGCCGCTCAACCACAGCTAACATCTGTACTGACAGAGGTGTGCCAAAACAAGTAAATCCACGCATGCTCTTTGTTTATTATCACTGGATCTGAAAAATGGAAAATACTGTGTCAATGTATGTAGTTCATGATTTGAATTTTTCTATGACTTGACTAAGACATGACTAAGACATGATCTGGCGTTTTGGACTGGCGGTGCTTTGGTTAATGGTTCTGTATTCTTCACTGGGACCCCGTTGTGACGATAGCGTCTCTCTGCATCCTGAAAACACACTGCCGCTGATGAAATGTGTTGTAAACAAATGGACTTAATGAAATCTCTTTATCGGTGCAGCTCACTCGCCACCGGGGACACCCAGCATCTAATACAGCAATTAATTCCGCAAATGACTTATGAATGAGTTATGCAAGGCAATGTTGCCCATTACAGCTGGGCTGATTGCATTACAGCTGGAGTATAATTGAGATGGCAGACCCACAGAGGAGAAAAAGGCAGAGGCTGTTCTCACAGAGCAGCCTCCATGCTGAGTTCCTGGATCACCGCGGCTCAAACAACAAGCATAACAGTGACAGCAATGTTGGAAATCTTCAATAATAAAAATGACACACTTGTCTTTTATAGTGGCAATATAATCCTTCATTCATTTATCTGTATTCCCGCTGTTGTGTCTCCTTGTTAACCATGTTGAAGCTGGTTCATCTAAACAGACATGTATCTGACATGTATCATGCAGACAGGTACTGTCACTGCAACGCTGCCAAATTAACCTCCAAGCATTCTCATACACAATCACATCAGTGTTAATGAGTCGAGTGACACGACCTGCTCGCACTTTAGAAACAGCATGTCGTTGTTAGGGGTGGGCGGATCGATCCAAATATCGATAGTAACGATACCAAGGTGAGTATTGGTTCGATACTAGCGTGATGAGATTGATATTTTTGTTGTAGTTTCTCTTCTATAAGTTCAGCAAATCACTGGGATTTCTTCACAGAGTTTCTTCACAGAGTGTGTGAGCGCAGCGCAGCACTCCTCTCCACCTCCTTCACTCCGCTCACTCAGGTCCACTAGGCCCCTCCCCTCCTCTCCCCCTCCCCCGCTGCCTGGAAAGGGCAAACGTGAACATATTATTGTTTCTAAACAAAAACATGGTTCAGTAGTAGTTTGCCCTGCAGTTGAACAGTTTTAGAACGTAGATAGTGATTGAAGTCATGGGGCCCTATCTTGCATCCGGCGCAAGTGACTTAGTCACTGGCGCATGTGTCGTTGCTAGTTTACAACTGGCGCAGAGCGTTCTTTTGCCACCAGCGCCACTCGCCGCTAAATTAGGGAATGATCTTGCGCCCCAAGGGGCGGTTCGGCGGAAGGAGGAGGCGTGTTCTGGCGCAAACGGTATTTTGACGTTTCTAAAAACCATTGCGCTACTGGCCAGGAAATACCTGGTTTAAAGTCAGTGGCGCGTTGTTCAGATGCTATTTTAAGGGCGCATGCATACATGCGCATGCGATGCATACGGATTGCTTGTGCACCTCGCGCATACACTTTGCTTCTCTCATCTACACGGACAGCAGTTCCCATTTTTGCAAACCATACATAATTACAAGGACAATAAAATATTACCACACAAGGAAAATCATTGTGGTGTCCATAAAGATAAAATAAATAGGCATAAATCTAGCGTACACATTTACCCAAATTATTGAATCATGGATGTGTCGATGACATTAATGAGGATAGATTAGAGGACTTAATGAGACGTGATGCTGAACTGTATGTGCCGATGCCATTACGTCCAAATGCCCCTGCAGCAGCACGGGAGAGGAGAGCTCATCTGTCAGAGGAGCTGCATCGTATATAGTGAGGTAAGCAAACTAATGACATCTCCGCTCTATTGTTTAGCATTGTACAAATATTACCATGCATTCATAACCTTGTGAGTCAGAGAAAGTGAGCCCAAAACATCGTAAAGTATAGTATGTCCTTGAGACATTTTTATTCGGCTTGTCCAAATATTAGGCGTAAATGAAAAAAAATAATACAAAACGAAAAATGAAAAGTTGCAAAGATTTGAAGGGAAAAAAAAATATTTTCTCCCTCTGTAAGGCCTTTTACGCGGCCTGCCTCGGCGGGATCCAACCAATGAGGGTCCGGGAGTGGCGACGCTGGATGTGCTCCTGCAGGAGCGGGTGGACCGAGATGGAATGGGGGGAGGAAGGGGCACAACAGGGGGAGGAGGTGGGTCGTTTGGGGGCCATGCACGTTCCATTGCTGTCGCAATCCGGTCCAAACTTGAGGCGATGCGCCCGAGAGGCCGCAGCAACATCGCCACCCGGTCCAGACGGGTGTTGGTGCTTCGCCGCATCCCGGCCAGCTCCCGCTCCAGCATGTCGAACCCGGTTTGCTGGAGCTGCAGGAACGGGTGGTCCTGCGGCCTCATGCTGCTGCTGCTGCCACGGCGTCGTGCTTGAGGGCGCCGCGCGGCTCCCTCAGCTGCCCCGTGCGCGCTGGTCCCGAGGCCAGGGTCTTCTTCCTGAGAAGCTACGTGACATTGTTTTGATTTATTTTATGGCTGTGTTACATTTAATAAATGTCAAAAATGATTAAAAAGATTTTCACGACATCTCTATTTATGTGAACTTTATTTATGTACCTTGGGGTTGGACAGCTGGTGCATCGGGTTGGGTGCCGACCTCTAAGCCCCCAAAACCCTCAACACTTTCAGCGGTCAGTGTTGACGCAGCGATATCCTCTGCTGGCGTGAGGTCCTGGTAACTGCCAGATCCTCCTCCAGTCTTTTGACGCGCTTTCAAGTTGGCCGCAAGCTTGGCCTTTCCTCTTCTCCTGACGTCGTTGTATCGCTTACGGCAATGGAGAGATGTCCTATTTTGTCCAGCTGCTGAGACAATAACGGCGATTTCCTCCCAAGCCGCTTTCACTGAAGCAATTTTGGGTGGGTTTCTCCCATCCCCATATAAAACCAACTCACGTTCTTTGACTGCTCTGACAAGCACATCCGTTTCTTCTTTGGTGAACCTATCATTGCGTGCGCCTGGCAAACCCGCCATCATAATAGCAATCCGCCATGGAACATGCGCCGATCGTTATTAAAGGGGATGCGAGAAAACGCTCTGATTGGTTCATTGCACGTTACGCCCAAACCACACCTGCGGGTAATTAGGCTGCTTCAGACCAACCCTTTTGACACTTGCGCCGCGGCGGAAGTGTCATTTATCCGCCTGTAAAATAGCGATAGCGCCGTAGAACCGCCCACAAAGCTACTTGCGCAATGCGCTTTCCCACTTCCGTTTCAGACCGTTAAAATAGGGCCCATGGTCTTTCATTTTAATTTCTCACCTATAAAAAGTGAACTGAACTTTGAACTAGCTCAGAATTGAAATGGTGAACTATGAATGTGAACTGTTCACTTTGAAAATGTGTGAACTGAACTTTTCATGAAAAGTGAACTTGCACAACACTGATCACAGCTTCACGTACCCATGTGAATTTTGCCTCGGGTACTTTAGTCTGCAATCCCCGGGTCCTAAACCAGTGTTAAAAGAATTTGTCCGTAAACAAATAAATTCACCCAAGGAGGAGATCGGAGACAGAGGAGTAAATCGACGTCGGACTTTAATCTTGTACAAGAGAAGCTACAGAGAAAGTACTCAAATCAGTGTTATGACTTGAGTCTTTTAAAGGCAAAGGAGATAATGCGTCATTGACAACACGTAGGACAAGACATCATGTGCCCAAGGCCCCCGATTGTAATTAGCTGCTTCAAATGATGGCTCTATATCTTTTGGGTCATCATTGGGGATACTAAGGTCATAAACAGTTCAACTCATACATACTAAGGTCATGAACAGTTCGATACACATAATACAGTCATAAACAGTTTGATACGCATACTAAAGTCATGGACAGTTCAATACATGCTTTGGACATGGGGCCTCCTAAGACGCAGGACCTCCTAGGTCACCGTGGATGTCAAAGTTGTAAAACTACAGAGACCCTTTTGTCAGGACGAGGATGAGGAGGGAGGACCCAGACGCAGGACATGCAGTTTTAAAAGGCTTTATTCAAAAAAAAAAACTCAACCGGTGGCAAAAGTACAAAACAAAAGACCGAGGAGGAAAAGACTAACTCTAAAAAATAAAATAAACACCACAAACAAAAAATCACTCCACAGGGAGGAAAACAAGACTTCAAACATAAACTGCAACAAAAACAACTTAACTTTGATTCCGAGGTGACGTGGAACATGACGTGACGAGAGACGTAGGACGAACTGGCAAAAGACAAGGGGAGACGTAGACTTAAATAGACAGAGGGATAATGGGCAACAGGTGACAACAATCAGGGATCAGGGATGACATCAGACCAGGGAACACATGGAGGAAGGGCAAGTGACCTGAAACGAGAGGGGAGTTATTTTCAAAATAAAACAGGAAATGACGAGACAAAACCCAAGACGAGACATTACCTCACCAGTGTGACACCGTTAAGGCCATTACCAGTGTTGGGCAAGTTACTTCAAAAGCGTAATGTATTATTTATTACTTGTTACTGTCATTTCAAAGTAATTAGTTACATTACAATATTACTGTCTTTGAATTGTAAGGCATTACACTACTTTTACATTACTTTTGCATTACTTTTTGCCAAAATAAAAGGAAATATGGATTTTTTGTTCTCAATAGATCTTCTTGTGTTCAATGCAGCTCATTACACAGCAGGATGTGATGTTTTTCGCTTCAAAATAAAAGAACGAAAATGGAAAACGGAAAACGAGAAACGGAAAACGACTCGTTAACTGATATTAGATATTGTGTTCATGAATGGGATTCGGGGATGAAATAACAGGGCCATTTTTCATTCCAGATTTGCTGTTCGTCTTTTTTAATTACCTTGAAGGCGCTGTATGCTGCGAAATTACCTGAAAGCCTACCTGAGACATTTAGGGGAGCTCTTAAACACTGTTCATTAAGGCTCTGACAGCGTCTGATGCTCGCGTTTTGAAATAAACCTACTGTTTTAAACTCGCACCAAAGCATTATAAGGGGGCATAAAAGCGGTTCAAAACCGACGGGGAGAATCGGAGCCTCCGCCTTTTCGCCGCCGCCTTTTCGCCGCCGCCCCTCAGCTGTTGATCCTCGGTGTGCCAGGTCGGCTGCGCTCTGACCCGCTCCGTGAGCCGGTGTCCAGCTCATGGAGCCTGCTAACAACAGCGCTTAATTAACATAGTGTAGAGTCACACAGACCGGCTTTCACACTTTTCCAAAAGTGGAGCGTATGCCCATCTCGCGATCGCGAATGTAGATTCAATTGATTTCAGGTTTAAAATGCATTGTAACACCCGTTACTGAGATTTGTACCGAGTAAAATATTACCAGTTTTTTTGTTGTAATGCCTTACATTACCGCGTTACAGCAAAACGTAATGCATTACAGTAATGCATTACTTTTGCAACGCGTTACTCCCAACACTGGCCATTACAAAGAACACTAGAATCATGAGGTTATACAAAATTCTTATAACAACCAGTGTGCTCCTTGGTCTGCCAGCATCCAGCAGCCCAGTTGGCTTGTCTCCAGCATTCTAGCCTTAAGCATGCTAACCACCAGCATGTTTTCCTCCACCTCGGGCCCACGAGCTTCCAGCCTACACTCCAGCCAGCTTGCTTCCTGTCGCCCATACAGCTTGTCTGCTCCTGACCTTCAGAAATCTCCTTTCCTGTGGAATCGCTATTTCTGCAGGATATCTGGGGGCTGGAATTAAATGCGAAATGAAAAGCACTCATTCCGCAACCTGCCCGGTAACCAGTGTCAGTCGCTTGAGCCTTTTGTCCACCTTGCTGCTGACACTATGGGCCCTAGTTTCAAGGCGCAGCGCAGGGTGGCGGAGCTGGTGCAATGCAAGTTTCGACCCACGCAGCCTTGCGCACCGTCAGTTTGGCGGATCGCCTGCGCCAAGATGGGTGTGGCAGCGCAGCAGGGGGAGGCGTCACAGATTCAGCTTGGCGTAGCGGAAATTTCGTGGCAAAAAGCCTCGCCAAGACTGCACTGACAGCCCGCCAGCTCCAACCTGGTCTACTCTTGGCGCAAGGCGTAAATAAAGTCCATTCATTCAATGCGAATCACAGCTGGCGGAGTGGAAGTTTGGCTGACGGCGCGCAGTGCGCACACGTCACCGAGACCTCACAGGCAGGTTTCCACAGTTCCAGGCACATTTAAATGCAATAAATAATCACAACAAACACTATTTAATGCAACTGATTGAATCAACACGTGAATTTATATCTATATAGATTGTCCCATCACATCTGACGTCAGATCAAAGGTGGAAACCGCATTTTGTCTGGAGAAAGGAAGGAAGCTGCTTTGTCTCTTGTTGGTAAGTCAGAAACTAATTGTAGATTTGAGTTTAGGCATTGTGTGAGTAAAGCTAGTGGTAACATTTAGTCTAGTATTGATAGCTTGTTGTTGAAATTCTTGTGAAGCTGTCTGTGCTAAGTGAGCAATCAGCTTGTTTTTGAGCCAGCTCACCTGTAGTGAATAGACTTGATTAGAGGGAAGGAGGAGCCACAGTCAGTACTTGCGGTAAATTGAGCACTTAAAAGGCTGTCACTTCAGCGTCAGCTGCAGCATCGGGCCATCAGAACGAAGACATCTGAACAAAGACAAGGGAGTCTATCTGTGGGAGTCAAGACATCTGAACAAAGACAAGGGAGTCTATCTGTGGGAGTCAAGACATCTGAACAAAGACAAGGGAGTCTATCTGTGGGAGTCAAGACATCTGAACAAAGACAAGGGAGTCTATCTGTGGGAGTCAAGACATCTGAACAAAGACAAGGGAGTCTATCTGTGGGAGTCCATCGAGGAAGCCCATTGAGGTAGGTATAACATCTCAACCCCTCGCAGCCATGTGTCTTATCCCAGTCAGGACATCGCACTGGAGAAGATTTTACCGAAGTCCCTTCACTCGAGGCTGTAACCCATCCAATCTCTGCTACCCACCACTCTCCACCGGTAAGGAACTTGAAGTACTAGGAGGGCTTTGGAACTGCCAGTCTGCAGTCAAGAAGGCGGACACCATCTCAGCCTATGCCTCCCTGCAGACTCTCCACTTCCTGGCCCTCACAGAGACCTGGATCACCCCAGAAAACACTGCCACTCCAGCTGCCCTTTCAACTGCCTACTCGTTTTCACACTCCCCAAGACGAACAGGGCGAGGAGGAGGAACTGGGCTCCTCATCTCACCCACATGGTCCTACCAGGTCCTTCCTCTCGACCACCTACCCCGATCTACGCTTGAATTTCATGCCGTCTCTGTCACGCTTCCTTTCAAACTCTACATCATAGTGATCTATCGCCCACCCGGTCCTCTTGGTGACTTTTTGGATGAGATGGATGCCCTCCTGAGCTGCTCCCCTGATGATGGCACACCACTCGTCGTCCTCGGTGACTTCAACATCCACCCGGGAAAGCTGCATTCATCTGAATTCATAGACTTCTTTTCCGCTTTTGACCTTACACTGTCCCCCTCTCCACCAACTCACCGGGCCGGGAACCAACTTGACCTTGTCTTCACAAGATCCTGTGACATCTCGGTACTCTCTGTTACCCCGCTCACCGTGTCCGACCACCACTTTGTGTCTTTCTCCATCCCCATGAAGCCCACCTCATCCCTCCACTCTACGCCTCGAATGGTCACCAGCCGCCGCAACCTGAAATCCCTCACTCCCTCCGCTCTCTCCTCAACTATTATCTCCTCGCTCCCATCCTCGGAACAGATCTCCTTAATGTCTACTGAGGAAGCCTCCTCTATCCTGATGTCCTCACTCTCCTCTTCTTTGGACACACTCTGTCCCCCAATCTCACGACCGGCGCGATCATCTCCCGCCCCTCCCTGGCTGTCTGAACCTCTGCGAACCAACAGATCATTGTTGCGAGCGTCAGAGAGAAAATGGAAGAAATCGGGACATCACGAGGACCTTGCTCACTACCACCTCCTCCTCTCTGACTTCACCTCAACTGTTTCGGCAGCCAAATCTGCCTTCTACCTGGCTAAGATCAACTCTTCTGCCTCCAACCCCAGGAAACTCTTCTCCGTGTTCTCTTCCCTCCTCACCCCTCCTGCCCCTACCCCCCCTTCCTCCCTTACTGCCGATGACTTTGCAACTTACTTTACCAAGAAAGTACATGACATCAGCTCCTCATTCACGCCTATTCCCTCCCAGAAGACATCTCCCCCAACTCTCAACTCGGATGGTCTTACCAGCTTTAGCCCCCTCACCTCTGAGGACGTCCACGCACTTGTTACATCTAACCGCGCCACCACCTGCTCCCTTGACCCAATTCCCTCCTCTCTTCTCCAGGACATCTCACACGACATCTTGCCATTCCTCACCACCCTGATCAACTCCTCCCTCACCTCAGGTGTCATTCCAGCGGATTTTAAGACCGCTATCGTGAAGCCTCTCCTTAAAAAACCCACCCTAGACGCTACTGACATTCAAAGCTACAGACCTGTATCTCTTCTTTCATTCCTCTCTAAAACCTTGGAACGTGCTTCCTACAACCAACTGTCATCCTATCTCTTGCGGAAAAACCTCCTAGACCCTAATCAATCAGGATTCAGGACTGCTCACTCCACTGAGACGGCCCTCCTCACAGTGACCGAGTCCCTGCGAGACGCCAGAGCCTCGTCCCACTCCTCCGTTCTCATTCTCCTCGACCTATCTGCTGCATTCGACACAGTCAACCACCAAATCCTCCTCTCCACTCTGGCTGAACTTGGCATAACTGACTCTGCTCTCGCCTGGTTTACATCATACCTGACAAACCGCACCTTCCAGGTCACATGGAATGGCTCTATGTCCAAACCCTGCTCTCTGGACACGGGCGTCCTTCAAGGCTCAGTATTAGGACCGCTTCTGTTCTCACTATACACCAGATCACTAGGTTCTGTTATCACATCGCATGGATTCTCCTACCATTGCTACGCAGATGACACCCAGCTGTTCCTCTCTTTTCCCCCGTCCTCTGACGCTCACATTGCAACTCGCATCTCAAACTGTCTGGCTGACATCTCTGTCTGGACAACTGCACATCACCTCAAGCTCAACCTGAACAAAACCGAACTCCTCTTCATCCCAGGGAAAGACTGCCCTCGCATGGACCTGTCGGTCACTGTCGAGGGCATCACAGTATTACCTTCCTCAACTGCGAGGAACCTGGGTGTAATCCTCGATGACCAACTATCCTGCACCCCCAACATCACTGCTGTGGCCCGATCCTGCAGATTCGCCCTCTACAATATCCGCAGGATTCGGACCCTCCTCACAAAGGATGCAACGCAGCTCTTGGTCCAAGCACTGGTCATCTCCCGCCTTGACTACTGCAACCCTCTCCTGGCCGGACTCCCGGCCTCTGCGATTAAACCATTACAGCGTATCCAGAATGCCGCAGCACGCCTTATCTTCAATCTACCCAAATTCTCCCACGTGACCCCCCTCCTCCGTGACCTCCACTGGCTCCCTGTTGCAGCACGCATCCAATTCAAGACGATGACACTGGCCTTCAGGGCCATCAATGGAACGGCACCCTTCTACCTTCAAACACTGGTCAAACCTCATGCCCCGAAGCGAGCACTTCGCTCTTCTACTTCAGCTGGCCGGCTGGTAACACCATCGCTGAAATCAAGCAAATGTCGCTCAGCAAAGTCCAGACTCTTCTCTGTTCTGGCGCCTCAGTGGTGGAACGAACTCCCGACCAATGTCAGGACAGCAGAGTCATTTGCCATCTTCCGAAAAAGGCTCAAGACTCACCTGTTCAGACTTCACCTTGACTCTACATAGCATGACCCACTAGCACCCTCCCTCGACAACCCCCCCCCCCCCCCCAAAAAAAAAAAAAAAAAAAAAAAAAAAAAAAACCTTACCTATAGCACTCTGATCTTAGCACTGTTGCTCTTGAAGTACTACTTTACTCAGATGAGGACCTAACACTTGTTCTATTTTTAGCTCTTACTTTATCGGCAATGATACGTCGTGGTTTCTTTGTTTCCTTCTTTTGACAAATGTACTTATTGTAAGTCGCTTTGGACAAAAGCGTCTGCTAAATGACCTAAATGTAAATGTAAATGTAAATGTGGATGGCACGCGTAATGGAAACTCAGCCTCTCGGACCAAAACATCTCCCTCTCTCTCTCCTGTTTTTTATAATATTGGCATTGTTATTATTATGATACGCATGCACAGCGTGTGATGCGCGTGTTGGGAGCGGTGGCGCTGTTTCTGTCATCGGGTTGTCAAGTGACAGAACTTGCACTGAACCTCCCCTAACGCATTAAAGGAGAGGAGAGGAGCTCATTTGATTGGTGAAGATCTGAATCGGCTGTATTAATCCCAGTCCACGCCTCGTCTCCTCCTCATCTCCTCCTCGTCTCCACTCACGCCTTCTTCTCCTCCCTTTTTCCCACTTGCACACGTGGGAGTGACAGGAGGTGTGCCTGCTCAAGCCTGCGCGGTGCACGAAACTTGCAAAGTCCAGGCGGACACACCCCATCGGCGTGGCGCAAGTGCGCTGAGAGCTGACTGCGCGTGGTCTACGAAACTATGGCCCTATATTATCATTCCTCTGGTCTTTGCGGTTCCTCATCATTGCTGTTTTGTACCCTGCTACTTGTTTACCTGTCAGCTACCAGTCCAGTTGCTATTCCATTCCTGAAGTGCTACAGTCTGCCTGCCTAAACGGCGATAGAAAACATTTGATGTTGTCTGTTTTTTGTTCTCATCAGGGTTTGTGTATTTTTATTGAGAAATGATTACTGGTTTGTAGGGATGCACAGATACCGATACCAGCATCGGGTATCATGCTCTCTGTTGCTAATGTCTGTTACATTCACAGCTCCTCGGGTGATGCTGTGGCCAATGTCCCTCCTGTCTGACCAGACAGTGAGGAGGAGTCCCTGAGGAGTTAGGGCATGTTGGCCTTGAATAAATGTCAGAATGAGAAGGAGGAATCCAAGGATGCTGCTCCTCTGGAGCAACATGTAAGATTACTTGGCCTTTTTGCTGAACTTAAATAAAAATAAAATATACGATTCAAATGCAAAGTTCATACATTTCTGAATGGAATAGTATTGAGAAACAATACTTCAGCTGTCCCTGACCACTGCCAACATCAATCAAGAGCAGGAGCTCTCTTTCACTCGCTATCGATCCTTTGTCATGCCAAAGGCCCTCTCTATGGTGGATCAGGCTTTGGCATGGTGAGTGATGCACACCTCCACTCATCCCCTCACTGCTTCCCGGTATGGGGTTATAAGGGGGCAATGAAGTAACTAGTCGGGAATAGCACCTGACAAACACCTGACTGTTTTTTAGTACAGCGGCATCATGGACTGAATCAGGGTCATGAACAAATATGTCCAGATATTTTCCAGTGCTGTCGCAGGTTGTCTGGAGTTGGACAGAGTGGAACAGGTCTCCTGTTCAGGTAATCTTGTGCATGCAGATGATGCAGACCTGGCATCCATCACTCAACGGGTGAAGGCATTTCACTTTGGCAGCCACGGCCAACTTCAGCACATTGTGTTAGTGTGGTGGAATATATATTAGCTCCTCTCCTGTAAAATACCAAATAAAGTGTGAATACAGCCCCCAGTTGGGTGAGTGGTGATGCACATGCCCCCGAACGTGGGCATCCCAGGTTCACATCCCGGCGAGGACATCTCATGTGTGTGTGTTTTGGGGCCCTGTGATAGACTGGCGTCCTGTCCAGGGTGTACCCTGCCTTCGCCCAATGACAGCTGGGATCGGCTCTAGCCCCCCCGTGACCCTAAATACAGGATAAGCGGTAGAAAATGGATGGAAAGTGTGAATACATAACTACTGTGTGCTGCTGTAATGTTTGAATCCGTATGATATATTGTTGTTGTCAAGCATGTGAGAGAAGTTTGCGTCAGGGTTTATTTTAACCCAAACCATTGTAACTTCTACCTTGTGCTCACGGGAGCTACATGTTGGCCTTGTGCTCACTCACTGTAGGGCCTTAATTATCATGGAGTGAAATGAATTAGCTGTAAGATAATTGGGCAAGCACAAACATCGTCATTTTACAGCTAAACAGTACATGTGAAATGAAAATGAAATGAAAAAACTTTATACGCGAAATAAGCAATACAGCAATATAATCTTGATTCATATTTGTCCAGCTCTGAGTTTCAGTTTGATCTGTGTTCATGAATAGTCACTATCAGGCACAGTGGAATCTAGCAGAGCGAAGCAGCTCGATGCAGACCTGATGCAGTGGTACTTTTTCACATTGTCTGTCTCCTTGTACTCGTAGGTAGGGCTGCTCGATTATGGCAAAAATCATAATCACGATTACTGTGGTCAATATTGAGATCACAATTATTTAACACGATTACTCATAGATTTTTAGAAAAAACGTCTGTTTAACAGTGGATTTCCTTTAAATTTATAATACATATACAGTAATAATACAACTAAAAAAATTGGAAACATTTTTATCTGTTTTTTGTTCCTTTTTTGTTTGCACTTTGTGCTTGCTTTTGAAATGATTAAACAAATTGGTAAATGGTAAATGGCCTAATTTATATAGCGCTTTTATCCAAAGGGCTTTACAGTAATGACTGACATTCACCCATTCATACACACATTCACACACTGACGGCTGAGTCAACCACGCAGGGCGACAGCCAGCTCGTCAGGAGCAATTGGGGTGAGGTGTCTTGCTCAGGGACACCAGCCACTCAGCTAGGAGGAGCCGGGGATCGAACCGGCAATCTTGATGTTGTTTTTAAGAAGCGCCATTTCAAGTGGTCACAATAGAGAACAACACAGAAAACATGACTGAAGCTTTACGGACAAGTCCCGTCTGCATATTAAACACTCGGTGTGAACTGGGCTGCACGGTGGTGTAGTGGGTAGCATTGTTGCCTAACAGTGAGCGGTGAATCCGACCATTTTGCCATCTTGCCAGAAAAAGAATGTTCTGCTGTAGCTGTATTAGAAGCCCCTCTCTCCATAACATTTCATAGGCTGTCTCCACATCGAAAACACTGCAACCACTGTTTCTTTATTTACTTGAGCTTTCCTTACTTCATCTTCTAGACACAACACTGATCCATAGTATTCCTTCCTTTCCTGAAGGCACTTTGATATGTTGACACCATGCCTTTGCTCTCCAAACAGTGCACGAGTCTTTCATTTAACATACGTTCCATTATCTTACAGATGTGTGAGGTCAATGCAATTGGTCTGTAACTCCCAGGCCTGCTGGCATCTTTTCCTTGTTTCCTTATTGGAATAATTATGGCCTCCTTCCAGCTTTCTGGCATTTTCACATCCCACACTTCGTTATATAGCGCCAATAATTTCTCCAGACTTCCAACACTTAAATGCTTTAGCATTAGGGATGCAAAACATTGAGTAATTCATTAATTAATAGTTGTTTCATGTTAAATTGATAAGCAGCAAATCTTCTGAGAAGCGGAATTTCCCTCTGAATAGGTTCTATCTGCTGTATACATAACAGAAAATACTATCTTTCTTATGATATAAAGAAAAAATGCAAATCATATTTAGAATAATTTCTTTTTAATGCATCAATTTGGTGAATTTTGAGAACCAGTCATGAGCAATTACCAAGGCTGGACTGGCCATCGGGCATATCGGGCATATCTTACCATTATCTGGATTAATCTGTGAGAGCACTGCCGCAACGCCCACATCAGAGGCGTCCACCTCGACTATGAACTGCTGGCGGGAGTCTGGGAGTGTGAGCACGGGCACAGAGGTGAAGCTCTTCTTGAGGCGGTTAAAAGAGGTTTCACATTCTGTGGACCAGACAAAAGCTTGGTTAGGAGAGGTCAGGTGATGCAATGGAGCAGCAATGGAACTATAGTTGCGGATAAATTTGCGATAGAAATTGGCGAAACCAAGAAACCTCTGAACCTCCTTCCTTGAACGAGGCGTGGCCCACTCTGCAACGGCAGAAACTTTGGCAGGGTCCATCTGGATCTCCCCCTCAGGAATGACATTGAGGGCTTGTGGAACTCACACTTTTCCGCCTTGACATACAACTGGTTGTCGAGCAACCATTGTAGCACTTTCCGGACATGGTCCTTGTGGGTTTCCTCATCGGGGGAGAATATCAGGATGTCGTCTATGTACACAAACACAAATACATTGAGCATGTCCCGTAGGACGTCATTCACAAGATTTTGAAAAACAGCAGGGGCATTGGTTAAACCAAAGGGCATGACAAGATATTCATAATGTCCTGTAGGGGTGTTGAACGCCGTCTTCCATTCATCCCCCTGCTTGATGCGTATGAGGTGGTAAGCATTGCGCAAGTCTAGTTTCGTGAATACTTTGGCTCCCTCAAGGAGTTCAAAGGCTGTGGAGATGAGCGGGAGAGGGTACCTGTTTTTAATTGTTATGTCATTGAGCCCCCGATAATCTATGCAGGGGCGGAGGGATTTATCTTTCTTCTCGACAAAGAAAAATCCTGCACCAGCAGGAGGAAGATGGACGGATGATTCCAGCGGCGAGAGAGTCCTTAACATAGTCCTCCATAACCTTGCGTTCTGGGGCAGAGAGAGAGAATAATCTGCCCTCCAAATAATCTGCCCTCCAAATCCTCTGGTAAGTCCATGGAGACCAGATGATCTTTAATGTTTCCGGACAGCCCCTGAAAAAATGCATCGGCTAACGCAGCAGCATTCCATTCACTCTCAGCAGCAAGAGTACGAAAGTCAATGGCATAATCTGTGACCTTACGTTTGCCTTGCCTCAGTTTGATGATTGCTCGGGCAGCCTCTCGACCAGGCGAAGTGTGTTGAAAGATCTGTGTCAGCGCCCTTGTGAAGCCCGCGAGTGAGGCACATGACATGGCGCGGCGGCTCCATTCAGCAGTAGCCCAGGCTTCAGCGCGTCCAGGTGGGAGATGATGAAAGCGATCTTGGAGTGCTCAGTAGGAAAGGCTGCAGCCTGCAGTTCAAAATGGAGTTCACACTGTGTGAGAAATGGCTTGACATCACCCGAGTCTCCTGAGAATCTCTGAGGCCGAGACAACTGGGGACATGGTGCTGCAGATGGTGCTGCAGCTGCATCAGGTGGTGGAGCGGCAGCAGCCATGATGGGCGGTGATTCCGGCCCAACATTCGGCGCAGCTGCAGTGAGGGCTGCGTTGTCGAATTTCTCCAGAAGAATATTAACCTGCCCGCCCAGAGCTTGCATCATTGAGTCCTGCCGTGTGGCCAGGTCTCTCAGACTCGAGCACAGGGCAGCAAGCTGTTGCTCCTGCTGAGCTAGCTTCTGACCCTGAGATCTGAGGGAAGATGGGAACCAGGTGGGGACAACAATCAGGGAGCAGGTGTGACAGGACGGGGGAAGGGCGTGCAGGAAGTAAATCTAGAACAGAGACAGGGTTAGTGATTTCAAAATAAAACAGGAAAGACAAGACATAAATATGAAATGTGCAACAGCAAACAGAAACTTGACAGACATGACAGTTTCCCACACATTGAATGGACTTAACTAGCGGCTCCTATGATAGGCCTAAACAGGAGGGCAGCAGCGCTTATTATAAGGGGAAATCCTCGCGGCTGGTTTGGCTCATCATCATTCTGTTTTCCCTCGTCGCCATGGCAAGGCGTCCCCCGTGCCGACCCCCCTTAGCTGCGAGAGTTTGACAGTGCATGCACGTATGTCAAAACCAAAACACCAAGGAAGGCTGAGGAATAGTCACCCACTTATATTAATAATAATAATAATAGTCGGTCGACGTGTGGGGGGGGGGGGGTCTCTGCCGATGATTGACGGGGGGCGATCGTCCGCGCGTGGGGGGGGGGGGGGGGGGCAGTACACATTAGAGTAGTATTCTGTGCAAAACGTCACCGGAGTGTCGATATTTACTTGACCGCTAGAGGGCGCGCTATTTTGATTCGTTTATTATGACTATTATTATTATTATCCATCCATCCATTGTCTTCCGCTTATCCGAATTATAATTATTATTAATATAAGTGGGTGAATATTCCTCAGCCTTCCTTGGTGTTTTGGTTTTGACTAAGCCTCGTTCACATACGTCACCACTTGCCCATCTCTGGGCGACAACTGTCAATGACTGTGAATAGGTTCTAGCGGAATGTGGCCAGGACAGGCGGTACGGAGATAAAATAAGTTTAACTTTCTGCGATGCGAGTGAAGTGAGTACCATTCAGAATGTAGAATAGAGATGATTGACAGTTGACGTCAACAGAGAGTTCCACAGAGAGTTGCCGCTTGAACTCGCCGCCGATGGCAGTGAATTTTTTTTGCCAGCGAGTAGAATTCAGCGAGAAAGCGAGTGATGGGCAAGTAGCAGCGTATGTGAACGGGCCTGTTTAGGGCTATCATTAGTAAAATAATTTTGGGCGAACATTGAGATTATGGCGGCCAAAATTAGACTTTGGCGGAGCAGCATACTCTCGTCAATGTGTTGGAAACACTGCTGTCAGTGTCCCGTTTCTCGTTTGTCTTGTTGTTGTCACCCTTGTTCCCGCATGTGCGTCAAGTACGTCTGGCGTCGAGCGCGCTCTAATGTGGACTGGCGGGGAATTACGGGTTCAAAACGCAATTAATTGCAAATCAATTTATTTTAATCGAGTAGTTTTGAATCGACAACCAATCGATAATCGATTAATTGTTTGCATCCCTATTTAGCATGCTATAACATACTTCATCTCCCCCAGGTGCAGTCTTTCCTGTTTTATCGAGAGCCTTTCTTAATTCTCTCATGCTGAAAGGGACATTTTGTCCATCAAAATGTTCTTTTCTATATAAAGCCTTCATTCTATCACCTGTCCATGAATATCTGTTTTGTCACTCCCCCATAATAAGTTGTGCCCATTCGAATCACCACACCATACAATGTTCCTACTATTCTGCCCTTCAACATCTTCCAGCTTGTTTACCTCTAGTATTTTGCATTGATTATAATAATTTACCACAAACAACTCAATTCTTTCAGCCCACACTTTTATTGCCACATACTCCTGCTCCTTTCCTACACCGAGCACTTTGTAAGGAATACCTTGCTTTACAAAAGTGGCACATCCTCCCCCTCCCTCCTCACTGCTACATACCCATATAAAACAAAATCTAAATTAGGCTTTAGCCAGGACTATTGTATACATACAATATTTGATTTTTCTCTCCTACTAACAATACGTTGTTTGAAATCTTGTCCATTGGCTAATAAACTTCTTGCATTCCATTGAAGAATTAACATTATCAGCAATATCAACCCACCCATGCTGACTCTTGACGAGACTGTTTGTCTCGATGTGGTCTGGAGTTCATCATTTACATCTTCCATTTTAGTCCTCTGATACCCAGATGATGTTCAGCAGCTTTTACAATAACCTGAATCCTTTCAGTTTGATATTTAATTTAACATTGCATGCATTTATTATTCCAGCTATAAAGGTCACCAATTTCTTCTTTTCTCTCCACACATTTTATTCTTGCGGCTCTTTAACTGTTGATTTTGCGGTTTTGTCAACTGCCTCTGCATATGCTACTTTTTCCTACGCCCTTTATCTGTTGCACAGATAACAACACCCCCAGTAAGCTACGCTGTGATTGCCTCCACAGTTGCAGCACTTTGGTGTCACTCCATCTCCACACTTTCCATACTCATGGTCCCCACCACACCTAGCACATCTTCTCTTTCCTGTGCACACATAGGTTTTGGTACATATTCTCTTACATTATACATCGAAAATATACCTCCTTTGGGATCAAGATGCCTTCTGTCTCCTTTTTCTCTACTCCCCTTGTCATTAATTTCACACTCTTTACGGTACTATTCCTCACCTTCAGGTTCTCCGCCAGAGCTTTTGCACCGACACTAAGGGGAACCCTTACACCCCTTTACAGCCATTAAACCTTTTTCCTCCCACTTTTACAACCCAGGATATTTTCACTTTACCAATGCAATCTGTTTTACCTTTTCCACCTCCACTTCTGTATTACAGCCCATTAACAATTCAATCTCCTAAGACCCTCGAAAATTTCACTTCCGCGATTTGTCCTCTAATGATTTTTGCTAGCTTTAGTGGATCAAGTTTCTTAATAATAATAATAGTAATAATAATAATAATAAATTTTATTTATATAGCACCTTTCAAAAACAAGTTACAAGGTGCTGTACAATAACAACAGGGCCATCAATGGAACGGCACCCTTCTACCTTCAAACACTGGTCAAACCTCATGCCCCGAAGCGAGCACTTCGCTCCTCTACTTCAGCTGGCCGGCTGGTACCACCATCGCTGAAATCAAACAAATGTCGCTCAGCAAAGTCCAGACTCTTCTCCGTTCTGGCGCCTCAGTGGTGGAACGAACTCCCGACCAATGTCAGGACAGCAGAGTCATTTGCCATCTTCCGAAAAAGGCTCAAGACTCACCTGTTCAGACTTCACCTTGACTCTACATAGCATGACCCACTAGCACCCTCCCTCGACCCCCCCCCCCCCAAAAAAAAAAAAAAAACCTTACCTATAGCACTCTGATCTTAGCACTGTTGCTCTTGAAGTACTACTTTACTCAGATGAGGACCTAACACTTGTTCTATTTTTAGCTCTTACTTTATCGGCAATGATACGTCGTGGTTTCTTTGTTTCCTTCTTTTGACAAATGTACTTATTGTTAGTCGCTTTGGACAAAAGCATCTGCTAAATGACCTAAATGTAAATGTAAATGTAAACAACAGAAATAAAATAGGTCAAATGCAATTTCCTGGCAACAACATAATAAAACCACCTGAGAAATAAAATTGGACTTAAAATTATAAAATCACCCACCCACAACAAAGTAATCATACAATAATGATAAAACAAAATTAAGAGAAGGCTAATCGATAAAAGTGAGTTTTAAGAAGAGATTTAAAAGAAGCCACTGAGCTCGCCTGCCTGAGATCGCCGGGCAGGGTGTTCCACAGCTGTGGAGCATGGACAGCAAAGGCCCGGTCACCTTTGGTGACAAGACGGGACCTTGGAACCGTAAGCAGGGCAGCACCGGCGGATCTCAGGCAGCGGTCAGGCTCGTATGGTAAAAGCAAATCACGGATGTAGGCAGGGGCCTGACCATTCAGGGCTTTAAAAACAATTTGTAAAATCTTAAAGTCAATTCTAAAACTCACGGGCAGCCAATGGAGAGTGGCAAGGGTTGGAGTTATGTGGTCACTTCTCTTACTACCTGTTAAAAGCCTGGCAGCTGCATTCTGAATGAGTTGCAGTCTACAGATGTTTCCTTTACTGATCCCAGCATACAGAGCGTTACAGTAATCAAGTCTAGATGATATAAAAGCATGGACAACCTTCTCCAGGTCAGTGGGACAGAGGAAGGAGCGGATCCTCATTAGCTATCTTAGCTGCCCGAAACAGGATTGTACTACCTTGGTTACTTGTGAGTCAAATGATAGCTGTGAGTCAAAAATGACACCAAGGTTGCCTCATTCTGGATACAGAGAGTAAAGGGGAGACTGTTGGGAATGGAGGTGCTAGAGCTGGATGGAGTGAAAAGGATTACTTCTGTTTTTGATTCATTTAGCTGGAGAAAGTTGTTTGACATCCATATCTTTACGTCTGTTTGGCATGAGAGAATGTGGGAAACATCTGAAGAGCCAGGTTTTAGTGGAACATATAACTGGGTGTCATCCGCATATAAATGAAAGTTTATGTTGTGCCTTTGAATGATTCTCCCCAGGGGTAGCATGTAAATAGAAAAAAGCAAGGGCCCCAGAATTGACCCCTGGGGGACCCCACAAAACAGGGGAGCATGCGAGGAACACACATCACCAAGAGTCACAGAGAAGGACCTGTTTAAAAAATAAGACTTGAACCAGTCAAGCGCCACACCACTGATGCCGATAAAATGTTCCAGACGGTTTATTAAAATATCATGGTCCACCGTATCAAAGGCAGAGCTGAGGTCAAGTAAAATTAAGACTGAACAGAGCCCTGAATCAGCTGCAAGCAACAGGTCATTTGTGAACTTAATACGAGCAGTTTCAGTACTGTGCCATGAGCGAAAGCCTGATTGGAACTTTTCAAACAAGTCATTATTATCTAAAAAGGCGAGCAGCTGTGTAGAGACAACTTTTTCTAAAACCTTTGATAAAAATGGCAACTTGGAGATCGGTCTAAAATTGTTTAAAACTAAGGCATCCAAAGTGGGCCTTTTTAAAAGTGGATAGACCAGGGCATGTTTAAAACAGGATGAAAAAATGCCAGTTGACAGAGATAGGTTAACAATGGCTAAGACATCGGGACCAACCGTCTGAAACACATATTTTAAAAACCAGGTGGGCAAACAGTCTGAGAGGCAGGTGGAAGATCTCGATGCAGTAACTATGTGCTCCAGAGAGGACAAGGAGAGTTCATTCAAATTGGTTAAAGGAGAGTGGAGGTAAGAGATTGTGTCAGTTTCTCTAAGAGTGGTGTCAAACTGGTCTCGGATCTGTACAACCTTATTTACAAAATGATGAAGAAATTCCTCACATTTCTCTGGGGAGGGATCAGGAAACTGGCTGGTGCAGGTTGGGTCACAGAGTGAATGGTTTTAAAAAGTACCCTGGGATTATGGCCCTGACTGGCAATCAAATTTGCAAAATACGAGTTCTTAGCCACTTTGACAGCACGCTGATATGAAGACATGAGACCTTTAAGGGAGATGAGGGAGCCACTGTGCTTGTCCTGTTTCCATTTCCGCTCTGCCTTCCTGCACTGTCTTTTTAAATGCTTGAGATCTTCACTCAACCATGGGCATGAAATGAGTAGTCAGGAGGAGAAGATTCAATGAGGGGGGCACAGTCATCAGGATTTAGCCATGACTCAGTAATGAGAAAGAAATCAGTATTGTGTGTAGAAATAAAATCCTGACAGATAAAAGACTTGTTGGAGAGAGATCTGACATTAAGTAAGCAGAAGTAGGCTGAGTTTGTGACGGAGGTTGGAGAGGTAATATTAACTGCAACAAGGCTGGACCTGCGGGGAGAGCGTACTTTAGAACTAACACACTGCCTCTCAGAAATTCTAACAGGGATAGAGAAGTTGTTTGCAGAGTTAAAACTGGAGCTGGCAGTAGAGCTGGAACAAGCACTAATACTAGCACCAGCAGGGCCCGCATGGTCCAGGGCGGAGCAAAATGAGGCTGGGCAAGAGAGCTGGATGGGGACCTTATTTTACATCAACAGTGCTCAGTTTGAAAGATTTTTGAGAGTTTGCGGGCGGTGCCGTCTCTGGAAACTCGCCGCTACGCCCCGGCATTACACGGCTTCTTACATAGACAATGAATAGGAACATTCCCTCCGGATACTCAGGCAGGATGCCGTTTAGTTTCCTGGTGTGTCCGGGACTTCCACAACATGTACAAAGCAGTAATAGTGTTTATTACGGCCATGAATGATGAAACATTATCGGTGTAAATGCAGCGGGTGCCGGTCGGATATCTCTCTCACCCCGACTGCAGAACCTCCGCGATCCCAAACTGCTCGGTGATCGCTTACCAAAATCCCAACCCCCCTCCCCGCTGACGCTGCAGCCTCAGCCAAAATTACGTGATAGCCCAGCTCCATACTCCATACTGAACTGCTCAGGGCAACAAGCGTCTTGTCCGCTCATAGTTTCAAACGTGGAAGTGAGTCGGGACGAGACGTGAGCAGGAGCAGGAGAGTGAGCGAGGACCTTTGAGGAGTATGTGGTGTATTTATATGGTTTTCGGAAGAATACGGTTCTTCTCTGTGTTGCGGGTGGCCTAAAATGGCACCGGCTGTAAAAGTTTTATCGCATCACTCCAGCAAATAATAGGTTTTGGCTCCAGTACATTACATTTTGGGGTTAATAGCTATTTTTCATAAACCTGTTCACTATGTAAACAGTTATTGTTATTGTTTGATGAATGTATTTGTATTGTTAACCGTAAGCACTTTGGAAACTTGCAAGTCTTCAACTCATGCATTTGTATTGAACTAACGGTCGCTACTAGCAAGATGCTAGGTTTTCTTTTCAGTTGCACTATGAGGTTAAATTAGGGAACATGTGAGTACCTGATATTGCTGTATTTCAAGTTATTGTTTCTTTTGAGTAGTAGTAAATTAATACTAGCTCAGATATACCGAAAGGAGATGTATTAGTACAGTGGTACGTTGAATTCAGGATTACTCTGAAATGCGAAAGATATGTGTTTTACTTGAACATGTAACTAGCCTATGTATTTTGTTGAGTCCTGACATTTTGTATACTCGTATTGATGAAATGATATTTGAAAATGTAGAACAAAATACAAAGGGGAGAAAAAGGAGAAAAGGAATATATTTTGTGAATTGTTAATTAAATTCCACTGAGCAAAGCTGCACTGACTACAAGCACTGTTGCCTGTCTCATCCTTTGTCCTGTTTTTACAGGACTCTTATCTGTTTATGGGCGCTCCGTCTGAGGCCTGTTGCAATGGCCATCAATGGAACGGCACCCATCTACCATCTACACTGGTCAAACCACACCCCCCGAAGCGAGCACTTCGCTCCTCTACTTCAGCTGGCCGGCTGGTACTACCATCGCTGAAATCAAACAAATGTCGCTCAGCAAAGTCCAGACTCTTCTCTGTTCTGGCGCCTCAGTGGTGGAACAAACTCCCGACCAATGTCAGGACAGCAGAGTCATTTGCCATCTTCTGAAAAATGCTCAAGACTAACCTGTTCAGACTTCACTTCGACTCTGCATAGCATGACTCACTTCTAAAAAAGCACTTATTTGTCTTAACCTGTAGCTGATCATAGCACTGTACTGTACTGTACTGTCCTTAAGGTATGTTTGCTGAACAGTTACTCAGTTAAGTGATCCATCCTCTTTTCCATCACCAACACAACAAGAAACACAAGTAACTTAATTTGTAAAATGTAAATGTACTTACTCAAACTGTAAATTCACTTTAAACCCGGATAAGTTGACTTTACTTAAACATTTTAAGGCAACTGATTCCACGTGAACTATTAGCAATGCATTTTAGAGAAACGTAAATTCAAAATAAAGGCAAAAGGACTTGCCATAACTATATATGGTGAACACACTAAAAGCAATTTGTACTTAAAATATCTTGTAAAATAAATTCTAATTTCCAATCATTCAACTCATGATTGCAACAACGCATTTTAAGTTACAATGACTTATTTTTCCAATTGCATTCAGTTTAATGTCATTTTACATTTACATTTAGGTCATTTAGCAGACGCTTTTGTCCAAAGCGACTTACAATAAGTACATTTGTCAAAAGAAGGAAACAAGGAAACCACAACGAATCATTGCCGATAAAGTAAGAGCTAAAAGTAGAACAAGTGTTAGGTCCTCATCTGAGTAAACTAGTAGTTCACGAGCAACAGTGCTACGATCAGAGTGCTATAGGTAAGTTTTTTTTTTTTTTTTTTTGGGGGGGGGGGGGGGGTCATGCTAGTCCAGGTGAAGTCTGAACAGGTGAGTCTTGAGCCTTTTTCGGAAAATGGCAAATGACTCAGCTGTCCTGACATTAGTCGGGAGTTCGTTCCACCACTGAGGCGCCAGAACAGAGAAGAGTCTGGACTTTGCTGAGCGACATTTGTTTGATTTCAGCGATGGTGGTACCAGCCGGCCAGCTGAAGTAGAGGAGCGAAGTGCTCGCTTCGGGGCATGAGGTTTGACCAGGGTTTGAAGGTAGATGGGTGCCGTTCCATTGATGGCCCTGAAGGCCAGTGTCATCGTCTTGAATTGGATGCGTGCTGCTACAGGGAGCCAGTGGAGGTCACGGAGGAGGGGGGTCACATGGGAGAATTTGGGTAGATTGAAGATAAGACGTGCTGCAGCGTTCTGGATACGCTGCAATGGTTTAATCGCAGAGGCCGGGAGTCCGGCCAGGAGAGAGTTGCAGTAGTCAAGGCGGGAGATGACCAGTGAGATGACCAAGAGTTGCGTTGCGTCCTTTGTGAGGAGGGTCCGAATCCTGCGGATGTTGTAGAGGGCAAATCTGCAGGATCGGGCCACAGCAGTGATGTTGGGGGTGCAGGATAGTTGGTCATCGAGGATTACACCCAGGTTCCTCGCAGTTGACGACAGCAATACTGTGATGCCCTCGACAGTGACTGACAGGTCCATGCGAGGGCAGTCTTTCCCTGGGATGAAGAGGAGTTCGGTTTTATTCAGGTTAAGCTTGAGGTGATGTGCAGTTGTCCAGACAGAGATGTCAGCCAGACAGTCCGAGATGCGAGATGCAATGTGGGTGTCAGAGGACGGGGGAAAAGAGAGGAACAGCTGGGTGTCATCTGCGTAGCAATGGTAGGAGAATCCATGCGATGTGATAACAGAACCTAGTGATCTGGTGTATAGTGAGAACAGAAGCGGTCCTAATACTGAGCCTTGAGAGACACCCGTGTCCAGAGAACAGGGTTTGGACATAGAGCCATTCCATGTGACCTGGAAGGTGCGGTTTGTCAGGTATGATGTAAACCAGGTGAGAGCAGAGTCAGTTATGCCAAGTTCAGCCAGAGTGGAGAGGAGGATTTGGTGGTTGACTGTGTCGAACGCAGCAGATAGGTCGAGGAGAACGAGAACGGAGGAGTGGGACGAGGCTCTGGCGTCTCGCAGGGACTTGGTCACTGTGAGGAGGGCCGTCTCAGTGGAGTGAGCAGTCCTGAATCCTGATTGATTAGGGTCTAGGAGGTTGTTCAGCGAGAGATAGGATGACAGTTGGTTGTAGGCGGCGCGTTCCAAGGTTTTAGAGAGGAATGAAAGAAGAGATACAGGTCTGTAGCTTTGGATGTCAGTAGCGTCTAGGGTGGGTTTTTTAAGGAGAGGTTTCACAGTAGCTGTCTTAAAATCCGCTGGAATGACACCTGAGGTGAGGGAGGAGTTGATCAGGGTGGTGAGGAATGGCAAGATGTCGTGTGAGATGTCCTGGAGAAGAGAGGAGGGAATCGGGTCGAGGGAGCAGGTGGTGGCACGGTTAGATGTAACAAGTGAGTGAACATCTTCGGAGGTGAGGGGGGTAAAGCTGGTAAGACCATCCGAGTTGAGGGTTGGGGGAGATGTCTTCTGGGAGGGAATAGGCGTAAATGATGTCATTTACTTTCTTGGTAAAGTAAGTAGCAAAGTCATCGGCAGTAAGGAAGGAAGGGGGCGGAGGGGTAGGAGGGGTGAGGAGGGAGGAGAACATGGAGAAGAGTTTCCTGGGGTTGGAGGCGGAAGAGTTGATCTTTGCCAGGTAGAAGGCAGATTTAGCTGCCGAAACAGTTGCGGTGAAGTCAGAGAGGAGGCGGTGGTAATGAGCAAGGTCCTCGTGCTGGCCCGATTTCTTCCATTTTCTCTCTGACGCTCGCAACAATGATCTGTTGGTTCGCAGAGGTTCAGACAGCCAGGGAGGGGGGGGAGATGATCGCGCAGGTTGTGAGATAGGGGGACAGAGAGTGTCCAAAGAAGAGGCGAGTGAGGACATCAGGATGGAGGAGGCTTCCTCAGTAGGTATTAGGGAGAACTGTTCTGAGGATGGTAGCGAGGAGATAACAGTTGAAGAGAGAGCGGAGGGAGTGAGGGATTTCAGGTTGCGGCGGCTGGTGACCATTCGAGGCGTAGAGGGAAGGGATGTGGTGGGCTCCATGGGGAGGGAGAAAGTCACAAAGTGGTGGTCGGACACGGTGAGGGGGGTAACAGAGAGTGCCGAGATGCCACAGGATCTTGTGAAGACAATGTCAAGTTGGTTCCCGGCGCGGTGAGTTGGTGGAGAGGGGGAGAGTGTAAGGTCAAATGCGGAAAAGAAGTCGATGAATTCAGATGAGTGCAGCTTTCCCGGGTGGATGTTGAAGTCACCGAGGACGACAAATGGTGTGCCATCATCAGGGGAGCAGCTCAGGAGGGCATCCATCTCATCCAAAAAGTCACCAAGAGGACCGGGTGGGCGATAGATCACTATGATGTTGAGTTTGAAAGGCAGGGTGACAGAGATGGCGTGGAATTCAAGTGTAGATCGGGGTAGGTGGTCTAGAGGAAGGACCTGGTAGGACCATCTGGGTGAGATGAGGAGCCCAGTTCCTCCTCCTCGCCCTGTTTGTCTTGGGGAGTGTGAAAATGAGTAGGCAGTTGATAGGGCGGCTGGAGTGGCAGTGTTTTCCGGGGTGATCCAGGTCTCTGTGAGGGCCAGGAAGTGGAGAGACTGCAGGGAGGCATAGGCTGAAATGGTGTCCGCCTTCTTGACTGCAGACTGGCAGTTCCATAGCCCCCCTAGTACTTCAAGGTCCTTACCGGTGGAGAATGGTGGGTAGCAGAGATTGGATGGGTTACAGCCTCGAGTGAAGGGTCTTCGGTGAAATCTTCTCCAGTGTGATGTCCTGACTGGGATAAGACACATGGCTGCGAAGGGGGGTAAAATGTTATGCCTACCTCGGTGGACTTCCGCAGATAGACTCCCTTGTCTTTGTTCAGCTGTCTTCGTTCAGATGGCCAGATGCTGCAGCTGACGCTGTAGTGGCAGCCTTTTAAGTGCTCAGTTTACCGTAAGTACTGTGTGTGACCCCTCCCTCTAATCAAGTCTATTCACTACACCTGAGATGGCTCAAACTTAGTTGATTACTCACTTAACATATGCAGTTTCACGACGATTTCAACAACAACAACAACAAGCTATCAGCACACGACTAATGTAGCACTAGCTTTTACTCACACAATGCCTGAACCCAAATCTACAATTAGTTTCTGACTGACTTAATGTCAGTCATCAAACTAAAAATGTTAAGTGAGAAAAAATGTTGAACTTTATTCAAAGTTACTGAAACATAATGTTGCAAAAGTCACAAAATAGAAATACCACTAAAAGATGCATTTGCACACAGAAAGCATGAAATATCAGAGCGACAGGATGACATTCAATCCAAATCCAGTTTAGGCTACATTATAGCGAACATCATCATGATCCTGGGATATGTAAATTCATATGCTCCCACCAGCCTATTCTTTCAATGTGTTTATATAAACCTGTTTTATGTGGAAGCCTTAAACTGCTACAGCCTCTTGAACTCAGTATGTCTCACAGGGTTATAAAGCATTACTTTGGCATGCTGGTTACCATGGAAACCACACAACAAAATAACTACACAAGATACCAGTCGTTTTTGATTTCCCAAACGTGTCATACATTGATGATTGCAAGAGATTAAATGAATGCCTGGAAGCTAAACACTCATATTGATCTAATCCGTGTATTAGTAAAATCCACCGATGAACCCAGACAGCACGGCGTTTGGTTTCCTGGTGTATCTGGGACTTCAACATGTATAAAGCATTAATGGTGGTGATTTCAGCCGTGATGTTGGAAACCTTGCGAGTGTCTACATCAACTCCCTTCCCGGTGCATCTACTGTGAGCAGTGATGGGAATAACAGCGTTATAAGAAGCGGCATTAGTAATGCCATTACTTTTTTCAGTAACGAGTAATCGAATTGATTACTTATCTCATTATTATAACACCGTTATCGTTACTGCCAAAAAATATCTTGCGGTACTACATTGAAGGCAGATGTTTTACATCGGACCTCTGAGCCGAGTGACAGAGAAATGTCTTGTTCCTCCTTCCCTTCAGCGCCCTTGTTAAGCAATAGTGTAGTTCACACCAGATGCAAAGCGCCGCGAATAGGCGCGGCCGTCCCGCGCCGTGAAGCGATCATTTCGGCTTGAGCGAACGCGTCAATTCTGGTCGAAAATCACACAAAGAACAGACAAGACACAAGACAATTCGGTCAATTTTCCAAATAAAAGCAATTTTCCAAATAAAATACCGCGATTGACAAATGTGATCATATTTGTGTATACATGCATGTATTTTAAGTTCCGTCAAAGAGGGATGGAGATGGTGTCCAAATTATTTGACACATCAGTATTTAAAAATTATTGAAAGTAACGCAATAGTTACTTTCCAAAGTAACTAGTTACTTTGAGAATTTGTAACTCAGTAACTACTTTAGTTACTTTCTGGGAAAAGTAACTAGTACTTTAACTAGTTAGTTTTTTAGAGTAACTTGCCAGACACTGACTGTGAGTGACCCGAATAAACACAAATGATCCCACAAAAAAACAATTTATACTGCAGTCAAATTTAATTAATTTCCCATTAAGTGTGGTCACTGATAAAAGATGCCCCTCAAAGGCAAGGCAAGGCAACTTTATGTGTATACTTTTCATACACAAGGCAGACTCAAAGTGCTTCACATCATAACATGTCATACAATAAAGTGAAAAAAGAAGAATTAAAAGAAATTAAAGGCAAAATTAAGCATTAAGCATTACAGAAAGACAAGGAGAATAAAAACATATTTGCAATACAATGGACAATAAAAAAACAGATGTGCAGATGTTAAAAGATTTAGCAGAAAGCTAAGGTGAGCTATTTGTTGCATAGTGACAAAATGATGCTCTCCCGTGATTTGAGTTTACTCTTGGAATCACTAACAGATTGGTCTCAGAAGATCTTAGTGGTCTAGAAGGCTTATGTAGTGGGAGCATATCAGTGATATACTTCGGCCCGAGACCATGTAGTGATTTATATCCGAGCAGGAGGAATTTTAAATTGATTGACATACAGCCAATGTAAGGATTTAAGAATTGGTGTAATGTGCTCACATTTTTTGGTCTTTGTAAGAAGTCTAGCAGCAACATTCTGAACAAGCTGTAGCTGCCTGACAGTTTTTTCCGGAAGACCTGCAAGGAGACCATTTCAGTAGTCTAGCCTACTAGTAATAAAGGCATGTACAAGTTTTGAGTCAAGTTTTGAGCTGACATGAGCCCTCTAAGTCTTGCTACATTTTTGAGGTGAAAGTAGGCCGATTTTGTTACTGATTTGATGTGACTGTCGAAATATAAATCATTCTATAATGACCCCAAGATTTCTGGCTTTATTGGAGGTTTTCAGGGACAGAGAGTCTTTGACTTGCTCAATGCACTGGCACAGAAGATCTATGGGGTGATAGTCGTTTGGTGATAGCGCTTCATAGATTTGGGTGTCATCGGCATAGCAATGGTGGTCAATGTTATTATTTTGCATGATTTGTCCTAGTGGGAGCATGTAGATGTTGAATTAAGTCGGCACCAAGATTGAACCTTGGGGGACTCCACACGTTACATTGGTAGGTTCTGATACAAAGTCGCCAATGGAAACAAAATAGTTCCTATCTTGTAGATATGACTTGAACCAGCTTACGACTGTGCCTGAGAGCCCCACCCAGTTTTCCAACCTGTCCAAAAGTATTGAGTGGTTGACAGTGTCAAATGCAGCGCTGAGGTCTAATAGTATTAAAGTCCAAGTCGGAAACATTTGTTTGATCATAATCACCGAAGCCGACACTATGCTCCGATAGAACAACATAAATCATGCAGTTTTAGAAAAGAGCGCGCCTCTACGTGCACGTAGAGCCTGTTGTTTGTTTTGCAAAAAATCGACAGAGCCCGGATCATCCTGTCCAATCAGCATGCAGGGCTGTGTTCGTGCACACACAGAGCTCCTCTTCCCTCGGGTCGTTCCACTATCACAGGGGGGAGGCGGAGGGAAGTAGCAGCAAGCTTCCAATTCCTCATTAAAAACCGAAACGAGGAGGTCCAAAACAACCAAGGAAAATAAAACACCGGTGGAAAATAAGTAAAAAAAAAACATTGCCCGTGATAAAACCAGAGTCAATATCAGACCCGCGTTTCAAAGGTGGCATGATCTAAGGGATTTCAAAGGGCACAAAGTCGAGGGGAAGGAGCTCGGTGGTCGTGGGGGAGGAGCGTGAGAGTTGTAAACATTCAAAATCTTACAGAGTGCCCTTGATCTGCTGGACTTGCCGACTGGGACTTTAATATTGAAGTCTGTGTTGAGACAGATTTCATTTACAACTTTAATAAGGGCCGTCTCTGTGCTATGAAAAGGTTGAAATCCTGACTGGAAGTTGTTGTGGCAGCCAGTTGAAGCCAGGAAGTGATTTAGTTGTTGGAGGACAACTTTCTCAATTATTTTACTTATGAAGGGTAGATTTGAAATTGGTCTATAGTTGTTGACAATAGAGGCATCTAGGCTCCGCTTTTTTAAAAGAGGTTTAATGACTGCAGTTTTGAAGGCCTTTGGTAAATTGCCTGATTGAATAGAGTCATTAACTATTTGCAATACGTCTTTTGATAGGCAGTCTTAAAGTTGGTAGGTAAAGCATCAAGGCAGCAGGTGGATGATTTTAGATTTGTCACCGTTTCCACTAGAGTTTTAGAGTCTATGGCATTAAAGCTTGCCATCATTGCTGTGTTACTTTTGCCTGAACAGGGTGGTGATCCATCTTTTTTGTTTGAGATATTGATGGCGCGTCTGATGCCTTCAATTTTATTAGTATAAAAGAATGCAAACTCATTGCATTTCTGCGTGGAATGTAGTTTAGCTGGTATTTGTGTTGGTCAGTCTGTCAAATAGGGTTTTCACCTTATTTGTGTTGTTGTTTATGATATTGGAGAAGAATGTTTCTCTAGCACTTTTTAAGACTAAATTGTAGGCCCGGAGGCTCTCTTTATAAATGTCATGGTGAATATGAAGTTTAGTACTCCGCCAGATTCGTTCAGCCTTCCTGCACTCTATTCTCTGGGCTGTCACAACAGCAGCTTTTCTCCAGGGTGCCTTTTGCTTACCAGAAATTGTTTTAACCGTAGCAGGTGCAATGACATCTATGACATTCACAATTTTGGAATTACAGTTGTCTACAAGATCATCAGCATGACATGGGTTTAGAGGTGGTAACGAGGAGATGGAGTTTTTAAAGAGTAGATTGGCATGGTCATTGATGTACCACTTAACATCATTACATTATTTGATTCTGTTTGAGTGTCAGGAATGAAAGAAACACAGAAGTGGTCAGACAATGAAGGATCAGTCACAAAAACATCAGAAACATTGAGACCTTTTGTGATAATCAGGTCCAGGGTGTGTCCCTTACAATGAGTAGCCTCTTTCACATGTTGAGAAAGTTAAAATGTGTCTAGAATAGTAAAAAGTTATTTTGTACCCTTGTCATTCAAATTGTTAATATAAAAATTAAAGTCACCAGTCGTAACTAGGCGGTCAAAGTCAGTGCAGATGTTAGACAATAATTCAGTAAAATCATCGACAATAGTTGATGAATATTTAGGTGGCCTGTAAATAATTAACAGGAAAACTCTGGGAGAGCATTTCAACACAGCACAAAGATATTCGAATGATGGAAAAACACCAAGTGAGATCTGTTTCAAGCAACACCTCCACCTCTTTTCCCAGATCTACATACATCAATAAAATTATAGTTGGGGGGATGCTGACTCGATCAGAATGCTTGCACTGTTATTTTGTTCTAGCCATGTTTCAGTTAAAAACATAAAATCAAGTTTAGAAGTGGTAATAAAATCATTGACTAAAAATGATTTGTTATTAAGAGACCTAACATTTAGCATACCCATCCTGATAGTGTTATTGACAGGCTTTGAGGTTGACTTTGATTTTGAGAGAACAGGAATGAGATTGTTTAGGTTAACAGTGTGTTCAAGTTTCCCAATGTTTACTCTCTTGGTAGTCACAACAGGGATGCAGAAGGTGCCATGTTTTGATGTAGGTGACCTTGGGTCCAGCTGATAATGCGTTGTACTGCTGAACCCTTTTCTGTCTCAGTAATATTCAGGACTGCTGTCAAGGAAGGGAGGGGCTGGCCATAAGGGGGGGAGGTAAGAGGGGGGAGTGATGCTGAAGGGGAGATAAAAATGTGAGTAGGGCAGGGGGTAAGTGGGGGTAGCCCCCGGAACTCCAAGGGGGAGGAGGGGAGAGAAACGTTTATTGGAGGGAGGGAGAATGACGGAGACCTGGATGGGGGCTTGGGGGGATTGGGGAGCAGGGTGGGGGAGGGATCCACATTCATCAATGGCAGTCCTCCTTCAACGTTTCTGATAAACTGTGTTGTCTCTTCATCCTTTGTTGGTTCCTCTTGTCTCTTGTCCTTGGCATTGGTGACATATGGATGATGCAGGAAGTAAGACATGTTGGTAATGATTAGCTTTGCTCCCATCTTATTTATGCAAAGTCCGTTTGTCTTAAAAAGATGCCTGCGGTCCCAGAAAAAGCTAAAATTGTCAATAAAATGCATTGAATGAGCAAGAGATGCCATCTGTTGAGCCAAAACAGTCTACTGAATCTCTCAGCTCCTCTCCCGGTCCGGGGGCAGAGGACCACTGATAAAAACTTCAGCATTCACAGAGCTGACTGTTTCAAAGAGTTTGTTGAAGTCCTCTCTCAACTCTCTTGATTGTTGTTTTTCCAATATCATTAAAACCAACATGCATAATTATATTTTTCACAGTTGGGTGTGCAGCCACAATTTCCAGGATTCTTTTTTACCAAGTCAGACACAGTATCCTTCGGAAAGCAGAGTACTTTGATGTTATTACTGCTTTTCATATCTTTTACAGAAAAGTCACCCACAATCAGATTTTCAGGCCCTGTCGTTAGCTTTCTCTGTGGCTTTAAGTTAGCAGGTCTTACCCTGCTGCGTGTTGGTGGTGGGTTCAATCATAGGGGGATCCATGGTCCTGCAACAGTGGAGCAAACCTGTTCTTTAGTTGTACACTTGTATGCTAGGGGAGGTTTCCAGGAGTCCTAAGGGGCAGTGGGGTTGAGGATGGGCTGTGCCTGGATGGCAATGGTAACGCAGGCCATCCGGTCAGATCACAGATATGGGTCCTGCCAGTTATCCGTTCTCCCTTGTCACAAGGAGATGGTCTTCTCTTTGGCTTTTCACCAAGTATGTTCCAGGGAGGATTATCGCTGGTAGATTTATGACCGTGTACAGGGTCCTCCTGTTTCTTCACAGCTTCATCGTTGCTAGTTAGCTGGGTTCTAGCATGCTCCTGTCCACTGTTTTGAGTCAGTGCTTGAGTGGTGTTGTTCCCAGATAGTCCATTCACTTCTACATTTACTTCTAATCAATTCATTTTTGTTTCCAAAAGTAAAATCTTCTGTAGGAGTTTATAATAATCTTCCGTAGAGAAGGGAGGCACCTTCTGCTAATTACCTTTAGCACTTTAGCACAGGCTCAGGCTTATCTTGTATGGTAGGCCTCCTCGCATAGATCCCACTGGTTTTGTAAGTATCCAGGAGGTGCTGCCCTTTGTTTCTTATTGAGGAGAAGCAGATAGTAGCAAAAATGCAAGCAGAGTCAAGAGCAAGCAGAAAAGCATCCGCAACAGGAGAGCGGAAAAAGAATCTTTGTATTTTTATTGTTCTCTTACAAATGCTCGTAAAATGCAGTTTCCAATTTGCATTCATCACGTTGCACAAATCTGAGATAACCCAGCCTGTGATAAGTTCTTGCCACTTGGGCTCAAATTTAATAACTGGAAATCTCCTCTGTTATTTTCCTGCTCTTCAGCTCAGACACATTCTTCAGGTGAATTAAATGGAAAAGTAATATTGTCACATTAGAACATTATGTGGATCCTTAAGGGCCAAGTCCAAAAGTGTTTCTTTAACAGCAGCTGCATAAAACTGTTACAGAGTGAAATTATATCAGCTAGTTCCAGGATTACTCACGTTAGAGTCGCAGCAGGCTCAACATTTAATTGACTAATGCTCCTAAACTGTGTGCATCAATACAGTTAAATGCCAGGGGTGATGAAATCAATGTTATTCAGACATATTTCATCAAAATGTTGTCATGCGTCTTAGTTTATATTGCAAATTTTAAAAGAGTGTATAAAAGCCTACATCATAGAAAGTATGTAGGACAGCCAACCCCTAAATGCACTCTCAAAGCGCTGGTAGTTGTCCCTTCACTCCTCCCCAGTAGCAGCCTGTCTGTCCAGCTGTGACAAGAGAACTCTATATTCACTTGAAATACTTTCAACCAAATACAGCCATGTGGGGTACTATTTTAAAGGTACAATATGTAAGAAATCTAAAGCAACTAGCCGTAAAATAATCCTAATATGTCATAGAGACTCAGGAACAACAACAGTACAGCCAAAATATTCGCATTTAAAAAGATCTTTTGCGGACCGCAAATCATGGCATGTTTTGGCACGTGGCACCACCCACCGGCGTCTACAAACCATTGCAGTCAGTAGAGTCTCAGCTGCCGAGCAACCACGGGTTGCCAGTTTCGACTGAGCCACAATGGCGGAGGCAACGAAACCCAAAAGAGCTCAAGGAAGCAGTTGAGACTTACGCATTACGCTAATCATAACTCTACACTATGTTAATTAATAGCTGTTGTTAGCAGGCTCCATGAGCTGGGCACCGACTCACGGAGCAGCTCCCGGGATCCACATCTGAGTGGCGGCGGCGAAGAGGCTCCGCTTTTATGTCCGCGTCATAACGCTTTTGGTGCGTGTTTAAAACAGTAGGTTTACTTCAAAACGCGACCATCAGAAGCTGTCAGAGCGTTTATGAACACTGTTTTAGAGCTCCCCCTAAATGTCTCAAAGTAGGCTTTCAGGTAATTTCGTGGCATAACAGCGCCTTCCGGGTAAAAAAGACGTAGCCTACAGCAAAATCTGGAATGAAAAATGGCACTGTTATTTAATCCCCGAATCCCATTCATTAACACAATATATAATATCACTTAACGAGTCGTTTTCCGTTTCCCGGTTTTTAAAACGAATAACGGGATTGAAGTAATTTTTCCGTTTTTCGTTCTTTTATTTTGAAGCAAAAAACGGGAAACGACTTGTTATCCTTTTTGCGATTGTTGACTTCAAAACGAAAGTCGGATGTCCGCAGTGTAGCCTAGACGGACCGTTTATCCACTTAATCATTGTGTGCGTCTCTCCCCCGACCCTCCCAACAAAAATCCCGCCCCCCCTCTCAGAAAATAGTTCCGATGTCCATGAACAACGTTATTCATTTCAATCATAGAAACAAACGTTAGCAGCACAGCTAACGCTAGCATCATTAGCACTGTCCTGTTACGGGCAACCGGCTGTCCGGCCGCCGTCCAGCTTGCTGACGGAGGATACGCCAACAGCTCTGGCAACCTCAAGTCTGGAGGGGAGGGGGTGGAGGGGGAGGCGGATACGACTCGCCGCAGTGTTTTGAATTTGAGTATCGTACCATTTTTGGCCACATTCTTACATATGGCGCCATTAAAGTCGCAGTCGGCACATTTGTTTGATCATATTTACTGAAACCAACACTATGCAACCAACACCCTGTGTCCATCGAGGGGGTCGATGTGGAGGTGGTCAGGACATACAAATATCTGGGGCTGCAGCTGGACGACAGGTTGGACTCGACAGGAAACATGGACTCTGTCCACAGGAAAGGACAGAGCCGTCTGTGCTTCCTGAGAAGGCTGGGGTCCTTCAACATATGTAAAAAACTGCTGCGGATGTTCTACCAGAGTGTGGTGGCCAGCGTCCTCTTCTACGCTGTGGTTTGCTGGGGAGTAAGCAGCAAGAAGAGGGACGCTGCCTGACTGGACAGACTGGTGAGGAGAGCTGGCTCAGTGTTGGGCATAGAGCTGGACACTCTGGTGACAGTGGCAGAGAGAAGGACCTTGGACAAACTGCTGTCCATACTGGACAACATCAACCACCCTCTGCACAACACCTTCATCAGGCAGAGAAGTATGTTCAGTGGTAGACTGCTGTCCCAATCCTGCTCCACCAACAGACTTAAGAACTCTTACGTCGCCCTGGCCATCAGACTATACAACAGCTCTCAGTGATGGCAGGAGGCACGATAGACAATGGACACTTGGTCACTTTATAGTTGTAATATAGTTTATAGTTGTGTAAAATAAAACATTTTATTTCTAGTCACTTCCTATTTTTTTATATAGCTTTTGTATAGATTCTAATGTATGTTTAATGTATGTTATTGCTACTGGATGCTTGAATTTCTTTCGGGATCAATAAAGTATCTATCTATCTATCTATCTATCTATCTATCTATCTATCTATCTATCTATCTATCTATCTATCTATCTATCTATGCTCTGATAGAACAACATAAATCATCCGGTTTTAGAAAAAAAACGTGCCTCTACGTGCACCTAGAGCTTGTTGTTTGTTTTCCAAAAATCCACCATGCCCGTATCATCCTGTCCACTCAGCGCAGTTCACAGTTCGTGCACAAGCCACAGATCACGCATGTTACAATATCACAGGCACACACCTCAAGCTGAATGGTGAGGCACCTTACATAAAAGCTAAGCTAAAAAGTTATGTCTTAAGCTTTTTAAAAAAAATGTCTACAGAGGTGCAGTCCCTCAGATCCACAGGCAGACTGTTCCAGAGAAGGGGACCACAGTGGCATATGCAGATTCCCCCATATGCAGATGGGAGTTATGTGTGCCCTTTGTCTGGTCTTCGCCAGTACTCGGGCTGCAGAGTTCTGGACCAGTTGTAAGCGACCTAGTGTTTTTTTGGGAAGACCAGACAGAAGGGCATTACAGTAATCAAGTCTTGAAGTGATAAAAGCATGGATTAGTTTTTCTGTGTCGGCCTGAATCAGGTTAGGGTTAGGAAAGGTCCAACTTTGGCGATGTTTCTGAGATGATAAAAGGATGTTTTTGTAATATTAATAATGTGAGCCTCAAAGTTGAGGTTGGAATCTAAGATTATTCCCAGATTTTTTACTTGGTCTTTTGCTTGGAGTGCCAGTGAATGTAAGTGCTGAGCCAGGTAATCTCTCTGGGTTACAGCACTGATTGAGTTGTAAAAAAGTGTTAGTCATCCAGGTATTTATTTCTGCTAAGCAATGAACTAAGTTGTTAATAGGACTGAGGTTGTGCGGGGATACAGTGATGTATAATTGCATGTCGTCTGCATAGCTATGGAAATTGAAGTTATGGTTTCTAATGATTTTGCCAAGTGGTAACATGTAAATAGTGAACAGAATAGCACCTAAAATGGAACCTTGTGGGACTCCACAGGTTATATCGTTTTTGTCTGAGGATAAGTCACTTAGGATCACAGAGAAGTCACGCCCAGTCATATATGACCTGAACCATTGTAAGACCATCCCCAAGAGGCCAACCCAGTTTTCCAGTCTGTTTAAAAGGATGTTATGGTCGACTGTATCAAAGGCTGCACGAAGGTCGAGGAGAACCAGAACAAACAGCTTGTTCGAATCGCTGTTGATTCCAATGTCATTAAATACTTTGACAAGTGCAGTCACTGTATTATGATGTTCTCTAAAGCCAGACTGAAAACTCTCTAAGTTATTGCTGTTTTTCATAAAATGACTTATCTTTTTGAAAACTTTTTCTAAAATCTAAAAACGGGAGGTTTGAAATTGGTCTGTAATTGTTCAAATCTGCAGGATCTAGGTGACGTTTTTTTTAGCAGTGGTTTAACCATCGAAGTAAAGGAAAGTACCTGTAAATAGCAAATGGTTAACAATTTCGAAAACTTCTTCTAAAAGGCAGCTAAAAACAGTTTTAAAAAACGAGGTAGGTATGGGTCGAGAGTGCTAGTGGAGGGTTTTAACTCTGAGACCACCTTAGTAAGCCCGTCTGCATCAAGCTGAGTAAAAGAGTGCAAGGTAAAATTAAAGTGCTTAGTGCTATCTAAAATATTGAATGCCCTAGTTTGAATGATATTTGTTCTAATTGTTAAAATCTTGTTCCTGAAGTGGGCAGAAAATTCGCTGCACTTAGCGATGGAGAGAAAGTCACTGGGGCATGTAGATGAGGGATTAATGAGGCGGTCAACTGTATCAAAAAGAATTCTGGGATTGTTTTGGTTCTTGTTTATAATTTCAGAGAAGTGATTCTGTCTGGCTTTTCTCAGTGCCTTGTTGTAGTCTGACAAAAGATTATGTAAAATGTCAAAGTGGATCACAAGTTTGCTTTTCCTCCATCTACGCTCAGATTTCCTACAATTTCGTTTGAGTGTGATAAGATTTCCGTTCATCCATGGGGGCTTACATTTTGGAGCTACTTTTTTAAGTTGTAGTGGTGCAACAAGATCAATTGTTGTACTTAGCCTAGAGTGAAGAGTGACTTCAGGGCCAGGTGAGGTGGAAGCTGCAGGTGCAGTATCAGGATGGACGGAAGCATCCTCCGGCAGGATGGTGAAGCGGTAGGAGATAGCCAACGGAGGTTGTGGATGCAGACCAGCCGAGATCCTCCTGCATCCACGTCGCACCACTTCAGTCCAGGATGGCTGGGTCGGGGTACTGGCTCGGTTTGGCATGGATCTGTGAACCGGAGCATTTGGCCCGTTTCTGATGTAGACCCCTGGATCAACTAGTGGTGTCTGGAATGCTGTCAGCAGCGTTGCAGCATCCAGGCCCAATGCAGCAGCCCCTGTAGTGCCTGCTGCCTACACGCCGGGCTCCTGGTCCGAGGAGAGGCCGCTCTCCTCACCTGGACGCTCCTCCAGGCGGGCAGATAAAAGGTAAAGTGCCAATGTGCATTGTTGCCTGCCAGGGGAGGGTGGCCGCAGAATCCGAGACCACCGGAGACATGGGTGAAGGAGGTGATGGTCCTGATGGAGCATCAAAAGTTGAGGACTGCAAATATGAGATATGCTTTGACTGGGCCGCGGCAACAGAGACAAAGCTCTCGATCAGCTGGTCGCTTTTTCGGAGCTCAGACTCAAGTCGGTGAATCTCATTCTTCAAATTTGAGTAAGAAGTGTTGCAGTCCACACATACAGCCATGACAGCTGCTGCTGTCCAGGTAACACTCAGACTTAACACAACTGAGTTAAATGAATCACTTGTCGGCATTCGGCCGCCATGTTGGATAAGCCAGTAAATCTCTGTGTGTACTGCGTGTACTTCATGCCGTTTATCGATAAGACACGGGCGAGTTCACAGGAATCTGGTGCCCGTGCACTGACGAGCACTCGATGGGAGGGAGCGGAGGTTGTAAAAATTCAAAATTTGACTGAGTCAACTCGATCTGCCAGACTTCCCGACTGCAGCTTTAATAACCATCATATAGGTATTAAATTCAAATGATGAATGTGCAGCCAATAATAATTGACAATAGTGACAAAAAATGTATCCAATCATCAGCTTCTACTCCACAATCTGCGTGAGGTGGGAGGTATTTTTGCTGTTTACCATGTCTTTCGTCAATGTGATTTAGTCGCTTCCATGGATCAAACTTGCACAGGCAACCGGTTATGTACATGAGAGGTATTCCATCAAACTCGCTAAGCGCAAAGCCGGGCTGATTTCGATAAGCCTCGCTACCTTTAGCGAGAGTTGTGTTCCATCAACGTGACTTGACGCACTCTCTGCTAAGTAACCATGGGAATTTATCCGACCAAATTAGCCTGCCCCGGGGCAGGCTAACCATTAGGCTTACTTTAGCGGGGGTTTCAGAGAAGTCCGTCTGTCGGAAACAACTGTACCAGCAGAAGGTTCCGCCAAGCCTAGTCCTCGTGATCTCGTCACGTGAAAGACCAAAAATTAAGTCCAAGTCCAAACAGACTATATTTTCAGCAAGTGTCTCAGAATACATGCTTGCAATTAAAAAAATATGAATAAATCCTTTATTTTGTTTAAGACCGACTGGCCTCATGTGTGTTTTTTTTTTTTGCTTGTATAATTGTCTTTAGATCAGAGAATTAAACCAACATTATACCTTAACTATGATAAATATGTCATACAACTTCCCCAGAACCCAAATATAACTTGCAAAACCATGATAGGCATAAAGATGTTATTATATAGATCCCAATGACAAAGGCATTGCTGCATGCAATTTTCAGCCACATAAATTCCTTTCAGGTGAGTTCATTAATAGGTTCATTGAACGTGTTCATTGAATTGTTGAGATAAATGTGTTGGTCAATGTAGATGCATTTCCTAGGCCTATCTAAAAAAGAGAGAGAGAGAGAGTGTTCCGGCTAAAGAAAGACATTTCTCAAACTTCCATAGTCGGGAATTGAACCGTGGCCGGCCACTTGCAAAGCCGGCGCGTTACCTCGACACTATCCTCACGTTCAAGAAATCGTAGTCAGTGTTATATTAGAACATGTTACTCTTAACGGTACTTCCGTATTAAATCGCTCGGCAATTCTTGCCCAAGCAGCCTCGTGATTTTTATTTATCACTACAGTATTCCCTTTTTCGGTTATGACGGGTTTGTACTAGGGCTGTCAAAAGATTGATTTTTTTAATCGCGATTAATCGCATTTTGTCCATAGTTAACTCGCCATTAATCGCAAATGAATCGCATTTTTTGCCACATTTTTTTTCTTCTAAATGTACCTTAATGTATTTTTTTCATATTCTTAATACTTTTAACAACATAAGGGCAAATATACTTGATTTATGAAAATGTTTATTTAACACTTCAAGTATCCCCTTACCAAAACATGGGATCAAAACAGGGTTATAAGAATATATCACAAACAATTAAAGTGAACATGTCACAGGAGATAGTGTAACAGGAGATTAGTACAGTTAGGATATAAGTGGCTTGCAAGTGATATCTCAGACTGGACATACTTCTATGGTAGCTCATTTCATACCCACAGTACGGCAGATGACTTTGGTCTTATCGACTGAACCATCTGGCAGTCTTTTGAAGGTGAATTTGCCGTTTACAAATCGGACCTGTGGACACGCACCCGCAAGGTCGTGTCCACAGGGGCGATTTTAAACGCGTGTGGACGCGCCGCTTCCCAGTATTGTACGCTTGGTGGGCTGCCACTAGAGGATGATTGACAGGCACTCTCCTTCAAACAACAAATTTTTGCGAGCGTTCGCGAGCGTTCCCGAGGCGGCGAGTCGAGCCCGGCGCCTCTGATTAACATAAAGTAGATTCGACTTCAACTTTAGGCAAATGAGGAGCGGACAACTCGCGCGCCGTCTCTCGACATTCGCCGCAACGCTACCAGAATGCATTGCACGGTTTTTCACATAGACAATGAACGGGACGCGGGGAAACACCGCTGCCTGTGGACACGCACCTTCCCTCTGGATCAAGACTACAGGTGCCACCGACGGCCAGAAATCATAAATCATCAAATCATCAATACCGAGCGTTAATCGCGCGTTAAAAAAATTAACGGCGTTAAGAGGATGTTGCGTTAACGCGTTAACTTTGACAGCCCTAGTTTGTACTCCTCGTACAGTTCCATCAATATTTTTTGCTTTGGTCTTTTCTGCCATTTTGTCTATGATTCGACATTCGCGATTCTGGGCTGGCTTCATATCCCATGAACGCGTGTAACACAAGAGAACTTTAACCTGGCTTGAATAAGCCTCAACAAGGCGCGGCTGAAATGGGTTAATGGAATGGGTTTAGCCGCAAGTGGAAGTTGGCGTTAGTTCTAACCAGGCTTAGCTAGGTAAGCGCCGCCTTAATTAGCGAGTTTGGTGGAATACCCCTATGGATAGCGATAATTGCCCGTAAGATGCCCATGAGGGTGCCACATTTCTTTTCAATAACAAACACCAGATAGCCACTTCTAAACTGCATTCTTTGCATTTCCTTAAATACAAGATCAATAACACATATCACATTACAGTTCAGATACAGTTCAGCTTGTACCAGAATTGAGCAAGTAGCTCAGGCTAGTACTTGCTAACACTCGGACTCACGCTAAACACAGCAAGAAAAGAGCAAACACTAGTGATGTTACGAGATGCGCGGAGGCTTCGAAGCATGTGTCGAGTAATGGAGGGGGCGTTTCCGCGAAGCGCGTATCAAGGCTTGCTTCATTTAGGGGAGGGGCCAAAAATGGTGACGTCCGAAGCCTCGCTGCCCGGCTGTACCACGTGACTGCTTCGGGAAGTGGTTCAGAGTTTGCCGCGAGGTTTAACAGCTATATAGACCCCTCAGGCTCCATTCAAAATGTGGGTTTTGAAGCAGAGTTGCGGTCAGTTGAGAGTTTGGATAGTTTGGGGAGTTTGGATACTAGAGGTTGAATAGCGTTTTTATAGGAGAGAGAGAGAGAGAGAGAGAGAGAGAGAGAGAGAGAGAGAGAGAGAGAGAGAGAGAGAGAGAGAGAGATGATTTTACCATTTGGGGAAAATTTACACACACAGAAAACATTCAAACAATGTATTATACACATATGTAATAGTTTATGTACAGAAACTATATCATCACGGAGCAGCTGGTGGCGCAGTGGTTAGGGCACCTGCCTCATGACAGATGCTCAATGTCCTTGACGCGGTGATCACAGGTTCGACTCCCCGCCCGGGATCAGTTTCCCCCAATGTCTTCTCTCTATTACCACACTGTCTGTATAGAATAATATAACAGCTTCAATGATCTTTGAGTAATTATTTGGTTATCCATGTTTTGTAATTCATAGTCATTCCCAACAGACATAACAGACACAAAAATTCAATGCATCACACATTATGTGGTTCAGATACAGCTGCCTGTGATTATACACTTGGCCAGTAGGTGGTATCGTGTGCACATGAAGCTTCGAGAAATGAACCCTTTCTTGAACCAATTGGCTCAAGTGGTTCGATGCCTCATGAGGCTTCATCTCACCATCACTAGCAAACACTAAAGAGTCAATATTCACTCTACCACATTGAACTGAGGAACCGATCTGGCAATGAGTAGGAGGGAATCCAGAGGCTTTATGGAGGGTTGATTGCTGATTGAGATCACCTGCTGCTGCCTGTGGAGAATAGGCCACGCCCACATGCACAGGGGGAGAGAGACAGGAGGAAAATACAGACGGGATAACAACACACACAAAAGGGAGAGGGAGGGCCTGCCGTGATATGAATCTTGACATTTCAAAGGGTCCAATTATCTACCTTTTGAGCTTGACAAACGCCATCCCTGATCGATTAGTTAAGCTTTCAGAGCCAGCGAGGGGGTGGAGCTCGGATCTCACCAACCGTATTCTCTGAGTGTTGATTCGCTGACAAAAAATAAATGGCTCATGGTGCAAATGACATTTTGGTAGATGAGCTTGCTGAAATATTACATCCCATCCATCCATTTTCTACCGCTTATCCAGTATTCAGGGTCGCGGGGGGGCTGGAGCCTATCCCAGCTATCATTGAGTGAAGGCAGGGTACACCCTGGACAGGTCGCCAGTCTATCACAGGGCCGACATGTAGAGACAGACAACCATTCACACTCACATTCACACCTACGGGCAATTTAGAGTCACCAATGAACCTATCCCCATCCTGCATGTCTTTGGACTTTGGGAGGAAGCCGGAGAACCCAGAGAGAATCCACACTTACACGGGGAGAACATGCAAACTCCACACAGAAGGAACCCGGGGCCAACCCGTGAATCGCACCCGGGAACCTCTCGCTGTGAGGTGACAGTGCTACCCACTACACCACCATGCAGCTCCTTGCTGAAATATTTCAAAAGAAAAAAGATGATGGACATGGAGAGGAGAAGAATCAAGCAGAGATTCAGCAGGTAAGCTGGTCATGTAATGATTTATGTTCAGTTGTTTGTTAGCAAAAAGAAAAATGTTACCCCAGGCTACCTCTTTATTAAAGATGGACAGTGTACCCTCCACCTGATGCCTCACTTAAATATGAACTTGTCTTACCAATGTTAGCAGGTCAAGGCCTACATGCAATTTTAATGGAGATGTCATGTCATTGTGATTAGCCTACCATGTCATTATAAGGCTGCAGGTGTTTTTTTTTTTAACACAGCCTACCTTTGTTTTAGATAGAGGACACACAGACACACAAAACTCTAGGGAGCTGGGGGGGGGGGGGGTGTTATTATTATATTATATTATTAAATTATTATTGTACAGTTTGAAAAAGTGTTTCCATTCTATACATTTTTTTCATAAATGAGAGTTTATAGTTTAAGAGTTTAAGTAAATAAGTACTATTATGTAAAAAAAAAAAATAGGGTTAGGGTTGTCAAAAAAAAATTGCCATGCACGCGCCCACTACCATTTTCCAGTGTCTCACTCCAGCCAAAGTCCCAAATTTGGCAAACCTGTCTATGGTCAGTAAGAGAGAGAAATCATCAAGGCCTCAAATAAGCAGGTAGAACAGAGCACAAATCAAAAATCTTCAGGGGGATTTATAAATAACATTACCTAGCTTTTTTTATTTTTACGAAAATGTTTCTTGCAACATGTTGCATATCTGTTTAGTATTTGATTACTTTATTTTTTATAAGTACTCTGCCAGAACCTGGTGTGGCCATGCACAATGCAGGCTAGATATCTGTTTACATAAATATCACTCTCATTCCACTTGCCTGTCTCCTTAGATTCATTATCAAATCTACACATCGAAATCTTTGAGGAAGCGTGCCCAAGAAACGATGTTATAGAAAAGTGTGTAAGCAAAATGTGTAATATATTTAATTTAAGTGTATCCATTTATTACCAGAGGTAAAAAAAAAGTTGTGTTTCAAGTAATGGTCAGGGAAAAAATGCAACGTGGATAAACTCCTAGCTGTCATATCATGTGCATACCAACAAATAAAATCAAGATTTCTATTGCTTTCACCTCAAATACAGAAATCCCTATTTGACTCAGGGCACTCTTTTACAGTCCTAAAATATGTCCAATAATACTTATCAAACAATAGGAAATTAGTATCAAAGACCTACTGATCACTGTTAATGAAATAATTATGATTATGTTATCCTGGGAGAGAAACTGAGAGACAGAATTTCTCCATGACAAGATAGTGAACGGTGGGTTCAGGCAATAGCTGTAAGTGCTACAAAGAATCCTGCTATGTCGATCGACACATGAGCGGATAATCTCTGTCAATGTCAATCTCTGAGGTGTCTTAAAGCTGCATTCTCTCTAGTGGCCACCAGGGGGAAACTCCTCTCTGATTCTGTAGAAGTCTATGAGAAAATAACCCTACTTCTCATCTCAGTAAACATTGTAAACATGACTTTAAGGTCTAAATCTCTAGTTTCAAGTCTTCTTCAATCCAGAAATGTTCATTTAGTAGATTATGGTCCATTTAGAGTAAAAAAGACCAGAAATCAGGGGATGCTTTGCTGTAAAGTTGTACCCCTTCACTTTTTCAAATGCAGGTAAACGTTAAAATAAAACCCCTACATTTCTGAAAATTGTGTAATTAAAAAATACTTAATTATGGGGTTGGTGTGGGGTAAATGAAAAAATGTACAATCAATTTTACCTCCAACCACCATTGGTGTATTTTTACCCCTCATAGAAACCGCTGTGGACAGCCGCTGTCAGCTATCAGCTGGGCGAGCTGTCAGTGGTCCGGTTGCTTAGCAATGCTGTCTTTTGACAATCAGATGTCATAGTGTGTGTGTATATATGACCATGTGTGTGAAAAATTCTGTTAGGCTGTTTCTCCCATCACTGTAAGGGTGCACTCACACGACACCATCCGTACCGCGCCCAGGCACGATTGAGCGTAAGTTCCGGAGTGTTTGGCCAGTGTGCGCTTCCCCCGGCACGCTTGAGTACGATCCATGCATGAGCACATGCACAGGTACGCAATGTGGACATGATGTTGGCATTAATGGATCAGCCATCCTTCTCATTATTGCTCAGTGTTCAACTCGGATCTCCCCCAGCCGCTATCGAGCCGATTTATGACTGGAAATACGGTTGATGAGTGTGTGGGACAGATGGATCCTAGGTTGGGCTTGGGGCTTCAGACTTGTAGTGTGAACAGTACTGGACCGGTACTTTTATAATAAAGATGCCGCTGTGTGTCTCCGTCTAATATCTGCTCTGCTTACGAAGTCCGCCTGCGATCGTTCGCGCTCACATGCGCTGATGCAGGTGTTGACTAGAAATATGTGCAGGAGTAAGTAATTGTAATTGTAAGTAATATTCTGTGTTCGCCATTGTGATGACTTTGAGACAGCGCTCCTTGAAAACAACATCAAGCCATACATGATGACGTATGTACAACAGGCAGGTTTGGGCTGGAGCAGTGTAAGTGCAAGCCGGCATGGGATCGACTGGTCCTGGTGTGAGTGCTCCCTAAATTTTGTAATCCAAAATTCTGACTTAATTTTAAATAAATTAATTCAATCCTGTTTTTTAATTGCCTTTCCTTATTTTGTTTCTTATTATTTTTAACTCTCTCCGGGTTCTCCGGCTTCCTCCCACAGTCCAAAGACATGCAAGATGGGGATAGGTTAATTGGTGACTCTAAATTGCCCGTAGGTGTGAATGTGAGTGTGAATGGTTGTCTGTCTCTACATGTCGGCCCTGCGATAGACTGGCGTCCTGTCCAGAGTGTACCCTGCCTTCGCCCAATGACAGCTGGGATTGGCTCCAGCCCCCCGCGACCCTAAAATACAGGATAAGCGGTAGAAAATGGATGGATGGATGGATTATTTTTAACTTTAAAATGAGTTCTTGTTTGTATGTAGTTCATTGAAGTTATTGAAGTATTTTGAAATGCTTGACTTTTTCATCTGTATTAAAGAGACAGTGTGTAGGAATTACTCCCATCTAGTGGTGAAATTGTATTTTGCATTCAAACGAATAGTGCTCTCTAGCGCGTCGCTTTGTTGCAACTACGGTAGCTGTTATGTACCAAGAAGCTATGACAACATGTCATCCAAAACCACTTCACTAGTAAGTAATTACTCCTGGAGCAAGATAGTGATTTATGTTGCCATGTTGATATTGGTTTAGTTTTGGTAGCCTTCCATTAGTAGCCTATAGCATCAGCTAACAACTAAACACACAACAAACACAAACAAATGTAACTAAAGCGCTTATATTGCTCTACAACACTGACTGTTAAAGGCAAGTGGTCGTCCACCACGGGCGAACAACAAAGCTCGGTAAAAGTCTTCTCTGGGAGCTCCAGGGGGAACAGCGGGACATGGGTGCGTCAGTATCCGAGATCTGTGCCCCACAGGCGAAAAAAAAAAGTCAGTCAAAATCACTTTCCACTCCAGGGGGGAGAGCCGGTCCTGAGCACGCACCGTACGTGTCTGGAAGCGCCTCTCACTGATGTGATCTTCTTTCATTCATGCTGGCTCTGAATGAAATCGCGTTTAGGTGTTTTGTCCCTCTCCGGCGGTTATAGTCTTCAAAATGGCGGAACGACATGGAAGCCTACTGAGGACTTACCCGTCCAATGTAAATACAAATAAGAAATACTTTGCTTACGAGGATGAATCAGATTATTGGCAGAGGTAATTACACACTTATGAGGACCTATTTATGAATGAAGATAATGATTTTAGCTAATAAATAACTTAAAATGTTACACACTGTCCCTTTAACACTGTATATAATGGATCCGGAGTATTATGGAACTTCTCCCCCAAGAGGCTATAAGCTTCTGGCTCAATGATAAACCATTTAAGTTTTTTCAAATCTGGGACCCCTTTCTAGAATATATTGGAGATGATGGGGCCCAGGCTCTCCGGAGTGGTCTCTGCGGCCTGGCATGGACTGAGGTTTCAGGATGCATTCCTAGATCTTGATGTGCTATCTATGTTCATATGTTTCATGCTGTACTGTCAAAGCCAGAAATAAATAAATAATAATAAATAATAAATAAATCTCCCCCCCCCCAAAAAAAACACTGTATCCTCTAGAGGCCCAAGCTGTTTTTTTAAATGCATTTTTTTTTTCTCTTTGCTATTTGGGCTTATTGGAACCTAATTAGAATAAAAACTAAGCATTGTCTTTTGATATGATGTACTTTTGGAGGAAAATGATGTCCACATATGTGGATTTTTGTCCCGAATTTCCATAAAACACAATTAAGTCACCTTTGTGTAATACAATGAAAACTTTTTATTTCCACCTTGAACACAGCAGTTTTTTCCTAACTGCTTTTGCATGTATTGATAACACATACACACACATTTTTGAACATGTTTTGAATATCGGAGAGTAAAAACAACATGGAAACATTGCATTTTTGTCCCTTTTGGACAGTTAAAACTACTGCATGGATCATTTGAAAAGCTGCAAACAGATGCAGGATGACATTGTATGCCTGTAACAAAATATAAAACATTCAAATAATTCTTTTTTAAATTGTCACAGTTCCATCAGGCTACTAATGTGTTTTGAACGCCATAGTTAAAAAACAAAACCTTCACAGAATCTGAAAAAGAGTTGGAGGAGGAATGTAAGTAATCACCGAAGCTCACACTCACACCCACACACACACACCCAGCCACACACACACATACACACACACACCCAGCCACACACACACACACACACACACACCCAGCCACACACACACCCAGCCACACACACACATACACACACACACACCCACACACACACACACACACACACACACACACACACACACACAGTAATAATGTCACAAAGAGTACATGTAAACTGTAGGAACATGTAGACACCTTGAAAATCACTGCCACCTATTTGTGAAAGGCTAAGTAACAGTTGCGTTCGGTTTGCAAGCACAAGAACACTTTGCAGGTCACACAACGCACTCGGGTTCTTCCGGTGCAGCCTGGTTGTCTGCAGCGCATCGCATTCTTCAGGCCAATCATCTCTGGGATTACATTTTACCCATTTTACCCATGTAAGCAAATTAGGTGTATAATTGGTGCATAAAATACTTGAATCTGTGTGGACGTTTACATGAAATTTGAAGATTTACCCTCAAGGCCTGCTAAAAAACTAACAATTACCTTGTTTGGACTCGCCCTTTTTCTTTTTTTTGGTTTGGCCCGGTCCTGGTGTTGGCTCCTCAGAGTCATCTTCTGAGCTATCAGTCTCAATCGTTTCAGTTTGACGTCGACGTCTGACAGTGCGGGATGAACCTGTCCCTGTACTCTCTGTCCCTGTCAATGAACCTGTCAACAAGTGTTGTAAATACGCATTTTGCCTCCAATCCTTCACATAGCCCTGAGGCCCTAACTACATAACATAAACCAAAATCTACTGGGTCTTGGCTAACCATTATCTGCACCACGGGGACGTTTACGTCCGCTGCTGTGCTCAGTGGGCTCAGGAATGGGGTCCTTCATCATCACTATTGTCACCCTCATCATCACTGCTGCTTTGCTCCTGTGGTGATGGTTGGTAATTTTCATCCAGGATGGGATCATCGTTGTCAGACAAGTCCAAATCTGAGTTGTCTCCATCAATTAACCCAAGTAGCTCGAGAGCTTTTTGCACAGAAAAACGCTCTGGAAATAAAAATGTGACAAAATCAAATACAAATCAATGTCATTCATGTAGTTATGCATTATTTATTTGCAAATTTCAATGGTACTGTACAATGTATTTAGTGATTGAATTGTTATTTATTACATTTAAACAATGTACAGCTTTTTAGTTGCACCAGAGATACTCATTTTCTCATTTTACATGTATGCATGTTTACTAGCATAATTAGCTTTTTCGAGGAGTGTCAGTCCATAAGTACACATACGTGTACTTCATGTTTAGCGACATGCAAGTTCTTATTTTTACACTTTTTAAAAAAAAATTGGTTGCCATGACAAATGTCCAACACTTCTATAAATATCTAAATAAGAAAAAGACATAAAATGAGACAGGAATTCTTACCTGGTCGATGTTTGTGTCTGAAGCTGCCACTTGAATCTTCCCTCATGTTCGACGCCATGTTGAATTTTTACCGTAGACTGTAGACAGGTGGCAGTGTAAGTGCCCACGTACGTGTCCATAACACCCCCAATTCAGCAGTGAACACGATTGTGGACATAAGAGCTAAAAAGTGCTGTCCACGCATGTGACCGCTAAGTCTTAGGAGGGTATATAATAATTGCAAAATCGTAGTTGTTATTTTGTCAAAACTTGGTTATTATTATATTTAAATTATTATAAGGAAATTAACATATTGTCTTCATCATGTAGATCAAAATGATTCTAGTGTTAAAACATGTTTTTTTTTTCTCACAAATTATTGGGCAAACTGCTCCACTCTCTGTTCCTGAAACTAAGGACCATGTCTTTTTGTTTTTTTGTTTTTTGGCTTTGCTAGGTATTTTATTTATTTGCTAGGTATTTTATTTATTTGATAGTCCTTATGTCATTTGACATTGTAGTTATAATGCTGATTCATTTATGATATTGATTCATTAATGTTATACAGTACAATTATGCTCCAAGCCATATTCAATTAAATTTTCTTTCTTGTGACCCAGACTTCCCTTTCTATCGATGCAACTATCGCTACACCATCAGCAGTCACTCAACTCACAAACAGCTTTGTTACATAGGGCAATCCTTGTGCAGGAGTGGACTAAACCATTTAGCAGCTTCTGTAAGAGGTGACAGTGAGACTCCACTTTTCTTTTTTTAATATACAAAGTTCAGTCACTCAAACGTCTTATTCAGTTTATTTGTACTTACAACATCATTATTTTATGAATAAACAATTGCAAATAAAAAACAACTTTTCATCCCAGGCTTTTCAATACAACGCCCCATCTAAATCCATTTCTTAGGTGGTGGTGGAATGTGGAGTAGTGCCACTCAGACGTGAATGAGGTCAAGCTCATCACAAAGTCATCCAGGGTGCAGCAGCCCTGAAACCATCTTCTTAGTCTGGTTCGTCTCTATTCAGGAGCATGTAGAATCAGAATGCACCTGTCACATAGTCCAAGCTGTCTTGAGGACACTCCAGGAGTGTTTGAGAAGTGTTGGCAGCCCACTGCTCCCAGTGCACACTCCTTATTCCACGGGAGCAGACTACTGAAGCATCTGTGGGTGTCAGTCACCTGGTCTGGTCACACAGCATCTGTCAGCCTGCAACCAGTAGCAGACTAAAGTGCTGCTGATACACTATTCTCTCAGTTCCGCCTCATCTGGTAATGAAGCAGCAGGGCATTATCACCCCCCCTCCGAGGACACATCATTTGGGAGAATGACAATTCTGAGAGTTTCTCTGACAGTCTTACCATGAAGACATAAACAGCTGTCCTTTATTAATATTGAATTACAAAGCTAACTTTGTTAACAGCTTCACACCAGAATCCAGATGTATCCAGATCCATGCTCGGTGTGCCGCTCTGCTGCTTGTGTTCATCAGATCCACCGGAACTCCAGGCTTCACAACCGTAGTCCACAAATCGTTGACTACATCCACTTCTTATATACAGTTTATGGTTGATCCAGAGGGAGTCAAGGCACCCTGGGTTGCTGAGATTTGAACTGCCTGAGTTCAAGCTAACTGTTAACTGGGGTTCCATCTCCCTGAGCTGTTGGACCCCATCAGCTCAGTGAATCAGCCTTCCGGCAGCAGGGAGGACGTAGCAAGTCGTTTTCTCCTTTCTGACACTTTGGATTTAATTCAACGAAAAATTGACTATGGATATATTCTGACCAGATTTTCAAAATGCACTTTTTTGACAATGGAGACTGACCAGAGAGTGTTTATTCATTCATCTATGTGAAGACATTAAGGAAACAAATTGAACTTTGCCTATTGGAATTGTATTTGAGATGCACTGGTGTGAATGAGCGTGATGGCTTTACGGGATATTCAGTTCCACAGCAGGATGTCACCCTCACTGAGAGAAAAGTGACAGCCAGAGGAGACACAATGACTTATCTTTTCCTGTCAGGTCACATGACATTCTGCTCTATTTTAATGGAACATCCGATCTGTATCTGTGATACCTTTCCCATATGGCTCTGTGACTACCTCCACCTCATCATATGTACATATACTCTGTCATGAATATACATCCCAATAAAATGACAGGTGGTGCAGCAGAAAAGCAACTTTTTAGTAAGTTCAGTGCCATCTTAAGAAGGTAAGTCACAGCAAAGGAGTGGCAGGAAAGACCTGTGTGATGAACAGTGTGGATAGTCATCAGAGAACTGAAACATGGAGACATACTTATCAAACATACTCTGATGTAGGCTAATTTGTGCTATAAACAATGTTTTTCCATACAACAAAACTGCATTCTGAATTACATTTCATTTCATTGTTACTTTTGAAGTTTCACAAATAAGTTTCCAATGAGCCCAGGGATTTCTCTGTTGGTGGACAGGTTAAAAAAAAACCTAGGACCTTCACCCGGGGCACTGCTGTTCATGTCCTGTGTGTGTGTTTGTTTTGTTTCTCTACTACATTAACTATGTGTTTCAAGCTGATCACAAACTGTAATCAGGGAGAAAATACCTTGAAGGAGGGTTGGCCACCGAGCATCCACATGTATTTCACTCACATGTTCCTGCCAATGGGGAATGCTACAAACCCCAAAATGTATTTTGCATGCAAAAACAACCTGCCACTCAACAAACTGGGAATAACTGTTCTTCTATTTCTAGCTGCAGAAAAAACTGCATGGATACAACAATTTCTAATGGACTTAATGAAGTAACAAATTAAAAACACAACAGCAGCTCTAGACCTATAAATCAGGGGAAATAAGCCACGCTGATATGCTTATACAAAATGCAGATCTATAAGCTCACTGGCTGAACAGATTTATTAGTAGCTTTTAAAAGAGGTTCTTTTAACTGAACAAATGGGTATGGTGTGCATGCTGACAACATTTCTGACGTTATTGCTCCTCAGAGGTGAAATCCAAGAAGACAGACTGTAAAGCCACATAGTCATTGTAATATAAGGCTTGCACATTTATCTCAAAACATTTTTATAAGTAGTAGTTTGTGCTGGGTTTTCAGACGTGTATGTATGGCTGTAGGCCACAGTGTTATTGATGTATCTGGTCTGTCAGAGGAGCCTGTATTGTAAGGAAAGCTTACCTGCAGCAGCTCTCACAGCAATACAGTTCACACAGTAGTGTGTTTGTCACAGCAGCAACCAGCGCTGCAGAGCTGACGGTGAATGCTGGGAAGTACGGGAACGTCCCTCTAATCTGTTTCATCTGGTCCCAGGTGGGACAAACACTGGATTAAAAATGCCCCCCCGTCTCTCCATTCATCTAGCGGTAATAAAGCCCTTGGAGAGAGAAGTGAGTGCTTTTAAGCTCCACCATGTCTTCCTCTTTGTTTACCACCCTTATTAAAATGCAGGAACTTCCACAGACTCGTTGTATAATAAACACATGGACACAATGGAAATCACTGTACAGCTGCATGAACATTTCATTCCAGCAGCCTCTATTATTGTCTCTGTTCTCTCCTCTAATATCAGGGCTGGAGGCACAGAGACCTCTTGTCCATTGATTTGTGTGATAATGAGTCTCATTGATCTCCACTGAACATAATGTGGGCATGTGTACATACAAGGATTATGCCTTTACCAATTTACTAATGCACGGTCATTTATCACAAATGGAATCCATCAATTCCGTCTGCTAAACGAAGGTTCAGGTCATGGTGGACGCTGGGTGCCCAGATATCCTCCCACTCACCCTACGAAATCTACAAGATTCCAAGCCAGATGGAATATGAACTTCCTGTATTTGGGCCAATCCCTCCCCCCTTCCAGTGGGAGTCACACTCACAGAAGCGCTCTTCTTGAAGGTTCTTCTATTAAATACAGCAGCAGGCTTCATGACAAAAAATTCCCTCTCTATAAATAAATATATGAATATTGTATTGATCTCCCGGTAAATTGAGTGATGTTCATTAACTGTATATAAGACGTGGACATAGTAATACTGACTGCACCAATTTTTTTTCTGGACTGCGTTTTTTAAGCCTTAATTTCTGTATTTTTGCCATTGCCATCTTGGAATTTTTGCAACCAACAGACTAAAGTGACCATATTTAGACTGCAGAGGAATAACGGGGGGGATCTGGTGAACCCACCACCGTCGAGCAGCAACCTTACTGAATCTGGATCCATCTGGCTTCTGGATAATTCAAGGTCAATTTCACAGCTAAGAGGAAATCTTAGAACCTAATTGCATTTGTAGTGACGGTAGCGAGGCTGTGGTAGTGACCTGTCAATCACAAGCTCAAGCATTGTCGTTTATTTGACTCTTAATGGGACCTTAATTTACTGGATGAAAGTCACGTATCCCTTTTCCACCAACACAAACGGTGCCAGTGCGGGGCTGGAGCCTAAACTGGAACCAGTTCTTCATGTTTTCACATCCAAAGAACCGGATATGTGCCAGGAAACTGGTGCAAGAGTGACACCAAAGCCTCGCTGGTCTATGTGGAAGAAAACTCTTCAGGTCCAATTCAGTGGCTGGTTCAAATGAGGTTTAATCACTGACAGTGGAGAAAAGACAATGTCGCGGTTGCCACACAGCCCAATCTGCAATGATGTGAGGCAAGAGACAACTTATACAGAACCAAAGGGGCAGGTCTAAACAGTGGATTTACATAGATTCAATACGCGTCTCACCGAGGGGAAGAGACTTCCTGAGACAACATAAAGGTGTGACTTCCCTCGGAACAGCTGGGTTCTTTCTACATAGTGTCACAACAGGGGCCATTCATGAAGGCCTTGATCAAGTATGTGAGGTGAAGGTGTTTCGGGGACGGTCCAGGAAGGGGGACAGACCAGAGGTTCTTTTCATCAACATGACAAGGCTTACATACAATGAATGCAGCTCAGCAAGACATTTGATGTTTAGAGAGAAAGGAACATTATACCAAAACCAAATAAGAATTCTAAGGTAACACAATTTCTTCTACATCTACAACCAAGAACCAAGTTACGTCAGGTCCGTAAGTTGAACCTTCCAAAGAACAGTGAGTCCGGGTTTGATGGAAGCCTAAACTTTTAGCAGATTGGACGTATGAAATATTTTTGTGGCTGTCCAAACCATGAATAGATGTTCTGCTCCCTCCAGCCATTTCTCCAGTCTTCCAATTTCAGTTTCACCCCAATCTTTGGGCTTTATGAATCTGCTTCATAAACCCTAATGTAGGGGCCACAGCCCCACGATTCTCGGATGTGACTTCTCAACGGACGAAAGATGAACTATTCACCTTTAAAAGATATACAGACAAAGGTCCCCTCGCAGCAGATGAGTAAACATTCTCCTTCAGGTCACTGGACCGACCTGGGGCCCGTTTCACAAAGCAGGTTTAGTGAAAACCTTGAGTTAGTTAACCCTGAGATGAGGGAAACTCTGGTTTTTCGGTTTCACAAAGCCAGTTCAGCATAAATCTGAGTCAGTTACCTGGGTAACATGCTCCGTGAAACTAACCTGCTCGCTAGCAGGTTTGCTTCAACAAACCCTGAGTTTCTCCCTACATGTCTCCGCCTTTTTCCGGAATCTGAACCAACTCTGAAAAAATGTGCCGTCCTTTCATCGTCAACCTAATCGATACGGAAATAAAAGTGATTCTAGCAGCTTTGCGTCGGGAGAGGATTTTGATTACCTTTCCTTTCAATCACATTAGATATTATCTAAACAATATTCTCCGACATTTTCAACATTTCATATCGCGGACATAATCCGCAACCAGATTCATTGCGGAGGTAGTGTTTTTGCGAACGGGAGATTTATGAAATGTTTAAATACATTTCTGTGTTGAAATACCTGCTTATATTTACTGTTTAATATGTTTATTTAAATATATGCCTTAGTCAACGTATTTGCGCAATATTCTTATGCTTAATTTTCAACTGAAGCCACTTTCTTTCTGTGCCTGGGGGATTATACCCAATAAAAATAATGATTTATGTGTTGCGCTACTTTGTGATTTACGGGGATCGAACCGCTGTCGCCAGCACTGTGGGCGGCGTTGCTAACCATTACACCACCGTGACGCTGTACAATTCTGAAAATAAACACTTTTTACCTTTAGATCAATAGACTGTTTCATTCAGTTATACACGTTAGATCGGGCAGTAAATGTCTGCCACGCCAACTATCACTACTTTGCTGCAGTTACGGTGCTCCGCTTTCTCAGGATGAGCTCGTTTTCTACATAAACACTCGGTAATATCTAATGACGCTCTCCCCGTTGCCATGGTGAATCGTAGTATCGGAGCTCCATTGATGATGGCTTTGTCGAGTCGGCAGGCACGCGCATAACTCAGAGTTTACATACTCAGAGTTGAGTGAACTAATTCAAAACCGCTGTTCTGAAACCGAAAACTCAGAGTTTCCCATCTCAGAGTTGTTCAACTCAGAGTTCAGGGTTAGGTTCAGAGTTTGTTGAACCTCCTTTGTGAAACGGACCCCTGGAGGAAATGGAGGCCGCTTTATGGCTCGGTTAGAGGATTACGAACCCTTAAATCATCTACAAGTTCTCATCGCACCCCCGAACGAGGATGACCAGACCTTCAGAGTCACCAGACTTTGAGGCACCTAAACACCTGATTAACACCTTTGTTTGACAGAGAGCCTCGATTGAAGTATAAAGGATAAACACCTTATCTCTTCCTCACCATTTGCTCTTAAGTCATGTTGAAGACCCCTTCTTCCCCTCTGGGAGTCATAAACTAATGACCTGGGGTCCGTTTCACAAAGCAGGTTTAGTGAAAACCTTGAGTTAGTTAACCCTGAGATGAGGGAAACTCTGGTTTTTCGGTTTCACAAAGCCAGTTCAGCATAAATCTGAGTCAGTTACCCGGGTAACATGCTCCCTGAACCTAACCTGCTCGCTAGTAGGTTTGCTTCAACAAACCCTGAGTTTCTCCCTACATGTCTCCGCCTTTTTCCGGAATCTGAACCAACTCTGAAAAAAATGTGCCGTCCTTTCATCGTCAACCTAATCGATATGGAAATAAAAGTGATTCTAGCAGCTTTGCGTCGGGAGAGGATTTTGATTACCTTTCCTTCCAATCACATTAGATATTATCTAAACAATATTCTCCGACATTTTCAACATTTCATATCGCGGACATAATCCGCAACCAGATTCTTTGCGGAGGTAGTGTTTTTGTGAACGGGAGATTTATGAAATGTACATTCCTGTGTTGAAATATCTGCTTATATGTACTGTTTAATATGTGAAATATGATTAAAATCATATGCCTTAGTCAACGTATTTGCGCAATATTCTTATGCTTAATTTTCAACTGAAGCCACTTTCTTTCTGTGCCTGGGGGATTACACCCAATAAAAACAATAATTTATTTGTTGCGCTATTTTGTGAACTACAGGAGTTGAACCGCTGTCGCCTGCACCATAGGCAGCGTTGCTAACCATTACACCACAGTGTCGCTCTGCAAACCTCAAAATGAACACTTTTTACCTTTCATTCAGTTATACACATTAGATCGGCAGTAATTGTCTGCCACGCCAACTATCGCTACTTTGCTGCAGTTACGGTGCTCCGCTTTCTCAGGATATGCTCATTTTCTACATAAACACTCGGTAATATCTAATAACGCTCTCCCGGTTGCCATGGTGAATCGAAGTATCGGAGATCCATTGATGATGGCTTTGTAGAGTCGGCAGGCACGCGCGTAACTCAGAGTTTACATACTCAGAGTTGAGTGAACTAATTCAAAACCACTGTTCTGAAACCGAAAACTCAGAGTTTCCCATCTCAGAGTTGTTCAACTCAGAGTTCAGGGTTAGGTTCAGAGTTTGTTGAACCTGCTTTGTGAAACGGGCCCCTGGTCTGCTGGCATGCAGAGAGAGGTCACATGAACTCTGCAGGAAATCATGTTCACATTTTTACCAATCCAAGAAAAGGATGAGATATGTGTTCAACATTAGTTTAAAACCATCCATAATCATCATTGAGGAATTATAAGCATACTGGCGAACTTCCCGTCGTTCTACGCCGAAGGAAAGAGAAGTTTACAAAATTGCTAAAAATTAACATTGTCATTGTAATGGACTTAACTACTGCACTCACGCAGTCAGACGAAAATATGTTTGCTCATTAGTCTGCCCGCATCACCAAGGACAAAATGCTTACTAAGTTACCAAACTTGTTTGGGCTAGCTTGATAGGTTTGCATTGTATGTGTTTGATCAAAGTTCCTTTCAGCTCTACCAAAAATTATTTGTACAGAGAAATGTTTACAGTTCATGTTTCATTTGTTTGACCTATCATTCTGTGTGAGAACTATGTGCAATGTGCCAACTTTGACCATAACGGCGAGATGGTGTTCAAAGGTTCTAGTCATAGGATTGCATTTCGTTTTGTTTAACAGTTTAAATCACAAAGATTTCGGGCTGTAACTTGAATGGGTCCCTCCTGGACACGCCCCCTCGGTCAGCATAAAATCTGCGTGTTACAGACACCCGTTGTTCTGGCCTCCCGGCTCTTGCCTCCCCGCTCGTGCCACCAGGTGCTGGCCATCCGGCCTTCGCTTTTGCTCTTACCCTCTTCAAGTTTCGTACTTTCTTAGTTCCCAATTTTTACTTCTTTCATTAGAATAGTTCGTTCGTCATTAGATTATTAATTTTGGCATTTTTAGCTTTTGTTTTTCCGCAAGCCTTTTTGATCAATGCTAACTCAACCGGTGGCACCAAAGATTTGGCATATTGACTCATGCTTATACCTAAGCCACCCAAGGGCTTAGGTATAAGCACTGGCCTTTATCGCCAAACGTGCTAGATGAGCTGTTAATCACATTTCCAGTTATATTTCTGGCGTTGTATCGGTGTTTTGTTTACATTTGTTATTGCTTTATTCACTTTTGTTTAATCCCCAGTAAATCAATAAATTCCCCTAAAGCATAAAGTCGTTGTCCGTGGATATCTCTTCTGTGCAGAATACAAAGATCCCTATTTCAAGAACTTATGATCTAAGAAAATGAGACTGATTTATTAAATGATATTGATTGATTGTTAATGAATTAATAAGTGGTCATTAGAGTCATTAACGTGAATTCTATAAAGTTCTGTATGACCAACAGATGGTGCCCCTTTTACGAGAGCAGGTATTAAAATTGTAGATTAATATACATTGATATACATATTTTAATATCGTAGTTTCCTTACATACACAGTTTACGTAGGTACCATTAGGTATTAACCTTGTTCTCCTACACTAAAATAGACACAGAAGGACAAAGGAGAAAGAGGCTGGAGGGAGGCTGAAGTAACTACAATGTAAACCTGTCCACATTGTTATGCTGTATTCACACCAAACGCAAAGCACATTTGTTTCATTTGCATAACGACACAAGTTGAAATATTTCAACTCAAGTGAGAAATTTGCCTAACAGCATTGATTTTCCATTGCTTTATCAGAAATATAGGAACCGAATGTTGTCTCCTGTGTCTGTGGTCCCCCAGAGGTCTGCGATAGTGTCTCATATTAATCCAGAGACCAGAACTGACTATGTGGAATGTAATCATCATAGCACACACACACACACACACACACACACACACACACAGGTAACACGTGCTATTGTTACAAATGCAAATATAACATATCTCATCTGATCAGAATAATTTGATTTCCCTCATTTGTTATTGCCAATTGAATTCCATCACTGAGGTAATGGGCGTTAACAGCTGACACAAAGTATACGACTGATATTGTCTTTCCCAGAGCCTACTGAGCAGAAACCTAATCATTATAGTGGGAGGAGAAGCAGCCAGCGACGGGCATAATGGAAATATACTAATGAGATAATTATTTCCTCCTTCTCATCCCGCACCCTCCCTTTCACCAACACTCACCATCACCAGCGCTCACTAATTATCTCCCATTTCTAAGAGATTACTGATTTATTACTTATCCCTCTGCATATCTGTTAGCTTCTCAGTCTGAAATGTTTGGGTTTGAGAACGTGTCATAGTAGCCGGAGCCATAATTCCTTCACTACATCACTGGCTTTTGTTACAGATTATATATCTGCCTAACTATCACGCTGGTCATGTGACTGAGAATAGGTCAGTAGCCGTTTGTTTTGATACACCGGCATAGACCAGCTGAATGAGTTTTCAAAGCCCGTCTGTCTAAACTCAGCAGGTGGAACAGGACAACCACATGACTGTACCCACCACTGAGGTCATAGTGGTCCAGGCTCATTGGATTTTTCATCCAGCCATCCATCCATTGTCTACTGCTTATCCTGTATTCAGGGTCATGGGGCGGGGGGTGGGGGGCTGTCATTGGGCGAAGGCAGGGTACACTCTGGAGGGGTCGCCAGTCCATCGCAGGGCCAACATGTAGAGACAAACAACCATTCACACTCACATTCATATATATGGGCAACATCGAGCAGGACTAGAACACGCTGACGTTTCAAGTCAATGAGTCCCAACATCACCAGGAGAAAGCTTTACAGCCTGACAGTGGCAAGTAAAAGCTGCCTTAACAGACTTAAGCCAGGAATCTCAAGCAGATCAGGATATTGGTTCTATCTATTTGATAGCGATATCGAATCCCAGGTATCTGTATCGGCACTGATAAAGAAAAATTTAAAAAATGATCCCAGTCTCAGGTGTGAGTGACACCAATGGAGATGAGTTTATTGAATGAACGAACCATGGATGCATGACATATTTCAGATGAGTGTATTCCTGATGCTGCGTATGTCGCACTTATTAATTAAAATCCAATCACTGACATGCAGTAAAACTTTGGATAAGTTGGGCCGTGAAGAATCCATCAGTCGGATCCTCTGAATCTGAGACAAGAAGGCTGCCTTTCTAGACTGCATCTGAAGGAGTCTTATCATAACCACTGGGACGGGGCCTTATTTTGGGGAAAAAATATATGGTAGTCAACAACGAGGGACATTTAATATTTTGATCCCATTTGAATCGTGATGAATTACACATGATGGTTATCAATTTTGCATGTCAAGAAAGTCCCATTTTGTTGTAGAACTCTTGAAGTTTAAGACTTTAAAAATACGTAATTAGAAAGAAGACATACCCAAGAGTGTGGTTAATGATGTCTGATGCCTGAGTGTACCAGGAAGTACTACCAGCCTGGCATCGGAGTGGATGACGCCATCATCTTCCTCCTTGACAGATCACTGTCCCACCTGGAGAAGCCTGGAAGCACTGTGAAGATCATGTTCTTTGATTTCTCCAGTGCTTTCAACACCATACAGCCTGTACTTTTGGGGGACAAGCTGGAGCTCGCGGGGGTGGATCAACACCTCATGACCTGGATCCTGGATTACCTCACCGACCGGCCACAGTATGTGAGGACTCGGGACTGTGTGTCAGACACAGTCATCTGCAGTATGGGGGCCCCACAGGGAACAGTCCTGGGCCCGGTTTCCCGAAGCCTTCTTAAAGCCTTCTTAATGCCACATCATTTGTAACCCCTACTTAGAGTTCCTACTTGACATTTTGCATGTTTCCTGAAACGTTCTTTGCTATGAATCTCTTTCGTACATCATAAGTTGCTAAGAGTGGTCTGGAGCGCTCTTAGAGCCTTCTTAGCTCTACCGTAGCGATGTTTCAAATGCGCTTGTAAATTAGGTAAAAAATGCCATCTTAATGAAGAAAATATCAAACAATTAATTTATATCAACAGTAGTGGTCAAAGCAAAGTATGTTCCCAGGCTACGCTCATCAATCGGCCAACACAAACATTCGTCAGCCCCCATGACGATGACAAACGTCAAATAACACACGAGAACAAATAAGATAATAATTCGAAATAATTTTGTCATACAAAAACTTTCCATACTCCAAAGCCACAAATAAATTATATTAAAAGTAAAAAACAGCAAAGTGGCTGGAACAAATGGTTTTAAGTCATTCATGATGAAAATAAAAATAAAATGCGCATGCATTTCATCACAAGGCTAAGCTTTACTTACAGTGTCATTTAATTAGCCCATTAGGCCTAGTCAATGTCAAGGCATGCACAATCCTGCAAGCAATTTGGGAAATTGGCACATCGACAAACAATTAGGGTGTGAGTGGCTGAAATGTCATAAATAGACGCCGGTGGCGGTTGTGAACGGTGGCAAAACTATGGCAGCTATACAACGCATCCTCGTGCTGAACCAAAGACGTTGCCGTCCTCGCAGCTGTTTAGTTGGGATACACAATTTCAGAAGGATAAACTTCAATCCCATGGATATATTGACCGACGCGGCTATATTGCAGAAGTTCCGACTACAACGGCAACAAATACGGCAGTTGCTTGACCTGATCGGGCCCACGCTTGCCGGACCAACGCGTCAGAACTTTGCACTGACTCCTGAAGTCCAGCTGCTGGCAGCGCTGCGTTTTTACGCAGTAGGTTGTTTTTTTGAAGTTGTGGGGGAAGGCCTTGGTCTGAGTACGGCTTCAGTGTGGAGATGTGTCCATGCGGTCACCAACGCCCTTTTGCGCCACACCAGGGATTTCATAAAAGTACCTGCCACTCGCCAGGAGGTCCAGGAGGTGCACCAGGGCTGCCATGCGCTCGCTGGAATTCCGAGGGTCATAGGCGTGGTGGACGGAACACTGCTCCCTATAGCCAACCCAGCCATGCTCGACCAGGCCTTCATTTCAAGAAAAGGTTACGCGGCCATCAACGCGCAGGTGGTGTTGGACCACAGAGGGCTCATCCTCGACCTGGTGGCGAAGTGGCCTGGCAGCACCCATGACTGTTTTGTCTGGGCCAATTCTGCGGTGGGTATAGACGCAGCGACAGGTGGATTTGGGCAGAGCGTGTTCCTTGGAGACAGTGACTACCCCCTCCGAACCTACCTCATAACCCCTGTCACAAATCCGCGGACACAGGCTGAGGAAGATTTTAATGCAGCGCATATTCAAACCCGCCTAATTGTTGAGCGGACAATTGGCATATGGAAGCTGCGCTTTCGGTGCCTCCATAGGTCCGCAGGAGGACTGCGCACAAAGCCCCACAGCTGTTACGCAGTAATGGTGGTGACCGCCATGCTCCACAACATGGCAATTCGTAGAGGCGCACCTTTGCCGGAGGAGGACGATGAGGAAGAAGAGGGAGACGAGGAAATAGGGGTCCCCAATCCTCCCCGGGCTGCACTACACGCTGCCGGGTTTGCTACACGGCGGTTATTGATTGCAAATGTTTTTGGTTAACTTTTTTTAACTTGTTTGCTTTATTGCCGTGTTCGTTGACACGTTTTTCCTCTGTTGGTTATGGAAAATATTCTCATTTTGTTCTTAATACACTTTCAAGTGGCAAACCTCTCTCTTGTCATTGCATTTATTTATTGTTCTTCTGTAACTTCTCCTTCTCGAGTTGGATCAGCTCCTCGCTGCACCGGCAAGATGTCAGCTGGCGTCTCGAAGGCGGTGGTGTGCCTGTGCCTCGTGAGATGGTGCTGCTAGCGGCGGAGGAGGTTGCTGCTGCCCAGTCCTGGGTGACCATCAAAGCTGGGGATGGTGATCGCCTTGCCGGAGACCGCGTCGCAGCTGGGGATGGTGATCGCCTTGCAGGAGACCGTATCGCAGTTGGGGATGTTCTGTCTGGAGAGGCCCTGGTAGCTGGGGATCGTCTGGCCTGCGAGCGTCCAGCATCACCACTCAGGTCGATGCCCCCCGCGATCCTATCACAGGAGGTCTCTCCTATCACAGCAAGGGCCTTCTCCTCCATCAGAGTCAAAGCTGGCACTGTGCTGTGGCCAGCACCAGTTTGGAGCCTGTCTCTCCGGACCGCGGCATTGCGGTTTTTGGCACTGCTGGCGACATCCTGCCACTTCTTGCGGACCTCTTGCCACTCCCTCGGTGCGCCAGTACTGGATGCAGGCATCTTTCGGGCTATTTCAACCCATAATTCTTGTTTTGTCTTATTTGACACAGTTGTTCAGAAGGCTGAAAAAAGGATAGCCTTGTTTGCACTGACCTCTTCTAAAAGGACCTCGGTCTCCTGCACCGTGTAGCTAGGTGCTCGTTTTTTATGCGTCTTTTTGTCCGCCATCATAATCTACAACAATGTTTAGTGTGTGTGGGGGGTCCTCTTATAGCTGATGTTAACCAATGGCACACTAGAATTACACCACGCCTAATTTCACAGGGCTGCTGGTCAATCAGCGCTGATTGCAAACAAATCACACACTATTATAAAAACATTTTCCCTAATAGCCTATACTGTTTTAACAGTTAATGGAAGGAAGTGATGGGTGGCGTATCTGTGACATGCAGGATAGCAGGATAGGCTAAGTTGTTTAATTGTTCTTCCAAGTTCGCATCCGTAGCCAATTGAAGCCTCTTGAAACGGCATGTTTGAATGTTTGAATTAAGCACGGAATTAAGGATGTAATTAGCTCGATCTCCTCTGCTGTTTCTATATTTTCTTTTTTTTTTTTTAAATCAGTATAGGCTATGTTAGTATGTTCGACCATGGTTTAATAAACGTTTAGGCGTAGAAAGATTTTGGGGATTTTTTATTCGCAAACACTGCAATAGCCTGCATTTTATATAATAGTGCTGTCATACACCTGCATGAAATGGAAAATCGAACTCTGAACAATCGATTTCAGCACTTGTTTTCTGGACAGCGCCGTGTACGTACGACATAAGGAGTGTTTCTTAAGAAGACTCCTAAGAGACCGTTCGGGAACCACGACTATAGAGTTAAACAACTTTGGTAAGTCATAACATAGGAGTCTTCGTAGTGCGCTAAGAGTGGACGTTATCGGGAAACCGGGCCCTGGCCCCTTTTCTGTTCACCCTGTACACTGCAGACTTCTCGCACCAAACACCTCACAGCCATCTACAAAAGTTCTCTGATGACTCTGCTATCGTCGGCCTCATCAGGGATGGGGACGACAGAGCCTACAGAGAACATATTAAAGACTTTGTGGACTGGTGCCAGCGGAACCACCTCCAGCTCAACGCCGGGAAGACCAAAGAGCTGGTGGTGGATATCCGCAGGCGCAAACAACCCTGCACACAGGTGAACATCCTAGGAACAGACATTGAGATGGTGACATCTTACAAATACCTGGGAGTTCACCTGAACAATAAACTGGACTGGTCTCATCACACTGCAGCAACATACAAGAAAGGTCAGAGCAGACTCCATCTGCTGAGGAAGCTCAGGTCCTTTGGAGTGCAGGGGCCACTCCTGACAACTTTCTATGACTCTGTGGTGGCATCAGCCATTTTCTTGACCCCTCTTGACCCAGTGCAGGTGTTAGGAGAGAGCAGGATGATGGACAAGCTGTCATCGCTGCTGGTGAAGGAGTCCCACCCCCTGCAGGTCACTATCACCGTTCAGCTCCTTCAGTGATAGACTGATACACCTCAAGTGTGTGAAAGAGAGGTATCACAGGTCCTTCCTTCCTGCTGCTGTCAGACTCTACAATCAGCACTGCTCCCAATAGACCTCATTCTGCACTCTACACTATATTGTAATTAAAAACAAGATGGTGGTTGTCGACCTGTCAGCCATGTGGTGTGGGGGTGTCCTTTGTGGGAGGCCGTGTGGCCCTGCCTGGTGAACAGGTTTCTATGTGTATAATTAGTGTAATATATGTAGAGCCGTTAGGAAAGTTGGATTAGTGAGTATGCAAACTGTATGTTCTAGATCTCTGTTACATGTGGCCAGGTGTGTGTATGTATGTATGTGTGTGTGTGTCCTCTGTCTCCGCCCTCCTCTGTCTTCCGGAGCTCAGGTGTGGGTAATCACCTGAGCAGGTAAGGAGGCAGCAGCAGGGCGGCTCTCTCTCGTTACAGGTGTGGTGCCGAAGGAGGGAAACCGGCACTGGCCGTGCAGTCTGTTGTTTTTTTCCCCTTTTGTTCCCGAGTTGAGTTTTGGGTTCAGTGTCAGCTTCAATGTCTTGTGTTTTTGTACTGAAAATCCCACTTTGCACAACAGAATGCTTCTCTATCTGTCAGTTTGAGTCCTTTTGTTAATGGGCTGTTTCTGTGTTTGTAGTACTTTGGGGCCATAGTAGAGCATGTGTGCACAATTAAGGGGGTCTGGAACCATGGTGTACATGTACAACGTGGCATCATGACTTTTCATAAATATACACACCACAGGAAGTGGGGTGTTATCTGTACGCAATTCGAGCTCTCCGTGTGTATGTGTACATTCTGAGCGAAACGACCCATCACATCCGCGTGTATGTAAACGCCCTTTAGGGTTAGGGTTCGGGTTCGGCGTTGATAAACACACGAAAAGGCGATTGTGCGTAGTGATAACACGCCATAATGGCAAACGAGTTGGCGTGTCATACATACGCCACTTCATGAGATCAGTCTGACATGTAGGTGACGTCCAACCGAATGGAAGTGGGCTAGTCTGGGCTACCCCTGATGCTGTAAAGGTCTTTAAAAGCATGACCAGACATGACTCATTGGTGTATGTATCTGCTTTGGGCTGTTTGATTCAGGTACTGGAAATTTGCCAAGTAATTCCATGGAATTGAAGGATAGAAACTGTTCACCAAATGATCTCTGAAAGCTCCTACAGGGCAACTGTGAAAAGCGACGGTCGCCTTTTCCCCGAGCCTACCGGGTTGCCCTGAAGACACACATAGAACGTCACCATTGCCACACTACATTTCCCAGCATGCACACATACCAGCTGCCGTCGCGGCGGCGTTACACCCCTGGAATAGCGACAAATGCACTCGGACATAAACAACCACCACACACGTCAGTTCAGTTAACAGCATTTATTTTACAAAACAACACAGCGAACAGGGAAACACTGATTCCGCTCTATAATTCACTCCGTAACAATACATTTCCTCGAGAAACAAACACACCCGACTACTCACAGTCTTCCGGTCCGTCCGCATGGTCCATGTGGAAGCGCGCGCCACATCGGGCCAGTTCCTTATCTGCTGTCCCGGGACGGTGAAATGGGGTTTGCGAGGGGCAGGGGGGGTGATGTGTAGGCGTGCATACGTCATTGTCGTTGGTGAGGGTTGATGTGTTGTTTTTGTATTGCACTGTTTGTAGGGGTGAAATATAGGGTGTATATATAGGGGGGAAAATATATTTCAGCATGGTGAGGATATTGGGGAGGCTACAATACGATATAGTGCATCCCTCTCCAAGTGGGCTCTCCCGATAAGGGGCTGATGGGTGGGCCTACTTAAGGCGAAGGAGGGGAATGGCCAAGGGGGGGGCATTTTCAGATGCGGCAGCTTGTGGAGAGGTTGTGTTTTTTCCCCCACTGAGACCGAAAGTGAGCGTGGCATTACCTTTCAAGGGCTGGTTTGTTTAATTTGTCAATTCAGTATTTTTTTTCATTTTTTTTTGTTCTTTTGTATTATGTTTTTGCACCTCGCACCTGCAAAATAAACTTCATCACTTTTTCATCTAAATTCCGTGAGCTGCCTCCTGCTTCAAGCATTTCATCACCATTTTCACCTCCTGGTTGTGTTCCGTCCCGTATGTGAGTTGGGGGTGCGGTACCTCTTTCCCACAGCAACCATCTAATTTAAACCTTTTAGATTCTTAAAAATGCCTCAAAAATAAAGGTTACACATCTGCAGTCAACGTAAGAGAGGAAATAGGGTTCCCTCAATGCAGGAAACTGTGAATCACATACTCGATTGAAATGGCCAGTGGCCATCATTATGTGGAAAGACTGGAATCACGAATCATTGAAGCTCAAGTGTTTCCATGTAAAATCATCAATTTCCTTTCCAAATAACTGTAAGATTGGGTGGACTGTCTATTAGGCGGGGCATATTTATTTCACATAAGGCTGATGACAGGTCTGTGGGCAGAGTGGTACTGCTGACTCTGATTATAGTTCACCTTCATCCCTGGATCTCAGTTCAAATTTTCTGTGTAGGCTACTGTATTTCTTTTGCCTATATGGTAATGACTTATAATTGCACCATGCTTCCTGCTCAACCACCTTTACTGTTCTGGAGATTTGACATCATTATGCAGTCCTCTCAGATATGCTAATCAGTCCTTTCTCCCTGCTGAGGTATTTTCCTTTATATTTCATGCCTGAGTCCATTCCTCTGCAAAATGGAGCTCAAATTAGTTTGTGAAAATTGAGTTGCTGTGGAGATATCAGGAGTCCAGCGGAATGTAAAGACAGAAATCCTCCAGTGACATACAGCTACTTAGTCTCAGGTAGTGCTGCCCTTCAAAGGCAGAGTAGGTCATCTGGAAAAACCACAGAAACTTTAGCCCCTTTTAGACAGCCGATTCCGCTGTTATTGCGGAGAGGCGAGTCAAAATATGCAGCAAACCAGAGCGTTTAAATTGAACTTTGTGTGGCGGTACGAGCGGGGTGGGACCACGAGAATTAATTAAATTAATAAAGTTAATGAAAAGGGAATTTACTCAATCTATAATTTCTATAACTTAAACCGACAACGCCACCTGTAGGTTTCACCCCAGGACCTTTAAAGTGAAATTTACTTATAAACAGTAAAACAAAAAGGACACACAGGTACGTAACCCAAAATGGCAGGAGACGTGTTTCAATAAATTATAACAATAAGTTTATTTTCACAACCAATATTGCAACTTTAAAAGTTAAGGGGCAAAGGGGGGAATAAAGGGTTCCTGCAACAATGAGGAGACACAGCCGGGAGGGGTAGGAGGTGTTGGGACCTCACCGCTAGGACTATACAATGTGGCCTACAAAAGCCTACACATGCGGCCAGGACAAAGGGACGAAGGAGATAAAAAACTACAACCACCATTTTAGTGTCCCCTAAAATGGCAACATCACACAACTGGTGCCCTATTGGCTGACAATCTTCAGGGAACCCGGGGTCCCTGGAGCAGCCGTAAGCTATATATCTCGGCGCCACCTTAGGAACTTCCTCTCTCCACCGTGACTCACGTTACAACAGGAGGTGAACATCACGTCTGCAGCGTTTTCCTTTGTCCAAGGCTGCAGTCTTTCCCCCAAACTCGCTGGACGAGCAACAGACTGTTTTACCCCTCTTTTTGTCTACTCGGACTCTCCTGTTCCCCGCGGAAGGAAGAAAACACTTTCTTCGTCCCAGCTGCCAGCAGAACGGATAACTCGACCCGTCTTTGTCTGAAATCAGCTGACTAAATCGCCGAGCCCCACGATTTTCATCGTTGCCTGCAGAAGGAAGAAATACTGACGGTTTTCTTCAACTAATTGGATCCGGCGCTGAACGAGCGCCCGTGAACTACCGTCCGTTGCCGGCGTCAAGAAACGCCATTACCGCACGGGACGGAAACCTCACATCGACGCGTCTCACATCGACAAAAGTAAGAGGCTATTTGTCTGGGCAGAAGCAGAGATTCGATAGTGTAGGACATGCTTGTAATTCTTGTTAATGTGTTTTAAGTTCTGATCGCGGACCGCCGAGTCCGTTGTTCATGTGCTGCTGTATTTGAATGCTGATTGTGTACCCACGCCGCTGGGTTGGTTTCTGTAACAGTGTTTTCGACTAACCTCAGCCATATTCGCAAGCTCAGAAAGCCTCTACTATCAGTTAAAAGACCGGTCTCGCGGAATAAACGCCAGTTCATTCACGCACGCCCGTGTGATAGCTGCACGCCTTCTGAGCCTCAGAATATGGCTCGCGCATTCTGTCTCTCTTTGTTTGTGTCCCGCTAACACACACACACATACACGCCGCACACACGTGTCCTACGCCAGCTGTTCCCGGCGGACGCTAAGGACATAATTACATCTGGTGGCTGCATTCGGCCATCTTGCTCTCTCTCTCTCCCTCTCTCGCTACTCCATCTGATGTCAGTGGCTCCGCCCCTGAACGCTGTGAGGAATAGCTCCACCTGGTGGTCGCGCCCGGCCATATCGCTCTCTCTCTCTCTCGCTCTCTCTCTCTACACACACGCACACGCACACACACACACGCACGTACACACACACTTTCAGAGCGTACGGCAACGCTATACGTTTAGCATTCAACAATGCAACAATCTGCACCTTTTGACAGTGCTCACACAGCTGGGAAGCCGGCGTTTTTACACGCAACGTTATGGTCACATGATGTTCATGTGTAGCGCTCAGGACAAGAAGAGGAGAAAAGAAAAGGAGGGGGGAAGAATTAGATTAGTCTTTCGCCGTTAAATGTTACAGTTGTCCGTTTATATGACTTTGTTGCAGATACAATGATTTAAATTAGCCTCGCACGGCCGGCACCATAATATATATGTAGGAGAACAACAAGGTTAATACCTAATGGTACCTACGTAAACTGTGTATGTTTATTTTATTTATTTATTTATTTGTTTATTTCGGGCATGTCCGTCACACATCTTTGTTCACATAGTAAAATACACATGGCCGAAAGGGAAAGCGGGAGAAGCCAAGGCTTATCTAGTCCCGCCCCCATTACCCACAGGATAAAATCGTCATCATAATCTTTTCTTATCATTGCATTTTCCACTTGACATAACTTTTCCTTTTTCTTGTGACATTTGACATAACATGTTACAGCAGTAGGTGGTACAGAGAGCTGAAGTCCAGTGCATACAGATTACGTGTGCGTCTGCACACGTGTCCGTATTAGTTCATCACGAGTGAGCAGCAGTCTCATCATGTAACAAAGTCTGAAGGGGGTCCAATCGCCTCATGTCCAAGTCAGGGTATAGTGGCACATCAACATCAGTAGTAGTTTTGGCTACGCATTTGAAGACCAGGTGTCTAATCTCTGTGTCCTTCACTGGTGTGAGAAACATTGAGCTGGGATTTCTGTCTCCATCCTTATCGATTTGTTATGACCACCGGTTGTCTGCTAGTAAATTGCTGTAATATTCTTTCTAGCGTTCTGACTGGGCCGTCCTTGATTTAATGAACTGTCTGTACAGAGTATATTGTTGTAGTATATAATATTTCACTCACACATTCATTGAAGTCTTCTATTTTTGAGTTAGGTGCTCTGTAAACACAGCTTATACTATATTTTACCTTTCGTTACACAGATTTCAATTGTTACACAATCCAAGAAGTGATCCACAGCTTGAGACATATTTTGTACTGTCACATACTTGGTGTTACTGTCAATGAATAGTTATATCCATCCACTCTGTGTCTTAGTCTTCATTAATCCAGTCTTTCAGTCCGTATAAGAACCGTTGAACTTTGCTGTGCTGTAGTCATGGAGTGTTTGTGAGCTATAATTTAGTTATCGTATTTCTCCAGCTCATCCTTACTCCTGAACTGGATTACTTTGACCTCTTCTGCTGATGCTCCCTGTGTTTTGATGTAGATTCTGCAGTTTGCCGTCCAGGTGTGTTGTATCTTGCCATCCTTCCTTAGTTGACGAGCTCTTCTGGCGATGTCTGCGTTCTTTTTGGTGAGGTTCTCGTTGATGTAGACGTCCGAGCCTTTGAGCTTCCTGCCCTGCCTCAGCAGTGCAGTCTTGAATTTTCTGTTGGTGAATTTCAGCATAACAGCTCGAGTTGCAGACTCTCTCCTTTGGGGTAAGAGGTGACATACCTCGACGTTGTTGAAGTTCACCTCGATGTCTTTGCCAGTCAGGAACTGCATCTCCACAGATTTAGTCTCAGATTCATCCGGCTCAGAGGCTGCATCAGCCGCAACCACCCTTGCGTAGTTTGGAGGCCTGATTTTGAGGCCAGTCACAATCACCTCATTCAGTTTACCCTGTTGGTCCAGCTCCTCCACTCTGTTCCCCAGCTCCTTTATCAACTCGTCTTTCTCCGCAGCCTCCTCCCGGAGTTGTTTGACTTCAGCCATCAACTTTTGGAGAGGTTCCATCTTTTTCTTCATGTCTTTCAGCTCCGCCATCAGCCGTTCTTCAGCCCTCTTGTCATTCTTCACCAGCTCTTCCTTCATTGCCTCCAGGCTTCCCTTAATTGCCCCTAGGCTTTCGGTCAATAAGTCCAATTTAGAGTCAGTGTCAGCGTGGTTTTTCTTCGGTCTCATTTCCTTAGATCATAAGTTCTATAAATAGGGATCTTTGTATTCTGCACAGAAGAAATATCTACGGACAACGACTTCATGCTTTAGGGGAATTTATTGATTAACTAGGGATTAAACAAAAGTGAAATAAACAATAACAGATGTAATAAACAAAACACCAATACAACGCCAGAAATATAACTGAAATGTGATTAACAGCTCATCTAGCACGTTTGGCGATAAAGGCGAGTGTGTTCTTCCTAAGAATTTGGACTCCTTAGAAAGAGGAAAAGGTGAATGGGATAAATTACCTCACAGATATTCGATATTAACAGATGCTATACTTAGTTTCACCCTGCAACTCGGTCATTACTGTTGAATGCGGATTTGGTCTTACTTTGGGACGCTTCTTCTCGGCTTACTGGAACTCCAAGCTGTCGCTCTTCCGTCGGTGACGTAGACCCGAAGGGATCTTCCTTGCCGTGGCCCGAGGGAACCGTTAACGCCGATCTGCGGTAGTTTCGTTGCGGGCGTCTGTCTTTGCTGTAATCCGTCTTAGTTCAACAGCTGTCTTCTCCTTGAATTCCGCCTTGGGTGACTTAGGTATAAGCGTTAGTCAATATGCCAAATCTTTGCGGCCGCCGGTTGAGTTAGCATTGATCAAAAAGGCTTGCGTAAAAAGAAAAGCTAAAAATGCAAAAATTAAGAATCTAACGTCGAACAAACTATTCTAATAAAAGGAGTAAAAATTGGGAACTAAGAAAAGTACGAAACTTGAAGAGGGTAAGAGCAAAGGCGAAGGCCGGATGGCCAGCACCTGGTGGCACGAGTGGGGAGGCAAGAGCTGGGAGGCCAGAGCCGGGAGGGGAGCCCGGGAGGCAAGAAGCGCCCGGGAGGCAAGAACGCGACGGGTGTCTGCAACAAGCAGCTTTTATGCTGACCGAGGGGGCGTGTCCAAGAGGGAATCGTTCGAGTTACAGTCCGAAATGTTTGTGATTTAAACTGTTAAACAAAACGAAATGCAATCCTATGACTAGAACATTTGAACACCATCTCGCCGTTATGGTCAAAGTTGGCACATTGCACATAGTTCTCACACAGAATGAAAGGTCAAACAAATGAAACATGAACTGTAAACATTTCTCTGTACAAATCATTTTGGTAGAGTTGAAAGGAACTTTGATCAAACACATACAATGCAAACCTATCAAGCTAGCCCAAACAAGTTTGGTAACTTAGTAAGCATTTTGTCCTCAGTGATGCGGGCAGATTAATGAGCAAACATATTTTCATCTGACTGTCACCATGTTACCATGACAATGTTCATTTTTAGCAATTTTGGTAACTTCTCTGTCCTTCGGCGTAGAACGACGGGAAGTTCGCCAGTATGCTTATAATTCCTCAATGATGATTATGGATGGTTTCAAACTAATGTTGAATACATATCTCATCCTTTTCTTCGTCTGGTCAAAATGTCAACATGATTTCCTGCAGAGTTCATGTGACCTCTCTCTGCATGCCAGCAGACCAGGTCATTAGTTTATGACTCCCAAGAGGGGAGGAAGGGGTCTACACCATGCCTTGGGAGCAAATGGTGAGGAAGAGATAAGGTGTTATCCTTTATACTTCAATCGAGGCTCTCTGTCAAACAAAGGTGTTAATCAGTTTCCTGATGTGTTTAGGTGCCTCAAAGTCTGGTGACTCTGAAGGTCTGGTCCTCCTCGTTCGGGGGTGTGAGGAGAACTTGCAGATGCTCTGATTTAAGGGTTCGTAAATCCTCTAACCGAGCCATAAAGTGGACACACATTTCTTCCAGGTCAGTCCAGTGACCTGAAGGAGAATGTTTACTCATCTGCTGCGAGGGGACCTTTGTCTGTATATCTTTTAAAGGTGAATAGTTCATCTTTCGTTCATGAGAAGTCACATCCGAGAATCATGGGGCTGTGGCCCCTACACATTGATCGACTGAGAGTAGCTCAGGTGCCAGATGAGGATAGGGATTTGTTAGCTTCTCAATAGTGGAGAAAAGCGCAAAAGTGTTATTTGCTTTTTGGTTGATGATTGTGAAGAAATAGGATTGTCTACCTTTACTAATTATGGCATTTTATTTGCAAAGTCTCTCTTTATGGATCAGATAGTCTGAGTTAAGTTTGGATTTGCACCATTTCCTTTCTGTTCTCCAGCATTCTTTCTTTTGCAGTTTCACAGATGGGTCGTTTGTCCATGGTGCCTTCTGTTTGCCAGTGGATTTTTTCAGTTTGAATGGAGCAGTTTCATCCATTATATGTGTCATTCTTGAGTTGAAGTCATCTAGCAAGTTATCCGCAGTCTGTGGGACTGGGCGTGTGGACTCTAACAGTGCCTGCTCAAGAAACACACATTTTGTCATTTATAGCGCTCTTTCTGATCATCATGGAGTTATTCTGGCGGTAGGGGGACATGCAGACTTCAAAGAAGATACAACAGTGATCAGTCTAAATCCACAACAGATGTAGAAGCTGTTACACCTTTTGTGATGACAAGACCGAGTGTGTGGCCCTGGGAGTGAGTGGGACCCTCTATGTGTTGTGCCAGATTGAAGGTGTCGATCAGCGCCAGAAAGTCTCTTGCATGAGGGTTTTCAGGATTATCTACATGGATGTTAAAATCACCTGATATGACAATACTGTCAAAGTGAACACTTTTCAGAAAGCAATTCACAGAGTTCTTCAAGGAAGCCTGCAACTGGCAAATTAGGAGGTCAATATATGGTTAGCAGCTTTTAAGGACAGCACAAATATATTCAAAAGAGGCATAGTCACTATAGGATGACTGTTGACACTGAAAGGAAGCTTTGAAGATTTTAGCTTTTCCTCCCCCTCGTCTTTTTTTCACGGTTGACACTCATAAGGGACACGAGCTGTAGTGGGGGGGAGAAGATTCAATTAGGGCAGTGTTAAACTTTACTGAGTCAAGCCAGGTTTCAGTTAAAAGTAAGAAATCAAGTTTATATGTAGATATAAGATCGTTGATTAAAACTAATACTAATACTTTTTAATAAGTGACCTGATATTTAGCAGAACAAGTTGTACTATGAGAGACGTGTCTTTTTCCACTGGAACAGGTGGATTCTTAGGAACAGGAAGTAGATGAGATGGATTAGGTCTACGAGCCAGGGAACATATAGGGCTATTCCTCTTTAGTGTTGGGGAACCAATTTGCACAGTGATAGGAGCCTGTAAGGAAGATAGGAGTATGCAGGTATGCAGGGGTCATGCATAAGTCTGTGCAGGGGGACAGTTCGCAGGACCTGCATAATTGATATGCTGGGTGGAGCGTGTGCGGACTGGAGGAGGAGCCAGGCTGAGCATTGAGTCAGTCAATACCAAAGGCTATATAGTTCACTAGGTTGGAGGTGAGCAGCTTGGTTCCATCCCTGTTCAGGTGAGATTTGTCAGTGTTAAAAAAGATCATGCCTAGTCCAAAAGGAATCAAAGTTAGACAAAATTTTAGTTAGACAGCAGCCAGACAGAAGTGGCATAGCCATTGGTGCAGTCCATAGAGAGTGTAGAGTCCTAAAATATTCAGAGCCCATGGAAGGAGAGGGGAGGGGACCTGATAGAATGCAGTGCTTTCCCAAGGTTTCAATTTGAAAACATAGTTCCTCAAGGTCTAAATGCAGTCTGGCTGATTGCCTGTCCATTAAATCATTAGTCCCGGTATGTATAAAGACTATTTTGACAGATGTATGTGATTGAAGACATTTAGGCAAAAGCTTGATGAAATCACCAATCTTACCATTAGACGAACAGTAGGTGATGCAAGCTGGGAGTTTTACTCCCTTGATGGAAGAGTCACCAAGCAGGAGGGCTTGAGGCAGTGAACTTGTAGGAAGAGAGATTCTGGTGAATAATGTGTGTGTCAGAAGACTGAGGCTCCCGGGAGCCAGGGGTCATTGCTGGCTCAGCGCCAACAGTTGTCGCAGGGTCAGAGAGTCGAGAAAAGGACCCCAGGTGTGTGACGTCATCACTCGTTGCTGAGGAGCCTGGCCTAGCATCTGTTGCAGGTGGAAACGCCAGTGGAACACAAGCGATGTCACCACTAAAGCCTTGGTTATGCTTCCGCGTAGTGATCACGCAATGGCCACGCAGTTGCTTGGAGACCGTGATGGTTCTGCGTTGGGTTTACGTGTCAAAATGCAATTCAATGCCACACCAGTAGAGGGCGCTATGTTTTTTGTAAAGACTGACCGACCGACCGAGACTCTTGACGTATATCGTCGTTAGCCTCGTTATAGCCTATTTGTTTACCTTTCGGCTTTAAACATCCACAATTTTTCAGTGTTTTATTTGTTTGTGCAAGACAAGGTGCAAACAATAAAAGTATTAAAAGTTTAAATGGCGGTGTTTATCAGTGGAAACCAGAAAAGCGGTCTCCAGCGGATGTAGTTAGCGGACCAATCACAGCCAATGGCCGCTGTGTTGGTGCTGCGTCGCCTCAACGGATTTTTTAGAGGTGCATGTCAGGCCCTTGCGTTGGACGTAAGGGGGGTCCGCAAGGATGTAAGGGGTCCGTAAGCCCCCTTGCGTTGTGTCAACGCGGAAGCATAACTTGGGCTTAATTTCGGAGGGAGACAGGCAGCGACGGCGCTTTTTCACATCTTTCTGGAGGCAGGGGAAAGATGCACCGCTTTTTCGACTTGTGGATGGAAGTCTTGCCCGGCTTCCCAGGGTTAGGCAAACACCCAGCATTTGTTTTACACCCCCAGGACGGATGTGATGGTTACGGCAGGCTGTTTCTCCATAGAGTCACACAGGGAGTTTGTAGCCTTGGGCTCGACCTCCAGGCCGGCCTCTTGAAGTGTCTCCAGCGGAGCATAGAAGTTTGAAAGAGAGACTGTCTCTTGTCGTCATCCGCGGAAAAAAGGAGAAGAGAACCTTTTCAGCCGTCCTTCTCCCCTACTGTTGTCCAGGTGTTCAATGGATCGATCACGGTAACGACACTGGCGGGGACCTTGGCGGCATCATCCATGACGCTGGGTTCAGGGGCTGGATGTAATGAATCCACCCGCGAGAGGAGTAGAGACTGACACCGGAGAACATCATCCAGGAAGGCCTCGATGGAGTTCAGACCTCAGGTAAGCTGCCTAGGCGTTCGCGGAGAAAGCACCAGGTATGCAATCCTCGGTGGTCATAGTTCAGGTAAGCGCTTAAAAGTCATTTATCATGCTCTTAACTCACTGAGGCACTAGTTGAAGATCAGATGAAGTTCAGTTTAGAGAAAAGTGCTGATAATGCTTATTTCAGACCCGCTCAGCCTTATTTCAGACTCGCTGAAAAGTGTATAGATATATATTTCATTGCGATTTAAGACTCCGCAGATTTGTTTCCCTTACTATACATATATACATTATCTATATAGCTTTAGATCGGGTCGGCTTGGCTTTAGATAAAATCTTGGTGTACAGTGATCACAACCCTCTGAAGTTTCTTTGCCGCATGAAAAACGCTGAGCAGCATCTGATGCGGTGGAGCTTGATCTTGCCCTTTAAGAACGAGATCAAGAATGTGCGCGGTACTGATAATGTTGCAGCGCTCTGTCGAGGGTACCGTATGACATGGTGTTTTGTTATCTTTTTTTGTGCGAGTGCAAGTGTCAGCGTTTGAATGCTTGATTTCGATGTGCATGTTTTTAAGTGTGTTTTTCAATTTTTTCAGCATTGCTGTATTTCTTGTTTTTTGAAATGGTGCTCCACACATCCACTACAATGGATGCGTGGCCTAAATATAACGTAGTATCGGTGGTATATAATTATGGAGACTATAGTCACCATTTCAGTAGGTGTCATCTTCCACCTCTGGTGAGTGAATACTTTTGGCAATATAGTGTATGTTAGCACATGGCATGCACACCCTTTCAATTGCACAATCAGCACACATCTGCGTAAGAGTATCAATGTTGCGCACACACACACACACACAGAGTGTATGTTTTAGTGGTGTGTAAATGTGTCTACAATGACAGCAGTAGTGTGTGTAAGCACCTGTCAGCCTGTCAGCTTGCTGCTGCCACAGCTGATCAAAGTGTGAACACACACACACACACAAACACACACACATAGAGAATACAAAGACTCTAGTGGAAACACATGCAGCACATATATATAATCTGCAGGGACAAATATAATGAAGCAACACTACTGCATCCATATTCTATAAACCAGAGCAAAGAGATGTCATATCAAGCTGGTTGGCCAACACTGACGCTGTATCTTATGTGCATTAACTCATGTTTATATTGGGGCTGTGGGCAAGCAAACACTGGGATAACTTCTCTTCTTGAACACAACACTAGCTCCTTTAATGTCCATTTCTCCAGGACAACAACACAGCACTGCGCAGATGCTACATTACATTTACATTTAGGTCATTTAGCAGACACTTTTGTCCAAAGCGACTTACAATGAGTACATTTGTCAAAAGAAGGAAACAAAGAAACCACGACGTATCATTGCCGATAAAGTAAGAGCTAAAAATAGAACAAGTGTTAGGTCCTCATCTGAGTAAAGTAGTACTTCAAGAGCAACAGTGCTAAGATCAGAGTGCTATAGGTAAGGTTTTTTTTTTTTGGGGGGGGGGGGGTGTTAGTGGGGTGGGGCTATGTAGAGTCGAGGTGAAGTCTGAACAGGTGAGACTTGAGCCTTTTTCTGAAGATGGCAAATGACTGCTGTCCTGACATTGGTCGGGAGTTCGTTCCACCACTGAGGCGCCAGAACAGAGAATAGTCTGGACTTTGCTGAGCGACATTTGTTTGATTTCAGCGATGGCGGTACCAGCCAGCCAGCTGAAGTAGAGGAGCGATGTGCTCGCTTCGGGGCATGAGGTTTGACCAGTGTTTGAAGGTAGACAGGTGCCGTTCCATTGATGGCCCTGAAGGACGGTGTCATCGTCTTGAATTGGATGCGTGCTGCAACAGGGAGCCAGTGGAGGTCACGGAGGAGGGGGGTCACGTGGGAGAATTTGGGTAGATTGAAGATAAGGCGTGCTGCGGCATTCTGGATACGCTGCAATGGTTTAATGGCAGAGGCCGGGAGTCCGGCCAGGAGAGAGTTGCAGTAGTCAAGGCGGGAGATGATCAGTGCTTGGACCAAGAGTTGCGTTGCATCCTTTGTGAGGAAGGTCCGAATCCTGCGGATATTGTAGAGGGCAAATCTGCAGGATCGGGCCACAGCAGTGATGTTGGGGGTGCAGGATAGTTGGTCATCGAGGATTACACCCAGGTTCCTCGCAGATGAGGAAGGTAATACTGTGATGCCCTCGACAGAGACCGACAGGTCCATGCGAGGGCAGTCTTTCCCTGGGATGAAGAGGAGTTTGGTTTTATTCAGGTTAAGCTTGACGTGATGTCCAGACAGAGATGTCAGCCAGACAGTTTGAGATGCGAGTTGCAATGTGAGCGTCAGTGGACGGGGGAAAAGAGAGGAACAGCTGGGTGTCATCTGCGTAGCAATGGTAGGAGAATCCATGCGATGTGATAACAGAACCTAGTGATCTGGTGTATAGTGAGAACAGAAGCGGTCCTAATACTGAGCCTTGAGGGACACCCGTGTCCAGAGAAAAGGGTTTGGACATAGAGCCGTTCCATGTGACCTGAAAGGTGCAATTTGTCAGGTATGATGTAAACCAGGTGAGAGCAGATTCAGTTATGCCAAGTTCAGCCAGAGTGGAGAGGAGGATTTGGTGGTTGACTGTGTCGAATGCAGCAGATAGGTCGAGGAGAATGAGAACGGAGGAGTTGGATGAGGCTCTGGCGAGCTCTGTGAGGAGGGCCGTCTCAGTGGAGTGAGCAGTCCTGAATCCTGATTGATTAGGGTCTAGGAGGTTGTTCCGCGAGAGATAGGATGACAGTTGGTTGTAGGCGGCACGTTCCAAGGTTTAAGAGAGGAATGAAAGAAGAGATACAGGTCTGTAGCTTTGGATGTCAGTAGCGTCTAGGGTGGGTTTTTTTAAGGAGAAGCTTCACGGTAGTTGTCTTAAAATCCGCTGGAATGACACCTGAGGTGAGGGAGGAGTTGATCAGGGTGGTGAGGAATGGCAAGATGTCGTGTGAGATGTCCTGGAGAAGAAGGGAGGAAATCGGGTCAAGGGAGCAGGTGGTGGCACGGTTAGATGTAACAAGTGCGTGAATGTCTTCAGAGGTGAGGGGGCTAAAGCTGGTAAGGCCATCAGAGTTGAGAGTTGGGGGAGATATCTTCTGGGAGGGAATAGCTGGAATGAGGAGCTGATGTAATTTACTTGGTAAAGTAAGTTGCAAAGTCATCGGCAGTAAGGGAGGAAGGGGGGGGGGGGTAGGAGGGGTGAGAAGGGAAGAGAACATGGAGAAGAGTTTCCTGGGGTTGGAGGCAGAAGAGTTGATCTTAGCCAGGTAGAAGGCAGATTTAGCTGCCGAAACAGTTGAGGTGAAGTTAGAGAGGAGGTGGTGGTAGTGAGCAAGGTCCTCGTGCTGGCCCGCAACAATGATCTGTTGGTTCGCAGAGGTTCAGACAGCCAGGGAGGGGAGGGAGATGATCGCGCAGGTCGTGAGATTGGGGGAAAGAGAGTGTCCAAAGAAGAGGAGAGTGAGGACATCAGGATGGAGGAGGCTTCCTCAGTAGGCATTAAGGAGAACTGTTGGTGGTCGGACACGTTGAGCGGGGTAACAGAGAGTGCCGAGATGCCACAGGATCTTGTGAAGACAAGGTCAAGTTGGTTCCCGGCCCGGTGGAGAGGGCGAGAGCGTAAGGTCAAATGTGGAAAAGAAGTCAATGAATTCAGATGAATGCAGCTTTCCCGGGTGGATGTTGCCGTGGAAGTCACCGAGGATGACGAGTGGTGTGCCATCATCAGGGGAGCAGCTCAGGAGGGCATCCATCTCATCCAAAAAGTCACCGAGAGGATCGGGTGGGCGATAGATCACTATGATGTTGAGTTTGAAAGGAAGGGTGACAGAGACGGCGTGGAATTCAAGTGTAGATTGGGGTAGGTGGTCCAGAGGAAGGACCTGGTAGGACCATCGGGGTGAGATGAGGAGCCCAGTTCCTCCTCCTCGCCCTGTTCATCTTGGGGAGTGTGAAAACGAGTAGGCAGTTGAAAGGGCAGCTGGAGTGGCAGTGTTTTCTGGGGTGATCCAGGTCTCCGTGAGGGCCAGGAAGTGGAGAGACTGCAGGGAGGCATAGGCTGAGATGGTGTCCGCCTTCTTGACTGCAGACTGGCAGTTCCACAGCCCCCCTTGTACCTCAAGTTCCTTACCTGTGGAGAATGGTGGGTAGCAGAGATTGGATGGGTTACAGCCTCGAGTGAAGGATCTTCGGTAAAATCTTCTCCAGTGTGATGTCCTGACTGGGATAAGACACATGGTTGCGATGGGGGGGTGAGATGTTATACCTACCTCAATGGACTTCCTCGATGGACTCCCGCAGATAGACTCCCTTTGTCTTCGTTCTGATGGCCTGACACTGCAGCTGACGCTGTAGTGACAGCCTTTTAAGTGCTCAGTTTACCACAAGTACTGAGTGTGACCCCTCCCTCCAATCAAGTCTATTCACTACAGCTGAGCTGGCTGAAACAAGCTGATTGCTCACTTAGCATAGACAGCTTCACAAGAATTTGAACAACAAGCTATCAATACTAGACTAAATGTTACAACTAGCTTTACTCACACAATGCCTAAAGCCAAATCTACAATTAGTTTCTGACTTACCAACAAGAGACAAAGCAGCTTCCTTCCTTTCTCCAGACAAAATGTGGTTACATCACCTGCGCACGGATATCACTCCATGTGTTCAGCGTTGTGTTGTGTTTAAGCTGTATTCGCGATATTGTGTTATTTGTGTGCATATTTCATCTTAGTTTTTGTTAAGATCGCTTTTGGTTCGTTGTTAGGTCAACAATATATAGCTTGTTTGTTCTGTAAACTGTTTTGTTAACTGTAACCTGCCTTTCCCTTGTCTTCCCCTGGGATTTGTTCATTTATTTAATTGTTGGTGTCCTCCACTCCTGGGCATATTAGGGACATAGCAATTTTTGGGTTTGTCCCAGATTATTTTGGAGTCAGGATTGGTAGGTTTATTTTCACGTTTAAATTAAATTTTAATTGCTTTGTTTGATATTGGCCATAGTTTGGCCTTCACATGTTTGTGTGTGTGTGTGCACGTGAAACTGCTTCCTCGGTGTAGATAGGGTAGTGTCCAGGGGGGCTTAATCAACCTTTCCGTCTGGCACTAATTTCTTATTTTGCGTTTTTTATTTTCGGAGTCAATCCTGGGTGGAGGTGGCATTCTCCAAAGGGGGCTGGCGTTTCAGGGTTTTGACCACTGATGTGTTGCCTGTAAGTTGCCTCAAGCCCGGCACGGCTTCAGAAGATAGATAGGGTAAAGTGTTCGTTAGGCAGGTTCTGAGGAGGTTTTTTTTCTGTGGATGAGGCTGGATGCCTATTGTGTGAGCTTTAACATTTACCTTTGAAAGAAACGTTTAATGTGATGAAATGGCATTTTTCCATTAAACAAGTTTGTGTACTACCCGATTTTAGGTCAGTTTGGTAAATGAACTACATCAGATAGAAGCAATGGGCCCACACAATCAGTAATGACCTGTTCAAAAGGTTGACTTACAGCTGATATTGGGCACAGTGGATCAGGTTTTAAGGTCTGGTTAGGTTTGCTGGTTAACTGACACGTATGGCATTACTTTATGTATGCAGAAACATCTTTTTTCAGTCGGGCCAAAAGAAATACCTCAGGATGCGATCATATGACTTCCTGACACCTAGATGGCCAGACTCATCATGGGAAACCTGCAACACCCTATCAGGAAACCTAGAAGGCACAACAACTTAAAAACAGGTTCACCAACAAAATGCTCCCACTGAGGCACCCACTTTCTTATCACCACATCATTGTCAATAAACTGACACTGAACATGGTTTTTCACCTCGCCAGCAGAACGAGCTCTCTCCAGCAGACCTTTAAGGGAACCATCAGCCCGCTGCTCTGCAACCATCCCACTGTGAGAAACAGACCAAGGCAGGTCAAGACATGGTATAATATGCTGCTGTGGAACGTCAACATCCACAATAGATTCTATTTCATCTAAGTGTGCGTGCTTCATTGCACGCATCAATGAAGCGGTTTCATTTCTGTCAGGCTTACTGCTAACCAATGGGGTTGGCGCTACAATAGCCGGTGGTGCAACACCAGCCCACACTCGACTTCCCACTATATCGTTACCCAAGATCACTGTAACACCATCCACTGGCAAAGCTCTGCACACTGGTCCACACCTCACCCTGAAACAGACCACAGGACAACATAATTTTATGCACAGGTACACGCAGAATCTTCAACCCCATCCCCAGCACTGGAATGAAGGAACCCATGTATGTGCCATCTGAAAATGGTAAGGCTGATGCTAAGATAAATTAATCAAAAGCCCCTGTGTCATGCAAAATGTTCACGTGCACTGTCTTGTTACTCCCTACCAAGGAAACCAAACCATTTGTGATGAAAGGCAAATAAGACTGCATCTCTGAGCTAGACACATGTGGCTTCAACTGACAACTTGAAAACTCAGAAACAGGTGCAACCAACATTGCTGGCTTGCTTAACACTAGCTCCAGCCTGCTTAGCTCTAGATTGTAAAGCATAACAGTCTGCTCCAATGCCCACATTTGTGACAATAATTACAAATTTTGTCAGAATTAACATGGACATGACAATGATCACTTCTCTGCTCCAACCCAACCGGTTTTACTGGACGACCAGACTCACCCACAGCCGAGAAACTTTCCCCATCATCTGCAAAAGCAGTGGCCTCAGCTGCTGTCTGCCGCTCATTAACATAAGTCGCAATGCGCCCAGGAACACAGTTCACAAATTGCTCCAGAATAATTAAATCATGCAATGCCTCATAAGAGTCAACCTTAGTAGCAGCACACCAACGATCAAAATGAGTGGACAACTCACGAACAAACTCCAAATTAGACTTGTCACCCTTCCTCCAAATCCTATTCCGTTGGTGATACACTTCAGGCACAAGCTCATATGCCTTGAGTACAGTGGAATCAACCACATCATATTGCAAACAATCACTGTTGCTGAGAGCAGAATTAGCCTGCTGAGCCCTGTCGGTTAACACACACTGCAACAGTGTGACTGGAATCAGGCCACCCCCGAGCCTCAGCTAACCGTTCAAACATTGAGAAAAACGTATCTGGGTCTTTCTCATTAAATTTGGGAACCAACCTCAAATCACTCAAGTACTCAGTTTCTTGTCTTATTTTCTCCAATGACACAACTTTGTCCATCTCAATACCTTGTCGCATTTGTTCAACTGCAATTTCATCTCATTTTCTAATCGAAAACTCAAGGTCAGCAATTTATCTGCTGTTCGAAATTTAAACCGCTAGGGACTGCTACTGGAGGAGCTGAGTCCTTTGTGACTCCGGAGACAGAAACATCCTCTGCAGTACCCAACAAATTCATCTTTCACAAAATGTCTTTCAAATTGGCCCTCACTGACTCTTTAACCCTCTTATCGGCCACATCAACTTCATAATACTCGGCAATCTTTACTAACTGATCCTTTGTGCTCCAGTCCAAAAACCTTTCAGAAGGTGCGTCTACAAACACTTTCACAATATCCTCCATATTGCACGACTGTTTGGCCAACTCAAAGGCCACAACTCAAAGGCTACAACAAAAGTGGGAGATGCACAAAAAATGTTCCGTTCTTTACAGTGAATAGTCCTATTGGAAAGCTGTTCCAATCCATATTATGGCAATAACCACTCAACTAAGTAAAGAGAAACAACAGTCCACCATTACTTAAAGACATGAAGGTCAGTCAATCAGGAACATCTCAAGATCTTTGAGTGTATCCTCAAGTGCAGTCACCAAAACCTTCGAACTCTATGATGACAGTGGCCCTCATGAGGACCGACCCAGTAAAGGAAAACCAAGAGTTACCATCAGCCTAAGAAACTGCGTGGGGCCGATGATTTATTCAAAATCCTGGGCCCACTTAACCAGCATGGCTACCACAGCATACTGCAGTGACATGCCATCCAATATGGTTTGTGCATTTGTTTTTCAACAGGACAATGACCAAGAAGAAGAGTGATGGCAGGCTGTGTCAGATGACCTGGCCTCCACATCATGGACCTGAACCCAGTTGAGATGGTTTGGGATGAGTTGGAGTGAAGATATGAAGCTACAATGTAGAAAATAATGAAAATAAAGAACCACCATTGAATGAAAAGGTACAACATGTATATCTTAGACTCTCATGTTGCTTTTGCTTGTGAGAGTGCATTTTTTAAATACATATTTAATGAGCACAGTTAGAGGGAGCCTGAGATCCAAGGTTTTCAGTGCCAATGACTGTAACAGTTGTGCATGTGATAGTAAAGAACTTGAATCTTGAATATATACAGTTATTAGAACTCTTCTTTCTCACTGCAAACATCCGTCAGCCTGTCAGCGCTGTCTCCTCCACCTGCTCTAACTCTCCTCATGTGTGGGTGGCCAGTGAAAGTAGGATCCTCAGCTTTGCTGCATTCCAGATCTCATTCTGTGCATGTGTGTGTGTGTGTCCCTTGAGATTAAGCAGTCATGAATCCAGGGCATTTATTAGCACAGGATGTGTAGAAATATACGCCTATGTAATTGGATACGAGTGTGGTTTCCCAATCAGAAGCCATGGTAATATCAGTGTTATGAAGGGCATGCTAACATTTTCAACTGCCAATCACAAGATTTTCTAATATTTCTCCTGTGAATAATGGAGGCCATCAGGGACTGTGGCTCTCTTGAATGCCAATGCAAATGGTGGACAAAATGATATCCTGGCGACTGATTATTTCATGCACAATAATGATTAGGTGTAAAAACATACATGTATGATTTTAATATGTATTACTTGTTGACACAAACATACGCTCAATCGTAAGGTTTAAACTGAAGATGAAAGTGTGCAGATACTCCCACGGAGCTTGTTTCAACATGCAAAGAAGCCTGCCCATCCTCAAATTTACATGTTTAATTTACATATTTAAAGCTCAGAGAAAACAGCGAATAGAACACATATGTTAGAGCATTTTGCATATGTTTGCAGAAATGGCGGACAGAGTGAGATGACAGCAAAGAGGAGAGGAGCACTGCGAGTTGAGGGGAAGAGGGGGGGATGGCAGGGATCAGAGGGACAGCTGGGGTGGGATGTAAGTGATGTGCTTGTGTCTTTGGAAGCAAAGGAATTCCACTGCAGTTGATCTCATTTGGCACTCCCCCGGAGGACTGGAGATCCACCGACGGAGGGACGCAAAGACCAGTCCTGCATATGATTTACACACGCATGCACACACACACACACACACACACACACACACACACACAGGCAAAATACAAATAAACTCTCCTTTAAATTAATTGAGAATATTTCATTTTGGACTTTGGATTTTTCTCTAATTAGAATATAATATTCTTCTATATAAGGATCCTTATATAATTAAAAGGCCCTTAGTGAAGCCTACTTGTCCAAATATTACACATACCTACTAAGAGTATTTCACGGCACTAATTGTTTAATGTAATCACAGAACAAGCAGTGTATCATATTATCAAACTTCCATATTTTTTTGTAAATGTGTTCTGCTGTTTCAAAAAAGGGTGCTCATCTCATCTTCAACCGTTTAACCGGTGTCGGGTCGCGGGGGCAGCAGCTTTAGCAGGGGACCCCAAACTTCCCTTTCCCGGGCCACATCAGCCAACTCTGACTAGGGGATCCCGAGGCGTTCCCTGGCCAGTGTTGAGATATAACCCCTCCACCTAGTCCTGAGTCTTCCCCGTGGTCTCCTCCCAGCTGGTCGCACCTGAAACACCTCCCTAGGGATCGTTACGAGATGCCTGAACCACCGAAGCTGTATCCTTTCGATGCAAAGGAGCCAAGGCTCTACTCCGAGTCCCTCACGGGTTACTGAGATTCTCACCCTATCTCTAAGGGAGACGCCAGCCACCCTTCTGAGGAAAGACATTTCGGCCGCTTGTACCCACGATCTAGTTTTTTCGGTCATGACCCATCCCTCATGACCATAGGTGAGGGTAGGAACGAAGATTGACGGGTAGATTGAAGGCTTTGCCTTCTGGCTCAGCCCTCTTTTCATCACAGCAAAGCGGTACAGCGAATGCAATACCGCTCCCGCTGCTTCGATTCTCCGGCCAATCTCACGTTCCATACGCCTTCTCCAAGTCCACAAAACAAATGTAGAGGATGGGCATTTTCCCAGGCCCCCTCCAGGATCCTCGTGAGAATAAAGACCTGATCCTTTGTTCCACAGCCAGGACGGAACTCGCATTGTTCCTCTTCAATCAGATGGCCGAACCAACCTTTTCCAGCACCTTGGAGTAGACTTTACCAGGGAGGCTGAGTAGTGTGATACCCCTGTAATTGGTACACACTCTCTGATCCTCCTCTTTGAACAAGGGGACCACCACCCCGGTCTACCACTCCTTAGGCACTGTCTCTGACTTCCATGCAATGTTGAAGAGACGTGTCATCCAAGACAGCCCCTCCACCTCTAAAGCTTTCAGCATTTCTGGATGGATCTCATCGATCCCTGGGGCTTTGCCACTGAGGAGTTGTTTGACTACCTCAGTGACTTCCACTCGGGAAATTGACAATGATCCTCCATCAGCTTCCACTCTGCCTCCACAATAGAGGGTGTGTCAGTCGGATTCAGAAGTTATTGAGAAAGTTATTTATTTTCGGCATTACTGAGCGACATTGTAGCGTAATGGTTAGCAACGCTGCCTACAGTGCAGGCAACGGGTTCCACTCCCATAGTTCACAAAGTAGCGCAATGAACAAATAATCATTTTCCTAAAGGTGTAATCCCCCCGGGCACAAAAAGACACTGGCTTCAGTTGAAAATTAAGCATAATAATATTGCACAAATATGTAAACTAAGGCATATGATTTTAATCATATTTCACACATTTTTCAGAAAACTCCTGTTTGCAAAAAATCTAAAGAGCTCTGCAAAGAATCTGCATTATAACCGCGATATGAAATGTTGAAAATGTTGGAGAATATTGTTTAGATATGTGATTGGTAGGAAAAACGGTACTTTCCTTCTAAGTTATCAAAATCCTCTCCCGACGTAAAGCTGCTAGAATCACTTTTATTTCCATATGGATTAGGGTGACGAGGAAAGGATGGCCATTTTTTTCAGAGCTGGTTCAGATTCCGGAAAAAGGCAGCTTTTCTATATTTTTGTTTACATTAATGCTCTTGACAGCATGAATTGACATGAAAATATCTACACTTCCAGGTTTGGATTCGACAATTAGATCTGGCATCCACACACAACCTTCTCTCTACTTGCCTTGAGAGAGACCCGAGCTTGATGTTTAACCTGATGGTGTTGACCGAGGTTCAAGGCTCTCCTCAGCCACATCATCCACCAGGACCACCAGCGTGGTGCGTCTGCAGCAACTGCAGAGAAATGCTTCAAGACAAAGAAGAAGTGTGCTGCCACCAAACGCCTCTCAACGGTATATCTGTATTGCCACACATGGATGCATTCATACTGTAGCCAGGAGTCCTCGTCTTGCTAGACGAATGTGGAATGACACTCGTGCATTGGAGGTTTCAAATACACCTGGGGAGAGAAATAAACAATTCCGTTTTGCAGCATATAGACAGTATGTTTTTGCACCATGGAAAAGGCTACCTCATGTTTACATGTCTGCTGCTGCTTTGGAAATGCTCTGTTTTCTGTGTGTACATTTTCAATTTTAAGGCATTTTTTTTTATGTTAAAACAACTGTATTTATACATATTTTTAAAACAAGTTTTGTATTTTTTATTATTTACGTTCTTCAATAAAACTTGAGTTATATAATTGCCTTTGTCTTTTTCCTTACATAAAATCATGCATATTGTGCTTTATATTATGCCCCTTTTGTCATATTCCCATTTCATTTGAATGAACAGCAGTGAATTGCTAATATCGATTATTTGCACAAACATTTATTATTTTACATATTTTCTCAGTTTCTCACGGCTGTCTTCCATAACAAGATTTATAACATTAGGCACATGGAAGATTACCATTAATAATGCAAAGAAATCCTTTAGATAAAAGATGACATTCAGCTTCCATGAGTACCAAGTCCTGGCTGGTGCTGTACATCCTCCATTACTGTGGGAGTGCTTTACCTTGACAAAGAGTAAAAGAAAAGAGAAATGTGACTTGGGACATAAATTGCAAGTGTAGCATATGGTTCACAGGTTGGTGAATAACTAGAGTCACGATTAGAAGATTATAAGTGTCTTTAGTGAGGGGGAATGATTAAACTGATGCACAGAATTAAATGAAACTCAGGAGATGGAGGTTATGCAAAAATAGTACTAACATATTTAGAAAAATGGAAATGACCAAATAAATAAACAAGTAAACCAATAAACAAAACAAGAAAATTTTAGAATGGCCATATGCAAATCTCAAGTATGATCCAGATTGTTCTCACATTAACAGATCTTAAATACCAACAATTATTTCAGTTCATTCACTTCGCATTAAATAGCTACTCAATACAACCACAGATTTAATATCTATCCCTCCGTTAATACTGCCGACACAGGTTATGCTTTTGTTGCAGCTCCAATAACGAAACAAAACAAACAAACAAACAAAGAGTCCATGAAAGTCCAAAAGAGTCAAGAGTTCAAAAGTCAGTCACAAGGAGATTGGATGGGCAATGTGTGGGGATGAGAGCGAGAGAGAGGCATGAGCAGAACTGTGGCTGAGGTCCGGCTACACAAGCAGGAACAGTGTTTCTGGTTTCCTGGTTTCTTCTAGCTCGCCATCAAGAGATTCCCAGTGCAGGAAAAACCTGGCCAATTCCCGAGTTCAACTGCTTCTCAGGCTTCACACATGGCTCACAGCAAACAGACACGGCACATCAGTCCGCAGCAGTCGGCTCTCTCTGCCCACGCCAAACAATTCACTCAGCTGTTTTACCGCAGCTGCTGCCACTACTTAGTAACTTCCGCAACAGCTCTGAATGGCTCACCAAATCTTGCAATGTCACCAATGGCAACAAGAAACAACAGTTGTCCCAGATATTAAAACGGGTTTCTAGATCTGACAGATAAATCAATGTTCAAATAAATTACAGTTTTATTACTACAATAATAACTTATGTACCCTATAACCTGGGTTACATTCTCCCCCCCTAAATCCATGTACGTCCTGTTACATGCTGAAAAATTGCTCCACAGGTGAATTAGCCCCGTTAGCAGCTAGGGCGTCTGTATAGGCAGAAGAAAGGCTCTGGAAAAGTTTGTTTGCATGATAGAAATTAAAGGATTGCCTAGCTGGGTATACTGCAACCTTTGGGGAGGTTCTCTGTGCCTATGAGAGCGTCTTAGGGAAGAGACAACTTCAGCAGAATCACTGGCAGGAACAGCAGCGGAATCCGAGGATGTTATGGGCTCAGCTTCAGCCTCTAAAGAGGGTTCAGCAGGTAAGAGTGGATCAGGATTTTCAATTGTTTCTCCATCAGGTAAGTTTCCGCCTGCTGACATGTGAAGCAGAGCTTCTTCCACAGGTCCAGGTAAATCATCCAGTAATCCCTCACTTTCTAGTTTTTCCTCCACAGCTCCAGGTAGGTTATCTACACTTTGTGTGGGCAATGGTTCACCAGCAGTGCCTTTAAACTGACCTGGTTGAACAGATCGTTGAAGGATCAAACCACCAAGGTCATCATTCTCTTCTTCACATGTGTCCGTCCCAGCAGAACTGCTTTCACTGTCATGATGGCGACGTGTGCGGGGTCTGCGGACAGGTGTAGGTTGGGGTACTCCCTCCGGCGCTGATGGGAGAAGGAACCCACAGGGAAGGAGGAGATCTCGATGTAGCATACGTGTGGGCCCATCTTTGGTTTCGGGTCTCACAGTGTAAACTGGAAGATCACCTGCACATTTGATCACAACGTACACATCAGCTTCCCATTTGTCCATAAGCTTGTGTTTTCCCCAGATCCGAACATTCCTCACCGGCACTCGGTCCCCTACTTCCAGGTCTGATGTCATCACTTTCCTGTCAAAGCGAGTTTTGTTCCTCTCAGCTGTTTTCGAAGTGTTGCGAGAAGCTAGCTCATAGTTTTCTTTCAAATGAGCTTTCAGATTTTTGACATACCCAAAGGCTAGGTCCACGGGCAATTGGGGTGTTCGTCCAAACATGAGTTCATACGGTGTAAACCCAGTGACCTCATTGCAAGTGCAGTTATATGCATGTACCAGGGGTTTTACATACTCACGCCATTTCAACTTCTGCTTGGTTTCCAGGGTCCCCAACATATTAAGCAAAGTTCGATTGAAGTGCTCAACAGGGTTTCCCCTTGGATGATATGGGGGTGGTTCTGATTTTTTGAATCCCAGCAACCTCACACAACTCTTTGATTAGTTTGGTCTGTATGGAGTCGTTCAGGTATCCCATAACAGACACTGAAGTTATCCCACAAACATCTTGCTACAGTGTTAGCTTTTTGGTTAGCAGTGGGGATCGCTATTGCGAACTTTGTGAAGTGGTGTAGGAAAACGTACCTACGTAAACTGTGTATGTAAGGAAACTAGGGACGATATTAATATATGTATATCAATGTGTATTAATCTACAATTTTAATACCTGCTCTTGTAAAAGGGGCACCATCTGTTGGTCGGACAGAACTTTATAGAATTCACGTTAATGACTCTAATGACCACTTATTAATTAATTAACAATTAATCAATATAATTTAATAAATCAGTCTCATTTCCTTAGATCATAAGTTCTTGAAATAGGGATCTTTGTATTCTGCACAGAAGAGATATCCACGGACAACGACTTAATGCTTTAGGGGAATTTATTTATTAACTAGGGATTAAACAAAAGTGAATAAAACAATAACAGATGTAATAAACAAATCACCAATACAACGCCAGAAATATAACTGGAAATGTGATTAACAGCTCATCTAGCATGTTTGGCGATGAAGGCGAGTGTGTTCTTCCTAAGAATTTGGACTCCTTAGTAAGAGGAAAAGGTGAATAATGGGATAAATGACCTCACAGATACTAGATATTAACAGACGCTATACTTAGTTTCACCCTGTAACTCAGTCATTACTGTTGAATGCGGATTCGGTCTTACTTTGGGATGCTTCTTCTCGGCTTACTGAAACTCCAAGCGGTCGCTATTCCGTCGGTGACGTAGACCCGAAGGGATCTTCCTTGCCGTGGCCCGAGGGAACCGTTAGCACCGATCTGCGGTAGTTTCGTAACGGGCGTCCTTCTTTGCCGTAATCCGTCTTAGTTAAACAGCTGTCTTCTCCTTGAGTTCGGCCTTGGGTGACTTAGGTATAAGCATTAGTCAATATGGCAAATCTTGCGGCCACCGGTTGAGTTAGCGTTGATCAAAAATCCTCGCGGAAAAGAAAAGCTAAAAATGCAAAAATGAAGAATCTAACGACAACAAACTATTCTAGTAAAAGTAGGCTAGTAAAAGTTGGGAACTAAGAAAAGGACGAAACATGAAAAGGTCAAGAGCAAAGGCAAAAGCCGGGTGGCCAGCGCCTGGTGGCACGAGCGGGGAGGGGCCGGGAGGCCAGAGCAACGGGTGTCTGTAACACGCAGCTTCTGCACCTACACCTCGGCTACACAGTGAGATAAACGCTTAACAAAGTCTTAACAATTTTACTAGGCAGTTACATACCAACGGGCTGTGTGCTCCTGATGATGGTCGGGGTGAAATGGTTCCCAGGTGCCATAAATAAAGTTTCTAATGGAGCTACGCATGCGCACGTAACGTAATATACGAGCATTAAAGAAATCACTCGTTCCCATTTTAATTTATAAGTTTAAAAAATAATGAGTGAGCTTAAAGTCTCAACAGTGAGGGTTGACAGCGTCCATGACCTGGTCAGGTGCCTCAGTTGGTTCAGTGTCATCATTTCCATCAGCAACAGTTTCACCAATCTGGGTTAGCATATCTTTAAGGACTTCAGCAAAGTTTTTTCCACTCAATTTAGCTAGCTGTTTTTGCTCAGCCAGATATGATTGTGTTTTTTCATGGCCAATATTGTTAGCATAGATACTCGCTAGGGAAAGAATGCTATATGATTTCTTGGTACAAGCAGAGGTATAAGTATAAGGCAGTAGGGGTGTTAAAGTGGTAAAAGCAGCCCCTGAGCGGAACTCTATGATCAAGTTTTTGTCAAAAGTGGACGATTGCTCATTTACTGATGAAAGTCTGTTGATAGACCCATACTGTTCAAAATCAATGACTTCTTCATCTTCTTCGACCTCTGCTGTGCCGCTAATCAAAACTGCATTTGGAATTTTATTTCCCAATTTCTCAAACACCTCCATTTTTTCTGTAAATCAATAACCCCTCCTGGCTAGCTCGCCAAAAGTATGTGGCATATGGTTCACAGGTTGGTGAATAACTAGAGTCACAATTAGAAAATTATAAGTGTCTTTAGTGAGGGGGAATGATTAAACTGATACACAGAATTAAATGAAACTCAGGAGATGGAGGTTATGCAAAAATAGTACTAATGTATTTAGAAAAATGAAAATGACCAAATAAATAAACAAGTAAACCAATAAACAAAACAAGAAAATTATAGGATGGCCATATGCAAATCTCAAGTATGATCCAGATTGTTCTCACATTAACACCATTACTTTTATGATCTTAAATACTAACAATTATTTCAGTTCATTCACTTCTCATTAAATAGCTACTCAATACAACCCCAGATTTAATATCTATCCCTCTGTTAATACTGCCAACACAGGTTATGCTTTTGTTGCAGCTCAGGCAGGAACAGTGTTTCTGGTTTCTTCTAGCTCGCCATCAAGAGATTCCCAGTGCAGGAAAAACCTGGCCAATTCCCCAGTTCAACTGCTTCTCAGGCTTCACACATGGCTCACAGCAAATGGACACGGCACATCAGTCCGCAGCAATCGGCTCTCTCTGCTCACGCCAAACAATTCACTCAGCTGTTTTACTGCAACTGCTGCCACTACTTAGTAACTTCCGCATCAGCTCTGAATGGCTCACCAAATCTTGCGATGTCGCTAATGGCAACAAGAAATAACAGTTGTCCCAGATATTAAAACAGGTTTCTAGATCTGACAGATAAATCAATGTTCAAATAAATTACAGTTTGATTACTACAATAATAACTTATGTACCCTGTAACCTGGGTTACACAAGCGTATGTGTTAGTATCAACCTCAAAGTGCATCATATTATCTTCCACTGAGCATTCATTTATGAACTCAAACAGGCTACGTTTATATATAAATTCTACTCCTTTAGCACAGAGTGATGTAATCACAATGTATAGTAAGTGGAGCAAGTGTATGTATCAACTCACCAAGACCTCTGCTGCATTGCCTCTCCAACAGTTCCTCAGTTGATGGCACAGGGACACCACTGAGAGGGCCGAGGGTTGAAGGTCATCTGGTCTGAGTGTTCTTTTATGGGGCATGCCCTTCCCTTTTGCCTTCTGGAGGATGTGTCGTCTATGGACTCGTCGGCCGTGTGACGTGTTCAATGAGCATCAGAAATGTGATTAGCTCGATGCATCAAAACAACTATGAAATGTGAACTCATGTCACATATTTACACGACAACTACCGGCGTTTGATCTTACATTTTCATTTTGGGCATTTAGCACATACTTTTCTCCAAAGCGACTTACAATAAGCACATTTGTCGAAAGAAAGAAACCACAACATATCATTGCAGACAAAGTAAGAGCAAAAACATTGAAACAGTGTTAGGTCCTCATCTGAGTAGCTGTTCAGCAAGGATACCTTAAATACAGTGCTGTGATCAAAGTGCTAAGTTAAGAATATACAATTGCATTTGGGGGGGAGTTCATCATGTTATGCATAGCCGAGGTGAAGTCTGAACAGGTGGGTCTTGAGTCTTTTGTGGAAGATGGCAAGTGACTCTGCTGTCCTGCCATTGGTCGGGAGTTCATTCCACCACTGAGGACCAGAACAGAGATGAGTCGGGACTTTGCTGAATGACATTTTTTTGATTTCAGCGATGGTGGTACCAGCCGGCCAGCTGAAGTAGAGGAGCGAAGTGCTCGCGTCGGGGCGTCTGGTTTGACCAGTGTTTGGAGGTAGGTAGGTAGTGCCATTCCATTGATGGCCTTGAAGGCCAGTGCCATCGTCTTGAATTGGATGCGGGCTGAAAAAGGGAGCCAGTGGAGGTCACTGGGTCACATGGGAGAATTTGGGTAGATTGAACACAAGGCGTGCTGCAGCGTTCTGGATATGCGGGGAGAGAGATGATCACGTTGGTCGTGAGGTGAGGGGACAAAGAGCATCCAAAGAAGAGGAGAGTCACTGAGAACGAGTGGTGTGCAATCATCAGGGGAGCAACTTAGGAGGGCATCCATCTCATCTAAAAAGTCACGGAGAGGACCGGGTGGGCGAAAGATCCCTATGATGTTGAGCTTGAAAGTAAGGATGACAGACAAAGCATGAAATTCAGTCCAGTTCCTCCTCTTCACCCTGTTCGTCCTGGGGAGTGTACAAACGAGTAGGCAGTTGAAAGGGCAGCTGGAGTGGCAGTGTTTTCTGGGGTGATCCAGGTCTCCGTAAGGAAGTGGAGAGTCTGCAGGGAGGCATGAATACATACCCTGAAATGGTGTCCGCCTTCTTCACTGCAGACGGGCAGTTCCATAGCCCCCCTCGTACTTCAAGTTCCGTACCGGTGGAGAATGGTGGGTAGCAGAGGTCCTGGCTGGGATAGGACACATGGTTGTGATGGGTGGTGGTTGAGTTGTAATGACTTGTCTTTGTTCGACAGTCTAGACTCCCACAGATCGACTCCCTTGTCTTTGTTCGACAGTCTTCGTTCGGCTGTCCTGGCGTTGTAGTGACAAGCTCTTAAGTGCTTGGTTTACCTCATGCAGGGTTAGCCCCTTCCTCCAATCAAGTTTATTGACTACAGCTGAGATGGCTGAAACTAGGTAATTGCCCACTCAGTAAGATGAGCTTCATAAGAATTTACGCAAGGTTTCTAGACAAGACCAAATATTACATCTAGCTCTACTCACAGAATGCCTAAATCCAGTATCTACAATTAGTTTCTGACTTACCAACAAGATAAAATGCAGCTTCCTTCTTTCTTTAGACAAAATTGAACTCTTCTTCGGATCTATGCTTTGAGCTCGTTAAATCTGCCAGTGGCGTGTCACCCTGGTAACACGTCTACATCTGTTGCCGTCTCAGAGGCAAAATATTCTGTTTCGCCTTTCCACCTAGGCAAGGGATTAGAGTGACAACGGGGCGGAATAATGGCGGAATACTCCAGCAATGAAAAGGAGGGGTGGGCGATACTGCAAATTTTGGTATCAATCCAATACCAAGTAATTACAGGCCCAGTATTGCCGATACTGATACTGATACTCTTTACTTGAAAATTCCTGATCAGTGAATGATTTTGTACTTTTTACCTTTAATTAATTGATTATGATTATAAAACACAGGACAAAGATTTTAGCCAAATAAGAAAATAAAATTTTTATGAACCCAAGTTGCAAAACATGAACACTGCAATATTTTGTTTGTAAAGCGGGGGAGGGGGAGAGGAGGTGAGGGGCCTAGTGGACCTGAGTGAGCAGAGTGAGAGAGGTGGAGAGGAGCTGACTGACGCTGCGCTCTCACAAACTGTGAAGAAATCCCAGTGATTTGCTGGACTTATAGAAGAGAAACTACAACAAAAATATTGATCTCATCAGGCTAGTATCGTTCCAATACCAATACTCACCTTGGTATTGATACTATTGATATTTGGATCAATCCGCCCACCCCTAATGAAAAGGCAGTCTAAAAGGGGCTAAAGTTGTCAATCACTGGGTATCCCCGCCCCCTAGAGCATTCCCTGCCTTCTGGTCCGTTTGACTCTAAATGGAACATAATGGACTAAACGAACATCATGCTGTATTTCAGAAGACTTGAAACTAGAGATTTAGACCATCAACTCATGTTTACAATGTTTACTGAGATAATAAATCAAGAAAGAAATAGGCTCATTTTCTGATAGACTTCTTTACCATTCGAGAGGAGTTGCCCCCTGATGGCCAGCAGAGAGAATGCAGGTTTAAGGCACTTGAGCGTTGGCTTGTGCATGTGCATGGCACCTGTGTAACCATTGTACATTGATGGACATAGTAGGTATAATGTTAGAGGTCGGTGATTTTACAGAGGTTTTGTTGTGTAGAAGTGTTGTGTGGTTTTTGAAGTACTGGTGCACATTACATTTTAATTGACCTCCCCTCATAATCCATCTCAACTCAACATTGACAGACACACACATGCACACACACAGACCTGGTCCAGAATGGTTTTGCAGTATTAAGTGATGTGCCCGCTGCTGGCACCTGCCACTGTGAGGCAACATAGGAAGTCCTCACTAGCTAGAGGAACCAGAGCTGAAATAATGGGCATTTTCTCAAAGCTTGTATTATGTGTTGTGTTTCATATATGTATTGTATTGTATTTGTTCTTATTGAGGCATTTCAATCTTTCATATGTTCTCAGTTCTATTATTATCAATTCACCCAAGACGGTTCTCGTTTCCCTATGCACTATGAAAATGCCTTGTGTATGTATGCATTGTGCTATAAATAAAGTTGCCATGACTTCATCCTCTTAATCATGATGCCAATAAAACGGACACTCTCTCAAGTCAACATAACTGCATGGTCCTTTTCACAAGTGATGTGGGTGGACCAGGAAACATGCAGTGTAATGCAACAAAATAGTGTAATAATGATGGCAGAAAGACTAATCGCTTTTAATGTGGAAAGGATGGAACCCTCCTCAACTGCTTTCTGGAAGCATGCAGGGCATAGCATAGCATAGACATTAATTAGTGATGTTGATGGTATACCTAAGCAGAAGTTTTTTTTCAATACATCCAACAAAGCTAACAGTAAAGTTCCCAAAACAATGCATATATGTGTGTGTGCGTGTGTGTGTGTGTGTGTGTGTGTGTGTGCGTGTGCGTGTGTGTGTAGAGAGAGAGAGAGAGAGAGAGAGAGAGAGAGAGACTGCCGGAATGATGAAGAAATTTTTTTTAAACTGTAAGGGCAAAAAATAAAAAGGTAAACAATAGGAGGCTTCAGCCACCATCACAATGGTGTCTCTTTGTTAGTTTGAGTGACAACAGAAGATGAAAAGATTTGTTCTTGACAGCAAACTTCTACATGTCAATCACCTTTGCGATTTAGAGAGAGAATGTGTCATTTAGACAGAGGTAAACCCAGTTTTAGGACAGAAACTGAATTCAGTTTACATCATCCTGAGTGAGATAATTCTCTTCACATTTTCACAAATTCCTCTTGTGAACTACGGGAATCGAACCGCCTGCGTAATAGTCAATGTTGCTCACCATTACACCACAGTTTTGACAGAGCATATTTGAAAAGAAAATATTAACTTTTATCAATTGACTGTTTCTGTTAGGATCAGACACGGAGACCAGAGGGGTATTCCATCAAATTCGCTAAGCGCAAAGCCGGGCTAATTTCGATAAGCCTCGCTACCTTTAGCGAGGGTTGCGTTCCATCAACGTGACTTGAGGCACTCTCCGCTAAGTAACCATGGGAACTTATCCGACCAAACTAGCCTGCTCCAACTGTACCAGCATTAGGTTTCGCCAAGCCTAGGCCTCGTGATTTCATCACGTGAAAGACCAAACATGACCAAAATGACATATATGAAGTACAAACAGACTATATTTTCAGCAAGTGTCTAAGAATACATGCTTTCAATAAAAAAAATATGAATAAATCGTTAATTTCCTTAACACCGACTGGCCATATTATTATCTAAATACATATGTATTTCACCTGTTGTTCATCCCCAGTTGGGTGAGTGGTGATGCACCTCCCCCCAGATGCGGGCAACCTGGGTTCACATCCCGGCAAGGATGTCTTATGTGTTTTTTTGTTTTTTTTTGCTTGTATAATTGTCTTTAGATCAGAGAATTAGACCAACATTTTACCTTAACTATGATAAATATGTCATACAATTTCCCCAGAACCCAAATATAACTTGCAAAAACATGATAGACTTTAAAGATGTTATTATTAATAGCATGTTATAGATCCCAATGACAAAGGCATTGCTGCATGCAATTGTCAGCCACATAAATTCCTTTCAGGTGAGTTCATTAATAGGTTAATTGAATGTGTTCATTGAAATGTTGAGATAAATGTGTTGGTCAATGTATTTACTAGGCCTATCTAAAAGAGAGAGAGAGAGAGAGAGAGAGAGTGAGTGAGTTCCGGCTAAAGAAAAACATTTCATAAACTTTTATAGTCAGGAATTGAACCATGGCCTGCTGCGTGCAAAGCCAGCGCGTTAGCTCTACACTATCCTCACGTTCAAGAAATTGTTGTCAGTGTTATATCAGAACATGTTACTCTTAACAGTACTTCCGTATTTAATCACTCGGCAATTCTTGCCCAAGCAGCCTCGCGATTTTTATTTATCACTACAGTATTCCCTTTTTTGGTTATGATGGGTTTGTACTCCTCGTACAGTTCCATCATTAATTTTTGCTCTGGTCTTTTCTGCCGTTTTCTCGATGATTCGACATTCACGGTTCTGGTCTGGCTTCATATCCCGTGAATGGCATAACACGCGACAACGTTAACCTGGCTTGAATTAGCCTCAACAAGACGCGGCTGAAATGCGTTAATGGAACGGGTTTAGCCACAAGTGGAAGTTGGCGTTAGTTCTAACCAGGCTTAACCAGGTAAGCGCTGCCTAAATTAGCGTTTGGTGGAATACCCCTCTGGGAGCCAAACGCAGGACACACTTCGTGTTAGTTCAAAACGTGGTTTTATTTACAATATTTATAATGAGGAGAATGTGCACGAGAAAAGAGGAGCGAGGGACTGGTGGGTTTCGTGGTGCATAGTGGTGAGCTCTCCAGAGCCTCATTTATATAGCGCTTTTATCCAAAGTGCTTTACAGTAACGACTGACATTCACCCATTCACACACACATTCACACACCGACGGCCAGCTCGTCAGGAGCAATTAGGGTGAGGTGCCTTGCTCAGGGACACCAGCCACTCAGCTAGGAGGAGCTGGGGATTGAACCAGCAATCTTGCATTTACTAGCCAACCCGCTCTACCTCCTGAGCTAAACCATCCCGTTGGTAATTGTGACGGTCCAGAGGACCGCACAGGAAGACGCCCGACTCAGCTGCGGCACGCACGTTACACGCATACATATCATGGTCTCACACTTATACTGATGCCACATCTGCAGTGATCATGTCTTAGTAGTTGCACAACGTCATGGACATTTCTTTTAAAGAATGACACGAACAATGAAAGGTTGAAATGTAATGTTGCGCCTTTTTATTTGTTAAAAATTTATCACAAGGTTAAAGTTAAACAAACAAAAGATTTACCGGCTGCCGTCTCGTTTGGCTCCTGCGTCCGCGGGAAAAGGGTGCCGACGACGAACAACGGAGCGTTTATAGGTTCCGTGCGTGATCGGTTCCGTACCAATGTGGAGTTTAGTATGGGGGTTTCCGGGGAGAGTAGGCCCTGATCAAGCCAACTTTTTTTGTTAGGAATCCCTTCATACATAAATTATGCGACATGTATATTGCATAACAATTGTTGTGGGCAGGTGCAATAGGTATCTATGTATAGTCTCAGAGTGTTATTTGTTGTCATCGTGTAATTTTTGTCTAATGTTCCCGTGTCTTGATAATGGTGCTGGCCGCCTTCTATATGTTTACCCCCCTGTTTCGTGTATGTGAGTGTTATGATGTCTAGTGTGAGACACACGTATGTACTGGTCACAAGACAGATTTTTGGAGAGCTGTAGACCTCACTGCTGAGGTTACAGCAGAGCGTAGAACTGCCGTAGTACTTTATTTTGTTATTTTTGTTATTTTCTAAATTTAACCTAGTTATTTTGTATTTGCATATTTGGACCGGAATTGCTTGTTTTGCTGCAAGCCCTCTCAATAAAACATTGTCCAAAAAGAATTACTACTGCCTCTGCATCCAAACCCACAATTTTTTGTGTTTCGCAACACGCTCGGTTCCGTCACAGTAATGGCGTCCACCGGGTGAGCAAACAATTCCACAAGCAGTGACACTGTGGCGTCCAGGAACCAGACATGCCGGGAGACGGGAAGAGCAGCAGGCAGGCAGGCACGGGTAGCAGAATGCTGAGGCTAGTGATGTTACGAGATGGGCCGAGGCTTCGAAGCGTGTGTCGAGTAATGGAGGGGGCGTTACCTTATCTGCAGGAAAACATGTTCACATTTTGAGCAATCCAAGAAAAGGATGAGATATGTGTTCAATATTAGTTTAAAACCATCCATAATAATCACTGAGGAATTATAAGCATACTGGTGAACATCCCATGGTTCTACGACGAAGGACAGAGAAGTTACCAAAATTGCTAAAAATTAACATGGTCATTGTAATGGACTTAACTACTGCACTCACGCAGTCAGACGCAAATATGTGTGCTCATTAATCTGCCCGCATCACCAAGGACAAAATGCTTACTAGGTTACCAAACTTGTTTGGGCTAGCTTGATAGGTTTGCATTGTATGTGTTTGATCAAAGTTCCTTTCAACTCTACCAAAAATGATTTGTACAGAGAAATGTTTACAGTTCATGTTTCAATTGTTTGACCTATCATTCTGTGTGAGAACTATATGCAATGTGCCAACTTTGACCATAACGGTGAGATGGTGTTCAAAGGTTCTAGTCATAGTATTGCATTTCGTTTTGTTTAACAGTTTAAATCACAAAGATTTCGGACTGTAACTGGAACGGGTCCCTCCTGGACACACCCCCTCGGTCAGCATAAAAGCTGCGTGTTACAGACACCTGTTGAGCTTCCCTCCCAAGCGCGTTCCTCCCTCTCGGAGCTTCTTGCCTCCCGGCGCTCCCCTCCCGGCTCAGGCCTCCCGGCTGGCCTCCCGGCTGGCCCTGGCCTCCCGGCACTCTTGTATCCAGAGGCCCTTCTCTTTTTACCTCTCTTCGAATTTAGTCCCTTTTTAGCTCCTAACTTTACTACTTTTATTAGAGTAGTTTGCTCGTCGTTAGATTCTTCATTTTTGCATTTTTAGCTTTTCCTTATTACACAAGTCTTTTGATCAATGCTAACTCAACCGGTGGCCGCAAAGATTTGGCATATTGACTAACGCTTATACCTAAGTCACCCAGGCCGAACTCAAGAAGAAGACAGCTGTTTAACTAAGACGGATTACGGCAAAGAAGGACGCCCGTTAGGAAACTACCGCAGATCAGTGCTAACGGTTCCTTTGGTCCACGGCAAGGAAGATCCCTCCGGGTCTACGTCACCGACGGAATAGCGACGGCTTGGAGTTTCAGTAAGCCGAGAAGAAGCGTCCCATAGTAAGACCGAATCCGCATTCAACAGTAATGACCAAGTTGCAGGGTGAAACTAAGTATAGCGTCTGTTAATATCTAATATCTGTGAGGTAATTTTTCCCATTATTCACCTTTTCCTGAAGAACACACTCGCCTTTATCGCCAAACGTGCTAGATGAGCTGTTAATCACATTTCCAGTTATAATTCTGGCGTTGTATTGGTGTTTTGTTTATTACATCTGTTATTGTTTTATTCACTTTTGTTTAATCCCTAGTTAATCAATAAATTCCCCTAAAGCATAAAGTCGTTGTCCGTGGATATCTCTTCTGTGCAGAATACAAAGATCCCTATTTCAAGAACTTATGATCTAAGGAATTAGACTGATTTATTAAATGACATTGATTAATTGTTAATTAAGGAATAAGCGGTCATTAGTCATTAACGTGAATTCTATAAAGTTCTGTCTGACCAACAGATGGTGCCCCTTTTACGAGAGCAGGTATTGAAATTGTAGATTAATATACATTGATATACATATTTTAATATCGTAATTTCCTTACATACACAGTTTATGTAGGTACCATTAGGTATTAACCCTTATCATCCTACACCATCTCAGGGTAGGTCAACTCAGAGTTCAGGGTTAGGTTCAGAGTTTGTTGAATCTGCTTTCTGGGATACACCCCTGGTTCCCTCTTCCAGGTTCCTTCCTCCAGGTTCCCTCCTCCAGGTCACCTCCTCCTGGTTCCCTCCTGCTGGTTCCCTCCTCCTAGTCCCCTCCTCCTGGTTCCCTCCTCCTAGTCCCCTCCTCCTGGTTCCTCCTGAGCACCAGCAGCTGCTGCACCTACACAGCTGCACCTGATCAACAATCAAGCCACTGCATTACAAAACCCCGACTTGGACTTGCCAGATCGTTCAGTCTCCTCTGAAGAGTCAGATATCAAGAACAACTTTTCTTTGTTTTGAAACTTTGACTTTTTTGCTCCCTGGACCTTTATTCACATTTTATTCTGTTTCTTAGCTTCACCACGCCTGTTCCACATAAAAACTGGCCACATCTGTCCTCACCCTTGTCTTCTGCCTCCATGTTTGGACTGCTCCACCTTCAGCTCCTCTGCTGGCTCTGCCTCACATGCCATCCCTCCTCAGCCATATCAGGATCACTTCGCCCAAGACTTCACCTCTCCATCTTCAAACTACAATAAACTCTTTTAAATCATTCATAGTCTCCAGATAACAGCCAGACGAAGTAAGGTTGCTGGTTCAATGGTCCAAAACCCCCCCACAAAACATTCCAAAAGATACAAGCATTTCATGTTACAGCATGTGTATTATTATCTACTGCAGCACATTGCACTGTTCTTCCACCTGGAAAGAAATATCCTATATGAATAAAGTTTTCTTGCTTGCTGGATGTGAACATGTGTGATATGTGTCTTCTGTGCTGTAGTGCAACATTTACAGTTTAGTCCATGTGGTAATTACCACAGCACAAGCATGATTGGCTAATGAAGTTTCCTAATGATTGCCAGAGCCCTGAGGAGAGCTGCCATCGTTCATCAGGCTGCACAAAGAGGGAATGCACACTTGTACATGAGTGTGTTTATGTGGGTGAGTGTCTAGCTGTTTAAGGGAGTAAGGAGGCAAAAATAGCATGACATTATAGCATATTTGTGCATCTTTGTGTGTGTGAGTGATTGTGTGTGTGTGTGTGTGTGTGTGTGTGCGTGTGTGTGTGTGTGTGAGTGAGTGTGTGTGTGTGTGTTTGTGTGTTCCTACCTGAGTGTGAGAGTGCGAATTAGGATCCCGATATACTTCAGGCTCATTAAAAGTTTCCGCTGCTGTTGGCAGACTCCCGTTCTTCCAATCCAGGCATGGGGAGCTGTGTCTGCATGTAAAATATGCTAATACTCTGACGAGGATGATGATGAACAGTGGTCCCCAGTGTCAGCACCCACAGCCCCCCTGCTCTTACACCATCTAATCAGGAAGTGATTAACACCTGGGTTGCCTCATGATTGCAGCTAATGAGCTGATCGTGATCGTGGAAAACTTTCCTTTATCCTCCAGATTTATCCTGAAAAGTAAATGTTCCTTTTCCTGATTGTTTTAGGTGGTGTGCTCCAAGAAGCAGTTTAAATTGCGAAAAAAAAATAATGAGGTATTTCTTACATTCCAGCAGGAATACAGTGCAGTTACCATAGTAGTGCTGCCTCTGCTCAGGTGAAACAAATCGTTATTGCAATCTAAATTGCTACAGTTGTTTTGTTGGTTTGTGTTTCTATAGTTTGTTTGTGTTTTTATAGATCATTTAGTAAAAAAACTAAAACAGGTAGCAGATAAAGCAGGAGCGAGGAGGAGAAACTTGTGTTGTCAGAAGAAGATGTCGAGAAAGAATGATTGCAAATCCAGAAGTGTCATCAGGAAGCTTTAACTCTGTCAAATGCAGATTGTTGGCTGGAGGTCAACATACTGTACTGACCCGGCAGGAAGTGGAAAGTGAGGCACATGTTCGAGCCTCTGGCATGGAGCACCAAGAGGTTAAAGACGACAGACCACTGAGAGAGATACAACATTCAGTGAAGAGGATTTCCATTATGAAAACTAAGACTTAAATCTGCCTCGCTCCCATTGATTTTTCTTCGGCCACTTCAGGGCAGTGGAACAACCTAAAAACACAACATTGATTGTTTATTAGGTTTTGCTCATTACAGATGGTTCTAACTTGAATTCAGAATGTATAACCTTCTTTTTGACTCTGAGATTTGAATAACAGCTCATGTTAAACCACAATAAAACTAAATCTACTATAATTTACCAACCTGCCTCTGCACAGCCAAAAGAAGCAGCACTAACAAGCCCTTAAGAGCCAAAGAACTAAAAGGGTGGTCTGATGCCGTACCAAACCACATAGTGATGGACGTGCAGATGTCAGACCGGATTATCGCTGTGTAGCACTGGATCAGCAGCTCCTGGGGCACATTGGACTTCCTAAGCTTGTGCAGGAAGTACACCCCAATTCCAGTCCCCCTGTAGGCCTTAAACCCTGAACGCTCAGGGACTTAACTGACGTCAGCTTGTCAATGGATGAGTGTGTGAGGCTGGGAGGGTTTGAAATGGTATAAATACACATTGGACAGCACTGGACATGCCACATTACCGTGACAACACAATAACGTTAGTTAAGTTATGTAAACATATGGGGTTTTATTTTTTACTGCCTCGTTTGAATATCTTCCAGGTTTTTGTTGTGCCAGACAACAGACAACTGTCAAATATCACATATATTTACTTGTTTTAGTCCAAACAGCTATGTAGGAAATCAACTGGAGGTCCTGGGAGAAAGTGGATCTCATAAACCTGGAGTGTTCCAGATCAGACACCATGTTGTCTACTGTCATCTCCACTGTTTGAAGAGCAATTCGCTCCAGGTTGAGCTAGGGGAGTTTGGAGTGGGGGTATCTGGAGATGGTCTTCTGTCCTGCATGTCTCTCCAAACCAACCCAAAGTCATTGCCTTGGTTGTTCAACTAGTGCTTCAGTGTTGTGCTGTAGACTCACTCAATATGCAATATAGGTCTACAAGATTTCATGGACGCAAGGCAAGGCAATCAACTAGGCTATACATAGTTTGAACACACTGTGATACTGTGTCACATCCATCGGAGCATCACATAATGGGAGCGTCACGTAATATCAGTATATATGTGAGTCCATACAATGTATGAAACGTGTATGTGCATGTGTGTGCAGCAGCTGAGTCGGGTGTCTTCCTGTGCAGTCCTCTGGACCGTCACAATCACCAAGTCATATTCATATAAACAATAAGGCCACTCACACAGCACACTCACCTCTCTCTACCCCAGTAACTCAAAAGTGCTTGAAATGTCCCACAGGAGCTCGAACCAGACCAGGGCATCCCTATAAGCTTCCTATGCAACTTGCATAGGGCCCCACAAATCTTTAAACGTTGATTAGCTGGGCACATTGGACTATGTGGACATAATGAATAATTGTGCTGTAGCATTGTCATACACTGGGGTCTGGCCTGAATGTGTGATAACGTCAAATGTTTTACACGGTTCATGGGTCAGGTAGAACCTCTTAGCAGTCATTAGCATTGGGTAGTGACCCAAAGAATGGGATCACGGATGCAGGCAGCCGAAATGAGCTTCATCCATTGGGTGGCTATCCAGAAGGGACTCTCAGTAGAGGCCCTGCATCAAGATGCTGGAGGGATTTTATATCTCATCTCGCCCTGGGAACACCTCAGAGTCCCCCAGGAGGAGCTGGACCACTATCCCTGTGCATAAGTGGAGGAAATTGGATGCGTATGAGCAGTGTGATCACTTTGTTAGTTTGTTACTGAAAAGGAGAAAACAAATAGTCTTTCTTTAACTTCATTCAAGTTGTCTTCACATACAAGTAGGGTGAAACACAAGCATGTATTAAAATGTCGGAGGAGGGTCATGTCAACTTCTACTTAGCCTGCTGCGTTACCAATACGCACACAGCTTCTATGGGTACAGCACAGCCCATTAACAGAGGTATAGCTTAACACAATCAAAAGGTGAGGCACTGATTGTTCTGTGGCTCGTATTAATGCAGCACTTAGCTCTGTTGTAGTGCTATGCAAATGTGTAGTGAGAATGATGATACCCTATAGGGGTATATCATTATTACATCACCATACAATTATATACTCGTTTTTAACCTCTTAACTTATCTTGCTCTTAACATAAATTTAACTCAGACAAGTAAAAGAGTAAGCACATAAACTATACAGTACAAAAACGAATGAAATTATAAACAGCTAGATTCTCCAGCGTAGCCCACGATCACGCTATCTACACTTCAAAATTGAGTGCCCGTCGCTTCGTACAGTAAAGCGTGTGAGCGGCTTCATGGTGCATTCATGTGCACCTCGTAAACTCAGGAAACCATATCGAAGTTGCTTTCTGTTCTCATTTTCATTTGTTGAAATACATACATCTGCCATTACTTTCTTGTTGTTTTAATACATTCTTTTTAATGATCAAAACAAAATGATAAAACAAAATTATTGAAGCAAAACCAATTGCCCGTTCAGAATCCCATTCATTTCTGGATTCTTGTTCTACATGTCTCCAGCTACCTCTGTGGAGATTTTCAAGTTATTTTACCGTACCATTTTCTAATAATCTGATGCTGAACTCATACCCAAAACATATGATTTCAGCATCAGATTATTAGAAAATGAGGCAGATTTTAAAAATTCATTAACAACACGAATCAAATTGTTTTCTGCAAACTCCACTGGATTCTTGGAGATTTTCAAGTTATTTTACTGTATCATTTGAAAATCTCAACAGAGGTAGCTGGGGACATGTAAAACAAGAATCCAGTGGAGTTTGCAGAAAAACATTTTATGTTATGTAAGTACTTTATTTATAGATTTTCAATTTACAAAATAAAGAACGACAAAGATACAAAAAAACAAACAAAAACAAAACAAACAAACAAAAAAAGTAGAGGTAGGTACACAAAATATAGTTAACAGTTCCTGTATATCACTTTACAATGCTCAAAATGGGAATATCCTGTAACATTATACCACATATATCATCATACCATACATCAATAGATCAAATTGGCAATACGTCGATATGTAAAGAATTACATCATGTGAGGGATACGTTTTCAACAAATTCTATAAAGGGGGCCCAGGTTTTAATGTATCTGTCCCGTAAATTACTCTGATTATATCTCAACTTCTCTAATGGGATCACAGAGAGTACCTCTTTGACCCAGTGTCTAAACGGGGGGGTTTCACGGACTTCCAGTCCAAAAGAATTTGTCTCCGGCCTAGTAGTGTAATAAATGCTACAACGTTTACCTGGGGGACAGTAAATTGTTCTTCTGATGGGAATACCCCAAAAATAGCAACTGTTGGATCGGGATTCACTGTTCTGTCACAAATGGAGGAGATTGCTTCAAAGACCCTAACCCAGAAGTTATTAAGTGAATTGCAAGACCAAAACATGACCGAATTTAGTTGGACTATGGCCACACCTCAGACACACAGGATTAGTGCCAGGATATATTCTGGCCAGTTTCTCTGGTGAATAATGCAACTGATGCACAATTTTAAATTGAATAAGACCAAGGGCCCTAGTTTCGTGGCGCAGCGCAGGGCGGCGCAGGGTGGCGGAGCTTCTGTCATCGGGTTGTCAAGTGACGGATCTTCCACTGAACCTCCCCTAACGCATTAAAGGTGAGGAGAGGAGCTCATTTGATTAGTGAAGATCTGAATCGGCTGTATTAATCCCAGTCCACGCCTCGTCTCCCACTCACGCCTTCTTCTTCTCCCTCTTTCCCACTTGCGCTGGTGGGCGAGACGGGAGGTGTGCCTCCGCGAGCCTGCGCGGTGCACGAAACTTGCAAAGTCCAGGCGGACTACTCCGTCGGCGCGGCGCAGGTGCGCTGAAAGCTGACTGCGCCTGGTCTACGAAACTAGGGCCCCCTGTCTTAAGCATAAAGAGGTGGTATGTATGCATTTAAGCTACATTGCCATGTCTCGTCAGACAGTGCAACACCTAGGTCCTCTTCCCATGCCAGTCTGGCATTGTCACACGGGGGGGGTTCTTAGAAATTGGCTAATTCAAGCCAGGTTAACTTTGTTGTGTGTTAGGGTTAGGGTTAGGGTTAGGCCGTTCACGGGATATGAAGCCAGACCAGAACCGTCAATGTCGAATCATCGAGAAAATGGCAGAAAAGACCAGAGCAAAAATTATTGATGGAACTGTACGAGGAGTACAAACCCATCATAACCAAAAAAGGGAATACTGTAGTGATAAATAAAAATCGATAGGCCTAGTAAATACATTGACCAACACATTTATCTCAACATTTCAATGAACACATTTAATGAACTTATTAATGAACCCACCTGAAAGGAATTTATGTGGCTGACAATTGCATGCAGCAATGCCTTTGTCATTGGGATCTATAACATGCTATTATTAATAATAACTTTACGCCTATTATGTTTTTGCAAGTTATATTTGGGTTCTGGGGAAATTGTATGACATATTTATCATAGTTAAAGTAAAATGTTGGTCTAATTCTCTGATCTAAAGACAATTATGCAAGAAAAAAAAAAACACACATAAGACATCCTTGCTGGGATGTGAACCCGGGTTGCCCGGATCTGGGGGCAGGTGCATCGCCACTCACCCAACTGGGGATGAACAACATGTGAAATACATATGTATTTTAGTAATAATATGGCCAGTCGGTGTTCAGGAAATTAACGATTTATTCATATTTTTTTTAATTGCAAGCATGTATTCTTAGACACTTGCTGAAAATATAGTTAGTTTGTACTTCATATATGTAATTTTGGTCATTTTTGGTCTTTGACGTGATGAAAACGCGAGGACTAGGCTTGGCGGAACCTTCTGCTGGTACAGTTGTTTCCGACAGACGGCCTTCTCTGAAACCCTCGCTAAAGTAAGCCTGATGGTTAGCCTGCCCCGGGGCAGGCTAGTTTGGTCGGATAAATTACCATAGTTACTTAGCGGAGATTTCCTCAAGTCACGTTGATGGAAAACAACTCTCGCTAAAGGTAGCGAGGCTTGTCGAAATTAGCCCGGCTTTGCGCTTAGCGAGTTTGATGGAATACCCCTCAGAAAGCAACTTCGATATAGATTTCTGAGTTTACGAGGTGCACTTGAATACACCATGAAGCCGTTACGAGATGCACTTGAATACACTATGAATTCGCTCACACGCTTTACCGTACGAAGCGATGTAACGGGCACTAGATTTTGAAGCGTACGTGCATTGGTGCATTGGTCTGGTGTCACATGCATTGGTGCATTGGTATGGTGTCAAGACAGGAGGTTGATTTGAAGCTGCTGAATGGCAACATGAGCGAGACTTCACATGAATCTGCAACGGAAAGTAGTTTTACGCAAGTTATCAATCGTGTTTGGAATGCATTGGATGTTGCAAGAAGAGAGCTGGCAATGCACAGGGAAGAAAACTTGCTGACTGATGCAAGAAACGCATTTCGGAGGCGAAGAAGAGCTGGTGTGTCAAGTAAGTTAAAGTTGGCTAACTGTCTGGGATTCTCAAATTAGCATTAGCATTTAAAACAAAGTATACTGAGTTAATTTCATTTGCCTCTCACTTTTAACTCGCTCGGGGCTGTCAAAATTATCGTGTGTGTTTTTTTTTTTTTTTCATTTCATGTCCAAGCAGAGTTGGGTCGTGCCAACGTGGGTCGGGGATGGGGATTGTACAAAACCAATCGAACAATTAAATAGGCGTGAATTTCGAGCACTAGCCTTCACAACTTGCTGTTACCCAGTGACATATACACAACAAGCACAAGAGACCGCTAATTATCATATAATAAGATTTATTAAAATCAGTAATAATGATCACAATCAATAACACTACAATTAACAAAGCCTTATTACCTAACTACCTAGCACACAAAACTAAGCTAAACAGAAGGAGAGACACACGTGGAGTGTGTGTGTGTGTGTGTGTGTGAGTGTGTGTGCGTGTGTGTGTGTGTGTGAGAGAGAGAGAGAGAGAGAGAGAGCGAGAGAGAGAGGGAGAGATGGCCGGGTGCAGCCACCAGATGGAGCTATTCCTCACAGCGTTCAGGGGCGGAGCCACTGATCTCAGATCGAATCGCGAGAGAGAGCGAGAGGTGGCCGGGTACCGCCCCCGGATGTAGCTATGTCCTTAGCGTCCGCCGTGAACAGCTGGCGTAGGACACGTGCGGGGCGGCATATGCGTGCGTGTGTGTTAGCGGGACATAAACAAAGAGAGGGGGAGACTGCGCGCGCAATATTCTAAGGCTCAGGAGGCGTGTTCCTATCACACGGGCGCGTTAATGAACTGGCGACCCTTCTCTTAACTGATAGTAGACGCTTACCGGGCTTGCGAATATGGCTGAGGTTTAGTCACAAACACGTTACAGAAATCAACCCAGCTGCGTGGGTACACAATCAGCATTCAAATACAACACGGAAAGCCACGGACTCGGCGGTCCGCGATCAAACTGAAAACACGTTAACAAGAATTACAAGCATATCCTACCCTATCAACTTATGTCTCTGCCCAGACTGATAGCCTCTTACTGGTGTCGTTGCGTAAGCTGCGAGTCCTGGCGATGACGGTGTTCCGTAACGCGGCGGCGGTAGTTCGGGAATCCCGGTGGCAGCAGGGGTCGTGATGAGTCGGCTTACTCCATACGAAAGCGGAGTGTGTTTCCTCTCGTTGATCAAACTCGAATAAAGAAAACAGTTCGTATTTCTTTCTCCCGCGGGCGGCAATATAATCGCGGCTTGGCGATTTAGTCAGCTTACTTCAGACAGCGTCTGGTAGCTGGAAGGCAGGAACCGGCTTGGTTCCTCTTGTTGCTGCGGTGTGCTGCGGGGGTCGTGTCCACCTCCTGTTGGTGGAGGGGTCGCCTCCCGTGGCAACGTGGTGTTGCGTTGGAAGTAGGAAGAGAGGAGAGTAAATCCCAAGTTATGCTTCCGCGTCGACACAATGCAAGGGGGCTTGCGGACCCCTTGCGTCCGACGCAAGGGCCTGATGTGCACCTCCCAAAAATCCTAGACGCGCGTCGAGGCGACGCAACGCCAACGCAGCGGCATCGGCTGTGATTGGTCCGCTAACTACATCCGCTGGAGACCGCTATCCGGTTTCCACTCATAAACACTGCCATTTAAACTTTTAAAAGGCTACTTTTATTGTTTTCACCTCGTTTTATTGTTTGCACCTTGTCGCTTTAGCACAAAAAAATTAAAACACCAAGTTCTGAAAAATTGTGGACGTTTAAAGCCGGAAGGTAAACAAATACGCTATAACGAGGCTAACGACGATATACGTCAAGAGTCTCGGTCGGTCGGTCATTCTTTACAAAAAATGTAGCGCCCTTTACCGGTGTGGTATTGAATTGCATTTCGACACGTAAACCCAATGCAGAACCATCACGGTCTCCAAGCAACTGCGTCACCGTTGCGTTGCCGTTGCGTTGCCGTTGCGTGTTCACTACGCGGAAGCATAATCAGGGCTTAAGAGTAAGATGGCGCTGGGTTATATAGTTCACGGCTGCTGCCGGGGACCCCCGGGAGTTACCTGCGGTTGTCAGCTAATAGGGCACCAGTTGTGTGGTGCTGCACTTCGCACTTAGGTGAGACGTGAAACTAAAATCCCCTTTGTTCCTTTGTTCTGACCGCATGTGTAGGCTTTTGTAGGCCGCATTGTGTAGTCCTACTAGTGAGGTCCCAACATATGTAACACACTTCGAATAGGATGCTTTTATGAGAGAGGGGTATTCCATCAAACTCGCTAAGTGCAAAGCCGGGCTAATTTCGATAAGCCTCGCTACCTTTAGCGAGAGTTGCGTTCCATCAACTTGACTTGAGGCACTCTCCGTTAAGTAACCATGGGAATTTATCTGACCAAACCCCGGGGCAGGCTAACCATCAGGCTTACTTTAGCGGGGGGGTTCAGAGAAGTCCGTCTGTCGGAAACAACTGTACCAGCAGAAGGTTCCGCCAAGCCTAGTCCTCGTGATTTCGTTACGTGAAAGACCAAAAATTACCAAAATTACATATATGAAGTACAAACTAAGAATACATGCTTGCAATTAAAAAAATATGAATAAATAGTTTATTTTGTTTAAGACCGACTGGCCACATTATTATCTGAAACCCACAGTTGGGCAAGTGGTGATGCTAATGTCCTCGGATGTGGGCATCGCAGGTTCACATCCCACCCACCGAGGACATCTCATGTGTATTTTTGCCTGTATAATTGTCTTTAGATCAGAGAATTAGACCAACATTTTACCTTAACTATGATAAATATGTCATACAATTTCCCCAGAACCCAAATATAACTTGCAAAAACATGATAGGCATAAAAATGTTATTATTAATAGCATGATATAGATCTCAATGACAAAGGCATTGCTGCATGCAATTTTCAGCCACATAAATTCCTTTCAGGTGAGTTCATTAATAGGTTCATTGAATGTGTTCATTGTATTGTTGAGATAAATGTGTTGGTCAATGTAGATTTACTAGGCCTATCTAAAAAAGAGAGAGAGAGAGAGTTCCGGCCAAAGAATGAAGTTTCACAAAGTTCCATAGGCAAGAATTGAACCGTGGCCTGCCACGTACCAAGCCGGCGCGTTACCTCTACACTATCCTCACATTCAAGAACTCGTTGTCAATGATATATTAGAACATGTTACTCTTAACGGTACTTCCGTTTTTAATCGCTCGGCAATACTTGCCCAAGCAGCCTCGGGATTTTTATTTATCACTACAGTATTCCCTTTTTTGGTTATGATGGGTTTGTACTCCTCGTACAGTTCCATCAATAATTTTTGCTCTGGTCTTTTCTGCCATTTTCTCGATGATTCGACATTCACGTTTCTGGTCTGACTTCATATCCCGTGAACGGCATAACACATGACAACGTTAACCTGGCTTGAATTAGCCTCAACAAGGCGCGGCTGAAATGCGTTAATGGAATGGGTTTAGCCGCAAGTGGAAGTTGGCGTTAGTTCTAACCAGGCTTAACTAGGTAAGTGCCGCCTTAATTAGCGAGTTTGGTGGAATACCCCTCAGGTGTTATGGAATTTATTGATGTCACTCACCGTAAACAGACAAACAGATAAAAACACTAAGTAATGTAATATAAATATATCAAGTTGTAACTGTTTTGGATCGGACTTCCGCTGGACTACAGCTGTTGCTATGGCAACGGGCCAAACAAGCAACAGTCACGCGAGTTGTTTATCAGATGTGTCTATATAAGCAATAATAATAATAATAGTACTATTATAGGTCTGAGGGGTATTCCACCAAACTCGCTACTTAAAGCGGCGCTTACCTGGTTAAGCCTGGTTAGAACTAACACCAACTTCCACTTGCGGCTAAACCCATTCCATTAATGCATTCAGCCGCGCCTTGTTAAGGCTAACTCAAGCCAGGTTAACGTTATTGGGTGATACACACGTTCACAGGATATAAAGCCAGAACCGTGAACGTCGAATCATCGAGGAAATGGCAGAAAAGACACAAGCTGAGTTTTTTTCACCCACAGAGCAAAAGTTATTGACGGAACTGTACGAGGAGTACAAACCCATCATTACCAAAAAAGGGAATACTGTGATCATTAATAAAAATTGCGAGGCTGTTTGGGCAAGAATTGCAGAGCGATTAAATACGTAAGTAGTGTCAAGAGTAACATGTTCTAATATAATACTGACAACTATTTCATCAGTGTGAGGATAGCGTAGAGGTAATATGCCGGATTCGCACGCAGCTGGCCAGGGTTCAATTCACGATTATGGAAGTTTGTGAATTTTCTTTTAGCCGGAACTGAGGTTTAGTGTGAAGTCTCTCTCTCTCTCTCTCTCTCTCTCTCTCCCTCCCCTTTTTTTAGATAGGCCTAGTAAATGCATTTACATTGACCAACATATTTATCTCAATAGAAGTGGTTTGGGAAACAAAAGGACCTGGCAACAGGTCAAAGTCAAGCACAAGAATATATTGCAGAGTGGTAAGTACCCTATCCTACATTGAACTCAAGGAAATTGTTATTGTGGTTAATCTTCAGTGTTTTATCGTAGCTACAAAGAAAAAGGTTTGCATGGTGGAGACAGGTGGAAGGAATCCACCAAAAAAGTAACCGGGGACGCCCCCTGGTGGACTGACATTCACCCATTCACGCACACATTCACACACCGACGGCGGAGTCAACCACGCTGGGCGACAATTGCTCGTCAGGAGCAATTGGGGTGAGGTGTCTTGCTCAGGGACACCAGGCACTCAGCTAGGAGCTAGCCAGCAATCTTCCGGTTGCCAGTCCAACTCTCTACCATCCATCCATCCATTTTCTACCGCTTATCCTGTATTTAGGGTCGCGGGGGGGCTGGAGCCGATCCCAGCTGTCATTGGGCGAAGGCAGGGTACACCCTGGACATGACGCCAGTCTATCACAGGGCCGACATGTAGAGACAGACAACCATTCACGCTCACATTCACACCTACGGGCAATTTAGAGTCACCAATTAACCTATCCCCCCAACTCTCTACCTCCTGAGCTAAACCCCCCCATTGAAGGAGGGACCTCCTCCCAATGTGGCCCTCACGAAGCTGCTGACTCATTTATTCAAGGTATAGCTATAGCTGATCACATGCTTAGCCGATCAACGGTCCTTCAGTTGTATCTATTTTAATTTGATGATTCCTTGTAGTTACAGGTGACCATCTTGAATTGTTGGATCCTCCAGATGACACAGAACTGACACACCAGATGTAAGTAGGAAAATGTGTGTTTGGTCTTCTTGCCATTTTTACATGTCAAATGTGTAATGAAAACAACCCTCTGTAGAACACCCCAGAGCCCAGCCGAGCAGCAGGCCGGAATGAAGTGAGTATTCACATTGGTTTTAACAGTAGGCCTACATTTGTCCAAGTTATTCTGACACATTTGTTTCACAGGATATCAAGTCAATTTATAAAAGACACCTCTTGCTGGACATCGAATACAAGAGGCTGAAAATGAGAAAGGTTCAGCTTGAAATAAAGAAGCTTGAAAAGGAAGTAAGTAATAATTTAAACACTGCACAGGTTCATGTATTTGGAATGTATTTAATTCTTGTCTTGTCTGATCAAATAAAATTCATTTTGTGAAAACAAATGTGGTCACTGTGGTCCTCCACACAACTGAAAAGGTCATAGTAATACTTCCAAAAGGGGTTAAATGCAGAGAAAGAATTTCCCCAAGGGGATTAACAAAGGTACATTCATTCATCCGAGTATTTTCAAAGAAAAGGCATTTAGGCTACTGCAAACAAGTGTGTCTAAAAAAAAAGAAGGCCTTTTGGCACCCACACACAAAAAAAGAAAATATTCAGCAAAATGTAGGCTACTAAAAACGAAACTAAAAAGACTGAAATCACATAAAATAGGTGTTTGCATACAGCTCTCTCACGGCCCTGCCATCTGCATTGTGAAGGGCAGCAGGGTCAATTTGCTCCCAGTTGTCGTCGGGGGCAATGGCTGGCATCCTCTCATTGCGAATAAGTGTGATATTATGCAGGACTGCAAAAGCAACAGTAATATCGTATGCCCTGTTGGGTGAAACTCTGAGGCCCTTTAGGCACTGAAAACGGGACTTGAGGAGGCCAAAGGTCATCTTGATCTGCACCCTGGTCTTGCAGTGGGCAGAATTGTAGCGCATCTGTGGCTGTGTTGTGGGGTTGGAGTATGGGGTTAAAAGGTGAGGTAGGGAGGGATAGCCCCTGTCCCCCAACAAAATTCCATTGAACTGGCCTAGAAAACATTAAGTCATAATGAATAAGTATACTTGAATGTTATTGTTCTAGCAGCTGAAATAAAAAAAAAAAATAAAAAAAAAAACAGTACTCCTACCTTGTATGAGCAATCTTGCCATGCTTGATTCTCTGAAGATCATGGCATCATGGACAGAGCCAGGCCACTTTGCCTCAATGTTGGTTATTAGGCAATTTGCTGCACACACCATCTGAAAAAAGATATTCATATATTAGTGGCTCATAAGGCTGAATTGATTTATCTCTATATTTATATCTATGTTCAATTACCTAAAAAATGCATTTGAGTTACAAGAGTGCTTGTCCTACAAATAACTGTCCTGCTTATTCACAACTGGTCTTATACATATGTACCTGTATATTGAGACTATGGAAGGACTTCCTATTAACATAGTCTGCCTCATCAGGACCAGGTGGGGCCTGGATGCGCACATGCGTGCAGTCTATCGCTCCTATAACATTAGGGAAGCCTGCAGAAGATTTACGTTCCTGTTAGTCTGCTGATGTATTACAACATTACATGACTATTTTTCATACATTATTTTAATCATCACATACCTGCAATTGAATAAAATGCCTCTTTGACCCTCAGTGGCGGGAGAGGGCCAGGGAAAAAGACAAAAACACTGAGCAGTGTTTTCAAGGCAAGGCACACTCGCCTTACCTCCCTACAGACAGTGGCTCCCACAGGTACTCCTCAGTGAAGGCCAGTGGGTCTGCCCTGTCCTCAAATATGTGTCTGGCTGGTGGCTGGAATGCAATATTTGCGCACCGACATCTACAGGCTCGTCATCTGTAAACGGGCATGCCATTCTTGCCTACTTGTTTGCTCTAACAGGGGCATGAGTAAGCTTGGAAGGCCCATCCAACCACAGAACTCATACATTCAATTAACCTATTAATGAACTCACCTGAAAGGAATTTATGTGGATTACAATTGCATGCAGCAATGCCTTTGTCATTGGGATCTACAACATGCTATTAATAATAACATCTTCACGCCTATCATGTTTCTGCAAGTTACATTTGTGCTCTGGGGAAATTGTATGACATATTTATCATAGTTAAAGTAAAATGGTAGTGGACTTCCGGTTGGGTGAACATGTGAGTGAGCTGCGGTCTCAGATCCCCGTAACTCAACTCTGAAAAACTTTTAAAAAACCCTGCTCTCTTTCGTACCCTTACTAACCTAAGTGATAGAATATACTCTTTAACTCTACAATAAACTCGGACCACCTGGAATAATGTCTAAAACAACGAAACAACTTAAGAAGACCGAGACTGATACTTCGGGTCCCTGTGCTAACATATGTGCGGCTAGCATTGCTGGGCTACTGTAGGAGCACAGGGCTAAAATAGCAGCGGACTTTAAAGACTCTTTCGCCGTCCTGGAGACCCGACTGGAAAAGATGCAGACTACGATAGCAGACCATGGCCAACGCATTGACTCTCTGGAGACCAGTGCCGAATCAGATGACCAGCGTTTATCTGCTCTGGAGACGAGGTGTGCGGCGTTAGCCGATAGCAACAACAAGCTACTGTCGAAGATGACCGACCTCGAGAGCCGGAGCAGAAGGAATAATATCCGAATCATTGGCCTCCCTGAGTCGATTGAAGGACCTAAACCCACAAGCTTCTTTTCCGATCTTTTGGTGGAGCTACTCGGAGGGGAGACCTTAAAATCTCCCCCAGAACTGGACCGGGCACACAGATCTTTAGCTGCTAAACCGCCGCTAGGCTCGCGGCCCAGACCGGTCATCATCCGCCTGCATCGCTATCAGATAAAAGACCTTATAATACGGGAAGCTCGGAAAAAAAGAGGACAGCTACAATATCGAGGAACATCTGTCCAAATATTTGAGGACTACGCTCCAGAAGTGGCAGAGGAACGCTCCAAATACCGATCCGTGATGGCTAGCCTATACAACCTCGCCCTCAGGCCTGCCCTGCTCTTTCCGGCTCGCCTCCAGGTAACGCTAGGCGACGGGACAAAGAAGAGGTTTTCCTCCCCAGAAGAGGCCGCGGCGTTCGCCTCAAGCTACAAGCAGAGCCCGAGGTCTAACTAGCTTAGCCGGCTAGGCTAGCGCTACAGACTATGATGGCTTCGGTGTGCTGTATAGTATTTAATAAGGCCTAAGCACAGGTTAGTTTGATATGATACTAAAGTTAATATTTTGTAAGGTTTAATGCCAGAGTTCTTTCTTGGGTTGCAATACTACTTATACTTAAGCTTATACTTTTATAATTTTCACTCTCTATGTTAGAAGGGTATCTTTAAATATTCTTTTAAAGCTTAAGGGTTTACATGTATATGTTATAATTCATTTGAGTAGGGGTCTTTGAGACAATACTAAGGTAAGGTGTTTCAGAAAGGGAAGTACAACCTTATCAGTTCAGTTAAGTTCTTCTGTAGGGGTGGGGATAGACAAAGGGTAGGAAAGGAGCGGCAGGTTACGCTCCTACCTAAATGGGGAGGGCAATTAAAGGAGTTGGAAGATAGGGGGGCCTCGGCGTCTGCAAGTCGTCACATTTTGATGGTTGTCTGGTTTGTGTTGTTTTATACTGTAATACATGGGACTCTATATACTGCTTGCTTCTTGCATCTAGAAACCAGCCTGCCACTTCTTGCAACATGACTGCTCTATCTGTGGGAGGAGCTAATGGTGGACAGAATGTAAAATTTGCCTCTTTAAACACTGGTGGCATGAACGCTGCACTGAAGCGAACAAAGGTTATGACTTACATTAAGGACTTAGGGGCTGATGTGGTATTTCTTCAGGAGACACACCTTCAAAAGACGGATCATAAAAAACTGAGTCGGCCATGGATAGGACAGCTTTACCATTCCCAATTTAGTTGTAAGACAAGAGGAACAGCTATACTAATCAGGAAGAATGTTCAGTTCACCCCCAGTACTGTTTCCACAGATACAGATGGGCGCTACACAATTATTGCCGGCTTACTATATCAGAAACCTGTAATTTTAGCATCAATCTACGCTCCCAATTGGGATGACCCTAATTTCTTTAGCTCTGTATTCTCTATAATTCCCAATGCAAACTCTCATACTCTCATATTAGGTGGGGACATGAACTGCGTCATTGACCCAGACCTTGACAGATCAAACCCTCGTGCAGTTCCCCCTTCAAAGATGTCACAAACTCTGTCAACCTTTATGGATCAATTTGGTTATATAGATCCCTGGAGATTCTCATATCCTTCTTCTAGGCAGTATTCTTTTTTTTCACATGCTCATCGATCCTTTTCTCGCATTGATTATTTTATAATTGATAAAAGTCTCACCTCTTCAATTACTTCTGTTCAGTATCTACCTATAACAGTTTCCGACCATGCTGCCATTGTTTTAGACCTGTGTTTCAACTTAAAACCCAAACAATTCAAATTCTGGCGTCTAGATACACTATTGCTGGCAGATGAGGAGTTCTGTAAGTATGTCTCAGATTCAATCACATTCTTTTGTGACACAAATAAAAATGAGGAGACTTCCCCATCACTGCTATGGGATACCATGAAAGCCTTCCTCAGAGGTAAGATAATTTCATATACATGCCATCTAAATAAAGCACGTAAAGCTCGCAAAGAAGAATTGACAAAGTCAATCGCAGATATAGACAGTTCATTATCCGCATCATATACTCCTGATGTATTTAAAGAAAGACTTAAACTTAAGACAGAACTCGATCTACTCCTTACAACAGAAGCTGAACGTCTTATTCTACAGTCTCGTGGACTATTATATGAACATGGTGATAAGGCGGGCCGCATTCTTGCCAACCAAATAAGAGCCAAGAAGGTGTCCAATCAAATAACACAAGTCAGAGATAAGTCAGGCACAATAGTATCAGACCCAGTTAAAATCAATGCTGCATTTCAATCTTTCTACTGTCATCTGTATGAATCTGAATCGCCTAGTGACGAAGCCCAGATGAATGCCTTTTTCCAAAAAACGTATCTACCTAAAGTTCCTCCTAACGACAATCAAGCTCTAGAGATACCATTGACTCTGTTAGAAATAAAAGAAGCAATAAATTCAATGAATAGTGGCAAATCCCCTGGCCCCGATGGATACCCAGTTGAATTTTATAAAAAATTTTCTAATCAACTAGCCCCTTTACTCTTGGAGATGTTCAACCATTCCTACAAAAATGGCCTTTTACCAACCTCTTTATCACAAGCCTCCATTTCTCTTATTCATAAAAAAGGCAAAGATTCTTTAAGCTGTGCATCATACCGTCCAATCTCTCTTCTGCCAGTGGATGTGAAGATACTAGCGAAAATCCTTGCCCGCCGCTTGGAACCCATCATGCCACTTATTGTCTCAGAAGATCAGACGGGATTCATTAGAGGGAGGCATTCTTTCTCTAATGTCCGAAGGCTTCTCGGCATCATTCACACTCCATCCTCTCTCATAGACCCTGAGGTGGTGATAGCACTGGACGCCGAGAAAGCCTTCGACAGAGTCGAATGGCCCTATCTTTTCGCCACCCTGAAACACTTCGGACTTGGTGATAAATTTATTTCTTGGGTGAAACTATTATATACCTTACCTCAAGCTTCAGTATGTACCAACACACAACGTTCCAAACTTTTCTCCCTTTTCCGCGGCACAAGGCAGGGTTGCCCCCTCTCTCCACTGCTGTTCGCCCTAGCCATTGAACCATTATCCATAGCATTGAAATCTGAAAAAGGCTTTACAGGTATAAGGAGATACGGCACTGAACATAAGGTCTCGTTGTATGCCGATGATCTCCTTCTTTATGTAAGCGACCCCGTGACAAGTCTCCCACCCATTCTGTCTCTTTTAAATTCTTTCAGTATATTCTCTGGATATAAGTTGAACATCTCCAAAAGTGAATATCTACCCATAAACCAGCAGGCCATAGAACTCCCTACTTCTTTTATGCCGTTTCGGGCCGCTGAATCAGGTCTAAAATACTTAGGTATAACAGTCACAAGATCTCTCCGCTCCCTCAAAGATCAAAATTTTACAGCATTAACAGCAACAGTTAAACAAGATTTACAGAAATGGAACCATATACCGCTGTCTCTAGCAAGTAGAGTTCAAGTAGTAAAAATGAATATTTTGCCAAGATACCTTTACCTCTTCCAGTGCATTCCGATCTTTCTCCCTCGTTCATTCTTTAACAACATTAATAGTGCTATATCAACGTTCATCTGGGCTGGTAAACATGCTAGGGCAAACAAAGACTTACTTCAGAGGAAAAGGTCAATGGGTGGACTAGGACTACCGGACCTTTTGGGTTATTACTGGGCAGCCAACACTCAAAAGATATTACTTTGGTTTATTTCCCCCCAATGCAGCTGGTGCCAGATGGAAAAAGACTCCTGCTCCACATCCCTCCAGGCACTTGTGTGCAGCACTCTACCCCTTTCTATTACTAACTATACATCTAACCCCATCGTTATTAACACACTAAAAATCTGGACTCAAATTAAGAGACGACATGGTTGGATCACGCTGCCTCAAGCAACACCCCTATGCAATAATCATTTATTTGTTCCAGCTAAGACTGATCCACGCTTTGCTATGCTTGAAAAAAAGGGGCTGAGAACACTTGGTGACTTATACATAGATGGACTATTTGCCAGCTTTAATCAGCTATGCTCATCCTTCAATTTTGGCAGTACGGATTTCTTCCGCTTCTTCCAACTTCGTGACTTTGCTAGAACTCACTCTTCTCAATTCCCGTATGCTCCACCCCTTAGTGGTATCGATTTGGTACTTCAGTCCAAGTCATTACCCAGGGGTCACATCTCACATTTTTATAACCTTCTTGTACCACTAAACAGCTCACCTGCAAAGAGGGGACGGACAGACTGGGAGACTGAGCTGCAGATTAATTTTTCGGATGTTTTTTGGGATAAAGCGCTTGGCGCGATTAACTCTTCCACCAGCTGTGCCCGACTTTCCATAATACAGTTTAAAGTTATATTCAGATTGCATTACAGTAAAGATAAACTCTTCAAACTATATCCTGACAAAATGACTGAATCCTGCGACCGATGCTCACAGATACCGTGTAACCTAGCACACATGTTTTGGTCATGTTCGAAACTTTCTAGCTTTTGGCAATCCATTTTTAAGGTCATTTCTGATGTCCTAGGCCTTGCAGTCAGTCCTTCTCCTCAGGTCGCGATCTTTGGTGTGTCTCCTGGTGAACTGATCACTACATCCATGCAGAACAGAGTCATGGCTTTTGCATCTTTAATTGCACGAAGAAAGATCTTGCTTTTATGGAAATCTCCTCAGCCACCGTCTTTTAAATCCTGGTTACATGATTTATTACATTTACTAAAACTTGAAAAGATCAAATTTAGGCTAAGAGGGTGTTCTCAAAAATTTTACACTCATTGGGGCCCCCTTTTGAATTATGTTAATAATCTTCCATCAGTGGATGTAGCTCCATGATTTTCTCCCTACACCCCTTGCCCACATGTTTTTCATGTATTTATTTATTTATTTTTACTTTTCTTTTTTAATTTCTTTTTTTATTTATTTATTTATTTTTCTTCTTTCTGTCCCTTTGCGCTCTGACCACCATATAACTCTATGCAGGCTGAGACTCAATTAATACTGAGTGTTTAGAGAAAAGGAAGCAAGCAGTGATAACTTCTAGTATTATAAATATGTCTGATGTGCCTATGTTGATCTGTTTCTATTAGTATGTATGTAAACTTTTGTATGTGGCTTGTCTAGATGTGAGAGGTCCTTGGGATGGGTGGGAAGGGGGTTCATGTTGTTGGAGTTTGTCATTATACCTGTCTTTGTACTACACGGCACTTTGTATTGTTTATTTTTGGTTAAGAAAAATCTTGAATTTTCTAATCTGTACTGCTCACTCTATTTCTGTCGAATAAAATATATTGAAAAAAAAAAAAAAAAAAAAAAAAGTAAAATGGTAGTCTAATTCTCTGATCTACAGAGAATTATGTAATAAAAAAAAAGTTATTTGTAAGACTTCCTGGCCGGGATGTGAACATAGACTGCCTGCACCTGGGGGTAGGTGCATCACCACTCAGCCAACTGGGAGACAAACAACACAGGAAATAGATATGTATTTAGATAGTCGGTGTTCAGGAAATAAACGCTTTATTCATATTTTTGTAATTGCAAGCATGTATTCTTAAACACTTGATGAAAATATAGTTTGTACTTCATATATGTAATTTTGGTCATTTTTGGTGTTTCACGTGACAAAATCACGAGGACTAGTTTCCGACAGACAGACTTCTCTGAAACCCCCGCTAAAGTAAGCCTGATGGTTAGCCTGCCCCGGGGCAGGCTAGTATAGTCAGATAAATTTCCATGGTTACTTAGCGGAGAGTGCCTCAAGTCACGTTGATGGAACGCAACTCTCGCTAAAGGTAGCGAGGCTTATCGAAATTAGCCCGGCTTTGCGCTTAGCGAGTTTGATGGAATACCCCTCTGGTCTGCAATCAGGTGTGTCTACACAAGCAATACTGATAACAATAATAATATAAACAATTAAGCCCAGTAAATAACAATGACTGCAACTAAATGGCCAGTTTTCTCCCTCATAGTTACTGTAACACTGTAACAGTGAAGTAACAGTGAAATAAAAAAAACTCTCTAAACTAACCAGAAAAGGCTTAGGTAATCTACACACTGTATTGTTTTGAATGTGAGCATGCACTTGAGGTTTATGAATTTATTTACACAGTTTATTTGCAAGTGTTGGACACAATGTTTGTCTATATCTGTATGCCACTGTGCAATGTGGAAAACAAGACAAATTAAAACTGCAAGCAGTGATGAAGGGCCCTCACAGACGGCGTCCCACGCGGAAATCTTGATCGCGAGCACGGCACTCTTAAATATCAGGAGTATTACGGAGTGACACCTGATTCCCTTTTTCCACCTCAGTCAAGCGGGAGGAGGGGGAAGAGAAAGGAGTGTGGGCTGCCAAAGGAGGAGAGTGAGGAGGGGTGCATGTCACTGAAAAGATTTTATAAAGTTGATCATGTTGAGTCAGATAAAAAAAATGGGGCTGCAGCCTGAATGGGACAACAGGGAGACATCAAAGGCTTAAACACATTTTAAAATCAACTCTTAGACCGATCTGAACGCCGTTACATGTGTAGTGAGCAGGATTCATCATAATTTGGTCAAGACAACATGGTGTAATCCAAAAGTCTGTGTTTTTTTTTCATGAGGTAACATGCATGTTGCACAAATATTGACATGTATGATTAATACATTACCAGTACAGCAATGTATGGTGCTCATGGCCTTTAAAGACACAATAAAGCTTTGAATCTCAGCCAATTGTCAGTAAAATTGAATAAATGATTAAGTCAGTATATTGATAACAGCTTTTTTTATTATTATTTTCCAGGGATCCCGAGTTATGATGTGCCAGGGAATGTCTCAGACAGTTGTTACGTACAAATGTCTTGGACTCTTCCAGAATTTAATAATTACATCTGCCTGAGCTTTCCCATGATTAGCCTTAATGTCATTGGATTTTATCTAGCAAGAGCTAATAAGTCCAGGGTTCTGGCTAAAATTCAGGCAAACACAATGAATGAGCTGAGAGCAGCAGTTGGCAGAAGCCAGATGTATATTATTCCCCAGACCAGCATCACACTACCATTGGAGGTGAGTTTTTGTTGTTATCAAACTCCTTTTGAATATTACCACATTGATAACAATTACAATTCAGGCAGTTTGTTTTTTTCATCCAGATGTCAGAAGCTGAAAGGACTTGTGCCCTCCCAGAAACATGTACTTCAGATGGATGTGAGACAGTTCCACAGTCTCCACCGGCTTCTTCATCATCCACATCACTGATGGGCACACCCATTGCCTCATCGACAGCCATCAGAGCTGCACCCTCAGCCCACCAGCCATTTTGTTAGGTCCATCCCAGTCAGGTGCATCATCAGCCTGCACAGTTCTGCCCTCACCTGCTGTCCCCCAGTGCACACCTACACCCAACAGTCATGCAAGTCCCCAGTTCTCTCCTCTCACTGCCACTTCCCTCTCTTCAGTGATGGACACTGATGTAATATCACCAGTGATAGACTTGAACCCGTCACTCGTAAGTTATAAGACAATAACGCATTTTAGTATGTACTTTTGATCATTCAGACTGAAGTGAAGAGTAAAGAAACATCTTAATGTGGAGTAATCTTAATTAAAAAGTCATTCTTTCAAGTGTAAAAGCTAAGCTCAGTAAAAGACAGCTGGATTTAGATGGTATCTCTTGTCAATCAACAGGAGGCAAGTTTCGATTCTGCACAGTGGCTGAATGCAGGCACTCCAGAGGTAAAGTTAAGCATGACATTAAGTTGTGAGTTTTTGTCATGTAGTATAACGTCGAGTATGTTGTGTAAATATTTGTATATTTACACATTATCATCTCATGCAACATTTGTACTTTTAAGGTCTTCTACAGAAGGTCACGTGTGGAACCACTTAACAGGTATTTTGGGGGGTTACAAACAGCAGGAATTTGTGACAGCACTTTTTACACCCATGAACAGTCTCAATACCCAACTATTACATCGACTTTACACTGAGGGCCCTAGTTTCGTAGTTGGCGTAGTCAGCGCGCAGCGCACCTGCGCCACGCCGATGGGGTGTGTCTGCCTGGACTTTGCACGTTTTGTGCACCGCGCAGGCACACCTCCTGTCACTCCTACCCACGCAAGTGGGAAAGAGGGAGGAGAAGAAGGCGTGAGTGGGAGACGAGGAGAAGACGAGGCGTGGACTGGGATTAACACAGCCGATTCAGATCTTCACCAATCAAATGAGCTCCTCTCCTCTCCTTTAATGCGTTAGGGGAGGTTCAGTGCAAGTTTCGTCACTTGACAACCCGATGACAGAAGCAGCGCAGCCGCTCCCACCACGCGCATCACGCGCTGTGCGCGCGTATTATAATAATAACAATGCCGATATTATAAAAAACAGGAGAGAGAGAGGGAGATGTTTTGGTGCGAGAGGCTGAGTTTCCGTTACGTGTGCAATCCGCCTTTGATCTGATGTCAGATGTGACGGGACAATCTATATAGATATAAATTCACGTGTTGATTCAATTAGTTGCATTAAGTAGTGTTTGTTGTGATTATTTATTGCATTTAAATGTGCCTGGAACCGTGGAACTCGCCTGTGAGGTCTTGGTGACGTGTGCGCACTGCGCGCCGTCAGCCAAACTTCCACTCCGCCAGCTGTAATTCGCCTTACGCCAAGAGTAGACCAGGTTGGAGCTGGCGGGCTTTCGGCAGATCTCTGCGAGGCTTTTTGCCACGAAACTTTCGCTGCACCAAGCTAAATCTGTGACGCCTCCCCCTGCTGCGCCGCCAAATCCCATCTTGGCGCAGGCGATCCACCAAACTGACAAACTGAAACTTGCATTACACCAGCTCCACCACCCTGCACTGTGCCACGAAACTAGGGCCCTGAATGTCAGAATACATCAGTAGATTAATCCCACTACAGTACTAGTATTATGCAAAAAAATAGTTAGATTTCAAAATAGTTTGACATGTTATATGTCATATTTAAAACTTAACATAAAAAGAAAAAAATCTGTTTGTTTTTTTAGGGTTCCTGACAATGACTTTATCATTGATGATTCTGACGATGGGGAGGAGGACGACATGTTTGACGTTTCTTAAGGAAAATAGGGTTCTTCCATTGGTAGGTTTTTATTTTTGATTCAATGAAGAACACTGGAAGAGTTGTTCGTGACTATGCATTTCGCATACTCTAAATGAAATTAATTGGATATTGGATATTTAATGATATTCTTTATTGATTGATTGATTGATTGTACTTTAATAATCCCCAAGGGGAAATTGATTTGCTACCAAGCCACCGCTCACAACAACATACATTGACAGGACAGTTGATACTGAAGACAGGGCACAGTACAATACACACTTCAACAACCAGTAAATAAATAAATTGCACCAGACATGGCACTGACAGTAGCCTACATAATAGTCACAGACAGGACACTGACAGGACACAAAAAAACACAGCAATACCACCAGCATAAATCACAGAAAAAACAGCAAAATAAATCACAACAAGGGCATAAGTAACAGCAACATCATCATAAAACACTACATGTCAACAGCGTTTGTTAAAGAGTCTGATTGCTGTGGGAACAAAGGACTTTCTAAATCTCTCAGTGGAGCATCTGGATAGGAGGAGTCTTTGGCTTCTGCCACTCCTATTGAAGATGTTGTGCAAGGGGTGGTCCTCCCTTGACAACACACTCCTCATCTTCCTCATCACCCTCTTATCCAGAATTTCCTCCACAGAACTTGGGCAAGAACCAATGATGGAGCCCGCTTTCCTTATCAATTTATTGAATCTGTTCCTGTCCTCAACTGTTAGGCTACCGCCCCAACACACAACAGCATAAAAAAGGACACTTTCCAGTATCCCATGATAAAATATGTTTAAAAAAGGCCTTCCCATATCAAAAGCCCTCCGTTTCTTAAGGAAAAACAGTCTAGACTGGGCCTTCTTGAGAGTAACTCTGCTGTTCTCCTTCCAGTCTAGTTTACCGTCTAAGTGGACACCAAGGTATTTATATGAGGGGACTACCTCTACTGGCCGACCTCTAATCAGAACAGGGGCTACCTCAATTTTTTTCTTTCTAAAATCAAATATTAGGTCCCTAGTTTTATCAATGTTCAGAATGAGATGGGCATCATCACACCAATTGACAAAATCATCCACCTCATTCTGATATGCTGCATGATGGTTGTTGGTAATATATCCCACTAATGCAGAGTCATCTGAAAACTTCTGTAGGTGACATGAGGCACTGCTATTTCTGCAATCAGAAGTATATAAAAAAGGAGATAAAACTGTACCCTGTGGTGCCCCAATGTTAGCGGTGATGATCTCAGACTTGGTGTCAAGAACCCTCACATATTGAGGCCTGCTTGTGAGGTAGTCTGTGATCCATGCAACAGTAGCTTTATGAAGATTAAAACCTAAAAGCTTTTTAGCTAAAATGTGTGGCTGCAGAGTATTAAAAGCACTTGAAAAATCAAAAAACATTATTCTCACAGATGCAGCAGTCAGCTCTAGATGACTGTGCACCCTATGCAACAAGTAAAGTAGTGCATCACCTATACCCCCCCGATATGCAAACTGAAGTGGGTCCTGAAAGAGCTTCAACAACATATTGTTCAATCATTTGTTGATTGACAGAACATAGAAATGTTGATGTCATCTGTTAAATTTGCATGCTTCACATGTTAAAGTGTACAAGTTAGAGATTTGATTTTAGAAATGAATGCAAATGTTAACTTAGATTTACCTCTTTGTTGGCAGACAAAGTGACAGAACTGAGATTTGAAGATCTTCTGATTTTTGTCACTGGAGCAGATGAAGTCCCTGCCCTCGGCTTTCACAGGAAGCCCTGCATCGACTATGAACAGGAAGCAGGCCAGCATTGTTTGCCCTACGCATCTACCTGTGCAATGTGCCTTTACCTCCCGAGAGGTATCACAGAGGAGGATCATTTTTTTTTTAACCTTTATTTAACCAGGAAAACATCTTATTGAGATTAAAAATCTCTTTTTCAAAAGAGTCCTGGCCAAGACAGGCAGCAGCACAGATTTGGTAACAGACAATCATTTAAAAACAACATACAAATAGAGCCACAGTTAAAACATCATCAAACAAAGCATGTACAGACAGAAGAGCCAGCTTCAACATCATTAAGTAATGCCTTAAACATGTTCATAGAAACCAGCTCCTTAAGTTTCAGCGCATTTTGCAGCTGGTTCCATGAAAAAGGAGCAGCATAACTAAATGCCCTTTTTCCCAGTTCAGTATGGACTCTAGGCACAGTCAGTAAAAACAAGTCCTCAGAGCGGAGCTGGTACTTTCCTGTGCTTTTCTGAATGACATACTTCTGCAGGTATGTTGGAAGAACACCGAGGATAGTAAGAGATAGATAAACTGTGCGAGATGCTTTTCCAGGCCACAAGAGACTCATTGGGATTTGGAAAGGTTTAGTTCACAACATTAGGAATGCAACAATCATAGATAATGATGGTATGAATGAGGTTACCTACAAAAATGTTGGGTAACTGATTGCCTTTGTTCAGTAGTTGCAGCCCTAGCTGCATCCATAGTCCGAAGGTTTGTGTGGTTGTATTATGTTGTTAGAACAAACTTTTGAATTTCTCTTGTACACACCATATACCTTTCCTTTAGGTCTGCTGCTCCATCCATTTTGCAGCAGCCGCTGCTGTACAGAGGTCCGGTTATTGGGTGGTTGTTGACACACTCACTCTTCGTACAAGGTCCTCATTGTTTGCTTCTAACTGGGTGAGCTGTATGCCATGTCTTGCCAAGGCAGCTTCCAGACTTACTTCACTGTATGGGTCATCTCTAAAGACATTGTTGAGAGCCGCTGACTTCTGCTCACTGTTGGACAGCATTTCCTCCATCCACATTTGTGTTGGTGTATGGTTGTTCGCAGATCTGATTCTGTGGTTGTTCCAAGCACTTCTGAATAAATTGAGTCGTCTCTGGTTCTCTGGTTTAAAAAAAAACGACTTGTAGTGCCATTTTGAGTGTTGTCTTCTGGGTTCAATATTTGTTCATCTTCAAATGAATAGAACAGTTGGTAGAAGTAGTGCACAACCTGCTGGAAAACACCTCTCCAGAGACGTTCTATCCTTTGATTGTGTACTGAGCGGCCTGTTATGTGCCGTGCTTGTCCCTGCAGAAGGTTCATTAAAAGAGCAACCAGAGTGTTCTCCCCTCCATGGTCCGATCTGACTCTGGAGGGTAACCCGTACAGACAGGTGGCCCGAACAAAATAAGTCAGCACTGTCAAAGCTTTGTCTGTGCTGCAGTTGATGTAGGTTATTAGTCTGGTGTTGTCATCAATACCAGCATGTGTCACAAAATCCCACCTGCAAAACATTACGGATAAAATGGAATAATGGATTACTCGATTTCATTTGCACCAATAGATTCATAACTACTCAAAATATTTGTGAAAAATATTGGCAGTAAAAATGTGGAAAATGAATGTGATGACAGACAAATCTGGGTTAGCAAGTACAAAACCTGGACTTGAACACATACACAGTGAAATTGAGTCTGTACTACCAATCTAATATGGCTCCCTAATACTTCTTTACCACTGGGTAAAGAAGTATTAGGGTGAGCTTCGGCTCAGGAGGTAGAGCTGTTGATCCCTGGCCCCTGCATTCTACATGTCGAAGTATCCTTGGGCAAGATACTGAACCTCCAGTTGCTCCCGGTGGCATAGCCATCGATGTGTGAATGTGCATGAATGAGATACTGATGAGCAGGTGGCACTTTGCACAGTAGGCTCGGCCACCAGTGCAGTGGCGTCAATTCAGCCAAAGCTAAGGTATGGCAAGGTTACTAGTCACATGACTTAACTACAGTATCAATCAATATACATGCCCAGCAAATAATCATAACAAAAGTGACAAGTCTGCTATGTAGCTTATCTGTGTGGTTAGGAAAATTTGAACTTGTTCAAATGCAGTCTCCACTCACATTTCGCTAACATAACTATGGACACAAACACTTTACTACGCACGTTAATCAATCAATTCAGTCAAATGCGCCGTTACGCATCCAGCGGCAGGGTTAGAGAGCAGTAATAGCCTTTCTGACAAACACAATTTCACTCATTCTGTTCACTTCATTCACTATGTAATTGCAACAATATCACGTGAACATACCAGGTCAACTTAAAACTGTTAAAGTCCAAATGCAAAGAGGAGAGGGAGGGAGGGAGGGAGGGAGAAGAGGGTGCTGAGTGGCTAACAGCCTCGTTAACAGCCTGAATCCCGCCTTCACTAACTGGTCCTCCTCCCTCCGCTGCTGGGGCAACATTGGACCCATCACCTGCTTTTTTTTTTTGATAAAAAAGATTCTAAAGTGATCTGCTTCCTTTTCATTTTAGTTAATTAGCCTAGCAAAACAAAAACGCGATAACAATAATGACCCAGCTCTGATCTCCATCATGTCGTCAGGGGGGGCTGGGAGATACCACATTTCAAGATATGGAGGGGGGATACAAATCGAGCGTAGCGTTAGTTCTGGCAGGCCACGACGTCAAGCTCTAAATCAGCAACAGCGCAGCTGTCAAAACCGAGGAGATCAGCTGACGGCTCAGCTGACTCCCCGTACCCACTTCCTATTGGGAAATTGCATTCAGAGCGCGCTATTTAAACTGCTCTAGCCTGACCTCCCTCATTGCTTCCTCTGCCGGCGTTTTCAACCCACCTCCACCCCAGCTCCTCCTGTCATCTCTTATGTACCTTACCATTGTTCTCGTTGGTTGCTCATGATGGCTCATGAAGGGCAGGAAGGTGCTCTTCCTGCCTCAGGCTTTCCACGCAAGCGCGTGGAAGAGCAGGGAGTCCCAGAACAGTACCATACCGCCAAATGAAACTTGTGCAAATAAATAAAGATTCTTTTTGACAAAGTGGTCCTGACTGAAGTGTTGGGAAAGATAATATCTAGAGAAATCGATTGTGTTGTTCTGATTTTCACTTGTAGTTAATTTGTATTAAATAATAGATTAATCAATACAAATTGACACAGAGTAATTCCATAAATGTTTTAAAAAAAAGAATATTTACATTTGCTGCCATACCTTGCCATACCCAATTGACGCCCCTGCACCAGTGTATGAGTGTGTGTGAGAGGGGTGAATGTTGACTAGATTGTAAAGCGATTTGAGTGGTCGCAAAGACTAGAAAGGCGCTATAAAAGTCAGTCCATTTACCATTTACTACAGAAAAAATACAAGAGCTGACCCCTAATTACCGAATGAGACGCATATGGCCATCTATGTGCCATAAACTATATGTTCTCCTAGCCACAGTCTGGCTCCATCTCTGAGCAGCTGGATCAATTCGGTTAAGGGTCTCTCGAACTCTTCTTCTTTGTACTACGATCCCCTCAGCATGCAGGTACGCCCTCATCATCTGAATGGAGTTGATAATTCAAGATAATTAAAGGGGCCCTATTATGAAAAATCGACTTTTCCATGTTTTTCAACCCTAAAATGGGTCCCTGGGGTGTCAATAAGTCCCCACAGTATCAGAAAAGACCACCATCTCCCTGTTTCACTTTCTCAGTTTGAAACAAATCCTCCCGATAAACGAACGGTTTGCAGAATGTCCACTAAATGACGTCAGCACCAAATTTTCCTGTGCCTTATATGGGCCATCTCGGCTCATTAGAATCACTCCACCTGTGTGGTCCCGCCCACATAATCCCCATACCTGTTGGCTGTCAGTGTGATGTACATACAAATCAGTGAACCAAAATGCCAAAATCAACGGAAAGCGAGTTGGCAGTCCAATTGCTGATATTTACTGGCATCGTCGGAGCATCTACGATGGAAATGTGCGCACACGCGTCTGTAAATGTGTGTTTGTGTGTGAGACGCACGTTTGGATCAGCACCGACAGTCCGAGAGCCAACCACAGACACAGAAGCGGTAAGTTACTAAATATTATGTAATATGCCGTGTTACAGTTTACCGTTGCTTTCTTAGCATTGGTGTGTTAGCATTGACGTGTTGCGCTAAAGTTAGCATTGGCATGTTGCGTTAAAAGCTTCCATTGTATTGATATTGAGGACAGATAACGATACGTAGTACTGCGGGGGCCCAAACCTGATGCTAGACATCAGTTTGCTTGTAGCTTGAATGCGGCAGCGAGAGCGGCCTATCTGTGTTTGTTTATACACGCCAATGCAAAGACGACGTCACCAAACGTTTGTTTTTGCACCGCTAACGAAGGGATTTTACGAGCTATTGGTGCGTCACCACATTAGTTATAGTGAAATAGTAACGTGTTCCACATTTCAGATGTAGATGTAAACTCTGACTGTCGGTCTGACTGTCTGTCTGCTTACAGAGCAGCAGCTCACATTAGCGTCCCACAGCGACCCACAGCAGCTACTGTTGGCACTCACCTGTCTGGGAGGACTACGGGCTCCTTACCCAAGTAAAGGTGTGTAGCCCGACATTTAGCCTACTTGAGATCGGGTTTAACAGCAACTACTAGTAGTCGTGCAGATGTGTATTTCTATTATGTGATATCATGGGTTTCATTCTTCCATACAACTCTGTTACAGCTACTGTGTCCTGCAAGGACTTCGGTGTTGGCACAGCCATGGTTCCAGACCCGTTTCACAACCACTCCAATAAGGAGACCATCAAAGAGAGCTCGCCGAGACCCGGTAGAGGAGGAGGATATTTTGGAGGGCAGCTCTTCCTTGACTTCAGAAGAGCTTGATGTGACCCTGCAGAGTCGGCCACAAACAGTTTGCTTTGTGTTCTGAGATAACTGTGAACTTCAACTGCTGATTAATTTGACAGTCTTTACAGTAATTGTAAAATGTGTCATGGTTAATATTACTGAAGTAATGGTCAGGAAGACTGCATAATATGTTGCATAGAGGGATTTTATTTTTATAAAACACAATTGATGAACAAACAACAGACTGCTGTATTCCTCTTACATGTAAAGCACCAACCAGCTATATTTCATGCGTTTTGGAGAGAGAACATTCAGACAGACAGTTCCAACCAGGATGTCCCACCATGCAAGCCTCTTCCTCCTCCAGCTGCTGCATCCGTCTTCTTACCTAGTGTGAATCATGATAATCGTCATGTTATGTGAAGAATAATCAACAGACAACTTGGTGTAACAGACAGTAACATTACCCGTGGTGTCTCCATGCAGCAGACGTGTTCGGTGTCTAAAGGCTGTTGCACAATTCCCACATGGTCACCTAGATGAATATAGTACAGACTTTGAGCATTTCAACAACAAATCTTGTTAATATGGTAACCTGACTGACTTTGCTGACAAGCTGAGGGGTAAACTTCATGTTTGAATTTTGTAACAGTAAGTTTGGCACGTAATGTTGAGATGGAGCACAATCACGTTTATAAAACACAGCACACAGCCTATAATTCACAATTCGGCACATAATTCTGGAGGACGACATGATACTGACCAAATCCTGTTGCTTGTATATCTTTATGTGTAGAGGATCACGTTTTTAATCCCGTTAATGTGATGTAAACAAACTGCCCGCATACAGGACGCTGTTTTCATCGGGTTTTCATCCGTTTAAATATAATGTTACGTCCCCATTTGGAAAACATGCAACTGTGAACTGTCAACAACACGGCGCTACTAACGATATTAATTGTTGCCGAAATAGCTCACAGATACGTTACTTATAGAGCGAAGAACGCAGCATTGGCGTCATTGTGCTTAGCACTAGCTACGCTAACACACATCGAGTTACCGTTCAAAACGTTACACAGACATGTTAACTAACCATTCAGAAACGTCCTGCTGCATCCGCGGCGTAGAACTTCTACAGGAGCTGGTCCTGGTTCTGGGTCGGAGTCCGGTCGGAGTTCGGCTGGATCGCTGTTAGTTTGTAGCGTAGAACCATAACCATGGCAACAAGCTGGACGCGGACAGCACGGGGCGGAGAGACACAACCACTTCCTCAGTAGGAGCGGGGTCGGGGGTCATCTCATTAGCATAAGGCTACACCCCGACAGAATCACCCGTTTGAAAAAGTGGGGTAAAAAAGGCGAAAATGAGGAGTGTGATCCACTCCGAAATACATGTTCCGATTGTTTTTTCCAGTTGAGGAATTCAAAGACCAGGTTTGGAGACATCAATAACTTATATTAACTTGTGGAAATATAGCATAATAGGACCCCTTTAAGATGAAGTACATTTTGTATTTAAAAAATGGATTAAACCTATAGGGCAGCGGTACTCAATAGGCGGCCCCTCGGGCCGCATCCAGCCCGCCAGCCACCTATTTGTGGCCCCGGAACTATTATTTCTTCAGTATGTGTTTTGGTTGGGTCAACACGTGTCTCGGGACTTGTCTCCATACCAACAGGCAGTCTGTTATTGGGTCGTGCTGCGAGCATTTTTAAGTTTCACTTTCGTTTTTGAAGCCGTTCGCATATTGCCACTTTGCCAGAGAAGGAGCATAGATTGCGCATCGGGAAAAAAAGATTACATGAAAGTGGCGTGTTCCAAGTTCTCTGCCTAAAGAAAGGTGGACAGTTAAAAGTCAATTTAAAGAAGAATGGACTGAAAAGTTTGCATTCATTCTTCTCCAACCAGCACAAGACCCATGTGCTTAATATGCCAGGAGACTATCTGCGATGAAGATTTCCAATTTGAAAACGGCATTATGAGACAAAAGCATACACATTTTGAAGAAACATATCCTCAAAATTCAGAGGTAAGAACAACAAAAAGAAATGCACTAAATACAGTATATCACATGTGACCTTTGAGTCATTGAAAAACATCTTTGTGGCCCTTGAGGATTTGTATTTGAGTACCCCTGCTATAGGGGATATGGAGTATGCTTACTTCTGAGCCTGATCTTGGGAACTGGTTGTGGAGTCTCCTGACATGCTCCTCTAGGTTAGCATCACTAATGGGAGTGAATCTTTTTCTTGCTGAAATCTGGAAAGACTTCATTTTTTTATGCAGGTATGAGAAGGAACAGCCCAACATCCTCGCCATGGCTCTGACTGTGAAGCCTTGAGTGAGAAGCAGCTCAAGTTGCTCTCTTGTAACGTCAAGCACAGGTCTCCCTCATCTCCCTAAAACATGGAAATAAAATAACATGCCAACAACACACAACAAAAGTGTGAGTTTTTTCAATTAATTAATTTAGTCTTTATTTATTTTTGTATTATTATACAATTAATCTTCCTACACACACACACAAGTAGTCCTAAACCTGATCAGATTATGGGACCAAGGCATACAGTAGACTGGGTGGCTGGGGTTAAGACCTCCATAGATTTTCATGTTAGTGAGTAACAGTCCCACTTGCTGTCATTTCCTAAACTGTGATCAACTCTGATCTTCTTAAATGAGAAAGAATACATAACATGCAGTAAAGTTTTATTCATGGAAATCTGGAAATGAAATCAATATGGCTTTGGATGTTTTTAAACATACCCAATACCATTTTTAAATTTAAACTATTAATGACAGAATCAGAATGTGTGTGCTTCCACTGGCTTCAGGCTCCTTCACAGCTGCGGGCACTCCAGAGCCTACGCAGCAGATACGCAGAGCTCCTATTTTTGCCGAACGCTGGAGCACAAAGCAGCAATTCAGCACAGAGCAGATTGTTCGAGACAATTTTCATTTTAATTTTCAAAATAACATATACCGTGTTCACGGCGGATCATATTTTACTACACTACACCTTGAAAACGTCATAATTAGCATAGGCAGGCCTGAATTCAACAGGTCAGAGGTTTTTTTGGCTCCCCTATACCCTAACCCTTTTAGAGTGCCTCTCAACGCGAGATCACGTGGGTGCTGCTGTCTCAGTTAACCAATGTTGATTCAATGTTGGCATTTCAATCTACAATCTCAACCATATTTCAACGTTGATTCAATGTGATTTTGTCAACGCATCCAAAGAACCAAATCTAAGTTTAAATGTAAAGTTTTTAACTGCTGTAGACATTTTTTTTGTCAAATAAATAAAGAAATTCAACTCCATTTACACTAAAATCAGATATAAAAGTATGCATACCAAAACAATGAAACCTGCACGAGCATTTGAAGCTAGGGGTGCAATGATAACTGATCGGAGATCTGTGAGGCTCTGAACTATATCCCGCATAGCCTCAGCGCTAACAGTGTCTTCAACTCTTCTCAGGTTAGCAATGGAGATGTCGATAGTGTGCACTTCTCTTTGACCTGCAGATCCTTGGCGACATGCTCTTTCATTTGCAGTGCATCGTCTTCTAATGCGTCTCAGGACAGCGTCCGCCATATTGGTCCTTGAACTTCAGTGAAATGTTCCCTGAAGTAATGACCAAATCAGCCACTGATTGGTCCAAGTTTCAGTCAATCAATTTGAAATTGGCAGCTTCCTTATACACCCACATTCCTACTAGTAGCCACTAGTAGCTACACAATCCTACTAGTAGCCACTCGTGCGACTAGGATATCAGATAACCTACTAGTTGCCACTAGTGGCTACTAGTAGGATATCAGATATCCTAGTTGCACAAGTGGCATCTAGTACGACTTGGATATCTGATATCCTAGTAGCCACTAGTAGGATATCAGATATCCTAGTAGTAGCCACTAGTGCAACTGGGATATCTGATATCCTAGTCGCACTAGTGGCTACTAGTAGGATATCAGATATCCCAGTCGCGTCGCACTAGTAGGATATCTGATAGGATATCTAGTAGGATATCTGATATCTTACTAGTAGCCACTAGTGGCAACTAGTAGGATATCTGATCTGCGACGCAGACTGGGATATATATATCCTAGTCGCACAACTGGCATCTAGGCACACTTGTTCAAAGGTAATCCGATCGGATTTTGGTTATCGGATTGGATCAAATCTGGAAAATGGGTCGTTCAAAAGGGAAAGAAGGATTCTGAAATCGGATCAGGTCATGTAATCAAATTGTAGTTTGGAAATGGATCAAACCTTCAGTTTGTGTTGTTCAAAACTTTTCAGTAGGATTTGGATAACTTTGATCCAAAAAAACAGGATTACCCTGATCCCAACAAGGGTAGGATTTCAAGGTGGATTTCAGGAAGAAAATGTAGTAAAACTTTAAAATTGGTCAAATAATACATTTGTATCATTTAGCGTATATACTTTTATTTATATTTTGCACATGACTTGTTTACCTGTTACAGTGATAAAGTAGACATAGGCAACCAATTAAGCCTTTCAGTATAATAAAGTAAAAATAAAAATGATCTTGTCCCCATGAAATAAACCCCCAAACAGATTTCAATAACAAACAAAAATAATATATTAAATTTTTCATCTCTGTCATTGTCATTCATCACTGTATATTAATGTCATCAGATATGAACCTGTCAAAAATAATTTCGAACAATTGCATCCATTACTACACGTCCAGTCAGTCCCTCATTCTGACAGAACGCCAGCGGTTGGTCTGGTTCTTCAACAGGCTCAGGTGCATCATTTCACAGAGAGGGACATTGCGTCTGGTAGCGATGTTGTGCAGGGCAATACACGCAAGTATTATGTTGCATACTCCCTGTGGTTCCACTCGCAAATAGTTAAGGCATGCAAAGCGTCTCTTCAGAACTCCATTTAAATGCTCAATTGCACATCTTGTTTTGCAATGATCAGTATTGAAGCGTGCCTGCGCAGGCTGGGTTGCTGCAAGAAAAGTCATCAGCCATGGTAGGAGTGGATAGCTACTGTCTCCTAATATTATGCCATCCGGTCGGTTGGTTTCGAGCTCTCTGTATAAAGCACTCTCCCTCAGGATACGTGCATCATGAACAGACCCAGGCCACTTCACAACACAGTTTGTGATGATGAGGTCAGCGTCGCCCACAAGTTGGATGTTGATGCTGCACCTCCCCTTTCGGTTGATGTACTCCCAATTCCTCTCATGAGGTGCTTGGATATGCACATGAGTGCAGTCAATAACCCCAATAGTATTGGGCATGTTCCCCAAAAGAAAAAAATTGTGCTTGGTGTGGCTCAGATGAGGGGTCATAAAAGAAATTATAAATGGAAGTGGATGTTTATGTTTTGTCTCAAAATAAACACTTAAAGTGACCCCATGTTGGCTCTTCTACCTGTTCTTTACATAGCTGGTAATCCAGATTTGGTAATCCTGAAAACTGTGTATCTGGATCAGGGTGATCAAATCCAATGTTGCTTTGAAAAACCGGCTTAAAAGTAAGACGGATTACCTGATCCTGGATAACAAAAAAATGGGATTTCCAAATCTGGATCATTTTGATCCGGATTACATTTTTTGAACAACTGGCCCCTAGTGCTACTCGGATATCGGATATCCAGGATACCTATAAACGGTCGTCCATGTGTTTTAATTAATAATATCTTCATCGTTGCACATCTACAATTCCCCTCCGATCTGTTTTACGAAGTGCGGAGCTCCGGAGAACTTGCCAACTGACGTCACAGAGCAATGCATTCTGGGATACCCGCGTCATTTTGGTAGGCTGTGGAAGGAAGCCATTCACTCATTCTTTCCCCGTTACATAGTTTGAACACATTATTATTGTTATTATTATTGTTATCAGTTGAATTTGGTGATGCTGACGAGTAAATTTGAAGGACGTTAACTTTACCGCGGGAAACTCCTGCCGGGGGCAAAGAAGCGATACCCGGAAAAGATTGCTTTAAATTATTTTCCGGGCCTCCACCTCCCCAACAAGTGTCTCTATCTCAGTTTCTGGAAAGTTACGTTTCTTCACTTTTTCTGACCTGTCGCCGTGATTCACCACACGGAAACGACTGCATTCTGGCTCATTAATATGGTAAAAAGTGGGTCGTGTACAGGGCAGGATTCAGGTGCACACTTGTAGGTGATCCTGTGATTTATAAAGGAAACATTGCAAACTTTGGCTTTTTGGCGTACGTACATTTTTAGTAAGGATCCTACGCACAGTTTTATAAATGAGGCCCCAGCTCCTTTTATGCTTCATACTTGTATTTCAGTTTACTACTCGAACATGTTTACACCATGCTCTGAGTACCTTTGACTGAGGGCGTGCTCGTGGCAGGTATTATGCAAATGTGTACCTTGGTGACTCATCACTTTATGAAAGAAAAGACAAGATTTCAATTGAGGCATTTTAAGTAGTTCAGGAGGAGCGACTCTGTGGGGCAGAGTAACTCCGTTTGGAAACAGAAAAGTGGGAAAGCATAATGGGTCCTCTTTAAAGCATCTCGGACATATTCGCAATGGAGACTTCCGCTTCACATTTGAAGCATTTAAAAGCATGTCTACCTGATGTTGTTACATTTGGGCCCAGACAAGTGGGAGGTGAAGGATTGTTGTTCTACCAAGCACATTAAGTGTGCAGAGCAAAGGGAGGATAAAAAGGATGGAAGCAGAAGTGGGAAAATGAGAGAGAATTGGCTGGAGGGAAGATATAGAATGGGAGAGTTGAGGTGAGAGTGAGTGTGGGACACTGGAGGATCAGAGTCGGCCTCCCACTGGGGCTGTTAACCACACGACAACAGACGCAGCCAATTAGGGAGAAATCACACACTTAGCATCGCAGTCTTGCTGCCTTGCTGCCTTGCTGCAGGACAAGGGTGAGGGTGGGGTGTAGTCTAAGTTTGTCTTCTGCTTTGGGCCCATCTCACGCTCATGAATGATTCAGCAGTCCTTACCAATCATTTCCATTTTGATTCATCTTTAGCCCCACTCACATCCAAAAATACCCTAATATTATTTTACCTCATTTTACAGTCATGCTGAGCGGCTGCAGTAATGTTTTCTATGATATTCAGAGGCTATTTGAATCAGTCTTATCTTCAACCAGGCGTCGGTATGGCGCCACTGGCCCAGACTCTGAGCTGCCATCAATTTAAAATGCTCTGCTGTAAAGCATCAGGCTTCACTTGATCTGTTAGAGGTTATTAATTACCTGCTTACTAATGCAATCACTAACATGAGATTAAATTATTCCAACAGAGCATAATCTCATTCTATTACAATTATTATACCAAATATAGCCACAAGTGAGTTGTAAAGGTGGAGCTTAATACATCACTCTGACTGAAATGGATGTATAATTAATTTTATACTTAACTTTTAAAATTGAAAAACTATTCTGTTGCCTTGTCGTCTGTTCTATGACATCCATTCATCAAGAGCATGTCATACCGAGCATTTTCTAAAATCGTTAAGAAATAAGATAGGTAGATACAATGTGAGTGAGCCTTGCTGATGTCAGTGTGATGATGAATGCAATACGAGAATGACCACTAAAATATGAATTTGTAAAACCATCAATGAGTTTTTAATTTTCAGTGAATAAATCATAAATGGAATGGAATGCAGAATGATGACAATGAAATCTAAAACTGCAGTTCCTCAAATGTCCACTTACGGTTACAAATGTGACATCACATTACAGCAGAAATAAACATGCTTACAGCCTCTGTACCTGCTGAGTATATATATATATATATATATATATATATATATCAAATGAGATTAAGCATTAAAATTAGGCATAATTAAGGGCAAGGTGGGTGAGGTCTCAGGTGACCATCTTTTAAATTAGGTCCTGTGTTACGAGTGACATCACAGAGACTACTTCCATATTTTATAGTCTTTGCACTAATGAGTTGCAATGAGCTGCAGTTAACCTGAGAGGGAGATCTGCAAATACGCGGCACATCCAGAAGATCGACAGTTTGATTTTTGCTCCTCCTGTCCAGATATTGAATATACTGAACCTCAATTTAAAATAAAGTTATGAGGAACCTGAGACAGACAAATAAGGCAACCGGTGGGGGGGGAGGGATGAAAGTGATGATATAATTTATATTACAGCTATAGCAATAGTTTGATGTTTCATTTATAACATTGACATTTCAATTGTAAATCATAATTTGAATGCTGTGCAGCTTCTTGTGTTTGCATGTCGTTGATTCATTATTTCTGCAGAGCAGACAAGGTTAAGGCTACATCTATCATACACTATCATAAAGTATGAAGACAGATATTTGCAGCTTCATTCACTAATTGATGAGGGTGAAAGGGCGTCAGGTTCACAGATATTTAATCCATTATTCAAATAACGATTTTAAATATTGATGTCTACTAAAACCTTTTATAATGAATGCAATGTTTAATGTGAGATGCATTTAGTTAAAAGGTGTGTTTCCATGAGGACAGCTGGCTGGGCCTTAATCAGAAAATATCTATGATATTCATATTAGCAGCTATCGACACTTTCATCATAATAACTTTATAAGGTCGTCAACACGATGTTGTTACATCCGGGCCCAGACAAGTGGGAGGTGACCTGGAGATTGATAGGTTGCTGCCATGCTAACAATGCAGTAACTAAGATTACTTTGACACCTAGCTGTAAAGTTGACCTTGAATTATGAAGATAACTTTGTTAGCAGCTTTACACCAGAATCCTGATGATTGACAAGTGACTACCACTCCATTGCTTCCATTTGCTGGTTGCAATTAATCCAAAATGCCTTGACTCAAGGCTACAAAACCGTAGTCCACAGACCACGAGGTGATGTCCCGGCAACTACGTCCACTTCTTACATTCAGTCTATGATCACGCCTGACTTTCCTCACAGAGCTTCATCTTCTGCTCGTCTACTGAGCGTTGGAGTTGAACCTCTGCGTGTCCACGGGCGAGAGTGTTAATCTGAGCCTCCTCCACCTCGGCCTCCGCTACGTTGATCAAAGCATGTCGATGCAGCATACAGATACACAATCTGGTTTCGCAGCACATCTGCAGGAGGAGCACTGAGAATCAACAACATTTCACAAGTTCAGCAGCAGACTGTCATGAAGGTACTTTTCAGCTTGTGCAAGTGGGTTCAGATTTCTGTGGGGGGGTGATGAAGAGAAATGGCTCTGAATAAAACATAACATTTGCTGGGATAGTTTTTCCTGCATGAAGATTTCTTGCTCTCTTTCTGCGGGGAGCTGAGCAGAGTGAGGACAGCAACACATGCTCTAGTTTCTCGCCTTTTTAAACCCCCAAAAAATCAACTTCTGCTTTTAAAACATTGATAACAAGCGCCCTGAGGAAATCAATGGCTGAGTGATATTAACCTAATTCTCTCTAACAGAAACTCCTTCTGTTCTCCAACTCAAGTCGAAATCCATCTTCTCACAATTGCATGTTTCCGAGGCTGAATAAGAACTGAAACAGATTTGAGGTGTTTGATGTGAAAGACGGTATGTGGCTGCTCGTCTCTGACAGATCTGTCACTGTAGAGCGTTGGTCTCCTGTGCACTGTTTACCATATGAAAACCATCCCTTTGGACCCGATGGGGCCCCGGTGGCCTGTGACTTGTGGCAGCATGTCACCAGCTGACCTGGTGGGAAACGCTCATGTGGGAATCCCCGGTTTGAGCTGCTGCAGATGTGGTTGTGTTTGCTGCTGAGAGGAGGCTGGTTAAATGGGTCAGGCAACGCTTCAGTGTTTCATTCTCAAGTCATGAAAATGCAAATGTGAGGTGCACGTTCAGGCAATCTGTATTCTTGCTCTTTAAAAATGTATCATGATATCACTGTTTAGTTTTTAATCAAACCAAGAAGTTGATGAATGCTCTTGTGGCAGATGTGCTTCTTCATGTCGTGTTACAGGACCAAAGCAGGCAGGCAAAGGGAGGAGACACCATCATTACTATCAGCCGTACAGGTTTTTGTGATTGAACACTTAGACAGGAGCATCAGAACTTTAACTTTTGATAAGAAAAAACACATTTTCTGCTTTGCAAACACACACATACACATACACACACACACACACACACACACACACACACATAGTTAACAACGGATTGTTACTAACCCAGCATTATATCCTATCATGCAATGTACAGAAGGAATGACGGACGGACAAGAGTAAAGTGATTGAATCAAATCTATGAAAATATTACATTGAATGTGAGCAGTATTATCACACAGTAACAAAGTACATTTTTTTTTTATTTTTGGAAAATAAATGTATTTCCTTCACACGGCATATACTACTCCTTAGCCTACATATAAGCAGAATCACTGCTTACCAGGGGAAAGTAAATTCGAACAAACATTTATTACAAAATGTGTATTTATGATGGATGGTCCATCAGTCACCATTGTGTGACAGCTGTGACAGAGTTAACAGAGCAGTTCTGGATTTAGAGATCACCTGAGTTGGGATTTATATGTGAATATAGTCCTCTACATAGTCCTCTACATAGTCATGTATATAGTGCTCTACACAGTCCTCTACTTGGACCAGTACATAGTCCTCTACATAGTCATGTATATAGTGCTCTACACAGCCCTCTACTTGGACCAGTACATAGTCCTCTACATAGTCATGTATATAGTGCTCTACACAGTCCTCTACTTGGACCAGTACATAGTCCTCTTCATAGAACTCCCTGTAGAGTGAATGAGTGAATTTGGACACTTCCCCAGCTCCCCTACTCATCATAGTATAGCCTACTCTGATAAAACCACCGACTCCACTGCAGCAGCATGAAATTAACCTCTCACCATGGATCCTAATAACCAGATGCAACAATAACCTGATGAACGAACATGTTAAATCATAATTTATCAGCAGCTTTAAACTGAACCAGAACTATTCTAAGTGAGGAGCTGCTCCTCAGAGCTTTGCTTAGCTTATTTTAGATTTAATAGTTCTTTTAACTGATATCAGGTTAAACAGTTAAGTATTACCATCCCTACTGCAAAATCTGTTTGTATCAGGAAAACACAAAGTTGAATGTTAAAATATTGGAACTTATTATATTATTATCATTATTGTAACTCAGTATCGGCATGTACTGAAATATAACTGGTACTTGAACTGAAAAAAGTTGTATGGGTACATCCTTAGTAATAACATTGTACTCTGGGTGTCAGGGTGACTGTTACCGTCCAGTTATTGGAATTATTAGCTGCCTATTTTTACATGAAATTGTTGAAAACATCTTATTTTTAGAAGATTATTACTATTCTGTTTTGGCTGCACTAAGCGTTCCTTTCTCACCATATTAATATTACGTTCTCTCATATATAGAAGAAGGCAAGCATCAGCATGAACACTTTTTTCTGTCTGTATTCTTAACAGTCCTGCGTGCCAGGCCTTTTATCTGCTGCTGGTGCCGTTTAAACGAAGAGTCGGGCCCTGGATGCCGGCGGCCGCCTGTATCGCCTCAGCCCAGCCTGCTGGAACAGCTTTGCGTGGCAGCCGCTCCTGACTGATTGCACTGCTTGTTAGTCTGTCTTTGATCATTAAGCAGAGCAATGTCACCGCCTTTAGTGTCATCAATTATAATTTGGCTTGTGTCACTTTGATCTTGACAAATATTTTCCCAGTTTTTTTAGGCCGTTGCTGGGCCACGTGCTGCAGACTTCCAGCGTCCTCTAATAGACGCAAGCCTTGTGATGAATAATTTACCTGAGTGGAATCTTCTCCTGCATGATATCTCTGCTGAAGCCAGAATTACACAACCCCCAGCCAGGAGGTTTAGAGTGAACAAGAGTGTGAGCGGGGTAACATATAAATAGCTCATCATGTCCCTTGGTGGTGGCACCTACATCTGTCCAGTCCATATGGCCCTGTTAGTCAGCCCAGAGACCAATTTCCAGAGTCAATTCTCAGGATGAATATTCTTATTGTTTTATTGGCTGACCACTATGGAATAACATCAATGACGTCAGGCAAGAAACATCTCATCGTCGAGTCCCAAAGTCCCAGATTTTAACATGAAACAAGTTTACTTGCTTTGTGTGTAGGCCTACCCATAATGATTTATCAACCAAAAAATATAATTTGGCATATGGACTAACTGCTTAAAATATTGTGTGCTGTAGCTCAGCTCTTCAAACCTCAGTCTTCAGTAGGAGAATGCTCACGTGCAGGGGGGGTCCTCAGATCCAAGGCTGCTGGCTGAAGGAGGCTGGGGGACTGGGAGAGTCAGCTATCCACCAGGAAGAGGTTTTAATTATGTTCACACAGTGTCAGAGATGGAGAGGCTGGATGTGAGTGGGTGTCTGCAGAGCGACACCAAACATTGTCAGCCCTTCAATCACAAACACACCGTCTCATTAGACAAAACCCACTCATATTCAGCCTGTACTCTCCTGCAGATCTATTTTAGAGATCGGTGTGAGGGCTTGTGTAGGGTTTTTCTCTAACAAGATGAACTACAGTGATATCTTTTAAGGGGCTTATTTCAACACCAAGTTTTGCTTTTCTTAAGGAGGTGATGGGTGAGGCTGAGGGTAAGGGTAGGGGTGAGTGTAAAGGTGCGGCACATAACATTAGCGCCTGCATGATTCCATTTCCACCCTGTAATGGATGTGACAGCTTGAGAAAATTAAAGAGGTCTTGCTGTCGAGGGCAAATCCATCAGCGAGAATAATACTCTGCATACCATGTTTGTGGTAGTCCCTTCTCCCTTTCTATAGGGTTTCTTTGGTCTGAGGCATGAAACTGAGAGGCAGTGCAGTCTCCTATTGAAATGTCTGTAAGTAAACAATATTAAGTGTAGTCTGGTCACATTGTAGTAACAGGTTATCAGTCTCATCCATGGACTGTATTTAAGAAGGTGAAGGTTTGTGGACTCCAGTATGGCATTTTGGCTGTTGCTATCTTGATCCGTCTGTCACCATCTTGGACTTTTTGCAACATCATTCCAGCTCCACGCCTCCCTCTTTCCCAGCTCTGCAGCTTAAAGAGGGACAAGCTCTTCCCGAGCTCCTCACTTCAGGATCATCACTTCACACACTCCTCCAGCTGTCCCTCCAGACCTCTCTAATGCAGACAAGACCTTATCCAACACCATGCAGGCTAGCTCCATCCACAAGCTAAACGCACGCATTCATTTCCTAGGGAAAGTATCAGCCTCCGCCTTATCATCAGTGACCATTTTTGCCCCCTAGGCCCCCATGCCGCAGCCAGCTCTCATGGTCACCCAGAGCTCCAAATCTACAAACATCGAAGCAGCTCAACATACCTTGGCATCCTCCAGCCCAATGTCCAGTCACTCACATTTAAACTCTCTTCTCATCTTGACTGGAAAGGAGGTAAAATGAATAAAAATATCATCAGACCATTTAAGTCCTCTCCATTTCCTATATTTTGCACAAGTTTAATAAGGGTGTATTCAGGGAAGGAAATATTACTTTTCCATCTGTCCGCACCCCTTTCTACATACATACATCCTACAAATAATTTGATTGACACTATTTAATTTTCACATCACAACAGCGTGATTGTACTGTCACATCGATTTAAGTCACATTTCATGTGACACAATACTCAGTTTTAATATTGTGACAGATGTCTTTAGGACCGAAATGTTACCGCTGGAGACAGGTCGGACCCGGAAGCAGAGACGCGTAGGCGCTTAAGAGGAGCAGAACAAAGTTTATTTACAGACGGCTTCTCAAAATAACTGATAAGAGGCCGGCACGGACCAGAGGCTTTATGGATGATGATGATGAGATGAGTGGACGCAGGTGTGCCTCGTCAGCCCCGCCTACCCAGCCTTGCAGAGGGGAAGAAGGAAAAAGGAGGCGGGGAAAACACAAACAGCAACACAACACACAAAACCCTCATACGAAATGCAGTACACAATTCAACCAACAAAGTTAATGACTTGAATTGAGAAGAGAGCAGATTTATCAAATACCAGTTCAGTTCCAGAAAATAGAGCAGACTCTCTCCCCAGAATCCCCAGCAGTGTGAGCTGAATTGGAGAACAGGTGAGTACCATGGCAACTTACAGAAGACACCATCGAGGAGGCGGGGATTCGGAAACCAGGATAGTACGAAGCCCAAGCAACAAAGCAGGAGGGAGTAGGCAGTAAGATGAGGTCAGGCAGGAAATCCGAAATCCAACATGGGATATGAAGATGTGCTCCTCAGGAACAGGCAACATTAGATGCAGAAGCAGATTTCGTAGTCTGGGACAGAAGGCTGACGTGAGGGCTTCAGGTAAGGCGGAGTAGTCAGAGATAGGGGTGGGAACCGAGAACCGGTTCCTACTCAGAACCGGCTCCAACTAACCAATTCCATCAGAATCCTATGCCTCCAACGTTATCAATTCTTCTTAACGATTCCGCACCACATTTTCTGGTTTACTCGAAATGTTGCGTCGCGGTACATTGTGTCACTCTCTCTGCGACGACCCTGTGCGCGCCGACAACCTATAAACAACGAGGCAGCATCAGTGGAGAGGAGGAAGCGATCGAAAGTCTGGCTACATTTCACCAAACGCGATGAAAATGCTGCCGTGTGTAATCAGTGGAGGCATAGACCCATTGTAGCGTATACGCAACAAAAGATCATGTTGTCTTTAGAGCGTCATAACTCCGTAATGGTTTGCGTTAGAAACATGCGTTTTTTCCTCTTAAACTAGAGAAACAGGGCTAAACAACGGTACCCTGCTTGCTCATGTCCGTGAAGTGGATTTCTCCTCATCTCCGTGGCGCATTTCTCCGTTTGTTTATGTATATCGATCAACTTCTCATCCGCCATCTTGCTAGTGATGTATAGAGTTTTGTTTATGCATCGGACGCTCGTATTGGCTCCCGTATCGGCTTTTACAGCCAATTGGAAAGCCTGATTTACGCTTGGCCATTTTGCCCAAACGGGAGACACAGAGGAGTTCAAATCAGAGAAAATGACTGTCAAAAAGTTACTGTAGTGATAGAGAAAGTTAAATACATGAATGGCACAGAAGAAATTCACTATATACACACATATTTAGGGCAGGGAGAGGAAAGGACCATTCCTGCCAAAAAAATAAATAAAATAAAAATAACACCCATAGAAACTACCCAAAAGAATATCCATATTTCATAAACAAAAGCAGCTAGAAGCTTCAAATAACTTCTAGCATAATCCAAACAAGTGTGTGCAACTTTCTTTGTTGAGCTTTTCTTTCGTTATAATGGTTTGCAGTGCTTTTGTTAATAAAATGTGTAAAAATTCAAGGTGCATTTATTTATTTTGAATTTATGGGCTAAAACCCCCTATTATAGTGTATATAAGTATTTATTGAACTACTCAGGAATTGGGAAGAGAATTGATAAGGAATTGGATCGATAGGCAGAATTGACAATGGCATTGATATTGATAAAAACGTATCAATTCCCACCCCTAGTCAGAGACAGGTAGGGTCGGCAAAGGATTAGAAACTGGATAGGCTTGTAGTCATTACAGAAGCATGTAGACAGGTGTGGTCAGATGAGTTAGCATTCCCAGAAGACGACCACCAAAGGCGATGGCCAGAACTGGTAAAGGAAGAGGTACATGGTCTGACCCCAACTGCATAGCAAGGTCATCATCAATGAAGCTCTGCCCCTGAGACAATGAAAGTGGCAAGAGTGTGTCGCACTAGGCAACATGAGTTTGGCCTGACTCAGAGGTCTCGAGTTCAGGGAAAGTCTCATAGGTGTGCGACTCACCAGAATTTCCCCTTTTACTTTTCAGAGCACCCTTTTACTAGACACCAGGGCCCAGTATTTCAAAACTTGTAATCCGGTAACGAATAATCCGGATAATGAAATTCGCCTTTTCTCAGTCATGGATCAAGGTGATCCTGCTGACTTTATCTGAGTATTTCAAAACACTGGCCGGGTGGATCACCGTGATCCCGACCTGGCTGGATACGGATTACCAAGTCTCAAGTCTCCGCCTCCGGATCTGAAACATGGCGGTCTACTTCACGGAAGTAGCAGGGAGCGCGACTTTCACGTCTAAAATGTAAGTTTACCGTTGTCTAATGTTTAGCGGTTTAAGGACCATATGAACGCCAACCAACATATCGTGCTAGCTATATATATGAATTGTCACGTACTGAAAACCAGGCTATAGCGATCTCGGCCGTGCTAACGGTAGCTAACTCTGCTCCATTGACTTCCGTGTGCAGCTAGCGGGCTAGCGGTCGCTGGCTTTGTTTACGAATTTTGCGGTCCGTGGTTTGATTTACAAGGTAATAAATCTGACGTACATTATACCATAACTGTTTAAACTAACATCAACCTGTTCAGAGTGTATTAGCGTTACGTCATTGGCAACTCAGCAGACTGAAAATAAGCTACATACAGACCACACTCTGTATATGTGTGTTGTGTATGAACTATGCAGTTCATTCAGAAGTGTCAGAATGCTACAGTAATGCTGGGAAAACCATGCTGTTGTCATCATGCACATGATTTCTGTGACTATTATTGATTCCAAATGAAGACAAAGATATTACTCATACTCTTTCCCTTTCTTCTACTTTCAGAGCCCACTCAGCTATTAAGGCCAGGGTCTGTATGAGTGCTGGAAATCCTTGGAAATGCTTCAATTCAATTTCAAGTGTTGAAATTGTAGTTGCATTATTTTCATGTATTATTGCTTAATCAGTGACACAATTAGATAATTTTTTTCCATCCTAATTTGTCTCCCTTTATGTAGAAGGCTCTCACTAAAGATAATTGTGGTAATTTAAAGCAAAATAGCATCTGATTTGGTTAAGTAAAATAATCAGTTTGTACACAAACATAGCCAAACACTTTTGCTACACCTTAAATGTTCTGAATCCTGATCTTCAGGATCGGGATTCTCTGGATCCGTGTTGAAATACCCAGTTTTCAGATCAGATCACGATTTAATCCAATCCGACCAGGATAATCCAGTGGATCACTTTTGAAATACTGGGCCCAGGCGACAAAATGGCCAATCTGGCCATAAAATTGGACAAAGGTTTCTCTGGCAGTGGCACTTACGCTTCTCTGGAGTGAGACTGGCATGACCCACTTGCATCAGCTCAGATCTCTTCTGGTTGTGGCCCTGCATCGATGGAACTGGCTGCTCATTTGAATCCTCAAGGTCTGGCAGGCAATCAGATGCCCCAAGGTGTCTCTTACGTCTCCACAGTTGGACCCCACAGACAATCTTTTCCTGTCAGATGACTATTGGTGAGGGCAACCCTTGAGGCAAAGTTTGGGGTACAAAAAGTGTTAAGCAGTTTTTAAGAAAGGGATTACATTCTTCTGGATCTCCAGCATAGCAGTCTGGGGTCCCTAACTGGGGCTCTAGTGCAAATCTAGGCTGCGAGGTTGAAGCCACTGGTGGCTGAGAAGCTGAAAGCAATACCGATGATGCAGACTGGTTCAAGGTCATGGCTAGCTGCTATACCTGGGAGGCTAGCATTGCTATAGCTTGCTATGGGCTGCTGCTGCCTGCCGAGCAATATTATTAACCATGTACAAGCCCCAAAAATAAAATAAATATTTCTTTTACGAGTTGAATTTAATAAATTGATGAATTACTGTCTATTGTCTGGATTGATTTTGATTGTGTTGTTTAAGTGGGTAGTTTGAATATTCATATTGATAATCTGAAAGGTGGAAATTCAAAATAACCCTGGTCTTTGGTCTTTTTCAGCATGTAATTCATCTAACACATAACAAGGGGTATATATTAGCATAGTGCAGCACTTTGAAAACCCTGTGTTTGTTAAAGTCATGCTATATAAATGAAGTGGATTCGCTTAGATATTAGATCTAATTATTTCCAAAGGTATTATCATTTCTGCTGTTGTGGAGACTGATGTTGCCCTTTCTGATCATAACTGTGTGTTGTTTAAAATTACTGTCTCTCATGGCATTAGCAAAGCTCAGACAGGCAGAAAAACAAAACTTCAGGTTCATTACGACATTTTTATCATTGGGCATATTTCACCTCAGGAGTCGTTCAGACCAGGAGGACTGATGCTGAGACGTCATGCAACAAAGAGCCGTCTCCATCTCTTGGTTCTTCTGCTCCATCTGACCTTTGAACTAGGGGTTATATCACGAGGACAGTGGCTCCCAGAAGCAAGCAGAACTCCCTCCAGAAGACTGAAGTGAACTGGGGGCCCCGGTCAGAGACCACGTCAACTGGGATGTCGTGGAGTCGGACGACGTGGTTCAGCAGCAGCTGGGCAGTCTCCTTGGATGAAGGAAGCTTGGTTAATGGTATGAAGTGGGTGTTACGAACCCAGCTCGTGAGGGGAAAGGGAAGCAACATAAAACCAGGTGTTTTTGGTAATGTAAGTGATTTATTAACAATAAGGTTAAATTTGTTAGGAAAAAAAAAGAACATACAGAACTACAACAGAAAGAGAGGGCCTATGGGTGCTGCTAAATCAATGAAACAAATATAACTGAAAAAGGACTCTGTACGGCTAGAGTTACAACCTGAACCAAAATGCAAACAAAAGAGCGCTACGGAACTAAGTCTCGGAAAAGCAAAACACAAAGGGCCTCATTTATCAATCTTGCGTGAAAACTGGCGCAGATCTGAGCGCAGATTTGGTCTTACGACAGGACACACGTGCGATTTATGAAACGTTCGTATCTGACCAATCTCAGCGTACGAATGAGCGGGCCTTGATAAATGCGGCGGCTGAATTCGATTGTCATTAACATGTTACGCCCATAAATATTCCTGTTTCGGAGGCCTCGCCCACTGAGGTCAAACATGGAGAGACGAAACATGGGTAAGAAAAGAAACTTTTCTGACACGGAGATCGGCATCCTGACATCGGAGGTGGAACACAACAAGACAGTGCTTTTTGGCAGCCTGAAGGGTGGCATAAAAGGGGCTCACAAAAACCCTGTCTGGAAAAAGATAACGGAGGCAGTCAACAGCGTTGCCGCAGAGGAACGGACTCCAGCTGAGGTTTGAATATAATTCTCAATAACTTAACCCATGCCTAACGACTTAAATGAATCTTTTCATCCGCAGCCTAAAAGCTTATGTCTGCTAACTGATCAAAACAATTCTTTACATTTAGGTCAAGAAAAAATGGTCGGATATGAAGCTGGCCACCAAGAAACGCGTTGCTGCGTTTAAACGCAGCATCAGGCAGACTGGAGGAGGCCAAACAGACTCCAGCCTGATCTTGACGGGGACGGAGGAAAAAATTGCCTGCTTAATTGGGTCGGAGTCGATCTGTGGCATAAGTGGTGGAGGTGACACAGAGATCCCTGCGGTCCCTGAAAACGCACTCACGTCTGACACGCGCGTATTGTTCCTCCAAAATAAGCAAGTCTGCCATCATCAAGACTTGATAACTGTCAAAGCATCTGTTTAAATAGGGGAATGAATAAACATCTGACCAACCACAGTGGAACGATGATTATCTCAACAGGTGCTTTCATTTTTGTTCCAGTTCTGTCACACCCATCGGACAAATTTAATTTTTTGAAAGTGGTATCAGTAAAAACATGGGCTTTAAAAGAAATGTTTTCGTTTTAATAATCCGTTTTGATCTGTTCTAAATATGTGACTGCTTATGCTTAATGACAGCTGAGGTTTGTTCATTATTTTACGCCAGATTTTGCTGTGCTGCACCGCAAATCCACAGACTCGAATTTGCGTACACAAGCTCAGACCTGACGTGAGATCTGATCGCAGCTTCCGCTTACGTCCAAATTGATAAATGCCGAAGTTTGCATGGAAATGGTCGTACGCACGGTTTTCGGTCGTACGTTCGTTTGATAAATGAGGCCCAATGTGAGCATCACCCCAATCCCTAGTGTTTCTAGACATCCAAATGACTGGGCACAGCAAAATCGGTGGCAAAAAAACTAACCTGGGGTAGCCCAGCACAGACACCACACAGTAGAGCACACAAAAAGAGCACGGGGCGGCTGATCAAGAGTAATCACAGACTTGATTGCTACAAAAGGCGAAGAATTTGTAGAGAGCTGGTGCCGCTGAAGTGACTGCTACTTGGTTGGTCGAACTGCCGACCCCCGCACCAATCAGGGTCCACGGATCACCGACCAGGTAGTGGGAGGGGCCGGAAGCGATGGGCCAATCCCCGACGGGAGGCCACATATTCTACTTTGCATATTGACACATTCACACACAAACAATATAGGAATAGTGACAGCCGTAACAGTGGGCCAACGGAGGCAGACCGGTGATGAAGTCCACAGAGATGTGGGACCAGGGGCGATGAGGAACTGGCAGTACCAGAAATGGCAGCTTTGTTCCCTCGAGCAAGTGTCGCCACACCTCCAAGGCCAACTTGACTGCCAGAAGCTCTCTGTTGCCAATGTCATAATTTCTCTCGGCAGGGGTCAACTGCTTGGAGAGAAAGACACAGGGGTGTTGCTTCTGGTCGGTGGCAACCCTCTGGGATAGAACACCCCTGACTCCCACATCGGAGGCATCCACCTCGACCACAAACTGCCGTTAAGGATACGGCGTGACCAGAATGGGGGCTGAGGTGAACTGTGTCTAAAGGGCCCAGAAGGCATCCTGGGTGGCCCACATCAAATGGAAGGGCACTTTCGAAGAAGTAAGGGCTGGGAGCGGTGCTGCCACCGTGCTGTAGCCTCAAAAACCTCCGGTAAAAGTTGGCAAAGCCCAGGATCCGTTGGAGCTGCCTTCCATTTGTCCCCCTCGAGGATCTGGACCAGGTCATAGGCATTACGAAGTTGAGCTTAGTGAAGATAGTGGCACCTCCAGGAGCTCGAAGGCGGATGTGATGAGAAGCAGAGGGTAGCGATTCTTTATCATAATGCTGTTCAGCCCCCAATAATCCATGCACGGTTGAAGCATCTTATCCTTCTTGGACACAAAGAAGAACCCAGCTCCTGCCGGGGACGATGAGGGGCGGATGATGCCCGCCGCCAGAGAGTCGTTTATATAATTGTCCATCGTCTCTCTTTCAGGGGTGGCCACAGGCGGCCTCTAGGCAGAGCAGATTCGGGTTGGAGATTGATGCCGCAGTAGTAAGACCTATGTGGAGGAAGAGATGTAGCCTTGGCCTCGCTGAACACCTCCCTGAAGTCCAGGTATTCCACAGGGACCCCAACACATCGGATGCAGTACTGGAGAAGGGGGTCGCTTGGGTGCGGCGGCTTGCTTCAGGCAGACCCAATGGAGCAGGATGAACTCCAGCCTAGGATGGCCCCAGTGGTCCAGTCGAGGTGGGGCTTATGACGACGGAGCCAGGGGAACCCCAGGAGGAGTGGATGGCAAGGAGACTACAGGATGAGGAACTGGACAGTCTCATGGTAGTTGCCCGAGAGAATCATGTGGATGGGTATTGTCTAGTGGGTGACGGTCTCATCATACGGCCGTCCAAGGCCTTGAAGGAAACCGGACAGGGCAGGAGAAGACCCCCAGCTGTAGTGCTAGGTCGTCGTCCATAATGTTCACATTGGAACCAGAGTCTATAAGCGTGGAAAGAGTCTGAGAGCCCTGAGGCAACAATAGTTGGGCTTGGCACAGGGAACGTAGATTGGAGGAGGATTTGAATGTGTGGCTCACCAGGACCTCCTCCTTCAATGGTGAGCCCGGGCTTTTCCTGGACACATGGAGGCGAAGTGACCCCCTTGGCCACAGTAGGGACAGAGGTTCCTTATGCGGCCTCCCTCTCTCTCTCCTCAGGGGTGATGCTGGCCCAGCTGACCTTCATGGGCTCGAACTGTCTCGTGGTTTGAACTGCAGGCGGAGCTGATGGTCAGTTGATCGGATTTCAATCCAAGGGCCTCTATCGTCTTCTGGCCTGGATGCATCTGTCGATGCGGAAGCCAGCTCAGTGACACCATCGAGCAGGGAGGGCAGGTCATGAGAGACCAACTCGTCCTTGATGTAGTCAGCTAGCCCCAGAAGAAAAACGTTGACTTGGGCTGGTTGGTTCTACTCACTCAGCTGGGCCTGGATGCGGAAGTCGATGGGGTAGTTCACCACTGAGCGGGACCGGGAGCCCCAGGAGGCCAGGTCTGGAAGGAGGAGCAGACTGGCGTGCGTTGTTTCCACTTAGCTCTTCCCCACAGCTGAGCGCGACCTGTCAGATGATTTATGGTAAACGCCAACCTGGCTTCCTCGGAGGCAAAGGTGTTGGGCTGGAGGGAGAAGAGGATGGAACAGTTTGTGAGGAATGGGTTGCAGCCCTCCACATCACCGGCGTAGTGCTCACACTGTAAAAACGAAAAGCTTGAGAAAACGTAAAATTTCAAGGCAACTTGATGCGAGAGATTTTTTAGTTTTCTCAACTTTTGCCTACTGTTGTTGACTAAACTAAGGTTTATAAGTTCTGACAAGAGTTCTGCCAACTTGGATTTCCTCGTTCACCCAATTAGGATAATCCTGGAATGCTAACGAAGAAATTCTGGTTTCATTGCCATGAATTTCTACCTTCATCAAACTCAAATATTCTTGTTGAAAAAACGTACAATTGCTCCTTCTATGCCAAGTATTCCTAAATTCACCTAACTCAGATATTCTTGTAGAGTAATTATACAATTCTCACTTCAGTGAGTTATAAATATACCTACATAAATCAAGGAAAATGTATGCTGCTGTTACTGTATTTGAAATAAAACAAAGCACAGATGAATAATAAAATCTTGTTTTATTAAACAGTGCCTCGAATGGATTTCAGAAAAACATGGGTCAGGTCAATTTATTTTGACCTTTTTGGTGCTTCAAGCTCAACAGTAAAAACGTGGGACCAAAACAACCCAAGTGGAAGACATTGTAACATATCACAATCTCACTATATAGTGTCTGAAACAGATTCATTTGACAAAATTTTACATTTCTAATCATGATATCGTACAATCTGTTATGTTCCTTCATTCTTTCCTCCCCTCATTCTTTCCTTCTTTCCTCTCACTCCTACTCCCTTCCTCCTTCACCTTTTCCTACCTTCCTTCCACCCCCCTTTCCTTCCTTCCCTCCTTCCTTCCTTCCTCTTTTCCTTTCTCCCTCCTTCTTTCTTAACCTACTTTCTTCTTCCGTTCCACCCTCCTTTCCATCATTCCTACTCTGTACTTTCTTCGTCCTTCCTACCTTCACCCAAAGACAACAAACAACAGTTTTTTTTCCCTTTTTGCATATATACATTCCAGTTTGCATTTTAACAATGCATTTTAACAGTTGAAACGTTTATGCGACTCGTAACTGGTATAATTATTATATCAGAGCCAAAGAGTAGCAACTAACATTTTCTTTTTACATGAGTAAACTATAATGCACTTGAACAGGCTAAAGACTTTAATTTTAATTCATTCACAGCAAAAGCTTTGTTTTCAGAGACCTTGTGCGCTGCGAGCATCGAGAGCCACCAAGCTCAAAAAAGATGGTCTGAATTGCTTCAAAGGTATACCTCATTTGCTGTGGGTAGTCAATGTTGAGGGCATACAGAAGGCCAAAGAGGTACGCCAAGGCAGTAGCGAGGTCTGGAATGTCTCTCCTCTTCCAGCACCACTGCGTAGTCTCGCACAGACACACTGTCATTCTCTAGCAGGATGGTGAGGATGGCAACAGATGTTCCTTTCAGCACTGGTTCCAAAATGTCACTGTCCTGAAGAAAAACAGAGTTAAGACAGAGCATCATTCAGAGCTAAGACAAACTAAGATGACAAAATACATTTCTTCAGGTTTTGAACTTAAACTTACATACCCTATTTATCACTTAGACTTATGGAGGTTTTAAGACAAAAACATATATTTTTCTGTAATTAATGACACAGTAGCTTTCACCCACCAATCTTGTTATTAGTTTCATACTATAGTATTTTTTGTCAAGGAACACCAGCCAACAAGCCAGCTGTTACCCTTCAGCTGCAAAAAGAGAGCAAGAATGGTAGAAAACTACACCAGCGACACTACTTCCTGAAAGGAAGTGGACATCTAATTTCTTTTCCTCTTGGATTAAGTGATTAATCAGCTGTGTGCTGGGTGTGCCGCACACTACTCGGCAGGAGTTCTGAACTGACATGATATGATCTTTTAACAGTTACACAGTCCTTGGGTCTTTTTTCCCCGTGTCAATATGACCTGAACACACTGTGTGAATACCATCAATATTACAAGTGGTGTGTGTGTGTGTGTGTGTGTCTGTGAGGTGTATGGAGGGGTGTGTGTGAAGGTGTTTACCAGGCATTTCAGGAAAAACTTTGTTGCATCTTCTTGGAGAAAAATGGGCAGGCCTCTCAGTGCTGCTGTCTTTCTGTGGGACACAATGTCGGATGTCTAAAAAGAGAATCCAGAGGGAAACAAGCATTTGAATTAGTATAGCAATGCAGTGAATTTATACATAATGCAAAATCTTAACTTTTATAGCAATGAAAAAAGCACAGGTCAGACCACATGTAACATGCTGAAATAAAAAAAAAACACTGCAACCATGTGGACAAATTTACTTTACTACTACTGCTGACATTAACTTTTACAAACATGTCCACTAAGGCATTTTTGCTGCAGCCAACATCTTTTTCTATTTCTTATTAGAAAAGTATATTCATACTCTTTAAAAAAATGCCCGACAAAGGAGCACTTCACTCACCTGTCCATCAAGATTATCCAGGACGTCTTCCATCATCTGACCAAGCGCTCCCTTCTTAGACCGGTACAGTTTGAGCAGGCCAGGCACAGATTTGTCAAGAGATGCATTGAATGTCCCCAGGAGGTCTTTGCTTGTAATCCGCTGAAATTCTTCAGATATCTAAACACCACAATAAACAAAATATTGACATTTATTCAGTACAGGAAATCCCTGGCCAATGCAGTATAATAAACACATGACTAAGTTGAATAAGAGAATTACTAAATTAGTACAGCCTTACCTCATCAGCAGAAAACAGAGCAGGCCATCCTTCCTGGACTTCAGATACCATAGGTTGACCCTCCACGACTTCTCTCCGCCTTAAGGAAAAAGTCAGTGCCATCTTCTGCTTTATGACTGTCATGTTCTTCTGTTTTTTCTTCATTTCATCAACCACAGCAACTCTTTCCTGTTCAAGAGTAGAATCATCATGGTGCTCCGGATAATCTGGAACATGGTTCACCTCTCCACGTTTGGGCTTTTTTAGGGTGAAAGGACTGCCGTCTTCATCTTCCCCTTTTCTCTTCCTGTTTACATTTACTTCATTGCAGCCTGCCTCACGAAGCTTTGATCTGTAGTTTCCAAGTTTGTGCTTGATACTTGTTTTCCATCCTTCGTAGCCTGTGATGCCACCTGGCTCCTTCAGGCATGGATACTTGAGAACCAGCGCAGCGGCAACTGACTCTAGCTCATCTTTCTCGGGGTAGCTTTTAATTTCAAAGATTGCCTCTGCAATTTTATCCAAAATCTCCATCTTTATATCTCTTGTCACTGCAAGGCCCTTCTTAGACTTTTCGTATGTCACATTAGCCTTACACAATTTCAGTTCAACATCATACGCAAACTTGGGGATAGGGAATGGAGAGGGCCAGTCTGAGACCTGTCTTAAATTAGTCTGGATAGAATCGGTCCAGCTACGCCCGAAATCTCCAGAGTGAACACTGTTTGTGTCGTTGGAGGAGACAGAGGAGACTGAAGTAGTGGATGGGATAAGTGGAATTGCATCCAAATTCCACATTACATGCAGGACTGCACGCTCAGCTGGTAATTCAGACATTGCTGTCAGGTTGCATAGTGCATTTCCAAACTCTGGATCCTCAAATTGTAGTGAGAAATCACCTTGAAGTTCGAGTTTCTCCTTAAGGATCTCAATTAATTGTCCCACAGATGCTGGTACTTCAGGAAGCTGAACTCGCCGGGCATCTCTGGAGGAAATAACTACCCGAAGCAACAAAGTCTGAAAAGAGGAGAGATTAAAAAAATGCAGAAAAATGATTAGAAACCTGATTAGAAGACCGTTGACAACTATACCATACAACAGCAAATGAAGAGAGATGAGGAGAGGAGAGACAGAGATGAGAGGGAAGAAGAGAGATGGTAAGAATAAAAAGTGCAAGAGTGAGGAGGGGGAGCAGAGGAGACAGTTGGTAAGCAGAGAAGATGGGAGGGGAGACAATATACCATTTTGAGTTGCTTTAATGGAGAAGGAACGTCCTTGGGGTCACCATCAGCTTTCCACCAACTGTGTACACTGTAAGAGGGTGGTAATCCGTCAGCATATCTGGATCCAGGACAAGAAGGTCTGCACTGATGTGTTGGACAAGCTCATAGGACCTGAAATGTTCCCTGTACCAGGAGGACAGTCTTTTGCAAATAAAAGTCACTTCCTCTGCATTGACCAGAATAGTCTCGATCTTGTGGAACTCTGGGAGACCACTGAGTTGCCCAGCACATAAAATCATGCCCGCCACATACTGTGTCCCACGCAGGTGAATCCTTTTTGACAAACACACACTATCTAGATGAGGGTACTTCTTTTGTATTGCACGGTGGAGTGATGGATCCAATTCTGAAACCCTGACCACTTTCACATATTCAACATAGAGTTTTGGCTTGAAAAGGTTCCTACTATCCAGATGGTAAGCCATCATCTGTTGGTGTTTTGTGGAAAGAGTGAGTAGCACATTTTTCCAGTTGTGAGTGTCATGGACCACCTTTTTAAAGAAGCTATGTTTTGCTTCAAATCTCATCGTCCACAATTCCACTAAAGGCCCAAAGCAGCGAATAAGATGTGGGTAGTGGTCAATAAAGTGGTGTTTCGGCCTGAGCCTGAAGTCTGGAAAGGTACTGGTGAGCAACAGGCGATGATCCAGTAGTTTGCAAGATAAAAAACACAGTGCTTCCTCAGAAAGTCGGCTTGACACAACAATGTCAACTATTTCCTTAAGGTCCATTAAAATCTCCCATGCTGGCTCCTGTTCTGGTATCCTACATCCAATTATAAAAGGAAGCAAGCGCAATAGTGTCCAATTTTCATGTCCATTGCCAGCAACAGTTCCTTTTTCAAAGCTTGCTTTTGGAATTTTTTTAGGCTTGTTTACATTATCTGAATATCTGTAAGGAAATGATGTTATACTGGTGTTTAATGCATCAAATGTAAAGAAACCTTTTGAGATCAGATTTTTCAAACATAAGGACAATTCTAAAGGGATGACACCTTCAAAAAGGTCGTGCAAAACATCTGGAGGAAATCCAGTTACTGTGTGAAAGAACAGTAGATGTTTGGCCAGTACACAATCACGTTTTACCCCATTAACGCTTTGGAGGTTGTCATTCTGCCTGAGTTCCTCCAGAAATGTATCGTGTTGATCTACACTCCTCAATTGTAAATCATTAACTTCAGTGGTTGCAATTTGGTTCCGACTTATCAAACAAAAGCGACAGAACTTGTCAACAGTGAAACATTCATGAAAGCCTGCGAGACCATGTGCACCAAGATTATCAGCACATACACAATATACAGTGCCCTTAACAAACTGACCAACAGCTTCAACAAAAAGTCCTTCTTCTTCTAGACACTTGATATCTTTGATCAATGGCTCTAGAAACTTTTCATAACCATATTGTTTGACATCCAAACTTTTACCCAAGACAGCTAGATGAATTGAATTGAGATTTGATCGTAATCTGGCTGGTAAATTTAGAACTACCCAATATACTGCAGTTATCTTGTGAAGTTTTCTAGAAGTGCCCAGTGGGTTACAAACTTCAAAATCATCAATATATAACGCCAAACTGATACCTAAGTTTTGCTCTCCCAGTAGCTTATTGTCCTTGTAATACTTGCCATCTTGAAAAGACTTATAGTGTCCAGATAAAGTTTCTTGATTAAATACAATCTGGTCCAAAAAATCTGCCCGTCCGAGTAAAGTCCCAAGTACTTTAGTGACAGATACATAAACAAAAGATTCTTTATGGGTTGTTTTGTACAGATATTCCGTGGGTTCAATAACAGAAAAGTGTTCTTTGAAATATAAATTCCTTCGGTGATCTGTGGAAAGGGAACCCTTCTCTGATGTTGTTAAAAGAAGTGGATTAGTTTGAATTATAGCATTAGAAATTTCTTGCAAAACAGAATCATTTACTTCAATTTTATGTTTTGAAAGGATCTCTTTGACACTGTTGAGAGTTTGAATGTTAGAGAAAGAGAGAAGGTGATGCAAATCCTCTAAAATCGTTTGTGTTGCACCTCGAGAAACATGCAATACTGTTTGCATACACAGAAAGAGAGAAGCCAATTTGTGTTCAAGGGTCTCACTATCCACATTCTCTTCAATATCATCTGGTCTCAAAATATTTTGGGCTGATGTCCCTTCTTCAAAATCAGACTGCTCACTTTCAATTATCTCTTCATCTTCAGTAACAGTTCTTGCAATTGTTCGAAAATCCTTAAGTGTGCAATTTTTATGGTGTCGGCTTCTGTGAGAACTGAAGGTTGGGCGAATGTTTGTTTTGAAGGTACACCCTATAAAGGGACATTGTACAGTTTCTCGGTTCTTTAAATGATGTCCAAGGTGGTTCCAAAACCTTTTTTCACTGCAAATCTCTTTAAAATCACATAATTCACATTGAAATGTAGAATTTTCGTGGACTTTCACTGTTGAGTGTGATCTTGAGAGGTGTGATCGTAATGCTCCATGTGTTTTAAATACTCATACACAGTTTATGTGAATGCAAGGCCAATGTGCAGCTTGCCTGTGATGAAGTCGAAAATGTTTCAGAAGAGTCCCTTGACTTGCGCTTGAGAATTTGCAAAATCTGCACTGCATGAAATCCACCCCTGAAACACAAGAGACACATAGGATAGTCAGTTTTGCTTAAAGCACTTTTGCAAAGTCCCTGTAATTTCTAAACATAAAATAACACAATACAGCTCTATTTCACTGATGTGGGATCTTCAATGACTAAACAGGCAATATAGGGTGAATTTGTCATACAGGAAAAAGAGGACGTATAAAAGGGCCAACTGAAAACTTGCCGTCTCTGCTGTATCCGCCTTGACTGCGTCGCGCACGGCTCGCGTGATTAAAATAGACCAGACGTTGAACGGCCGCCGCTGCGCGCGGACCGCCGCGCGCGGCTCGCGTGATTAAAATAGACTAGACGTTGAACGGCCGCGCCGCTGCGCGCGGGCCGGCGCGTACACGCCGCTCCGCTCCTGTTGTAGTGCGGGCAGTTAATTAGCTTAACATTGATGCCGAAATAAAAATGCACGCGCGCGAGTCGCTTCGGCGTAACTGTCTAGCTAGCATTATATATTACTATAAAGTTACACTGCAGCACCGGATAAAAAAAACATTCAAGCTAATTGGCGCACATTCTACTTCAAACGTCTCACGTAATGACCCATGAAAGCCCAGGTACCGCTAGCTTACATGGGTCAACATTTGTCTCTAGACAAGGATAATATTAAAACATATAAAATGAACGCCTCACCCCCGACGACACATTTACGTTAATTAGCTTAACTTTACCTGCATGAGCTGTCGTCCACTCTTGCTGCTTATCCCACGCAGATGGCAGGTCGGCTCCGGGACGTGTTCAGACACGTGTGCGCATGCGCACATCAGGTATCTATGGGGTTTCCCATGGGTTCCCCACTTAACTCAGAAAATCTGCTCAAAACTTACAAATATTTGCTGCTCTCTATAGAAAATCCTAGTTAGGACAACAATGGGAGAAATGTGTTGGCCAGACAAGTGTTTGTAGGTTTCAGATTGAAAGCTTTATTTCTGAATCTGTTTACTTTGAAAACTTTCATTAGATCAACAATTAGTCATTGCCGTTTTTACAGTGCAGTTAGGAACTTTCCTAAGCAAAAAAGACTATTTGACCGCAACCCCTATGTCTCCTCCTATTTGTCTGTGTGAGTGTGTGTGTGTGTGTTTGTGTTTCTCAGCAGGGGCATGGCTCAGCAATCACTACCTGGCACACTTCAGCATTTAAAACACATTGCTTGGTAGAACCCTGTTTGGCTTATGCCAAATAAAAACCTTTATTTTATTGAAGTCAGTGTGTTGTGTCTGAATCTGCCTTATAAAAATAACTTAAACCAAATCCTAACACTGTTATTGAATTGAATCTTGTAAAGCACCTTGTAAATATGTCTTGGAAAAGTGTTATACAAATAATGTTTATTATTATAATAATTATTATTGTTATTATTATTGTTTATATCATCCATAAATAGGGTGTTCCTTGCAGACATGTGCTGCAAACATCTACCTAGAGACACTGAGTACTATTAAATTCTGCTGCTAAGCACAGCATGGATCATCACACTGATATTGGAAATATGTCTGACCCATTCAATAGTAGAGTCCAACATGTGTATAAACAAATTCTCATTCATTGAGTGAGGTGCAATAGAGTGATTAATGCTCAGCCTGTGTACTACAATTGACTATATGTAAGGGTGATAATTAACCCACAAGCAAACATTTATCCACAAGTTTATTGATCAGCTGAGAGGGCTTTGATGGGATCTTAGACTAGAAGGTCAACACGTGTACAGGTTTGTTTGTGCAAAGCTAGAAAAAACATCCACCTTGACTTAGATTATACCTGGTTTATTATTGGGGTCCTTTCCACCAATTCTGTGACCGTAGAAAGCAGACATTTGATCATTACTGGATTTGTCATCTATAAACGTTAAAATCAAATCATGTCTCATGCCCGAATAAAGACAAATGATCCCACAAATAAACACAAATGATCCCGTGGTCAAACTTACGTGACTAATGCAAGGTGAAAATGAGTTTGGTGTGAACAAATCTTTACAGCAGTAAATTGGACAGTTATTTCAATACTTCACATATTGAAAGTTTAAAAAAAACAAGATAATAAATGATAATCAATAATGAGTTGGTTGGATTCACATTATTGCACACTGATATGACAGAGTGAGTGAAGAGTGTTGGTGTGCTGGTTTCCTGTGTGACAGCAGCAGGAAGGTGTAGCTGCTGGAACTCTCCTTCCAGGAGACCGACAGGTAACCAGTCTATCACAGGGCTGACACGTAGAGACAGACAGGTAACCAGTCTATCACAGGCTGACATGTAGAGACAGACGGGTAACCAGTCTATCACAGGGCCGACATGTAGAGACAGAGGGGTAACCAGTCTATCACAGGACCGACATGTAGAGACAGACGGGTAACCAGTCTATCAACTTCAACTTCAACTTCACTTTATTTATAGAGCACCTTTCATACATGAACATGTAACACAAAGTGCTTTACACATCATAAAGAAAAGAAAAAACAATTACAAATAAAGCCCCTCCCTCCCACCCTCCATACTACACACGCACACACACACAAACACACACACCTACACACTCTCACTACTGACAATAGGGAGACATGGCATGACACTGATGATTGAGGAAACGCTATCTTTGGGGCCATCCACACTGGGAGGAGTCGCAGGCTGTGCCACAGGGGGCACCAGTGCCCAGGCCCCCCGACACCGACAGACAACAGTCAGCCGGGCCGAAGGGACCCAGGGACAGCACCCCCAGCAGCAGCCCAGACACAGCTCCCAGTGTGGAAGGCCCCCCTGAGGAAACACTGGAGTTAAAGCTAAAAACTAAAACACATGAAAAAATAAGTGACCAGCTTAATAAAAGATAATAAAGATAATAACATAAAACGATACCAATGATAAGTAAAACAACTAAAATTATTTAAGATCTATATCATCTAAAAACAAGATAAAAGCAAAAATATGAAATAAGATAAAATCACATAAGAACGTTAAAGAATTTAAAATACTAGTTAAAAGCCTGATTAAAAAGGTGTGTCTTTAACCTTCCTTTAAAAATATCAACTGTCTCTGCGGTCCTGAGGCTCTCTGGCAGGCTGTTCCACAGGTGGGGGCCATAGTAGCTAAATGCCGCCTCACCATGGGTTTTAGTTCTGGGTTTTGGTATGGATAAAAGGCCAGTGCCGGAGGACCTCAGGGTCCGCGAGGGTTGATATGGTAAAAGCAGGTCAGCTAAATAAGAGGGCGCAAGGCCGTTAAGACATTTAAAAACGAGTAAAAGAACCTTAAAATCGATCCTGAAGCGTACGGGGAGCCAATGCAGCGACGCTAAAACTGGTGTAATGTGCTCCCGCCCTCTGGTCCTCGTCAGCACGCGTGCGGCTGAGTTCTGTAATAGTTGGAGATTTAAAGTACTCTTTTTGGGAAGACCAGAGAGCAGGGCATTACAATAATCTAAACGACAGGAGATAAAAGCATGCATCAACACCTCCGTACTGGCCTGAGAGAGAAACGGGCGGACTCTGGCTATGTTCTTAAGATGATAAAAACCTATTTTCGTCATATTTTTGATATGTGGAATAAAATTCAGCTCAGAGTCAAAAATCACGCCCAGATTTTTTACTGACTGTGCTGGTTTAAGATCTTGTAGTTTTGGTAGAAGTTTCTCTCTCTGGCCTTCAGGACCTATAACTAAAACCTCAGTCTTGTCCTGGTTGAGCTGTAGGAAATTCTCTGCCATCCATGACTTAATGTCTAAAATACAGTTAAAAAGGGCGTCAATTGGCCCTGTGTCATCAGGAGACACGGCAATGTACAGTTGCGTATCGTCAGCATAACTATGGAAGCTGATGCCGTGCCTCCTGATGACGTCCCCAAGGGGCAGCATGTAAAGATTAAAAAGAAGTGGACCTAAAATTGACCCTTGGGGAACCCCACATCCAATTTCATGGGTTCTTGAGGAACATGTATCCATACTTACATAAAAGCATCGGTCTGTGAGATAAGAACAAAACCAGTTAAGAACAGTACCAGAGATGCCCACCAGGTGTCTGAGCCTATTTAATAAAATGTGATGGTCTACTGTATCAAAAGCTGCGCTTAGATCCAGTAGAACCAACACTGTGAGCTTTTTATTATCAAAATTCCACCTGATGTCGTTTAGAATCTTTAAAAGTGCTGACTCGGTACTGTGGTTTTTCCTAAAACCAGACTGATGTTTCTCTAAAATGTTAATTCTGTTTAAAAAGTCGTTAACTTGGTTAAAAACCAGTTTTTCTAAAATTTTACTTAAAAATGGTAAGTTGGATACAGGTCGGTAGTTATTAAAAACACTTGGATCTAAATTGCTCTTCTTCAGAAGGGGCTTCACCACCGCCGTTTTAAAGGCGCTGGGAAAGACACCCGTCTGAAGAGAGCAATTCATGATGTTTAAAAAACTGTTCCTCGAAGAATCCATAAAACGATTTTAAAAGTGATGTGGGAATGGGATCTAAAAGGCAGGTTGTTGGGTTTACTTGGGAGAATACTCGACCAAGTGTCCTTGCATCAACCAGGGCAAAACTCTCCAGTGTTTCCTCAGGTAAGGACATCAGTTCTGTGTTAACAGTTAAAACTTGATGGGATAAAATGCAGGATCTGATGTCCTTGATTTTGTTTCTGAAGTGGTCTGCAAAGTTCTCGCAAAGATCATCTGTGGGTGTCTTAAAAACTTTATTAGAATTAGTGCCTGTTAAAATATCAAAAGTGGAGAAGAGGAACCGGGGGTTGTTTTTATTGATGGTGATGAGTTGTGAGAAATGTGAAATTCGTGCCTTTTTGACTGTATTATTGTAGGTTTTGAGTTGTTGACGTAAAATCTCGTAATGAATTGTCAGTTTACTTTTCCTCCATCTTCTCTCTGCACTCCTGCAATTTCTTTTCAGTTCATTGATTTCAATGTTTTTCTCCACGGGGGTATAGGTTTTCTTTTTATCGTTTTAGTTAAAAGTGGAGCTACCGAGTCCAAGGTTGACTTCAGTCTGCTGTTAAAATTATCAACGATAAAATCACAAGGTGCAGGTAGAATTTCAGCAGGAGTGCTCTGTAAAATCTCCATAAAATTTGCAGCCACTTCAGAAGTAAGGTAGCGCCTCCTCACCGTTCTCACTGGGGCCTCCTCTTGGTTAAAACTGGTGATGTTAAAAAATACACAGGAGTGGTCAGACACAGCCAGGTCGACAACAGAGGACACACCGATGGACAGGCCATGGGTTATGACCAGGTCCAGGGTGTGTCCTCTGTTGTGAGTTGGCTGTGCGACGTGCTGCTTAAAATCAAGACAACTTAAAAGATTTAAAAACTCTCTGGATATCGGATCCGAGATATCGTCAACGTGTAGATTAAAATCACCAGTTATTAAAATCCTGCTAAAAGAAGTGTGGATAATTGATAAAAGTTCAGAAAATTCACTGATAAAAGAGCTAGAGTGATGGGGTGGTCTATAAACAGTAAGGCAAAGAATTGGAGGACTGCTAAAAGTAAAGGCATGGTGCTCAAATGATGAGTAACTGTTAAAAAATACTCCATTTGAGGTCAATGAATTATCTAAAATCGATGCCGTCCCTCCTCCTCTTCTACCCTCTCTAGTAGAAAATAAAAAATTAAAATTTGGTGGGGAAGCCTCTGTGAGAACAGCAGGTGCGTCAGTGCCAAGCCATGTCTCAGTTAAAAGAAGACACTCTAACTTGTTATCTAAAATCACATCATTCATTAAAAAAGTTCTATTTAACAGAGAGCGAACATTAAAAAGTGCCAAGTTTATGGTGACAGGTGGTTTGTTGACTGGAGTGGTGGATTGTTCTGTGAGTGGTCTGAGATTATGAAAGTTCGCAGAGTGGGTGTGGTGGTGTCTGATTTGGTGGTGGTGTGTAATACTTACGGGAATGGGTGAAGTGTTGGTGTGAATATAAGGTCCAAGTCCGGTGTTGTATGTATAGTGGTCAGAGGTGGAACTGAAATCGTAGGAGCATGGACCTGGGGGACATCAATTTGTGGCGGACAAAGCAGCTGGTGCGGGTTTCGGGTGATTGGCATGCTGAAACCCGTATGCCAGGTTGGCAGCTAGCATGCGGGCACCTGCTCTGTTCAGGTGGAGCCCGTCTGACCCAAAAAGGTGTCGTCTCGCCCAGAACACGTCAAAGTTGTTGACGAAGCCTACCTGATGTGCGCTGCAGGCAGAGGAGAGCCAGGTGTTGAGACTGAGCAGCCTGCTGAAGCTGCCGATCCCTCTGCCGCAGGTGGGGGTGGGGCCGGAGATAAAAACAGTCACCTGGGACTGTGAGACGGAATTAAAAAGATGGATAAAATCTTGTTTTAAAAGTTCGGACTGTTGCCTGGCGATGTCATTCGTACCTGTGTGGATGATAATCCTTCTTGCCTGCGGATGTGCGCTCAGGATGTCAGGTATTTTCCCGGTTATGTCCGCAACGGTGGCTCCGGGAAACGCCATGGTGAACGCCCCCCTCATGCGGACGTGCCTCAAAATCGAGTCCCCGATGACCAGGGTTGTGGGAGCGACCGCTCGGTCTTCAGGGGGGCAAGCCAGCTCAGCCACCCCGCCAGGACGCCGGGTGTGATCCCTCGCCAGGTGGGGAGAACGGGAACTGGATGAGTGCCAGCGCACCGCGTCCTTGACGAGCCGCCTGCGCTGGGATGAGGAGCAGGACGGGGGAGGCGGACAGCCCCGAGTTGGACACCCACCTGCTGGAAGGCAGCTAGCCGTGAGTGGAGGGAAGGCTGTGGTGTCTGTCAGCAGGGGAACAACACAGGCCCCAGCAGAGCGGCTTTTGGGACCTCCAGAAGACAGCGGGGGGGATGTTAGACCGACCTGGTGGTGCAGGGCAGCTGCCCTGCTTCCCCCCGATGGCGAGGGACCCGCGGGCCTGGGTGGCGGTGCGCCACCGGGGAGTGGAGCTGTGGATACCGCGCCGTTCGGAGGAGCCGAGCCCGGACCCCGATCATTGCCCGGGGGGCCTGCCAGCTGCGACAGGGCCTCATAGCGATTGGAGAGTGGGATTGGAGGCGAAACAGCTCCAGGTGGGGTCCTCTTTCGGCCATGAGATACCTGAGCCCATGATCGCTGGAGGTGGGGAGTGGAGCAGATGTCTGTCTCTACATATCACAGGGCTGACATGTAGAGACAGACAGGTAACCAGTCTATCACAGGGCTGACATGTAGAGACAGACAGGTAACCAGTCTATCACAGGGCTGACATGTAGAGACAGACAGGTAACCAGTCTATCACAGGGCTGACATGTAGAGACAGACGGGTAACCAGTCTATCACAAGGCCGACATGTAGAGACAGACAGGTAACCAGTCTATCACAGGGAGACATGTAGAGACAGACAGGTAACCAGACTATCACAGGGCTGAGATGTAGAGACAGATAGGTAACCAGTCTATCACAGGGCTGACATGTAGAGACAGACAGGTCCATCCTGCATGTCTTTGGATTGTGGGAGGAAGCCGAAGAACCCGGAGAGAACTCATGCTTACACGGGGAGAACATGCAAACTCCACACAGAAGGAACCCGACCTGGGAATCGAACCTGGGACCCTTTGTTTTACCCTGTTTTATATTAATAATGTGATTTATTTGTAATAATATTGTGGTTTGGGTTGCTGATTGGACAAAACAAACTTGAAGGTGTGGAGGTGTCACCCAGGTGCTCTAGGTAATTATGACCGGTCATTTCTCAGTCTTTTCACAATAGTGTTAAATTAATGTATTATATACAATTTTCCAGTGTGTTATTTGTTACTACTTTTCTTTTCAGATCTGAATATTCCACCACCGGTGAAAGTGAGGTACAGTAGGTCATTAAAAGAGGCTTTTGTTGTGAAGCTTTGGCTGAAGAGGTCATTGCTAAATCTAATGAGCACAAGCAGATATTTCTGTGGGATTCCTGCGTGGCGATCATGGGGCATGACGACTGGATGGATAGACGGAGCTTAGGTAAAACTTCAACAGATGTATATACTGTGTAGGTTGCAGCTTTTGAAGAATGCTGAACAGTTCAGTCAGCAAGAAGCTGCTTTTGAATAGTCTCTGGAATCTCTCCATGACTGTCGTCTGAGCTGCACAGCTGAGAAACAAGATGAGTCAAAGCAAATGTCCTTTTTAGGGATGCATGATATTGGATTTTTTGCCGATATCCAATATGCCGCTATTTTATATCTCATTTGGCCGATAACCGTTACCATTATATATATATATACACACACAAATTCATAACGGATGACTGTTCTTCAAATGGACAATTAAAGTGCAGTCAGCAAGTCTGGCAGATCGAGTCACATTTTGAATGTTTACAACACTCACGCGCTCCTCCGCTCCCTCCCATCGATGCTCGTCAGTGTGCATGCACCAGATTCTGTGAACGTGCCAGTATCTTCTCTCATCGATAAACGGCATGGAGAAACTAAAGGTTTTAACAGGTTTAACAGCACACAGCGTCACCGTTTTACTGATATCCTACCAAATAATTAACTCATAATCAATTTAACGCACCCTTTTAACTGAACTATGCAACAGTGCATTTCTACGAACGACATCCCTGCACGCTCACGCACACAGATCGGCGGAGCAAACCCGTTCCTCCCCGCTTCTTCATGAAGCGTCCATCGACTCAGCATGCACACACAATGCCTTCCTGCCCCGCTCAGCTGATTACACCTCCGCCTCACCTGCGGAGCCTTACACACAGCGGAAAGGTTCAGCGTGGGCGAGCATGCGTGTGCGTTCCCTGCTCCGTGCACAGTGGGACAATCAGTCTCCACCTGAGGGGTGCTTGGCGTTACCTCTGACTCGCTGCATAGTGTCGGCTTCAGTGAATATGATCAAACAAATGCAGCCGACTGCGACTTACTTGTTAAAAGAATGTGTGTTGGCTCCTCCTCGCATCACCGACTCTGAACAATCGTTGCAAATACAAACTTTTCTATCCGTTTCCGACACCTTAAAAAACGTACACACACCGACATTCTCTGCTGCAAGTTGAAGTAGGTGATGTGTCCCATCGCGATGCGCGCAATCCTCACGCCCTCCAGCATTTAATCTGATTTAATCAAAGAATCAGCAGTCTTTGTTTATCGGTTTAATATATCAGCATGTTAGCCGATATCCGATAATACATTTTAACGTCAATATCGGCCGATACCTTGCCAATAATATCGTGCATCCCTAGTCCTTTTGGCTTGTTGTGTGGAAGAGATGGGAGTAATGTCAAGAAGCTACCTTTGTTGATCTATCTCAATCTCCACTGCTCAGAAATTAAGTTAACAAGGAATTTCCCTAACTGCAGTTCCTCAAAGGCACACTTGAGGCACCCTCCTAAACAAAGATTGTGGGCCCTAGTTTCGTGCCGCAGCGCAGAGCGGCGCAGGGTGGCGGAGCCGGCGCAATGCAAGTTTCGACCCGCGTAGCCTTGCGCACAGGGCTGTAAACTAACTTTTTGGCTCACCTGCCAAGGGGACCGGTAGATGAAAGAATCTACCGGCCAAGTAAATTTTTTACCGGCCAAATAATAAATTGCCTCTTTTTGTTGCATATACATCTGTTTCAGTACTTTTCATTGATATAACAGTATGATAGAGCAGTACATGCTTAGAAAGGAGGCCAAAGTATTATTTAGAAATACATTTTAATATTATTAATTGAATTTCATTCATTCATTTCATCTCAAACATTGCAAATTGAAAACTTAAACAATGCAAAACTGTGACAAAGGAAACACTCATTAATTACTCACCAGAACTAAATTTCCGCGCTGCTTTTCTTGGCGTGTCCGGCAGACGGAGCAAAACATGACACCCGTCGAGTCGTCGTACTGAAGCCATTCCCTGTCAGTCTTCCACTTTCCCAGTGCACAACAAATATGACCGCATTTGTCAATCGATGTATTTTATTTTGAAAACTGCTTTTATTTTGAAAATTGACCGGATTGTCTCGTGTTTCTTTGTGTGATTACCTGCCAAAATTGATGTGTTCGCTCGCGGCACGCGCAAAAAATAGAGCAGACGCCGAAACGATCGCTGCACGACACGGGACGGCCGCGGCTATTCGCGGCGCTTCCGCGGCAGTGTGAACCGGGCGTCACTCACTGCGCCAAACTTTTAAAGAGCGGTGACGTGCACGCTACGTTGCTTCGGGGGAACTATTTTCTACAGCGGTGACGGGGGAGCTACTTCAGTGTGACACACAACAAATCACCGCTTTAGCTTGACGTTTACTACCGTCATAATTTATCAGTTTACAGCCACTACAATGTTTTGTTATATCATGCATAATTTATTGCAAGAGCACGACCATCGGGACAAACATTTACCCGTCCCATGGCATGTATCCCTCCAAAATTAAGTCGCCAGGGGAATATTTTAGTCGCATTTGGCGAGTGGCGACCGTTAGTTTACAGCCCTGCTTGCGCACCATCATCGCCTGCGCCAACATGGGTGTGGCGGTGCAGCAGGGGGAGGCGTCACAGATTCAGCTTGGCGTAGCGGAAGTTTCGTGGCAAAAAGCCTCGCAGAGACTGCGCTGAAAGCTCGCCAGCTCCAACCTGGTCTACTTTCGGCGCAAGGCGTAAATAAAGTCCATTCATTCAATGCGAATCACAGCTGGCGCAGTGGAAGTTTGGCTAACGGCGCGTAGTGCGTACACGTCACCGAGACCTCACAGGCAGGTTTCCACAGTTCCAGGCACATTTAAATGCAATACATAATTACAACAAACACTATTTAATGCAACTAATTGAATCAGCACGTGAATTTATATCTATATAGATTGTCCCGTCACATCTGACGTCAGATCAAAGGCGGATGGCACGCGTAACGGAAACTCAGCCTCTCGGACCAAAACATCTCCCTCTCTCTCTCCTGTTTTTTATAATATGGACATTGTTATTATTATGATACGCGTGCACAGCGCGTGATGCGCGTGGTGGGAGCGGCGGCGCTGCTTCTGTCATCGGGTTGTCAGGTGACGTACCTTGCACTGAACCTCCCCTAACGCATTAAAGGAGAGGAGAGGAGCTCATTTGATTGGTGAAGATCTGAATCGGCTGTATTAATCCCAGTCCACGCCTCGTCTCCTCCTCGTCTTCCACTCACGCCTTCTTCTCCTCCCTCTTTCCCACTTGCGCCGGTGGGCAAGACCGGAGGTGTGCCTGCGCGAGCCTGCGCGGTACACAAAACTTGCAAAGTCCAGGCGGACACACCCCGTCGGCGCGGCGCAGGTGCGCTGAAAGCTGACTGCGCCTGGTCTACGAAACTAGGGCCCTGTGTCTTATCTGTGATGCAATAAAAAGATTTGTTTTTTTACAAAATTAAAAGTTAAACTGGTATGTTTTAGTGCCATTTTAAGAGTTAATTATTTGACCCATAAAATGACATTTTCATATCATCCCATGTCCACGCTTTGTTTCCAGTCCTTTCTCTACTATCCCTAAAAAAGAGGATTTTCAGTTGGAATAACACATTCCAGGCTGGCTGCAATTTAAATTGTTCTTATCGTCAACAGATCCTGTGAAATCAACAATATAGTATTTGCAGCTAAATTGCGTATGTGGAATAAAGTCTACACTGTGTGTGTGTGTGTGTGTGAACAGTGGGACTCATTGATGTGTTATTGGACCTCTATGGCAAGACAATATAGCAGACTTTGATACACAATTATAAATACATCCAGTGTTGGTTTGGCTCTGCACATTGGAGTTGATGAAAAGAACATCAGTCAATAATAATTGAATCCAACCAAAGCCATCCTTTAAAAGCAAACTCATTCATTTAATTATGCCTCTATCAACCACTTTATCATGCAATTCATGTGAACTCCACAGGTGCAAATTATTAAATGATGGTCACCAAGATAGAGGGTAGAAGAGTGACTGCAAATGCTGTCTGCCATGATTTTCAAGATATGGTTTCCACCAGGGGGCAGCCTCTGCTGACGTGCCTTAAACTGTCATTCTCTCTGCTGGCCACCAGGAGGCGACTCCTCTCTGATTGTATGGTCTCAATTTCTAGTTTCAAGTCTTCTTCAGTTCAGCTTGATGTTCATTTGCCGCTTGCCAGATCCATTCATCCTTCTTCCAAAGTCCAAATATGGTCATTTCCGTTCACTGGTCAAACATTCCAAGATAGTGACGACCAAAATGTTGAACTTAAGGCTTCAAAACTGCAGTCTACAAACCAATGGATGAGATCCCAGTGACTACATCCCATCCGTACGACAGTCTATGGTTTCTAAACACATTCATAGGGATTTTGATTTGAGCTTGACTGAGCATTGGGCAGTATTGATGGTTACCAAGCCCAGTCAACGTCGAACAGCAAACAGAACTGTAAAGACGTCGATAACCATAATTCCTGAAAGGTTACAAGGGAAAAAGTGTCACAGTTCTGCCACTTTTCTATACTGCTGACTCTCAGCTACGGGAACATAGTAAGATAGCAGGACTTAATTAATGTTGCGATTTGGAATGATAAGGGAACTGGAACTTTATCCCAAAATCTTGCCTGGCACAGTTTTAAACAGTGCTGTGATGTGAAAAGGTGTCTGTGTGTGTATTGAAGCAGGTATCAGTCACAGTGTGTGTGCAATTGTATGCTGTTTCAGGCGTGTAGCCAGCAGGCTGCTGAAATGGAAAGCTTTCAGCCTGGTCACTAAGTGGGGTTGCAGCCGAACACTGATCACTGCACTCCTCCATCCTTCACTTCACTCACTCCTCTCATCTCTCTCTTCCTCTTAACTGTCTCGGTCCTCTCCCTCCTCTCTATACTCTCTGCTGCTGTTTCATATTGTCTATGTGTCCATCTCTACCCTTGTTTTGTTTTCTCTTTATCTCAAACATCCACACCCCCATTTCTCCTGTCTTTTTCATTTCTTCAGCCTTCGCTCTCTTAAAGCCTATTTCTTCCCTATCGTTCCATTTCCCCTTAGGCGTCCCTTTCTCTTCATCTCACGTCTATTTTCTCTCCATCGCTCAGCTCCTATGTCCCCCCCCCCCCCTTCTTCTTGTCTCACACTCTAATGTCTCTCGTCACCCTGCATGCATCACTTCAGCTGCAAACGCACTTTATGCTGTGCTGCTTCCACCAATTCAAGTAATTGTATGTATTTATAGGTTACATGGTTTGGTGGTGATATATCGAGTTCTTTGAAAGGAAAAGGCAGGGAATATTTTATGTTTATTAGGATAATTTCTCAATCGTTTACACGTTTTGTGTGTTCGTACCTCATAAATATACACACGAAGCAAACAACACACACTCACACACACAAAAAGCAAAATTCCACAAATAGCCTGCAAAATTAAACTCACACATTCAAAACAATGCTTGTATTTTGTTTTGGGATCCTCAGTTTGCCTCCATCCTTTACTTCAATGTTTCCCTCTCCCTGTGTCTCCAGTCTGTCTCTCCCAGAGATGGTAAATAAAAAGTGGACATAGTCATCGTGACGTCATCCACTGGTTTGTCCACTTCGTATTTGTAGTGCAGAGTTCAGCATTTTGGATGTCACATCTCTCGATGGTTCAGCTGGACAGCAACCATTTGTTTTGTAGTCTTTGACCGGATGCTTATGATGGTTTGTAGTTGCATCAATTGGAAGGAAATGTATCTTGCCTCTATGACACTACCTCTCATGACATCACGGTGTGTATTCTCTGGGATTGCCTGGCAACCTGACAGCATCTGGCATGATGTGTCCTATGGTGTGAAGCTGCTAACAAAGTTAGCTTCCATAATTCATGGTAAACTTTTACAGTTAAGTGTTTAAGTGATCTTAGTATACCTAGGTAATTGCATTGGTAGCATGGCAAAGGCAAGGTAGCCACCTGTCAATCACAAGGTAGCCAAGCCCTAAAGCATACCCTGCTTCATTGTCTTTTTTACTCAAAATAATTATCATGCTGTATTAAAGAAGACTTAAAACTTGCTATTTAAATCAATCAAGAAACAATCAAGACAAACTTTCTGGCAAGACGCCCTCCTTCAGTGTTTATTCTGGCAATTTCACAATGAGTATACACAGTTGGAGTCACATGATGTAGAATAATCAAATAGGAAAAGACAAGAAAAAATGAGATTGACTATATAATGTTGTGCAGTAGGGAGCAGCATTGGGATATGACTATTCAAATGAGTTAATGATGGAAAATTATTGATAATCCAATAATGCGTTGTCCTCCAATTGGAAGATCGGTGTATCCAATCCTGGCACCTCCAGGCTGTAGTAGTTGCCAGGAAGAGGGAGATGAGCTGCTTCCATGTTGAAGTCCAGGAGAAAGAAAAGACATTCCCACTTGGAGTTGCTGTTTCTTGAGACCCACCTACTGCAATTGGACCAATCAAATTGGAATCTGGAGTTTACAGATGGGTGTTGTGGAATAAACTCTTCAGGTCCAATTCTGTGGCTGGTTCAAATGAGGTTTAATCACTGACAGTGGAGAAAAGAAATTCACAGTGTGTCTATGAAGATCCAGTCTGTGGAATGGCCTGGATGAGTTGGATTTATACAGAACAGTTGAGAGAACAAAAGGGAAGGCGTCATGAGTGGATTTGCATTGAATCAGCACATGTCTCTCTGCAGAGGAAGAGACATCTGTTGATATCTACAAGGAGTGACCGTTCTCGGGAGAGCTTGACGATGTCACTACAGGGGTCACTCATCGGGCCTTGATCAATGTATGAAAGACAAATGTTACGGCGTCAGTTCAGGAAGGGGGACACATTCAAAGGGTCTTCTCATCAACATGACAAGGGTTACATACAATGAATGCAGCTCAGCAAGACATTTGATGTTCCCGAGAGAAAGTAACATTAAAACAAAAACAAATAAGAAAAATTAAGGTAACACATTTTCTTCTACAGTGTCAAAGATAGTTGGGCAGAGATCAGGCTTACAGGGAGATGGGGTAGGGGGACCCCAGACCCCCCTGTGCAGAAGTGAATTTTTGGGAGAATACTGGGTGTACACAGCAGACTCTCATTCATAAACTGTTTCATAGAGGCAAAGCTGGAGTCCCAACAATAACAAACAAGAAAATTCAATCTCCTCATTCATTCTACTGGCAATAAAACCTGTATCTGTATGAATGGTGGTTTAATTTGCCTACCCATTGTCTTCGGGCTGCAACATCATTTGCTCTGCCTTCCCTGACCACAGGTCAGAGCTGGAAGACTACGTGTGACTGATACTTAATCTGGCCTTGTGGTTTGACGGCAATGGGTTTTTACATATATCACATTCTTTTCACATCTCAAGTCGCCATTGCCTGCAGCAATACAAGCAGGGAGTTTTTTGCAGATTGCTCTTCTTTGAATTGTGAGCACCATCCCATCTGGCCACCACATGCACTCTCACAGTCTCTCTGTCTTGTACCACAGCAAATGATAAATGAAGGCCCCCCATCTACTTCGACAACAGTGTCATTGTTGCAACTATTATATTATACAACACATTGTCTTTAAATAATGCAGGCCATACAATGGGAAGGCCAACTCTGGTTTTTCAAGTTCCAGGCCCAGAGTGAGGTCCAGAGCATTCAACATCCCTGGAGAAAAAAAATAACTAAATTGCTGACTCACTTTTCTGTTTCTAGTTCAGACTCCAGTCCCTAAGTTTCCCGCCACCATCTGTAACCGACCCCGTAACTGTAACGTTTCCGGTTAATCGACCGGTATAAAAGCGGTACTCCACCCATCGGTTCTTCCTCGGCTCTCTCCTCACCGGTGTCACTTCCGGGTCAGAGGTGGCGCTCGACAGGGCGACCGTGAGTGTGCTCCTCCCTTTTCCCCCATCCGTGCGCGCTTGCATAGATTGTTGGCGGTGGTGAATGCTGGCGGCTGCCTGGCGTCCCTTATTCCTCCTCCCTCCTCTCAGGTGTGTGAGTATTTGTGCTGTTAAAAGGAACCCCGGCTATGAAGACTTGTAGGCCCTAATACGCCACAATTGTTCTCTTGTACTAAAATATGTTGTTGGAAGCACACAAAATGTTGCCATTGCTTTAAAAATATATAATATTTAGTACATATTTTGACCTACGGAGGATGCCATGTTTTCCGCGCGCAATGCACTCTGGGGGCGATGACATAGAATGGTTGCACTCGGTAGAATAGCCATTGACGCTAGTTTGTTTGTTTACGTGCGTTTGTTAAGTAATTGCCATATTGTACTGCTTTTGGATGCGATTTCCAGTCAAAAGGCAACAAGGGGAGTGATGTGAGTTAACACTGCTTTCCTACTGACAAGAAGAGGAGAAAGGAGTGGGAAGATGCCTTTGGACGGACACAACTTCCCAAAGATCCGCGGCTGTGTTCTCGACATTTTTCTCCTGATGCATTTGAGGCTTTTAGTCGACCACAACTGCTGAACAAGATCACTGGAGCGGCTGGGTATAAACGAAGACTAAAATCAAATGCTTTTCCGACAATTTTCCCACATAAGGAGCCTAAACACCCTCAGGGAGCGAGTGAAATGCGCGTTAAACATCAATAAGTACCGCTCCGCCGTAAAGCGGTACAAAGCGATAAACAAAAACTATCTTCTACAGAGACTCGCAAAGTAAACACATGGCATGTAATGGATGATTACCGGAGTTAGCGTGCTCGTGGGACTAAACGAAGTGGCTACGTTTGTTCATTGGACTTACCTTTCTCTGGATATCGGGATTATCATGCTACATGTTGTTTTTGGACTTCCAGACAGCCCGAAAGGTGATCCTAAAACGGCTTGCTTTGTTCGATTCACGATATTCTCAGCTTTCAAATGATGAATAATATGACGCAGATGCATTGAAAATAATATGCGATTAAATGGAATGAATGCGAAACTAGTGCAAACGGCCCGCGGACGGCCCGTGGCCACGCAACAGGCTCTTGACAACAAACACTCTCCCTCTCGGTTGAGACGCAGTTGCCGCACATACACCACCGGTTTTTTCCCACTCCCGCCTCATCCTGTCTTTCTTGCTCTTCATTTTTATGCTTGTTTTGTGAAACATTGTCAGTGCTGTCCTTCTCATTCATGTTTCGCTCGGGTTCAAATTGAAAAGGCTGAACAGATGACATGTTTATGTCGCTGAACAGCCGGCTAGTGCAACCATTTGACGTCACTACCCAGAGTGCATTGCGACGTTAACAACAATGGCGACGTACGAGTTAAACTATTTTTACAAATTTTATTAAAACGAAGACATCAAGAAGGTTTTTTATATCACATTATTATCACTGATACTAACATTTATCTTTTAAGAACTACATGTCTTCATAGCCGGGGTTCCTTTTAAAAGGTGTTCTATCCCCGTGACTGAACCGCTGCTGCTTTGTTTACATTGTCTTACTCAACGTGTCTGCTGCTGCGGTTCGCTGGCACGGCGTTCCCCGGCGGCCGTTGGAGGTGCAGCTCGCTTCCAGCCAAGACCGTTTCCGCCCGTCTGGAGCAGGATGGTTGCTCCGCTTTGTTTTATACGGAGGGCCTTTACTTGGGGCTGGTCCTCCCTTATTTTGTGTCTGTGAATGAGTCACTGAGTGTGTGATCGTGTGGGTTTCGACTGTTCAACTGTTTTTCTTTGTTTATTTTAGTTATCAAAAGATTTGTTTTGTAAAATTAGCTAATTGTTTTGTTTAGTTTTCTTTGCTTAAGATTTATTAGGGCAGTTATTAGTTTAAAATATATTGGTTGTTTACGTTTTGCCCTGCCCAGAGCTCTTGTTGAGTTCTGATTTAGGTTCTTCTTATTTTTTTGGTGTGTGTGTGTCGTAAACCCCACTAATTTGTCTTATCTTTCCCCCCTTTTCAGTTGCTGGAGTCCGGTGGAGGGGGTGCTGGTGACTCGGTGGTGGCATCCTCCTGTTGTGTCTTGCTGTGTCCTTGGTTGTAGGGTTTTCTCCACGGAGTGTGTTTGCCACTGTGCCTGGTGATTTAAGTTTGTTTTATTATTATTTTCGGTGGATTCCTCCCTTGCACTAGCCCTGCTCCATCCATTTAGGCCCCAGCCCTGATTAAGCTCCCCCCCCCCCCCCCCGGTGTGAATGAGTTAAACCTTTTTAGAGAGAATTTTAATATTTAATAAAATAAAACTTTGAACCACGTCTCATGCCCTCAGTAACGACGAACCTACGTGCCTGGTGTTGAGTTGGGTAATTCTCTGGGTGAAATTCCCAGGGTGGCGTTGTTGAGCTTTCTTTTTTTGTATTTTTCATGTTGTAATATTTCTTTTTTTTATATACTTTGGTTTTGACCCCTTCCTCGCCACATAATCAATCGTATAGCTGAACCACCACCTACCCTATCCTTGAAGCCTTTCTGCCCTCTGACTATCCAACGGAGATGGAGGAGCTGGTCCTTGCAAGCATACAGGAACCCACACAGTGCTTGAGGGATTTTGCATATGACTACCGTGCACTGTGTCTGAAGTGGCGTCCAGAGATGCCCGAAGACGAGCTTGTGCGGCGCATCCTCAATGCCTGCAACCCGAAGCTGGCCAGTGGCCTACGGGGCATTGTGTCCACTGTCGAACAGCTGGTGAAGGTGGGCTCTTTAATTGAAAGAGACTGGGGCCACTCAAAGGACTACTGGAGCCGTGTCCAACAAAACAACCCTACCTATCGGGCCTCCACGAAAGCCAACAAGAAGCCAGCGGCTGACCAGGAATCCAAGAAGACGGATCTCGGGGTCGTGTTAGGTTCTCCAGCTCTTCTGGTGGTGTCTGTGGCTGTCCGTGGCTCGAAGGGTGACACTGTCTTGGACATGGGCTGCACATATTTGTTGATGGGCCGGACCCTGTGGAATCACCTCAAGGCAGAAGGTGAGGCGTTGTGTGAAGAACACCAAACGTTCATAATGGCCAATGGGCAAGAGAGCAAAGCCGTAGGTAAAACCACCCTGCTGCTAACACTTAATGATGCCCAATGCACGGTGAACATGTAAATCTTGGAAGACAACCAGTTGTGCATGCCTCTTCTGCTAGGCCTGGACTTCATGCGCATAAGCCAAATCACTCTGAAGCCCCACCTAGGGAAATATGTATTGCCAGGAGGAAAAGAACACACGTTTCTCCATAAATCTTGTGACGCACTGCAGTGGAATCACCCAGACCCATCGGCTTACTTCTATGCATTATTGATTGAAGACTCCAACCCACAACCTCTAGTTTCATTGTCTGAGGCTCAACCTGAGGTGGTCAGACCTCTGTTGCAGAAGTGGTCCTCGGTGTGGACAGAGGACACTGGTATCACCAATGTCTTCAAGCACAACATCCTGACAACTGATGAGCTTCCGGTGCGTAAAAGAGCGTACCGTGTGTCATCTCAAAAGCAAGCCATCATTGAAGAACATCTTGACAAGATGCTTAGTAACAACATCACTGAGCCGTCGTCATTGGCTTGGGCCTCCCCAGTGGTCTTAGTCCCAAAGAAAGACGGGTCACTCCGTTTCTGTGTGGACTATAGGGGGCTCAATGCTAAAACTCACCATGACACCTATCCAATGCTGCTCGTGCATGAAATTCTGGAGTCTATGCGAGGGGCCCAGTACTTCAGCTCACTGGATCTCCAGAGTGGCTATTGGCAAGTCGCCATGAGTGAAAATAGCAAGAGGAAGACTGCCATGATCACTCATCGAGGCCTCTATCAGTTCAAGGTGATGCCATTCGGTTTGCGCAACGCCGGTGCCACCTTGATGGAAACTGTCCTGGGAAATCTGAGAGGAAACATCTGCTTTGTTTACATTGACGACATTATCGTCTTTTCCAGGACAGAGCAACAACATCTACAGGACCTTGATGCAGTCTTTCAAAAGCTACACCAGGCCAATCTGACGCTCAATGTAAAAAAGTGCCATCTTTTCAAGAAGGAGCTGACCTTCCTGGGACACATTGTCTCATCAAGAGGAGTTGAGGTGGATCCGGCCAAGGTCGATGCCATCAAGGCCTATCCAGTACCCACCGACCTCAAAAGCCTTCAGAGTTTTTTGAACGCTTTTGAACACCTCAAAGCACTATTGCAGTCACCCCCAGTACTTGCTCAGCCAACTCCTCACCTGCCATTTGAAGTGCATTGTGATGCCAGTGATGTTGGCCTAGGTGCTGTCCTGATTCAGACCGTTGAGGGCGTGGAGCAGGTCATTGCCTTTGCCTCAAGAACTCTCCATGGTCCTGAACTGAGGTACTCTACTTCGGAGAAGGAGTGCCTTGCGGTTGTGTGGGCGGTGGAGAAATGGCGCCACTATCTGGAAGGGGACACATTCGATGTGTTCTCTGACCACAGTGCTCTGGCCTGGGCATTCAACTGCCCCAAGATAACATCTCGCCTCACCAGGTGGACGCTACAGCTACAATCATTCTCCTTCAGAGTTCATTATAAGAAGGGCTGCTCCAACGTTGTTCCGGACGTGCTATCCCGTGCTCCTCAACCAGCGGACCAACCGCTGGAAGAGGTTAGTGCAGCGGTGGCCAAGTCTTGTTGGTCCAACTTGAGAAGTCACAAGAAAGTGATCCCCTGTGTCGAGAGCTCTTCCAATCCATCTCAGAGCCAGTACCGGGTCAGATTCACTACCAGCTCCAACAAGGGGTGCTCTACCGGGGCGTGCATTCCAAGTATGGCGGTTTTAATTACCAGATGGTTCAGAACAACATCTTCAGCCGCTGGGGGGTGCCAGCCTTCCTAGTGTCTGACCACGGCCCCCAGTTTACAAGACAGTTTACAAGCCGTGAACTGTTAAACGTGCTAGTTGCGAACAGGCTGTGCCTGAAGTGGGTGCAAATGCATTAGTCAATCTGGCCCTCAGAGTCTCGACTCCCCCTTTCCATCCTGCCTCCTGATGACAATCCCCACAATGATTATCCCCTCATCCCTCGACCTCTGTCCGGACCCTAAATCCAAGCTAGCTGCCGGCACTGACATGTATTGAAGCTATATGTATTTGTGTGTGTTAAAGCTGCTGCGATAGTGGACCAATCACATGTTGTGTTGAATAGTACCCATCGTTTGACTCAATGGAAGTTTGGATACTGGTAGGTACTGGCTTATTTTGGTCTATACCTTAAAACATATTGATAGGTGGCTTTGAAGTAGTATGGAAGCCTGATATAGTCCTCTGCACCATAGAGTAAACATCTGAATGATTGAGTGGTCCAGGACAGTGGTTGGGACATGATTGTATTCAGTTTGGACTTTTAGCTAAACTATGCTGTATGGACTTTTCAGGCCCTGTGGGAATATTCACACTGACTGGCTCTTGGACATCCAATCTGTGACAAGAAGTCAAAAGTAGACATTGCTTTTTATTAAGGGGTCACAAGCAAAAAGGTTTGGGACTAGTCATCACCCTTTCCTCTTTCAACATAATGTAAATGCATCATATTTGATTGGTCTCTCCCTTCTACCTGACTTATTCAAATTATTGAAACAGAATCAGAAATTTTTTTTTGCAGAGGGAATTGCTAAGAGTAAGAAGGAATATAGGATTATATTATTATGTGACTCACATCAGTTTGACAGTGCGTATAATGATGTATACTGTGGATAAATAGCAATAACATAAGTGACATCGTGACATGGTTAGCAGTATGTGGTCTTGCTTGAACCAGAACATCAGTATGTGTTCTGACAGAAAGTCGTGGCTGCTTCTGTAAACCTGTGTCACAACCCACTCAAACTGCAGCTTGGGTTTGAGTTTTTGGCAAATGAAGAGCTTCTAATGCTGTTCCAATCTCTCTCTTCCGTCTCTCAAAGGAGACTCAGATACTGTCGAGTTGAATATCTTCCTCACTCTGCTTTCATGTTTTATAGTTTGTCCTCGCTCTTTCTCTCACTATCTCTCTCTCTCTCTCTCTCTCTCTGTACTTATCCCCTCCTCTCTCCTTCGTCTGTCTCCTTGATTATTCGTTGCTCTCATCCAGACTCCTATCTGCCAACTTGAATTAGACCACCATCTCAGCTGATGGGCTGGGTTTGTTCACCCTGATGGAGTCTCTGTGTGTGTGTGTGTGTGTGTGTGTGTGTGTGCTTGCACGTGTGTGTGTGTGTGTGCGCGTGCTTGCGTGTGTGTACATGCATAGCAATGACACATGGCATGAAGGATGCTTAAGGCTGGACAGAATTCCATCACATAATGTTTTATGAGAGAAATTATGTACAAACCACAAACCTTTTAAGCCCAACATTCTGCCTCTACACCCAGATACTAATGAGGTGTCCTCAAGTTAGGCATGTAACCCCCATGTTTCAAAGTCATTGTTTTACAATCACCCATGATGATAACAGCTGCCTGCTGAACACAAGAATTTCACCTACCACCCCCACCACGTTGATTTGTAGAATAAATCTTGCCACGGTTTTCTTACATACAGTTTACATCTCTTGTTACTAACTGAACAAGGAAGAGATACATGTTAGTTCCATAAATAACACAAACCTGGCAAATACTGTAACTTCACCTTGCAGCAGAAGACAAGTTGTTAGAACCGCTGCCTCGATGGGTTCACTCATGTTGTGTAAAACTAGTGTTTCAAACTGTTAAATAGGATCTGAAATAACATGTCAGCATGCAAGGAGGGAGCAGTTGACCAGCAACACATGTATTCCTTAGGTAAAATGTTTTTCAAATGGCGTCTCGTGGCTCTGAAAGCAATTTAACAGCTATTTCTGTTTAAACCAAAAAAGGGAAACTAAAAACCTTGTAATTGTTTAACTATGCAAACTGCCTCAATTAACATAACTTAACTAATTAAACATTTTAAACATTATGTGCCCCATATCTTAGTATTTCCCATTGCACAGGCCGAATCATTATTGGCCAACATTGGCCGCGTATCCCAGATTCCAACAATGAAATTCTCTTATAATGTGCTATAAAATCGAATGTGGAGTTGTTTCTTCTTATATTCAATTACATTTTTTAAAGTGTCATATCAGAACAAATGTGTATTCTCAGAGTCGCTCTTAAGCTTAATCGAAGATCTTTCACTAAGAAGCACACGTCATGAATTTCGACCGTGACCCAAATTAACAGCGGCTTCATGGTGGAGAGAAAACGAAAAGCCGTAATCAGATGATTAAGCCGCAGAAATCAGGAGCAGACCATTTATATGGTCTCCACCTGCATTTCGGTATTCATAGTAATATTAACAATAGCTAGTAATTGTGACATCGTAATGCTTCCGCCGTTCATACAGCTCAGAGGATCAATAGAACACAACTTTCTCAATGAATGCTGAAGCCACGTGGAGGGGAGCATGGTCCAAACACAGGATGAATGGGCATATGAGTAATATATCAGGGTGTCGACTGCCCTTCGAATAGCCAAGCACTATTTCAACAACCCTGGTGGCATGTATCACAGATTCACTCTTCGAGAACGATCTACCCCCTGTACCTGCTGGGACGAAATTGAACCCAGCCAACTCTGTTCGATGCACCAGACACTGCATAATCCACCAACACTTGGACAAAGCATATATAAAGCCATGTGCCAAAGTCCGCGCGTGTGAGAAACCATGGCTGCAATGCACAGTCTCACACAGTCACAGCTTCTTTGTGGCTTAAGCAGCACAACTAATGAGGTGTCCTCAAGTTAGGCATGTAACCCCCATTAAGGGTCAGTTTTACTACCAGCTCCAACAAGGTGCTCTACCTGGGCGTGCATTCCAAGTATGCTTCAATTACCAGATGGTTCAGAACAACATCTTCAGCCGCTGGGGGGTGCCAGCCTTCCTAGTGTCTGACCACGGCCCCCAGTTTACAAGACAGTTTACAAGCCGTGAACTGTTAAAACGTGCTAGTTGCGAACAGGCTGTGCCTGAAGTGGGTGCAAATGCATTAGTCAATCTGGCCCTCAGAGTCTCGACTCCCCCTTTCCATCCTGCCTCCTGATGACAATCCCCACAATGATTATCCCCTCATCCCTCGACCTCTGTCCGGACCCTAAATCCAAGCTAGCTGCCGGCACTGACATGTATTGAAGCTATATGTATTTGTGTGTGTTAAAGCTGCTGCGATAGTGGACCAATCACATGTTGTGTTGAATAGTACCCATCGTTTGACTCAATGGAAGTTTGGATACTGGTAGGTACTGGCTTATTTTGGTCTATACCTTAAAACATATTGATAGGTGGCTTTGAAGTAGTATGGAAGCCTGATATAGTCCTCTGCACCATAGAGTAAACATCTGAATGATTGAATGGTCCAGGACAGTGGTTGGGACATGATTGTATTCAGTTTGGACTTTTAGCTAAACTATGCTGTATGGACTTTTCAGGCCCTGTGGGAATATTCACACTGACTGGCTCTTGGACATCCAATCTGTGACAAGAAGTCAAAAGTAGACATTGCTTTTTATTAAGGGGTCACAAGCAAAAAGGTTTGGGACTAGTCATCACCCTTTCCTCTTTCAACATAATGTAAATGTATCATATTTGATTGGTCTCTCCCTTCTACCTGACTTATTCAAATTATTGAAACAGAATCAGAAATTTTTTTTTGCAGAGGGAATTGCTAAGAGTAAGAAGGAATATAGGATTATATTATTATGTGACTCACATCAGTTTGACAGTGCGTATAATGATGTATACTGTGGATAAATAGCAATAACATAAGTGACATCGTGACATGGTTAGCAGTATGTGGTCTTGCTTGAACCAGAACATCAGTATGTGTTCTGACAGAAAGTCGTGGCTGCTTCTGTAAACCTGTGTCACAACCCACTCAAACTGCAGCTTGGGTTTGAGTTTTTGGCAAATGAAGAGCTTCTAATGCTGTTCCAATCTCTCTCTTCCGTCTCTCAAAGGAGACTCAGATACTGTCGAGTTGAATATCTTCCTCACTCTGCTTTCATGTTTTATAGTTTGTCCTCGCTCTCTCTCTCACTATCTCTCTCTCTCTCTCTCTCTCTCTCTCTGCACTTATCCCCTCCTCTCTCCTTCGTCTGTCTCCTTGATTATTCGTTGCTCTCATCCAGACTCCTATCTGCCAACTTGAATTAGACCACCATCTCAGCTGATGGGCTGGGTTTGTTCACCCTGATGGAGTCTCTGTGTGTGTGTGTGTGTGTGTGTGTGCTTGCACGTGTGTGTGTGTGCGTGCTTGCGTGTGTGTACATGCATAGCAATGACACATGGCATAAAGGATGCTTAAGGCTGGACAGAATTCCATCACATAATGTTTTATGAGAGAAATTATGTACAAACCACAAACCTTTTAAGCCCAACATTCTGCCTCTACACCCAGATACTAATGAGGTGTCCTCAAGTTAGGCATGTAACCCCCATGTTTCAAAGTCATTGTTTTACAATCACCCATGATGATAACAGCTGCCTGCTGAACACAAGAATTTCACCTACCACCCCCACCACGTTGATTTGTAGAATAAATCTTGCCACGGTTTCCTTACATACAGTTTACATCTCTTGTTACTAACTGAACAAGGAAGAGATACATGTTAGTTCCATAAATAACACAAACCTGGCAAATACTGTAACTTCACCTTGCAGCAGAAGACAAGTTGTTAGAACCGCTGCCTCGATGGCTTCACTCATGTTGTGTAAAACTAGTGTTTCAAACTGTTAAATAGGATCTGAAATAACATGTCAGCATGCAAGGAGGGAGCAGTTGACCAGCAACACATGTATTCCTTAGGTAAAATGTTTTTCAAATGGCGTCTCGTGGCTCTGAAAGCAATTTAACAGCTATTTCTGTTTAAACCAAAAAAGGGGAAATAAAAACCTTGTAATTGTTTAACTATGCAAACTGCCTCAATTAACATAACTTAACTAATTAAACATTTTAAACATTATGTGCCCCATATCTTAGTATTTCCCATTGCACAGGCCGAATCATTATTGGCCAACATTGGCCGCGTATCCCAGATTCCAACAATGAAATTCTTTATAATTTCTATAAAATGAATGTGTAGTTGTTTCTTCTTATATTCAATTACATTTTTTAAAGTGTCATATCAGAACAAATGTTATCTCAGGAGACTTTAAGCCAATCGAGCAGGACTAGAACACACTCATGAATTTCACCGTGAGCAAGAATTACAGCGGCACATGGTGGAGAGAAAAGAAAAGCCGTAATAGATGTTTAGGCAGAAATCTGGAGCAGACCAGGATCTGGTCTCCACCTGCATTTGGTATTCATAGTAATATTAACAGTAGTAGTAATTGTGACATCGACTGCTTCCGCCCGGGTTCATACAGCTCCAGGGATCAATAGAACCCTTTCTCGATGGTGCTGAAGCCACTGGAGGGGAGCATGGTCCAAACAGAGGATGAATGGGCATAGGTAATATATCAGGGTGTCGACTGCCCTTCGGATAGCCAAGCACTATTTCTCGATGGTGCTGTATCCAGATTCACTCTTCGAGAACGATCTACCCCCTGTACCTGCTGGGACGAAATGGCCCCCAGCCCTCTGTTCGATGCACCAACACTGCATAATCCACCAACACTTGGACAAAGCAATATCAGTAAAATGGCCTGATGAGGTGCATGCCAGTCCGTTCATCAGACCTCGATCAGTGGAAATGGGTGCAAAGGCACTATAGAATACTGCTAGTATTATAGTGGGTTATAGCAGCACAACTAAGAGCAGGTCCAACATAAACCTGAGTGAGACCAAACTATAATATATTTATAATATAATAAAAATATATTAAGTAAAATCAGTGTTTAGTTGTGTCCTCTTTTATAAAAAACAGTGTTTAGATGTGTCCTCTTTTTGTCTGGGCCCCAGAGGGTCGGTCCTACGCTTTGTGGCTGAGTGAGTGAGTAAGTCAGTGATCAAAGTTGCACCATTAGTCAGTCGAGTGTACTACTACATCACCAAGGGTCGTATCACAGAGTATAGAGAAATAAGTAAGAGAGAGCAGTGCAGCTTGTTCAGTCAGAGTGGAGTGAGGAAATCAGAGCAGCAGAAAAAGTCAAGACTGGACACGGACACACGGACATCACCACTGCAGTGTTTGTCATGTGCAATGTCAAGCTGGAGAAGTCAACATGTCTAGAACTCAGAATACATCTAGAAGCTAAAGTGTTCACTGTTCATCAGAGCCTGAAAGTTAAATCCCTTACAGCAGCTGAAGCTCGTGTTAGCACAATAATCAGTTGTCAGATTGAAAATCAAAATATTATTTCTTATTAATGACTTAGTTTTATTAATGACTTAGTATTTCATAATTGCTGCTGCTACAACGGTGTAATTCTTCAGCTTTTTTTCTTCTTTTCCTGGCAGAAATGTATTGGTTGACCTTTGGCAGAACCACACAATCTTTCTCAGGTGTCTCTTTTTTCTCAATGGTTGTTAGAAATGTCACCACGGGAGCTTTGTGAGGCCATTTAACACAGTTACTGGAAGATTTGTGATGCCACTGAAATATTTTTATAAGTTGGCCTCGCTTATCAGAGCGCCCGCCCGGATTTTTAGCGCTAAATGGTTAACCAGCCTTAAGAGATGAGAAGGCGATGAGTAATCTTGCCTTCAGGCAAGGTATATTATCTGTCAGGAGGAGCCTGGAAATCATTCCCACAGTCTGGTCTGTGTGCGCCCACCAAGCAGCTAAGCATTACATGTTGGATAAAGAGTCAGAGCTCAGTCGAAACCAATGCATGGAGAGTTATTTTTAGTGCTTTGCTTTGATGAAAGGTATATTGCTTTGGTCTCAAGCATTGAGCATCACAGCTGGGCCAAGGAGCCCAGACATATATGCTTTGCTTAATATACTGTACACTCTTAGAAATAAGGGTTCCAATAGGGTTGTTCTACAAGGGCTGAGGTTCTACCTGGAACCATTTGCTTCTGAAAAACCCTTTCCCGAAGAAAGGGTTTTTCAAGGGTTCTTGGTAACACTAATGGTTCCAGTAAGAACCATTTTGATCGAGAGAACCCTTTAAAACCCCTTTCCTGAATAAAGGGTTTTAAAAGGGTTCTTGGTAACACTAAGGGTTCCAGTAAGAAGTATTTGGATCCAGAGAACCGTTTTTGGAAGAAAGAGTTCTTCAGGGATTGTTGAAAGCATGGATCCTGTGTCACCAGGGACATACTTCCTGATAACACTTACCAATAATGGTGCAAAATACAATTCTTTGTGACTACTGATACAAATACCATTTTTTGTTTATTTGTTTTTCTTCTCCAGATCCTGTTGATCAAACTGCAACATAATTGCTTGGGATCTTGGGATTTGAACACCTGCCTCCCAGTCTAAGGTCACTGGCAGTAGTGACTGAGCTAACCAGCTAGCTGCATTGTGTCACCTTCTGATCAGACATACAAATAATGGCAGTCCTATAACTGAAATGTTCTGTTACCAATTTATTTTCACAACCATTAATGATAAGAAAGCAAGAACTTCATCAGCAAATCTTGTTGACCCAGGCAAAGATTAGCTGTGACTGGGATTTTAACCCCCACCCTCCAAATCTAAAGGCTGTACCATTACCCACTGAGCTATCCAGCAGAATGTGTAGATCAGGGCCTCCTCTGACTCGCCACACTCACTCACACAGCCAGGTTGTCCTTCATGTCAGTGGTCAGACAGAGGGAGCTGATCATGTGTCTGTTTAGCTCTGTCTGTACAAACTTTGACTTCTGCTTTTAGGTCACAGGTTCAATTCCCATGTTGACGAATATCATACCTTGCTGATTGCACTTCCAGACAATTAGCTCAGTTGGCTAGGAGCTGGTTCTTTGTGCCAGACGATGTGGGTTCAAGCCCCAGCAAGGGTGATAATGGTAATACATCAATATACCTGGTAGTCTATAATTGTGTTTAATTTTTTTAAGTTTAGTTACACTACTCCCTTCTTCAGGAGGAAATTGACACAGCAAAGAAGCAGCCAGGGGAATTGAACCCTGGGTCCCAACAGCAAGGATATAAGCCCTCTTTCTGGGGCATCTAAGTGAGCTATACTACTCACTGGACAAAGGCTTTTGAAAGTTTGTTACAAGTCACGTGATCTAGAGATACAGTTTTGTGAGTTTAAGGCCTGGTTGATCGAGAGTGACCATGTTAATGCCTACTGAGATGATGTGTGGATTAGTGACAGACACTTATTGTACAGACAATTTTACTCGTGTATTTGTCTCCTACTCATACTTTTCCATGATCGGCCCCATCCCATGGCTGCTGTACCCTGCTGACTGGCTTAGTCAAGTTGTGAAGCTGCACAAAAGTTCAGTGATAAAGAAAGGTCTTTGATGTCAGAGGCCAAGCCTTAACCGATGAAAAAATCATATTGTAACACTGACTTTGGGGCTACTACATCAGGGTTTGTTGATTCCAGACATTGAACCTTGATCTCCCAGGGGAAAGGGCCAGGTTTGGTGTGTTGGGCCTGGGAGCTGGCCCCATGGTGGCTGTCATGTGTGAGTTAAGAGCTGGTTGCCCCATGGATTGCACCATATAGTCTGGTCTTCCCCCTCTACAAACCAGGTGTGACATACCAATAGTGATTACTGCAAACAGAACAGAACAAAGAAGAACAGGAGAGAGAGAGAACAGAAGAATCTTCAGAGAATCAAGGTGAGCTTAATATAATATCTTATTTCAGCATGCTTGACCCTATCTGAGGACTTTTATGGTGAAAGGTGGACTAAGCATTTGTTTCTTGTTATGTTTTGTTCGTTTGCTTGTTTGTTTTCTTGTAGAAATGACTTACACAGCTTGGACGAAAGCCGAAGTGTGCCATTGGCTTGAAAAAGAGGGTTTTGCTGAGTTTTCCATTATTGTTACAATATGTAACATTTTGAGTACTTGTTACATAACACTGAAAAGTATTTTAAAATTATTTAAATCAATGTGAAAACGTTGTTGGGTTCCATCACTTTCTCATGATTCTGTTCCACTGTCACGATAACTACGTACAGTATGTACTCTGATTCCTTTCATTGGACCATGCATTATTTTATTGTCTGTAGATAGCTTACAATAAGGCACAGTAAATGCACCTTGGATTGATGGAACTAAAACTCTTTTTTGTCTCCCCTTTCTGCCATGTCACCGTTGCTGGAGATTACACAAATCCACCTACTGAGGACCGCATGGTGTGTCTGGCCTGTCATGTTGCTGATTCCACTGGACCTATGCTGACTTTTGACCTGTTCTCCCCTGGGACCTACAAAGCCTGTTCTGTTGGACTATCTTTAAATAAATGTTTTTCTCATTAAAATGTTTTTAATGTTTATTCAATGTCAACATGATAATTGACCACAATATAATATGAACATATCTGATCTGTAGAATACAATATGGTTCTTTATAGAACCCTCAGAGGACAAGACAGTTATTTGTGAAAACCTTTGAAAAGGGATGTTTTTAGATCCCCCTGTGTGAGGTCAAGATGAAACCCTTGAAATATGAAAGGGTTCTTAGTGGAACTCCTTGTGTGGGTTCTAGATAAAACCCTTGAAAAACTAAAGGGTTCTTAGTGGAACTCCCTGTGTAGGTTCTAGACATAACCCTTGAAAAACGAAAGGGTTCTTAGTGGAACTCCCTTTGTGGGTTCTAGATAAAACCCTTGAAAAATGAAAGGGTTCTTAGTGGAACTCCCTGTTTGGGTTCTAGATGAAACCCTTGGAAAAATGTAAGGGTTCTTGGTGGAACCCCCTGTATGGGTTCTTTGTAGAACCTCTCATGGGGGGTTCTGGCTGGAACCTTACACACACAGTTCTAGGTATAACCCTTTATGTGAGGTTCTCGGTAGAACCTTCCAAAAGGGTTCCAGGTGGAACCTTTATAAAAGGTTCTACCTGGGGCCAAAAAGGGTTCTCCTATGAGGACAAGCCGAAGAACCTTATATGGTTCTACTAAGCACTTTTATTTCTAAGAGTGTATGGTCTGCTTCTTCTGTAAGTGGCCAGAGCACTTTTTGACTTCCACAGTTTGATCTGACAGTGAATAGCTTCAAATGGGGTCTGGGGTATTGCTGCACTGTTAAACTCTCTTCCACAGCCTGCTCTGCTAGCAACTCTCATCCGGAGGACAATTCCTCCAACGAAAGCACAGCCTCAAAGTCTGGCCCGCCGTGTCCTCACAGCTTTTAAAGGCCACACTGCACTGACACCTTAAATGTGAATCGATATTCAATACCAATTCAAAGCTGAAAGTCGTGTTGCAGATCTTGCAAACACACGCGCAAACACACATACTGCTTTAAAGGGGCATAATGGCCAACTCTTGTGCAGCAGAAAGGATACTATACCCCCTCATCTGTACTGTAGTCCTACTGTGTAGATGTTTGATGGCTCAGTTAAGTCATTTTAAAATAAATCAACCTTGAAAATATAAAAATATCCTTCAAATATAAAAACCTTGATGCCATAGAATAAACAACATGGAAATACGAAATAGTCACCTGGGACTACTATATGTGTAGAGCTTTTATAAGGTAAGAATGGAGTGGATCTGGTATGTGCTGTTTTTTTAAGGTTGAAAGGAGTGATATATATATATATATATATGGGTTTTGATCATTTTAATTCATAAATATGGGCATTACTCAACCCATTCTGCACAAAGCGATTGGTTGATACCATTGGTTGATTTTCGCAGTGCCAAAGCACCGACAATCAGTATTAGTTCATATGAGACATAACTGTGGAGGGGGGCGTGGAGCGAGGAAAATTGCTGCGTATGCGGCAACATTTGATTGGCCCCACCTAGTGTTGCTTTCGTTAACGAAAATGATGACGAAAATATCGTCGTCAACGAACCTTTATCACGTGAGGAAAACGAGACGAGACGCAGCGAAAATGCTGGTCATGTGATGATAATTAAATATATAATGCAATATTGTAGACAAATAAAAATGAGACTAAATGTGGTTTACAAAATAAAAACTATGACTAAAATGTGTCTTCATTTTCGTTGACCAAAATGAGGCGAGACGAAATGTTGTAACGTTGTTTCGTCTCGTTAAATCGCGTTGTTATCAGTCTGCTCGATGGAGATGAACTGCGCCTCGCCTGGAAAGCAGACGAGATCAGCGGAGCAGCAGGAGGCGGAGCCTAAAAGCTCAGCTCCAGTCGGACAGTTTCCATCGGCCTTCGAAGATTTGACAGGAAGTCATAGAAAAAGTTACATCCTGTTAGACGCGATCTGTAGGCTGTTTGTAGTTTGCGACCTCATTTGCATTTATTTATATTTGTTCATAAATATCTGTGGAAATCAGAATCAGAATACTTAAATAATCCCTCGGGAAGTAATATAGCTGCAGTTATAAGAGAAAGAGAAGAAAGAGAGTCAAATACGTATAAAGTATATAATAATGCCAATAAATATTACTAATATTTATTGGCATTATTTTTTGACAGTTATACTGTATTAAATGTGTATCTGGGTAGTGTTGCTTTTGTTAATGAAAATTATGACTAAATATCATCATCAATGAACCTTTATCCTTTATATGAGGAAAACAAGACGAGATGCGAAAATGCTGGTCATGTGACGATAACATTTTTGGTTAGTAAAATAATATGTTGTAAATTCAAATCAGAGCTGGAATGGATGTATTCTTGAGTGTAAAAGGTAATAATAATATAATAATAAGATAACCTTGTTTGAATTGTCAAATGGGTTTGGCTAAATACAATCTTTGACTAGAACTAGACTAGAATGTCATCAGTTTTCGTCGACTAAAACTAGACTTAAGTGTCATCAGTTTTCGTCGACTAAAACTAGACTAAAGTGTCATCAGTTTTAGTCGACTAAAACTAGACTAAAATAGTCATGGACAATTCTGACTCAAATGAGACTAAAATGCTCAGACTTTTAGTCAACTAAAACTTGACTAGACTAAATATAGGATGAACATGACTAAAACTGATAAAAACTAAAATGATGGCTTGAGACAAAGACTAGACTAAAACTAAAAGTAAAACAGGCCGCCAAAAACAACACAAGCCCCACCAAATCTCACTTCAAGGTTTTTTGAAAAGTTGGCAGCCCTGTATTTCCACAGTAGGCATAGATATTTCCACAGTAGGCAGCCGGGTCAGAGGGGAGGAAGCAGCATGCTGGAGAGAGGAGCTGAAAAAGAATTGTGTCGTCTATGTCCATTTGATCGTGTGGATTAAAGGAAACAAGACTGATAACTGTATGTCCAGCGATCCTTGGAGCTATAAGAACCTGGGTGACAATCATACCTGTCACAATAACCTATTATTTTTGTTCCTCTTTCTTGTTTTTGATTGAAAATGCAGTAAATGCTTGCAGCCTGGTGAGCTAAGAACATGATGGAGCAATAGAAGAAAGGTTGGACATATGTTGTTCCAAGAGACCTCTAAAATGGACTGCAGCAGGGTGAGGGCACTGGCTGAGTGAGGAAGTTACATCATAGGCCCTTTTCACGCTGTGCCTTCTGAGGGCGCATGTAGACAAAGGCACCAGAGGAATACTTTGGGTTCTTTACCTCCCCTATTAAGAAAAACGACTGCTCCCCATTGAGATTGACAACGGAGCATCAAACTGTAACAAAAGTCATTGTCGTGTTCTCTGTTGTTCTAAGATGATGCATTCTTATTTAATGTTCCATCAGATAATGTAATGCAAGTTCACTGAGTTACAGCGATCAGAAGAGACTTTCTGGGGGGGAGCAGACCACTTGTCAGACCACCATGTCCAGACCACAAGTCCCATCATAGCTGTTGTTTTGTTCCTTGTCTCTGTTCCTTGTGTTTTGAGACAACCTGTTTTGCCTTTTGTTTAGCCTCAACCAGAGTCTGGTTAATAAATTATTATTTTCTTCAGTACTTGCTTCTGCATTTGGGTTCACCAGTCTGCATAACTGTTGTTTTGCCTTGTCTCTACTCCTTCTGTTTCAAGCCAACCACTTCTGTTTTGCCTTTTTTGCCCTTAACCGGAATTTTGTAAATAAATGATATTCTGGAGTTCGTGTTGCTTCAAAATCAGGGCCAGCTGCCTCCATAACCATGACTCTGTGTGTGTGTGTGATTCGCCTTCGCCCACAGGGTCTGTCTCATCCACGCTACCCATTTATTATCTATGTTAGTTAGGTAGTGCGTGAAGAGCTATGCATGCAGTATAAATGCTCAAGCACATCAGCTGAGGGAAGGAGACTCTCGCTTTGTGGATACATGTCTAAATGCACATGTTGGGTGACTGTTGCCCTGGAAACAGTCAATAGATATCGGTGCAGGGCAGGCGTATGGGCTTTGTACACACCCAGAATTCAAAGTAAAGATTATGAAGTAGGGGTCTTTAAATCAATATTTTCTCTTCTCTGTCTGTACCCATCCATCTGTTTGGTCCAGCCAAATAACGAAAGTGTTGGTAAAGTGTTTTCCCTGTGTGGTATACTGACTGAGTAGGCACACTCACATGATGCAATCCGTACCGTGCCCAAGCACGTTTGACCCTCAAAGTCCAGTGCCGCTCTATCCCAAATCTGCTCACATGCTCTGATGCAAGTGTTTACTGGCCAAGTTGCAGTCATGTTCTCTGTGTTGTTCTCTATTGTGATGACTCTGAGACGGCACTTCTTGGAAACTATACAAAGTCATTCCTTGTATGTGTTCACACTTACTTACTTACTTACTAGCTGATTCTAATACAATAGGAGAGCATGACTTCAATAGTTGGGTAGACCCACATGGACCAATCAAGTCACCCTACAAAATGACATCACTCAATCAGAAAACATAATATTAGTTAGCAATAAACGTTTGTAATTATATAAAAACAGGCAAGTAGCTCATACACTAAAATGTTGTAATGAATTTGAGATGAGCGCAAAATAAACAGTACTGAAAAGTCATCTCATTACATCCCATTTAGAAGTAGCTCCTCCTTCAAACGTTTGGTAAAGGGACTCTAGAGAGGGGAGATCCAAAACAAGTCAAGACCCCCCCTCTAGGTGGTGGGTTGACTTTATCAATGCCACAAAACCATGAAGTGCAAATCGTCATTCAAATGTGTAGGTGCAGGATAGTCCTTATAGTATAGAGCAGCGGTACTCAATAGGCGACCCCCGGGTTTTGGTTGGGTCAACACGTGTATCGGGACTTGTCTCCATGCCAACAGACAGCCTGTTATTGGGTCACGCTGCGAGCATTTTTAAGTTTCACTTTCGTTTTTGAAGCCGTAAAAGATTACCGAAAAAAAGATTCCATGAAAGTGGCGTGTTCCAAGTACTCTGCCTAAAGAAAGGTGGACAGTTAAAATCGCCAATTTAAAGAAGAATGGACTGAAAAGTTTGCATTCCTTTTTCCTCCAACCAGCACAAGACCCATGTGCTTAATATGCCAGGAGACTATCTGTGATGAAGATTTCCAATTTGAAAACAGCATTATGAGACAAAAGCATACAGATTTTGAAGAAACATATCCTCAAAATTCAGAGGTAAGAACAACAAAAAGAAATGCACTAAATACAGTATATCACATGTGACCTGACCGACCTCAATAAATGGACCTTTGAGTCATTGGAAAACATCTTTGTGGCCCTTGAGGATTTGTATTTGAGTACCCCTGGTATAGAGTATAGAGCTTGAGCTTTTGGGGTAGTTTCATTGACATTTTATGGAGACACATAAGTCCACATGGACAGTGATATCACTCTTTTGAGAATACTTAAATCATCTGAAGTGGACAAAAAGTCTGGGTTTATTCAGTGTTACTGAATGGTGTGTAGCGTACGTAGATATTTCCACAGTAGGCAGCCGGGTCAGAGGGGAGGAAGCAGCATGCTGGAGAGAGGAGCTGAAAAAGAATTGTGTCGTCTATGTCCATTTGATCGTGTGGATTAAAGGAAACAAGACTGATAACTGTATGTCCAGCGATCCTTGGAGCTATAAGAACCTGGGTGACAATCATACCTGTCACAATAACCTATTATTTTTGTTCCTCTTTCTTGTTTTTGATTGAAAATGCAGTAAATGCTTGCAGCCTGGTGAGCTAAGAACATGATGGAGCAATAGAAGAAAGGTTGGACATATGTTGTTCCAAGAGACCTCTAAAATGGACTGCAGCAGGGTGAGGGCACTGGCTGAGTGAGGAAGTTACATCATAGGCCCTTTTCTCGCTGTGCCTTCTGAGGGCGCATGTAGACAAAGGCACCAGAGGAATACTTTGGGTTCTTTACCGCCCCTATTAAGAAAAACGACTGCTCCCCATTGAGATTGACAACGGAGCATCAAACTGTAACAAAAGTCATTGTCATGTTCTCTGTTGTTCTAAGATGATGCATTCTTATTTAATGTTCCATCAGATAATGTAATGCAAGTTCACTGAGTTACAGCGATCAGAAGAGACTTTCTGGGGGGGAGCAGACCACTTGTCAGACCACCATGTCCAGACCACAAGTCCCATCATAGCTGTTGTTTTGTTCCTTGTCTCTGTTCCTTGTGTTTTGAGACAACCTGTTTTGCCTTTTGTTTAGCCTCAACCAGAGTCTGGTTAATAAATTATTATTTTCTTCAGTACTTGCTTCTGCATTTGGGTTCACCAGTCTGCATAACTGTTGTTTTGCCTTGTCTCTACTCCTTGTGTTTCAAGCCAACCACTTCTGTTTTGCCTTTTTTGCCCTTAACCGGAATTTTGTAAATAAATGATATTCTGGAGTTCGTGTTGCTTCAAAATCAGGGCCAGCTGCCTCCATAACCATGACTGTGTGTGTGTGTGTGTGATTCGCCTTCGCCCACAGGGTCTTTCTCATCCACGCTACCCATTTATTATCTATGTTAGTTAGGTAGTGCGTGAAGAGCTATGCATGCAGTATAAATGCTCAAGCACATCAGCTGAGGGAAGGAGACTCTCGCTTTGTGGATACATGTCTAAATGCACATGTTGGGTGACTGTTGCCCTGGAAACAGTCAATAGATATCGGTGCAGGGCAGGCGTATGGGCTTTGTACACACCCAGAATTCAAAGTAAAGATAATGAAGTAGGGGTCTTTAAATCAATATTTTCTCTTCTCTGTCTGTACCCATCCATCTGTTTGGTCCAGCCAAATAACGAAAGTGTTGGTAAAGTGTTTTCCCTGTGTGGTATACTGACTGAGTAGGCACACTCACATGATGCAATCCGTACTATGCCCAAGCACGTTTGACCCTCAAAGTCCAGTGCCGCTCTATCCCAAATCTGCTCACATGCTCTGATGCAAGTGTTTACTGGCCAAGTTGCAGTCATGTTCTCCGTGTTGTTCTCTATTGTGATGACTCTGAGACGGCACTTCTTGGAAACTATTGGAAACTAAACTAAAGTCATTCCTTGTATGTGTTCACACTTACTTACTTACTTACTAGCTGATTCTAATACAATAGGAGAGCATGACTTCAATAGTTGGGTAGACCCACATGGACCAATCAAGTCACCCTACAAAATGACATCACTCAATCAGAAAACATAATATTAGTTAGCAATAAACGTTTGTAATTATATAAAAACAGGCAAGTAGCTCATACACTAAAATGTTGTAATCAATTTGAGATGAGCGCAAAAAAACAGTACTGAAAAGTCATCTCATTACATCACATTTAGAAGTAGCTCCTCCTTCAAACGTTTGGTAAAGGGACTCTAGAGAGGGGAGATCCAAAACAAGTCAAGACCCCCCCTCTAGGTGGTGGGTTGACTTTATCAATGCCACAAAACCATGAAGTGCAAATCGTCATTCAAATGTGTAGGTGCAGGATAGTCCTTATAGTATAGAGCAGCGGTACTCAATAGGCGGCCCCCGGGTTTTGGTTGGGTCAACACGTGTATCGGGACTTGTCTCCATGCCAACAGACAGCCTGTTATTGGGTCACGCTGCGAGCATTTTTAAGTTTCACTTTCGTTTTTGAAGCCGTAAAAGATTACCGAAAAAAAGATTCCATGAAAGTGGCGTGTTCCAAGTACTCTGCCTAAAGAAAGGTGGACAGTTAAAATCGCCAATTTAAAGAAGAATGGACTGAAAAGTTTGCATTCCTTTTTCCTCCAACCAGCACAAGACCCATGTGCTTAATATGCCAGGAGACTATCTGTGATGAAGATTTCCAATTTGAAAACAGCATTATGAGACAAAAGCATACAGATTTTGAAGAAACATATCCTCAAAATTCAGAGGTAAGAACAACAAAAAGAAATGCACTAAATACAGTATATCACATGTGACCTGACCGACCTCAATAAATGGACCTTTGAGTCATTGGAAAACATCTTTGTGGCCCTTGAGGATTTGTATTTGAGTACCCCTGGTATAGAGTATAGAGCTTGAGCTTTTGGGGTAGTTTCATTGACATTTTATGGAGACACATAAGTCCACATGGACAGTGATATCACTCTTTTGAGAATACTTAAATCATCTGAAGTGGACAAAAAGTCTGGGTTTATTCAGTGTTACTGAATGGTGTGTAGCGTACGTAGCATTCCCTGTTGTATAGATTCCACCGGCTTATAATTTGTACAATTCATCTTTTTATTGACTAAAGAGGCAGATTGGAAAAACTTGTGGCTGGTTCAGGGTCTGATTTAAGACTTTGCCAATTATTTATAAAACTGATTTAAGACATGTGAGTGGGGAGAATAAAAGTTGATGTAAGTCATAGAAAATCTTTTTTTTTACACTTTTCTCAACAATTCCGAGTAGGTTTTTCTCAGTTCAGTTACATAAGCCTTATGAATTCATTCAATAGAGTACCCTCACTGGACATATCTGTCTTTCAGGTCTTCAGCTTTATCCATAAACTCTTCAATGGTATTCCATACTCGTCTTAGATTAAAATGGCTTTTGGGAGACCTGTCTTGAGGAGGGTAAGATGAAAACTGATGCTGCCTGCTTCATGGCAGTTGGCTAGTTGGTCTGAAGAGCTGCAACTAGTGGCTGCATGTTCCAGCTTACAAGCAATCTACTTATAAACTCCATCGACTGCAAATGACGATTCAGCTTCTGGGGGGGTCATATGGGATGATACAAACATTTCATGTTCCGATTATCCTGCTGAAATAATTGGATTCACAACATGATCATGATATATATGCTTGAAACTCTTTAATGGCTCTAAAACAGCCTGGAATCATTCTGTTAAGAAACAAATGTTTTGATTGCATCACAGACAGTTAAGTTTTTTGGGAGGATTTAATATATTTGATTAAAAAAATGTATCCTGTATTTTAAATAAGGTTCTATTTTTCACTTGTTTACCATAGTAGCAAGCAAGACTGCTTTTTCATGTAATTTGTGACGATATTTATGGATATCCAGATAATGGAAATTCACCATGATCAAATTATTGTCCGAGTGTTTTGATTGTGCTCCACGATAAAATCCTAAGTGGTCCCATCCTTTAATGTCAAGCTAGTAGTTGATCATTGAGCCTGCAGCAGAGATGAGGAGCTAAACTCTGGTGAGCTTGTAGTCTTCAGCTCCAACCAATGCTGACTCAAGTGACATCACTAAGGGCCATTTGTCAGACTTCACACAGTGCCCTCTGGAGACATTTAAGGCTTTATGCTACTTTTAAAACAAACCATTCAGTAGAGTGTGCATGCAGGCAACGATTGCTGTGTTCCTGGAGGAGCCGGCTTGTAATGACTTTTAAACTGTGTGATGACTCATCCCTCTCAGTGACATCTTTAAATGGAACATGGTTCTCAGTCAATATAACATGGCTAAAGGACGTACAAATTTGGAAGGCAAATGTGCAAAGAACAAGTTCAGGTTGGATTTTGTTCAATTGCTAAACTTTTATTTTTTCCTATCTTCCGGTGACTTTTCTTCATTCATTGATTTCACTCCCCTTTCATCATTCCCCTGTGAGCAGTTGCATTACAGCTGTTAACATATGTTTTCTGTTTTCCCCTTTAGGCACAGAGGCCGGCCTTAGGCAATAACCGGCCGCAGCACTCACTGAGAATATCACAGTATTTTGAAGCATATGTCCACACCTGATGACAAATAGTTGCACATCAGAATGATTCTCTTTCCCCTCAAGCTCCTTGTTAACCAAACATAAGCTTTCTATCACACCCAGTTTCACTGAAGATTAATCCCCAAGGCAAATCATGTGTTTCTTTGTTTTAATTTGTCTAAATCAGTCAGTCGGTAATTTGCATGGTTGTTACAGATAACAACAGAGAGAGAAAAAAAGAAGAAGTGCATTTGTGGTCCAGTCTACTCAACCAATAGCATAATCTCCTTCTGATATTGTTTCATATAGACATCCTAATTAAACGTGCCCTTCAGAGGTTTGGGGGTTCTGTTTAATGAAGGTGTGGATAAAGAAATGTGATAAAAGACTCAGGCTGTATCCGAAACCGCATACTACCGTACTGCCTACTACATACTGCCTACTACATACTGCCTACTACATACTGCGTTAGTATATACTGTATACTGCGCACTGAATGTGGGATTCAGTATGCTACTTCAGCAGACCGACGCCGCAGTATGCAGTATGCAAGTTTCCCACAATGCATTTCGTGGCGACCCTCAGCGGCAGTTGTAAAACAGGCGCAAAGCTGTTTTATTTCCCGCTGTAGCGCTGTTATTATGTCACTTTATTACATTTTAATATTTTTTCATGCGAGAAAGTAACCGTTTAGATCCCCAATGTGAGGTTAGTTTACCTCAAATGATGGCTGTTTAGGAATTCGCCTCGATGTTTTCGGAGACGTGAAGCTCCGGAAGGAGCGGGTCGTCTCAGAGGCAGCAGCCCGTCTCCAGAGGTGTTCCGCCGGCCAACATGCGTCGTCGTCCCGGGGGAGACAGCAAACCAGTTTTCTTAACCGCTGTTTGTAGTGGACATTATACAGTATAGTGTCGGGAGCTCTGCATGTACAGAAATCACCAAATATTAATAAAAAAAAGTTTGAATTAACAGAGTACTTTTTTTCATTTCATTATGTACAACAGCCTGGATTTCTATTGTACCTATATAGCTTTCATCAAGTAGCCTATGCACTGTACTTATGTAAACAAATATAACAAATATAAACGCCGTACTGCTTGTTTGTTTGTTTTTTCGTCCCAGCTCCAGCGTTTGTATTCCCCTGGAAACGCTCTCTTGCTCCGTCATTACTCGATTTATCCAGGCTCCAGCGCATTGCATTGTGGGAAACAGTAGGCAGAGTAGACTGGTCGGATGCATACTGGACATATTCTCAGAATCAGTACGACATCCGGGAACCTTTCGCATACTGCAGATTTTGCTTTTGTTTGCATACTGCATACTGCATACTACATTTTGGCCAAATCAGTACGTACTAGCAGTATAGTATGCGGTTTCGGATACAGCCTCACATTCACTTTCTCTTTGTCTTCTTCTCCTCCACAAAACTGTGTAAATTCACAGACACTCAATTGATGCGTTTTTATCACTGAGCTGAATTTTCTATGGTTTACAGGTTTTCTAGTACAAAAATTGTAAAACCTAAACTGACCTATTGCTGTCTGATTTATCCCCCCCCCCCCACCAAAAAAAGGACCCCATAGGTTTGTACAAGCAGCTTATTATGACCACATTCATGTTTATTGTTGCCGGTGACCTCCAATGGCTGTAATAATTATGGCAGCAGCAAAGGAGGAAGTCGTAGTTTAACCTACTTATACCCAGTGTTGGGTATAGTTACTTTTGAAAGTTGTAAATTAGGTTACGTTACCATCAATTAAAAGTAATCAGTTACGTTACAGCGTTACCTGTGAAGAAAAGTAACGTGTAACGGGGCGTACCCACCAAACGCGATGAAACTTCATCGCGCGACAAGATTACATGTAAAGTCAATGCAAAGACACGATTAGACGCTTCATCGCGCCGGGCGACGCGATGGACGCGATAGCGCGGCGCGATGGACGCGAAAAATCGGCTTCATCGGAAAAATCGCTTCATCGCGCCATCGCTCGAGTTGAAATAATTGAACTTTTGCGGCGAATTCGCGTGAAGACGCGCCGCGACAGCCTATCAGCGTTGAGATCGTCACCCACGTGCTGACGTACGGACGTCCTAGTGTTCCCTCGCTTTTTGCCACAATATTTATATATTATATTATATTATATATTGCCCATAATCAAAGTTGGGGGGCGCACGCACGCGCGCACACACACACACACACACACACACACTACATATCAATCCCAGCTCTTTCACACACAGAGATCTTTTTTTTTTGCGATTGTTTATCACTGGGGCTTATGGCCGGCTATGAAGCACCAGTTCTGGGCAGAGCAGCAGCTAAACCTCCCGGTCCTGTACCCTGGTAAGCAGGTCTTCAAACTGGGCAACAGTCAGCCTGAAGTACCGCTGGAACCGGCCGTCGTCCTGGCGCAGCTCCTGCAGGAGACGGTGGAACTCGCCGAGCTCACGCCGCCTCCGTAGGGTAGCATGCACCCAGAACCGACGTCGGCGCCTAGCCCGCAGACGAAGCTGGGAACTTCTCCAGAGTAGATACAGTGCAGCGATGGTGGTTATCTCAGCCATGATCGACGAGAGAATTAAATGGCGGAAGAAATGTTGTTGTTTGGGCGAGCTCGTCGCGCGACGCGATGCCGCGATGAGGTGTTTTTTGGCATATTGGACCGGCGTCAAAACTGGAGCGTCTAGCGCGACGCAATTTCATTTGTCGCGCGATTAAATCGCGTTCATCGCGTTTGGTGGGTACGCGGCGTTAGAGTACTCATGCGTTACCAAAAATTAAAAGCCGTTTGCAGCACCTGGCACATGCTGCAACTTAACTGACACACACACAGCCTCCTTTAAATGCACCGAGAAGTTGTGACAATGATGAATAACGTCAGTCATCCAACCAAATGAACTCTGCAGGATAACAATAAAGACAGTTAGCAATATGCCAAATAGCACTTTATTATTATTATTTTTTGATCACACAACATACGAATCAAAATTCACACCTACCCAGCCCAGGTAGCCTATAAATGAGCACCAAACAAGATTATTATATGATTTTTTTTTAACCCGAATGCAGTTATGAAAGTGCATAAAGTGCGCTTACTTGTAAACACAATCTGAGGTAAACAGGTAGCAGATTCAGATCCATTTAGAAATTAACGACCAGTCAACGATCTAACAGAAATGTTAACAGCTGGATCTATGTCAAACAAAAATGATAACAGGCCGAATAAAATCGCTCACTGGCACACAGGCAAATGACAAATAGCCTAATAGACTAAACTACTATTCAAGTGTCACAGGCCTAAATTCACTTTACCATCGTCCACTTACATTTACTCTTCAAAGTAGTGATTCAAACGTAGCAGAAGAAGATTTTCGAAACGTCTGTCCGACAGTCGATTTCTCCTGGGAGTAAGAACGAGACTCCACGGGTGCGCTGGAGGGTAGTGGGGTATCGAAGCGCTGACACAGGTAACGTAGGTCAGCAGCAGGGCACAGACGCATCACAGCGCTGCGCCTCCGCTGACACATCCGCAGGTGGCACACTACTGTCTGACAAAAAGCAGGCTGCAGTCAGGATTTTCCTTTCCGTATCCGGAGAAATTCATATAACGGATTACTTTTTAAAAAAAATAACGAAGTTACTGATTGCTTGACGTACGAAACTAACACGTTACGTTACACGAAAGAAGTAATCAGAGTTACTTTGTAACGCGTTACCCACAACACTGCTTATACCCGATGCTGTGCAGAGCAACATTGCCCCTCCCGCAGGTTGCTGCGTAGCGCAGCACTATGACGAAACTATGACAAAATGACGACGAATCAACAATGCTGCGCTACGCAGCAGCCGGCATAAGTCCGTGGAGGGATCTGTGGTTCAAGCAAACACAGGACTTTGATGTAGGAGACCACTGTGTGAAACATTATGTTACACTTTTGTTTAGACTGTTTTTCAGTGTACTTGCTAGGTTTTGTCCAGTCTGTTTAAGCCAACTCATGCTACTTTGAACATGTTTCCAGCTAACCCTTCCAGTCTCATGTATTTTTACACTGTACGTTTATATTTAGGCATTATTATTATTAATAATAATAATAATAATAATAATAATAATAATAATAATAATAATAATAATAATTACACACAGAATAGCTTGTATTCATAGTTATCCTATGTTAAATCCTGGGTCAGACCATCTGGGTTGGGCAGGGTCTGTTTTATTGCCACTGGTATTTGGTCTATGTGCCAAGTCTGACAGTATTGTCTGTTCTGAGTAGATCGGAAGGATGCAACTGTACAGAATATGAGCACTGATCATGTGTGCTATAAGAATAAGGTATAGACTCCCTGTGTGGCTGAGCTAGTAAAGTAGGCAGTAAAACCATGAAAGTAGCCGTGAATGTACAGTGTATCAGTAAAAACAGCTTCTTAGGACCAAAGCCAAGTTCCTGATTCTTGCTTCCCAACTGCTGAGTAAAATGAAGGGGTTACGCCTGGACCACAAGGCCTGTCGTCTGAATGTCAACTGCATTTCTTCTAGAGATTTGAAGTCAACACTCAACACTTCCTTTTTCAAAATAAAGCCTTTTAAACAGTTTTCTTCTGTTCTGTGCAGGCGACTACCATAGCTACCACACAACCAATGCAGTTAAGGTGCCACTCTGTTGTTTGTGTACATCAGATCAACCCGTGGCTCCTCCACAGTCCAAAAATATGGTCACTTCCTTCTCTGGTTGCAAAGATTCAATGATGGCGACGGCCAAAATGCTGCACTAAGGATTCAAAACTATAATCCACAAACTAATGGGAGACATCACCATGACTGTCCACTTTTATATACAGTGAGTGGTTGTTCCACATTCTATGGTTTCTACAATTAGGAAGCCGGAGAACCCGAAAGAACCCATGCTTACATGGGGAGAACATGCAAACTCCACACAGAAGGAACCCAAACCCAACCCGGGAATAGAACCCAGGACCCTCTCCCTGTGAGGCGACAGTACTACCCACTACACCACTGTGCAGCCCCGAAGAGTCATGTCAATATGTAAATACGTTTTAATTGTTCTTTTATGATTTGGCCATGATTCATATCCAGGACATTATTTTTGGCAAATATGTTTCCATATTCCATATCAACATTTTATAAATCCAGCTCAAGCAAGTGTATAAAATGTTTTGTGAAATGGAGGACTTTTGTCAAATCTCACTGCTCACGGGTTACTGATTAAATATAGTGATACAGAACATTTGCACACATCCACTGTGTGAGACTCCCTTGTGCTAGTGCATGACAGCCCTGAGATGTAGAGCATTATTAAAAAGTAGCTGAGCACTGATTTATAGTTGAGCACTAGCTTCCTTCACAGTGATCGAGACAAATTAATTCTTTGAGAGTTGTACTCTTCTCGCTGTGGTAATTACATTGACCAAGGTCAAGGAGCAGAATGGCTCATACTGCTTTCCATCACATTCAGTGGACTCCCAGTGATCAGTGTATGCTAGCAGCACAGTGCATGCATGAGCACAGAATTGATTGCACGGCAAAGACTTGATTCCCCCCCCCCGCCAAGCAAACGTGAACTTTTGGGAGAAGCTCTCGCTAACAGGATGGAAGAGGTTCCTCTTTCAGCCACCACAGTTAATGGATTTGATTTATATGGAGCTTTTTAAGACACAAAGCATTCTGACAACGTTCCAGGTTCCATTCACACACAGTCATACTGGTGGTGGTAAACTACGATAGTAGCTACAGCTGCCCTGGGGCAGACGGGAGCGTGGCTGCCATTCTGTGCCTACATCCCCTCCGACCACCACCTCAAAACACAGCAGTCATACACATTCACACGAGGCAAGCTGGGCGAAGTGTCTTTCCCAAGGATACAACAACCACGACAAAGTGATAGGGGCAGGGATCGAACCGCTGACCCTCCAAACATTGGCCAACCCGCTCTACCAACTGAGCCACAGTCGCCCCAGTTTTAAGGAGAATTGATGAAATAGCGGAGGACAGGTGTTGGAGCAGGTTAATAAGCCATTATGGTATTCTATCCAGGTCGGTGAGTCTACTGATGCCAAAAACAAAGCAATCGTGCTGGTGTATGTGCAATTACTATTTCAAGACGATGTGCATGAGGATATGTTGTGTGCACTGTCGCTGCTAACACAAATGGAAGGGAAGAACTGTTCATGTCTTGGAATGACTACATGTTGGGGAAACTGGACGGGTCACTTTGGGTAGAACATGCACAGACGGAGCTGCAGATGTGACTGGACGGCTGTCTGGTTTCACTGCCCGAGTCAATCAGGTCGCCCGGGTGCCAGCCTACGCACAGTGTCATGCTGATAAATGTCATCTGATCTAAACAGCATACTGAGAGAACCGTTAAGAGATTTCTTGCAGAAAAACCGTCACCAGTGGAAAGCAAAACTAGACCCGAGAAGCGCAAAGGAATGGATCCGTGACCCTTTTGTGAATGTCCCCAGCAAATCATCAATGTTGGTGCGGGAAGAAGATCAAGTCCTCGATCTTGGACAGTGGATGGAATAGTATGTTTGACATAACATCTCTAACATCTCCAGGGCTCCCACTGATTGAGAGATATTGGTGAGCTGCAATGTTTTTGTTTCCAGTCGGGATGAACTGCGAATATTTTGAATGTCCGCGGTGCTAAAAAGGAACATCGAAGGTCCAGCAGCAGGCATGGATTCCCCAAACCTGACGTCAAAACAGTAAGACTCTGCAGAGGGTTGTGAATACCACCGAGCACATCACCGAGCAGCTGCATAGACTCACACATCGTCATGGCGATGTCACCCAATTGTTTGTGGACTCCAATTTTGAAGCATCAAGTTCAGCATTTTGACCGTCATCCCAAAATATTGAGATCATAAACTCATGTTTACAATGTTTACTGAGATAACAAATCGAGAGAGAAGTAGGCCATTCTATTATAGACTTCCATAAAATCAGAGACGAGTCGCCCCCTGGCGGCCAGCAGAGAGAAAGGAAGTTTAAGGACCTTAAGCTTTGGCTTCACTTTTTAGAACAGGTGGTTGCCGCCTGCAATAAATCCCACACAGTGTTTCTTGAACGAGCAACGTTCCCTTTATCGACAGGGGTCTCATCCCTTTTGAGTCCGCCTTCCTCCCTCTGCAATTTTCTGGCATCAGTTACTGATATCATCCATTTTTAACCTTTTTGTTTATTTTATTACTTCATCATCATGCCCCCCCCCCCCCCACACACACACACACTTTGTAAGGGTGAAATTTTAAGTACATTAGGGGCCGAACACAATCAGAGATCAATGTCTGATTATAATCATTCGCAAAATTGGAATTCATTAACCTGGTTTGTTGCCATCCTGACTAAATAAATCCAGGATGGCGAACCATTAACAGAGAGGAGATTTCTCTCCATGTCTGAAGGGCACAGATCGCAATAAAAACACACAATTGATCACAAAATTGATAGTGGTGAATTTCCAATTCCATTATAGGAATCATAAATGTTAGGCTGATAGCCGATGGATGGATGGATGGATGGACGGATGGATGGATGGATGGATGGATTGATGGATGGATGGATGGATGAATGGTAGTCTTATTTATTCATGCAAGCAGATCTTGATTAGATGATTCATGATCATCTTATTTAAGATTTAAAAAGAGTGTATCATATCTGTGACGCAATAAAAATGTTTGTTTCTCAACACAATGTAAGGTGATTGTAGTATGTGTCAGTGCCGTTTGAAGCATATTGTGATAATATCGTGACTGTGAATCATTTGGACGAGTCTGCTCTGTAGCCGGGCTCAGTGCCCCTGGTGTCCGCTAGAGGGCGCCAACGAGGGCCCGGCGGTGGGAGAAGTCCCGGGCAGGCTGGAGCGCCACCGAGCCGGGCAGAGCATTCAGACACAGTGAGAGCTGCTGGAGGGAAGAAGGCTCCCTCATGCCGCCGCGGTTCACCGGGAATTAACCACCTGACGTCCAGCCGACCTCGTCTGTTCCGGAAGGAGGAATTATAACACAACAAGATGCGTCTTTGGGGGATTTGGATGCTGATCGCGGCTCTGCAGGTAAATAGAATAGGAGGCGGACTCGGTGCTCGGGCTGCAGCCGGACGGGGAGAGTAGACAATGCAGCTCGTTTAGCTGCATGCTGAGTTGCTTGACAGTAAAGTGAATGCGGGCCGACGTGTGCTGCTGCTGCACGCCGAGGACGGAGCGCCGTGGCCGGGTGGGCAGAGACGAGTTTCTGCTACGATGCGTAGACAGAGAGAGAGAGAGAGAGAGAGAGAGAGGGCAGCAATAACCGTTAACAACAGCCGCTCTTCCCCTGGTGACGGCGGGTCTCATCTTTGACACGACACCGGACTCTAGTGGGTCTGTGGTCCAGACAAGGACCATGAACATGTAAGCCGATCTCCATCCAGAAAGATGGCAGGTTCATGCGTCCCCGTCCAACGTGGTGGGGGTGGCGGGTCGTGTCTGCTCCTCTATCTGGTCTAGTCGCTAGCGCCTTTCTTTCTTCACAGGCTGGATGGTGGTCTAGTCGAGCCTCCCCGGTCCATGTAGACGTCTGGCCCCGCTGCAGGAGACCTGCATGTAGACCTCTAGCTCCATTGGCTCTTTGGCCTGCTTGTGCGTCGTGGTGACATGCAACATTGTTGTCATGTCGTCTTGTTGTGGCCGTGTAGAATTGTGTAATTTGTGAATGGAGGTTGGCGTGCAGGTTGTGCAGGCTGAGGGAGAGCAGGACCAGAAACAATGACCACAATTCTGGACCAAACCAGCGTGTTTCCTGTCCTATAACTCACATGGAGCTGCTTTCCAGAGGAGGCATGGATCGATGTGTCACCATGATCCTGCCTAAATAACTGTTATCCCAATAGTTATCAACACATGCTTAAAAGTCTTCAACTGGCACAAATGTTAAAGTGCATCACAGATGAGACATGTTTGGTGTGAAAATAATCTTAAATAGCGTCATAGATCATAAGGTTGTATGCATAAATCAATTATAAATACATAAAATTGATTTTGCAACCTGTTTTTTCTTAAATCTGGCTCTCTTTTCCTCTCCTACCTCATGATGATATTTACGATTATTCCGATAATGGAAATTCACCACGACCATGTGATTTAGTTTTAATGAGGATGTCTGTCAGGTTAGCAGCACACTCAAGCTGAAAAAACGAGTGGCTTCATAAAATGCATCTCGCAAAACATAACAGATCTTTAAACGATTGTATGATTTGAAAAGTGGCCGATAACTTTGTTGAAAGAACGGTTCACCCCCAAAAAACAAACTACATATTTGTCCTCTTAGCTGGAGGGCTATTCATCGATATTGTGGTGCTAAAAAATACACGTCTTTCCTATGAAACTGGATTCTCTCACTTACTGGAAAGACGCATTGCCGTTGAGATTTTCAGATGTATGTTTTGTTGCGTCTTAAGTCCTGTTATATCGGAGATAAGGCCAAAACAATGTAGACTAATGTAGTGCCCCATGTAAGAGGAAAAAGAGGATCTTTAAAGATGCACTGAACACCAAGAAAAAAGACCTACTAAAGCAAATCAAGCAGGAGTCATTGATGACAGAAAATGAGGTGAACCATGCTGTGGACAAATCAATAGAGGTTGGTGCTGTGCCAAAGGGTCAAAGGTCAGTTCCTAAATTAATCACCAATTCCTTACTGTACCGCCAAAACAGTCAGATCAGCAGTCTCAAGGGCTTATCTTAAATCCCCTAAAAGCCTTTAAAGCATATGTCTTTGTTGCTTTTTAGCTTTTTCGAAAGACTTTATTCATCTGTTTTACAGTATATTTGTACCTGAAGGCACCTTAACTGTTTGCTACATGTGCTTCAGGTGTGTAGGAATATTAGGTAAATGATTTAGTTGCACCCATCTCTGGGCCTCAGCATTTTCTTGAGATAACCTGAAACCGTAAACATTTGTAGAGATAACGATCCCCATTTCCAGAGTCTTTAGTCAAATTCGGAAGAGATTGGAAGTTGATTATGATGTAATGTTTTTTATCATGAGTTCTCGTCTGTTGAGCTTTTCCCCCCACAACGTGGATGATGAGAAGTTTTGCTCCAGGCAAAGCTTCCCTGGTAACTTTAAAGGCAGAGCAAACGTTATACTACTATATTCTATACTTGATGATGTAAGTATAATAATCACACAGGTGATGTCTGGAAAAGGAGATGGACCAGATGTCCAGCTAGGTTTAATTAACTGCCTTCAATGTGTTCACACCAAACACAAAGTGAATCTTCACCTCGTGGTCCTGTCATGACATCATCCAGAGGTGCTCGTGGATTATTTAGCTGTGATTGATGTGAAAGGAGGCTGAAATAACTCCATAATGATGGTGATCAGTAAAAAGTGTGAAGTCATGCTTTGTGCGGTCTGTCTGCAAGACCACACGCTAACTACTTTTAAAATGCTTGTTGTCTGAATGGAGTCTGTTGGGTGCTAGGCTATGCTAACATTGTAGCTGCTCCATCAACACTCCAAATAAGGTCATCTAGACATAAATACAGCAGAGACCTTGTTGTTTGGACCACAGACAGTCTCTGGTTTCTCCACATAGTCTGGTCTGGTCTCTGGACTAATGTGAGTTACTATCGTAGACCTCTGGGGGGACCACAGACAGTCTCTGGTTTCTCCACATAGTCTGGTGTGGTCTCTGGTCTAATATGAGCTACTATCATAGATAGGGTTGTCACGATACTAGAATTTGAAAGTTGATACCGATACCCAAGAAAATACTAAATACTATCACACCATTGGGAGACAATTACAAAAAATTAAGAGGCAGAACTTTTAGAACATTACAAACAACATCAATAACACTTTTAAATAGTTGTCTGACATAGAAAGAAAAAAAAAACCACAGTAAGATAACTGTAGGGTATACAGTATGCCTACTTGTTTCTATTTTCTGATATCTTGTTTTATTGTGTTGTATAGCTCAGGGGTTTCTGCATGTACAATTAGCTCATGAAGGTTAAACCTTGGTGTCAGTTGGTGAATAAGTTTGTTTTCTGTGTTTTTTCTGTGTTTCTGGTGACTGGTGGCACGATATTAACGTTGCTGATCTAATAGAGTTGGTAGAGCAGGCTGCTACTGGTTCTGTCTAGTAGCTGGTCTAATAGGGTTGGTAGAGCAGGCTAGTCCCTAACTCTAAAACTTCAATTTTATAGAAACAGGAGCTTTACTGACACTAGAAATCCCATAAAGAAGTCTGTAAGGGGTTTCGCCAACTTTGTTGTGTTAGATTAACGTTGTCAGACTCCAACAACAACTGAACAAAGACACCTGCTTTCAGACAAAGATACAATGTGGACAAAGGCCCTAATACTTCCTTAATCAATGGATTCATTATCTGGCCTATGAAATACCAATCTGCCCAATTCTGTGGTAATTGTGAATTTTAAATTAGGGATGCACCGATACAGATACCAGCATCGGGTATCAGTCCGATAATGTGCGCGCGTACATGTATTTGTAATCATGAAGGTGCAACGATACTCTACCATGCCGATACTTTACGGCAGCTGCATCAGGTAGGCGGCGGGAAAGGAGCAATGTCAGCAGTGACCCGATTCACAGCTGATGGATTGCTAACGTCGGGGGTAAGTGCTACATTCACAGCTGTAACGCTTCATATACTCTTTACTTAAGTGTGCTGGAGCTGCTGACTTCATACTCACCGTCATGCTCTCTCTCTCTCTCTCTCAAAATAATTATAATAACTTTTATGGCATTATAAAGTACTATACATATCGATACTCGGTATCTGCAAGTACCCAAATGAAAGTACTTGTACTTGGTCTGAAAAAATTGGTATCGGGGCATTCCTATTTTAAATTATATGAAATGGAGCAGATGTTGAACAGTGTGGTAGTATCGGGCACCTTCATGATTACGAGTACGAGTACACGTGCACAGTATCGGACCGATACCCGATGCTGGTATCTGTATCGGTGCATCCCTAATTTAAAATCCACAATTACCACATGATTTGGGCAGATGGACATTGGTATTTCATAGGCCAGATAATGAATCCATTGATAAAGGAAGTATTAGGGCCTTTGTCTACATTGTAGCTTTGTCTGAAAGCAGGTGCCTCTTACTGACTTTTCGCTGCCAGAAACATCCAAGTCTTACTAAGGCCTCCTCCACACGTACCAAAACAATCTTTTTTTCACGGTTTTCCTTGGAGTTGTTTCAAGAAAATCTGCTTCCAAAGGAAATTCATTATAAACGACTCAGCACGCTGTAGTACATATTCCAGGCCTATATGTGGCGCTGTTTCTGCTACAAAAATACACCAAAAACGGAGAAGAGAGATGGAGCATGCACATAAAGCTTGAACACTGTATACAAACAATCCTTTTTAACTCAGCGTAGTGTCAGGAGCAGAATATGTTGCCATAGTAACCCCAACAGGCTGCATATCTGTTGCAGCACGGACACAAGCATGTAGTCCGCCATTGTTGTTGTTATGAGATGTCGAGGGGCGGGGCGATGACATCATCGTATGCGTATTTGCTGTCTAAAAGAAATGCAAGGGTAGCGTTTTTTACTTTTTCACCCTGGGACCTGCTTTCAAAAAAGTGTGTTTACATGACGGTCAGCCCAAACTAGGGGTGGGTAAAAATATGGATTCAGCAATGCATTGCGATTCTTTTCCCCGCAATTCAATATCGATTCAGCAATCTTCTGAAGATTCAAGCCCCTGGCCAGTGAAGGCGCTGTGACCGACACCCTCGTGTGATTCGCGCTGTACAGATGGGGGCCGCACTAGACCAAACCATTACAATATGGCGACCGGAGTGAGTACACACCGGCCGTGGAAGCGCCGCGAATAGGCGCGTAGCGAAGCCCGCTTCCTTTCGGTGCCCTTGTTAAGCGATAGTGTCGTTCACACGGAGCGCCGCGAATAGGCGCGGCCGTCCCGCGCCGTGAAGCGATCGTTTCGGCGTCTGCTCTATTTTTTGCGCGTCCCGCGAGCGAACGCGTCAGTTCTGGCAGTAAATCACACAGTAGCTGTGTCCCAATTCAGGGTCTGCAGCCACAGCTAAAGAAACACGAGACAATCTGGCCAATTTTCAAAATAAAAGCAATTTTCCAAATAAAATACCGCGATTGACAAATGCGATCATAGTTGTGTATCGCAACTCGCACAGGGAAACAGGAAGAGAAAATACATATAATAATTGTGAAGAGTAGATAAACAAATATGTGCATATCAACGGTATATCTGCTCTACTGTCTACTAACATAACTTCCGCGGCCGCTGTGAACCCATTACATGCACTGTAGTTCAGTGTTTAAGCAGTGTCCTGTTTTATCACGCTATGAGTTATACCACGGCTGTTCATAAGGCATGAAACGAAATACATTATTTGAAAAAATGATCTGGTACTCTTATTTGTGTATTTCTACTTGATACTGAATTGATATCGAAGCATTTCAATCAATATCGAATCGAATCGATATTGAATGGAATCGTGACCCAACGAATCGAAATCGAATCGTGAGATTCTAAACAATACCCAGACCTAGCCCAAACGTTCAAGACTTCTGTGTTTGACACAGAAAAACGTTTATGTGTGGACGGGGCCTTAGTGTCTTCATTCTCCTCCTTCCTAATAGGGGAAGAAAGCCAGACGTGCTTAACCCCCCCCCCCACCCCCTCACTCTACCAAACATGTCAGGATGGGCAGCGGGGACATGAGGGTTTAAAGTTTTTAGGTTAAGTGGAAGCAAATCATGGCCCCCCTCTTGGCTTCATTACTTTAATCACAGAAGAACTCCCCAGACACACACACACTAACAAACGGTGTGTGTGTGTGTGTGTGTGTGTGTGTGTGTGTGTGTGTGTGTGTGAGAGACGGCGGGTGGAGGGGGGGTTGTGTTGGACTCGAACAACAAGAGAGACAAACGTCTAGACGCTAATTATCATCAAAATTAATTGACCCAGTTGTCTGCCGCCCCTCACGGTGTTTAATACTGGTCTCCTGGTTCAGACTACTGAACCGCATTTTCTTTCTTTGTTTTACCAGGTTTGGACCACGAACCCCACAAAGAAACTCTAGAAACAAAATCACCCGTTGGTGCTAATTGCTCGTATCCTCGTTCTGTTTACTCTTGTTCAACTATGGCAGAGACCCAAACCAGGCTTTAATCAGGCCCTGCAGCTCGATTAGAGAGGAAGGAGAATTAAAGAACGTGTTTTATTAATGGCTTTACATTTCTCCAGCTTACACATAGGAGTTGCGATGGAGGCGATGGATGCTGATGAAATAGGGAAGGGTCAGACTTTAGATGGGAGAAAATCATCACAACATCAGTCAAGAGGTTGTAGTTCTTCTTTTGAATTGCCCTCCATCTGTCCGGTCTGTCTCTGTCCAGGTTCTGGTTCTCGGTGGAGAGGCCGAGCGCCGGTCGTCAAGCAAGCAGGGGTCGTTGCCATGCAGGAGGGGCTTCACTCAGGAGGAGTACGTCATGGAAACGGACCAGGAGCTGGCAGAGGGACAGGCTGTCTTTAACGGTCAGCACACACACACACACACACACACACACACACACACACTCACACACTCAGACTTGGAGCAGGGACAGCTCCAGTAATAATAATCCTGGGGGGAGATATCTCATGGTTGAAGAGACTTGTGTTGAGTCTGAGGTGGGGGGAGGGTCCGACTACAACCTTCAGTGTGATTCCCTGATTCCAACACAGTAAACATGTCTGATGAATGTTTCCTTCTTCTCTGGGAAATATAATTGTTTATGTTTGTTGTTTTCATGAAGTGAATGATGAATTGGCATGTAACGATATGAACCTTTCATCTCACAAATTTTTCTCTAGATTTCCCTCATTGTAAGATTAATACATGTCATCTTATGAAAACTTTCACATTTAATCTGAGTTATTAAGTGTCTGCTTCTCCAGGCGAGTCACAAACAAGACACTAGCGTGTCTCTCAGGGCCGAACACAAAGGTCTTACCTTTAACCCAGACATAATACAGACGTCGTGGCAGCTTCCTCAAGATAACTTGGGCGTTTATGCTTCCCCAGGAGGAAACTTTTGAGTTCGTAGCTGTTGTACTGCTCAAACCTTGATTCTCACAATGGCCATCGGGCATCAATAATAATATTTCTGCATTAGACATCTACCATCTCCAGGGGTCTCCTTGTTTCGACTCATATAGATATTATCAGGATAATGTTGTGAATCACAATTTTTTTGGCATCATCAGAATATGTTTAAAACTCTTAATGAGACTTAAACACTGCAAACAATCTTTTTTTAGGGACAAATCTTATATTATCTCATAAGGTCTCCCTGCCTAAATGAAGGGCAAATATATAATTGTATGTATGTTTCACTTCTCTACCGTGACAGTGAGATAGACAGCTTTTACAAGTCAGCCATGACAATCTTTACATTGCTTTGTGAACCAGAACCAGGGCATATTTCAATATGTTTGGTCAAAATGTTTTGTGAATATGAGCAGGTGCATGCTGGTCTTTGAGTTAGTCATTTCAGTATAAAAGAATGAGTATGAAAATCATTTAATTTACAGCAAATAACACTGTGGCCAGTTGATTGAGAGAACATGAAGAATGTTTCTGACCCCATCGACCGACCGATCGATTGGTCCACATTTTCTGGTCGATCGGTAGAAGTTCAGTGAACTACAGTCCTGGTTGTAACACCGGATTTGTGCAGGTAGAAACTGACATTAAATGAGCTGCAGAGACCAGAATCCAGTCCAGGCAGCCGGTTCTTCGGCTTGCAATGTCAAAGGTTCTTCCTCGGAGGGCGTTTTATTCATTCTACCACCACAAAGTGCAGTGACGTAAACATGACGTGAATTCCAATGAGTTCTGTGTCTGTTCTTATTTGTTCAAAGTATTTTTAGTTTTATTGACATCTCTAATACCAAGAATGTAAAACACAAGGCTCCACACAGAGTCAGATTAAAGAATCAAACCCTTTGTCGGCTTTAAAGGTGCCTGAGAGACGTTTTAGATTCATTCTCCTTCACGGAGACCTGAAGCTAAATGCAACTTTATTTACAGCCACTGCACTAAAGTCCAGAGGAGTGATCCTCAAAGTTAGACTTAGTTTTCTAAGCTTGAAATGAAAAATAAATGTTCCCAGTTTAAGGAGTAGAGGGAAAAAAAACACATCAACCTAGGCTCAGCAGCAACATGCTAATGTTGCTCCAGCCTATGATTGACACAGTGAACCAGGATCAATCAGAATCTATGTTGTGTGTGTGTGTGTGTCAGATCAATATAACTGATCTATGTTATCAGCATCGTTCAGCAGCTGACCAGCAGCCTGCAGCTTCTCTTTTCCACAGTCGGAGTTGATAGGAAACAGCCCTCCTCCGTCCCTGAATCTCTGGTGGAGTCACATTTTATATCAAATGTGAGTTATGTAGACCACAAACGGGGACCAGGTGAAACACCGCGTGGTCAGTGTGCTAAATTAGAGATCACATGACCTGGTTAAGCTCCATTTGAGTGAAACGTTACAAACACTTATCAGACTAAAACTTCTTTGCCACTCCATTAGCTCCTCTCCCTTAGCACCGCTCTGCTAGCGTTGCTCTGTTAGCTTTGCTCTGTTAGCTCCGCTCCGTTGCTCCTCTCCGTTAGCACTGCTCTGTTAGCTTAGCTCCGTTAGCTCCTCTCCGTTAGCTCCTCTCCGTAAGCACCGCTAGCAGGGCTGCTGAATATTTCCCCATTAATTTAGTCTGCAATTCAGGACTACTGGTTTAAGGTGATGGACATTAAGAAATCTAACCCATTGTTGCTAGTAAAAATGCTAAGCTAACCAAGTAACCACAGTCACCAGCCCAGTTATCTCCAACAACAATGTAGCCAACAAGTCTGCATCCTGTATTTTTTAAATGATGCGTTTTTCTACATCTCTACCAGGACAGTCAGCTGTGACGATATTCACGATTAAAACGCGTAGTGGGAAGTTACATATAGAGCACTTCCCTAACTGGTGAAGCGTGTCCTTGTTAGGGAGTTGAATAAAGTCGTGTGATTGGCTGTCTGCCACCACTCTTAACTCGTCATATACCACACACACACACACACACACACACACACACAGGGAAACGTTAGGAAGCTATGAAGCCACGATACCAGATACTGTTTAAGCTTCGTTCAGCTTCGTAGGAAACCCTCGTCCACCGATCCTCCAGGCTGAGAGTTGCTTCTCCGTGTGATTGTGCTGGGAGAGATGTGTGTCAATGGCCTCTATCTCCACACGGATGTCTCTGCTTATTCTCTCTGCAAGGAAGTGGCCCGATCCCAGCGTCCACACTCGCTTTCAGATCAGCTCCAGGACTCTCACACACATTTTCAGACATTTATTCCCACTTTCCGTAAGTCCACATTTCTTCGACTTTGCCTGAGGAGATTACCCACAAATCATAGCGCAGTGATGTTAACCAGGAAAGCCCAGAGGAATTTAAAGATGGGAAACAAAGAGGACAACACAAGAGTGTTCAGACTGGTATATTACATTTACACAGAAACATTAACATGAAGGATTTAATAATTAACATAAAACACACAATCAGAGGGATAGGCTCTATTCCACAGCTGCTTCATTCATACCAGTTATTTGAGTTTTGCTTGTTGAAGCTGACTCAAACAAGTAAATAGTCTATTTGACACCAACCTCTTGTCTGGGATGATAAGAGCCTGAGAGATGTTGAAATGAGGCAGTAAAATATGTCAAATAAAACATGTTAAGAGCCGTCTGATTTGTATTCATCCATTTCAGAACCTCGCCGCCTCTCACACTCAGCCTGGACGGACGACTCAAAAAAACAAACACTAGTTTGTCGTTTTTGTGTGGAATTTTCATTATCTGGTTCATCAAAACACTGTCACAACATGAAAAAGCAGTCAGGCTCTCTGTCATGGAAGAGACGTGAAAAAATAGTGCCTGAAGCTCACAAGAGGAGAGTGTTTCACTGTGTTTGTGTGTCTGGTGATACTCGTGATGTGTGTGTGGTGGTTCACACTTTTTGAACAACTATAAATTATTGACTGTTTCATACTAGTACAATTTTAAATGATAAAAATAATCAATTTACTGCAGTGATGCTTTTTTCAACAAAGCATTGCGATGTATCCAGTACTCGAGTTATAAAAAAAATCAGGGAGGATGACGGCGCATATGGTGGGAGACCAACGGTGTACCCTTTTTGATTATTGTTTAAGCACAAAGATAATTATTATATTCTACTACTCTAAAACAACATGCATGCTATGGATATATGATGCTTGGTCGCCAGGCTGGCATGGTGACCACTGCTCCTACATAGTTAGGGTAAATCCAGAGGACACATTTTCCCACGGGTTGCAAGTGCAACTTCATACTCATGATACCTATAAGTCTATTGGGAATACATCTATTACATGTTGAAACAAAACCTTATAAAACATTGTAAATGAACATGAATCCTCTCAAGTGCAGTTCATTTTAATTCAAGTACAAGAGCAAATGGATAAAACAAATGTACCATTTACAAAATCTTAAAATAATACATATAATACAAATAATAGGCTACAAATAAATACATACCACCACCTGACATTTCTTAAACTTGAGGTAGCCAAACAAAAGACAAAAGAGGGGAAGCAAAATTAATAATTGACCAGTTAGGGTTACATTTCCCCTTCTTTGAAAAAGAAGTGTCTATTTAGAATGATCAAACCGACGTTAGCTAGCTAGATTCACGTAACGTACATATGGTGACATATCAAAATTATAACTGACTCCTGACTTAACTTCAGTGCTACTTTTTGCCCTCTTAAATCCAAAGTCCTGTAGATCAACCTGTCCTTGTCGCTTGACCATGATGCTGAAATCACCACCAGCACCGGCGCTGCTATGTCGCTGACTAACGTGACTTCAATTGAAAAAAAAAAAAGAGTCACTAAATGTGCGTGTGCCCCTCGTCCACGTTTTTTTCAGCTTACTCAATATGCGCAAAAATTAAATATTGAAATAGTGGTAATATTTCCAAATTCATTGCTAAAATTATGCATGGGATGGGAAGGGGGGATGGCCGTTTCAGAAGGGGGATGATTTTGACCATCTTTATTTCAAGGGGGATGCCATCCCCCCGCATCCCCCCTCAACTCGAGTACTGGATGTATCATAGAACTGAACTTACTCAAAAAAAGGTTGTGACTATGTTGTATTAGCATTGTGTTCATCAGGACCATTTAGATCAGTGTTTATCCATCCACTGAAACTTTGTGAGATTTAAATGGAAAACTATATTTTCTCTGCATAATGACAAAAACCAGTAACACTGCCTGATATATTTTGATAAATTAGCTCTCTCTCTCCATCACGATGTGAAGAACTGATGATTTGAGTACCAGTGCAGCGTTACAGTCTGATGGCTCGAGGCACAGTTGTTATTGAATTGGAGCAGAGGAAGAGTGAATTATTGATGAGAGGATGGAGGGGAGGTGCATATCTCTAAACAGACTGATCGACAAAGTGTATGGGGGATGGGCTGTTAAAGAAAAGAGGTTAGAGGGGCAGATACTTGGTCACATTGATGAAGACAGACGGTAAGAGGAACCAGGAAGTATAGCATTGAAGGTTATGTTGTAGCAGGTGGCAATTCCCTGTTCTGTGAAGCACACCCTGAAGTGCCTTAAAGCCGCATCTCCTCTGCTTGCCACCAGGAGGTGACTACTCTCTGATTGCATAGAAGTCTATGAGAAAATGGTTCTACTTCTCTCTTGATGTATTATCTCAGTAAACATTGTAAACATGAGTTTATGGTCTCAATCTCTAGTTTCAAGTCTTCTTCAATCCAGCATGATGTTCATTTAGTACATTATGGTCCATTTAGAGTCCAACAGACCAGGAAGCAGGGGATGCTTTAGGGGCGGGGCTACCTGCTGATTGACAGGTCGCTATCACACTACCAATGCAGTTAGCTACTGAGATGACTTTAACACTTAGCTATAAAGTTGACCCTTGAATCATGAAGCTAACTTTGTTAGCAGCTTCACACCAGAATCCAGATGGATCCAGATCCAGTAAGGTTGCTGCTCTGCTGCTTGTGTTCATCAGATCCACCCGTCTATGTTTTCAGTATTGTGAGTCCATTCAAAGTCTCTTCATCGTCATCGTCTCTGAACAAACTGTTGAACTGGAGGCGCATCTCAGCCCATGCTATTTGGGATCCACCCAACGTTATCTGGATCAGGCCCAGTCTAATGCTCACAATAGCACACAGAGAAATGAATTCCCTGCATGTCACCTTCCTAATATTAGGAGCAGTGGGCTTCTACAGAGGGGAGCAGTCATGCTCATCCCTCACCCCTCCCCTCTCACCCCTCCTTTTTTTATTTAGGGGTGAACCATCCCCTTAAAGCCAACACTGTGTTGTGAATAAGAATGGTTCATCACTTACCGGAAACTGTCTCAGAGCAGTGGTGGCTGAGTCAGGTTTCTGTGGACAGGAACAAATAAATATGGGACCGTCCCTCTGTGTGTTTCTAATGACTGTGTGGTAGTTTTGGTGCATTCCAAGCTATGATGGAGATGTTTGTGTGTCCACTTTATGCAACTATACTAAAATCTCATTGCAGGATTATCCTGCCAAAATAATTACCATTCACACTGTTATGCTTCAAAGTCTTTAAATGGCAACACATTTGCTATGTAACAGATATTTTTATTGTAACAGAGAAGACATATCTTTGTTTAGTGAAAAACAATAAAAACATTGTTCTTTATCATAAGTCATAAAGTCTCCCTCATAAAGGATCCATTTTGCCAGTGGAGAAAAAATAAATGACCATGGTGAATAATAAAAGAAAAAAATAATAAACAATAAAACAAGCAGGCAGCTGAGATAAAATCAGGTTACGCTTCCATTCATTCCAAAGTGTGTGTGTGTGTGTGTGTGTGTGTGTGTGTGTGTGTGTGTGTGTGTGTGTCGGGCCGAGGTCAGTGGCGTCCTGTACTTCCGGTGGAGTGCAGCAGGGTCGGCTGCTCTGACCTTCCATCATCCATCCTTCCTATTAAGGCAGCGAGTGTTAGTCAGCGATACGGCTGCTGATCAGCGCTGCCACACATCGCCGTGGAAACCCCCATCCCACGAGCCAGCAGACACTGAGCACATTCATCTCCCCACATCCTCCCTCTCCATCCCCCTCGCTCTCTGCTCCTCTTCCTCCCTTTCTTTCCCCCATTCTTTCTCTTCTCTTGTCATGCAGGGGATTGCCCTACTTTATTCCAGCCTCATATATCACTGTCTCCCCTCCAAGCCGGATTCGGGAAGGGCGGCCGAGATACAGAATGAGAGCTCTCTCTCTCTTTCGCAGTCAGTCCCACTCTCTTTTCCTTTTATATTGACTCTCGTGTTGCTTTTCCTCATCGGGGCTGATTAACGTCTTAGCGATGTCCACTGCTCTCATGTGTTTCCCCTGATGATGTCATCTGGTGTTTACTTGAATTTTTAGTTGGAAGTGATCAATTTGTACCAGTCCGGGCTGGTGGGCAATCATTCATCTTCCGATGATGTAAATCCAGAACTGTTAAATAGTCCATCGCATTGGTTCAGGACATTTATGGCAGACGATATAACAAGGAGAGCAAGCTTAGGAAGAATATAAATGTGACAGACTGGAGGGCGGGTCCTACTCCTCACAGCGTTCAGGCTCCTCCCACTGCATCTTCACACCCAGACAGAGTACCTGATGTTACTGTTGGTCGATGTGTTTATGTGACCAGTTTCAGGTCTCAATCAGATAATGGAGGATTAAATAAATGAACCGAACCGTATGGAGTACATTATAGGAAACACGCCCAGACGTGGCGATCACTGGAACAGCCCAACAACAGCATAAGAGATGCTTTTCTGTTGGAAACACGTCGTTCGGTTCAGTTATTTCAGGGTTTGCCTTGAAATGACAATGGCATTGAAATCAAACTAAAAGGCAACAGGACACTAACAGCTTGTTGAAGTCCTGTGCTTTCAGACCTGGAAAGGTCACTTACAAGAGAGCAGGCGGACTATTGTGACCCGTTCGCACCCCTGTAGCTAGCTCTTCCAAAACCAGGACCATGACGCTATAGCAAAACCTTCATTTGCCAAATATACGTGTATATATACAATTTATGGGCTCCAAAGCTTTAACAAGATTGGTTTCTTCCATTTGTGCCCATGAAGCTCATAAAGGAAGGAAAGCTCCTGAGCACTCAGTACAGTACATTAGACATATTGAGGAATAAATAATCATCAAGATTCATTATGGAGCTTTCAATAAAATGTTTTGCCTCCTTTCAGGTGACATGTGATTAGGGTTGGGCATCGTTTGGATTTTACCGATTCAGATCCCGATCCTCTGTTTCGATTCCTGTTCTAAACGATTCTCGATTCTGATTCTTTGAGGTGCAGGTCAACAGGTCCAGTGTTGCCACAGTTACTTTGAAAAAGTAATCTGACTACTGACCACTGACTACTCCTTTAAGAAGTAACTTAGTTAAGTTATTGTGTACTTGATTTTAAAAGTAACTAAGTTAGATTACAAGTTACTTTATTAGTTACATTCAACAGCTGCATCAGACTACCGATTTTACCAATACTCACTTTATTGATGTGCTTTTTTAGCAGTAACATCAACAATGTATCCACTAGGGGTGTAACGGTTCTGAACCGAAACGGAAAACCTCGGTTCAGAGGACTTCGGTTCAGAAACTCATTCTATCTTCCCGAACCTCGGTTCATCCCGGCCCCGACCGCACACGTGTGTCAGGTCCCTCCGGTTAGTTTCAAGATGGCTAATAAACCTGAGTTAGCGGGTCCCCCGTGTTTACACAGCTTCTTCTTCGTTGGTGTTTAATAGCAGTCGGCGTATACCTGGCTGTTAATCGTGACGCGAGTTTCACGCGAGGGTATGAAAAGGTTTCGTTTAAAAACATTTTTTCATTAATGCTTATATAATCAGGTCGACAAGCATTTATAAAAAATCGGCGAAACTTTTTCATACGCTGGCGTGAAACTCGCGTCACGGAAACAGCTGGATATACGCCGACTGCCATGAAACACCAACGAAGAAGAAGCTGTGTAAACACGGTGCCGTCTAGGCAAACAGCGTAGCTTTAGCAGTAGAAGCTATCAGGCAAGTGTTCTTTTTAAATAAACTCCTGATGTACTTACAAACTTTCAAATGCCTCGTTTTGTGAGTACAGACCCTATGTGTACTACTGCAGAAGTTTGGTAACATTCCATGCATTATTAGTGGGGACATTTACGAGATATACTGTAAGTACCATAGCGCTATTACGAAGCCGTTCGGCTGATCGTCCTTTCTTGACCACTGCTGACCACCGCTAAAAATGCTTCCGAGGGGGTGTTTGGCTGGAGGTCATGGTGGAAATGACCTAGGGTCCATTTCACTCCAGACCATCACTTTAAGAGAAGTGCTTTGTATTTATTTTTGTTATACCTCAGACTGGTGTAAGACGTTTTTCATTTTTACTTTATTTAGACAATGTAGACTGGTCTTAAGACAAGTGTTTATTTGTTGTATTCCTTAAGAGATTAATAGAAGTGTTTTAAAAAAAAATGTTTTTGTTGTGGACTTGTTTAAAGAGAAGTGTTATACTTGTTAATATAACTAATGTTCTTGATATATCCTTTAATAAAATCCAGACATTTTTTCTGGAAGTTTTCCAAAAGGTTTTTTAGTATGTTTTTAAAAACCGAGGTTTGAACCGAACCGTGAGTCAAAAACCGAAGTCGAACCGAATCGTGGTTTTGGTGAACCGTTACACCCCTAGTATCCACTGACATTTTAAGTTGCACTTGAAAACTATGTCCTGATAGAAAATACATGTTTTTATATAAAAAAATAAAGACAGTCTTTCTTGACTTCACTTAACTTAAATAACTGTTTGCATATTGTAATGGCAGTAACATCATGAATGAACATTTTATGAATATTGAACCGGCATTAGAGCAGCAAGGATTGGTTTTATGAAACAAATGAGCACAGTCCTCAAGTATGAGCGGCGTGATGACGAAGGGAGGGGGCGGGGCCAGCAAGCAGCGAGACATTTCTCCACTAAACACTCTCAAGAGAGACTCCGCTCGCATTTCAGCACAGACTGAGTTAGCAGGAGCTCCGTGAAATCGAGAACTCGTCTTGTTTATTCACACGCTGCGTAGTGCGGAGTAAAACAAACAAACTAGTGCGGACGTTTAAGAACCGAAAAAAAAGGATCGCAATTCCAACAGCTTCTTAACGGTTCCGGAACCGGAGGTTAGGAACCGGTTCCTATTTGGAACCCTAGCCTACCCTACGATCCATATCCCATCATTTGTTGACCTTCTAGCTGAGCTTTGCACCACAGTTAGCTTCCACATCAGCTGATCCAGGAACAAAGCTCCTTACACCGGTGCTCCCGTTGGATCAAAGACTCACTTAAATGAGTAAACGTAGTCCAGGAGACGTCTGACAGGGAGGCGGGAGGCTTCTGTCACCACTAATCAGGAACAGCGGCCATTAATTACACTGCTAGTGGTCAGTGAGGGGGAGGGAGGCACCCTTTGTCTCAGCCAATCAGGGGGCTCATTCGTGGCTAAAACCAGCCTGTCTTCATCATCACTTCGTCATCGCCATCAATGTGTGTGTGTGTGTGTGCATAGCTAACTCCTTTCCCATGACACTAAGCCACATCTTTATCATAATCCATGTGACAAATGTCATACAATAACAATGATGAATGCAGTTTGTGTTCTGAGAGACCACATGTTTTCTTTCCTCTGGTTTTTGAACTCTGTTCATCATAACTTCCATCAAGACAGTGAGAGGCGAGCTAGAGACGGCTACGGACCACAGACTCACCACAGTGTCTTTGTGTGTGTTGATGGGTGTGTTTGTGCGGAGGAGGAGTCTCCGGGTCTGGTTCTCGTCACCAAGCATCATGTTGAGCTGACAAAGCCCAGCAGTGCCACTCAGGCCCACAGATATGACTGGAATGCGTGCACACTGTATGTTAATGTGTGCAAGTGTGTGTGAGAGAGTGTGTACTCCCACGGGTGCTCTTCCAGTTGTGGTTGTTCATGTTCCACTAAATGCTGTCCTCCCATTTGTCTTCCCTCCCCTCCCCCCTCTTCGTTGCTTGTCTCTCAGCCATTCTCTGTTCAATGAATGATGGCTGCATGCCTGACCTCACATCCCACTAATGAGTGTCTGCGTTTGTGTGTGTGTGTGTGTTGTGTGTGTGTGTGTGTGTGTGTGTGTGTGTTGCTTTAAGGGGTATCGCTGTTTATCTGCTGTTTGGAGAAGTGGACTTTTTCAAACACATGGTGAGTGGACTGAAAGGATTTTAGTAGTACATGAGAACAGTGTCAATAAATATCTAAATAATCTCAATAATTATGGCAGAATCAGATATTATAGTACCAGTTAGTACAGAATCAGATAGAACAGTACCAGTTAGTACAGAATCAGATAGTATAGTACCAGTTAGTACAGAATCAGATAGAACAGTACCAGTTAGTACAGAATCAGATACAGGGCTCCAGACTAACTTTTTGCATTGGTTGCACTGGTGCGCCTAACTTTTTTTTTTAGGTGCACCAGCACAAAATTTAGGTGCACCCACATTTTTCATTGTGTCGCCTTTAACGCCAAAAAGTCACCTTTTTATCGCTCTCCTTTTACATAATGACACCCCCCTTATGGCCTAGGTTAACTGCAGCACCATCAGCACCCAGAGGAACCGTTTTCTGCAGCCAATCTGCACACTGATGCCCAAGCGCAGTAAATGCTTGCTTTGTGGCAGCATAAAAAGATCATACAGGTCACTAGCCTATAGATTGCAAATGGAAAACTGTTTATGTGATCTTAGCCTAGCCTACTTATATTTTTACTTAGGCTATTCATTTTTAATAATAATATTAGGAATAGGCTACTATACAATTTCCTATTCATGATGTCTCATGCTGTAATGTGGGCCTTCAAACACTGTGCGTGTCCATGCTCCACCTCGACATGTCCAATTAACATGTTGACCGGCCTCCCTTTACGCAAAATGCAGCAGTAGACAATAACGCACTCCTTCATAGAGACTTCTGTGTCTCCGTCAATCATGAATGACGGTACGTGGCGTTTCCAACCTCAGCTGTCTTGTTCTTAAGTGTCGGCATTTTGTTTCATCAGAATCATTTCGGACTTAAATTTAGTGAACGGCAACTCCTCCTTTGCAATATTGTATGCGACGTTTAATTTTATAATAAATTCAGATTCCTCAGCGGACCTGATCGATACAGCCTGACGCTGAAATGCAGCTGGATGAGGGGCCACTTTATTAACACACTTATCACGGCATGTAGTATGCTTTTTAGACATATTGCGCTTTTTCAATGTCTCGATGCGAAATGTTGTTGACTCCTCGACAAACGCACTATTACCGGACAAATTCTGACCGCACTCCCGGCAATAAATGCAGTGCATTGAGTCCCTTTCTTTATCGTACATCAGACAGGGAAATTGCTTCAACCAGTCCTGTCTGAAGGCATATTTTTGGGCTTTTTAATTAGTCTCGGGGCGAGGCTTTCTGCCTCTCTTCATTTTCAAAGACAACCGAAGTGCTCAGAGTACCTGCTCAGCTCGCTCGCATTGTTCGAACCGACACAATTTACAGCAGTGAAAAGGACCACAGCCAATCAGAGGCAAGGACCCGCCCGAGCTCCGTCTCTTATTGGTTTAGACCACGATGCCATCAGGAGAACATAAAGAGATACTGCGCTTATGATTTTTTTTTTTTCACTCGAGCAGCGTTAGGTGCACCAGTGCGACCTACTATTTTTTTCAGTCGCACTCATAAAAATTTTGGTCGCACTCTGGAGCCCTGAGATAGTATAGTACCAGTTAGTACAGAATCAGATAGTATAGTACCAGTTAGTACAGAATCAGATAGAACAGTACCAGTTAGTACAGAATCAGATAGTACAGTACCAGTTAGTACAGAATCAGATAGTATAGTACCAGTTAGTACAGAATCAGATAGAACAGTACCAGTTAGTACAGAATCAGATAGTATAGTACCAGTTAGTACAGAATCAGATAGAACAGTACCAGTTAGTACAGAATCAGATAGTACAGTACCAGTTAGTACAGAATCAGATAGAACAGTACCAGTTAGTACAGAATCAGATAGAACAGTACCAGTTAGTACAGAATCAGATAGTATAGTACCAGTTAGTACAGAATCAGATAGTATAGTACCAGTTAGTACAGAATCAGATAGTATAGTACCAGTTAGTACAGAATCAGATAGTACAGTACCAGTTAGTACAGAATCAGATAGTATAGTACCAGTTAGTACAGAATCAGATAGTACAGAACCAGATAGTACAGAACCAGTTAGTACAGAAAAGCTGCCTGAAGCGTCAATGGGCATCCATTTGTCAACGTGGCTCTTTCTCTCAACGTTACTTCATTCATCACTTTGTTCGAGACTGGAATGATCATATTGCGGGTTTTCCTGTGATTGATGATGCTATCCAACGTGAGATATTATTGTGAAACTGACGTTAGGACTCTTCTCTATTGGGCTATTTTTTCTGCTCAGAATGAAGTGGAGGTGGAACCATCATGATCATGTGTACGAGGGTGCCTTTTACCGGCTCTGGCAAAGTTAATATATGATAATAGAAAATGAGCTTAACATGGATAATTAGCGGGGTCTATATACTTCTTGTATTTTTTGGGAGATTTTCATATCTGATGTGAGAGTCAAGGGATACAGGATGTGTTGTGATATTGGACTGAAGAAATAAAACTGGATATTAAACCAAATTTCCATTTGACTGTAGAGGTAATATTTGTTCTATGTTGTTCAGACAGCAGATACAGAGATACTCAACACATTGGTACACAAATTAAAAATTGTATTTACACAATTTAAATAAAAATAATTTTAAAATAATAAGCAAAATAATATATTTTATAAAGTGAGTGAGACTTCTCCTATAAAACTGTTTTCTTTCCTCCATTCCAGCCGTGTAAACAGACACTCTGGTCGTTGTAGTTCAGAGGTTCATGGGGCAGCGTTCGCAAACGCTGACTGATGTTTGCAACAGCAGTTATCAATGGCAGCTGGATTTCTAAAACTATATGAAGACATTGAACAGCAGGGAAAGAGAAGAGAAGTTTGGTTTTTGAAAGGAGTTGTTTGTGGTGGAAACAGGACGATCCCAGCAGAAACACTGCCGCTGTGCTGTGTTCAGCAGGTCCACGGGAAAACCAATACAAGAAAACGCCACTGCAGTTCACAAGCCAAGGTCATACTAAAATCAGCTTCAACTTTGCATCAATAATTATAAACCAATAATATGATATAATGCAATAAAACTGGAGATGAGTGGAGAATCCATGCTGAAATCTGCAGGAAGCGAGCTAGTTAACGTTAGTTGTTAGCAGTTAGCTGTTAGCAGCCGGTGGCAGCACCGTCCTGCTTGGCTAAATAACGGAGCTAACAGCTAATGTTAAAGGGGGTTGCATTGATTTACGTTATGATGCGTTCAAGCTCTATTCAGTAAAAATGAGCCTTGGGTGAAGGTAAATTGTTATGTTATTATCACATGTAATCTTTAGAGAGAAACTTGAGGCAGATCATCAGGGATTAATATTAAATATGAAAGTGTGCTGCAGGAGGACTTGGAGCCCTGCTGGGGAGAACAGCTGATGGATTGCCCCGTCTAGCTGCCTTCTTATTATGGATATGCCTTTTTGTGAGGCACATAGTGGCCATTCCTTGAACATCCTCCTGCGTGGAACACACTGGCATTGAGGAAAGACACACTCCTCACTGCTTCATTGACTCTGCCAACACACTCCATCACAAGCCACCGCTGTTTACAGTTCTGCTACGTCGCGTCCCGACACCTGAAACGGAGGTGATGCCCGGCAGCAGTTCCCACGTTCACACGGCTCTCCCTGACGATGCTGTCAGATTCAGGTGTGTGTTCGGCTCCAGTTAGTCAGAATGAGTCTTCCTGCAGCTGCTCGCTCTGACAGCAAACTTCACTGAATGCAATATTCATACACACACTTCCTCTTGCAGGGATTACTACCATGTTTTCTTTTGCAGTCAATCCCAATCTAGCTGCAGAAATGACAGCTTCATTATTTATTTCCTATATAATACAGGTTTCAGTAGAAACCCCTTTCCCACCAAAATGAGTGTATTTGCAGGTTTTTTTTAAATGCGGGTCCTAAGTATTCCCGGTAGATGAGTATGCCTGGCTGTTTAATTCCAGGGTTAGTAAACAGGAGAAAGCAGCATGTTGTCATGGTGACGTCATCCATTGGTTTGTGGACTATAGTTTTGAAGACTTGAGTTCAGCACTTTGGCTGTCACCATCTTTGAATTTTTGCAGCCAATGAAGGAAGTGACCATATTTGGACTGTCGAGGAGCAACGGGTGGATCTGATGAACACAAGCGGCAGAGCAGCACCCTTACTTTGGATTCTGGTGTGAAGCTGCTAACAAAGTTATTTTCATAGTTTTGGTCTGTTGGACTCTAAATGAACATCATGAGGTATTTATTGGTTTTGCTGAAGATTGCAGTAGAATTGCCCATGCTGAAGGTGTTGACGGCTGTTCGGGCCTCACCTCAACGTCGTGATCAGTTAGTGGTGTGACTTTATTTGGCGTTAGAGACAGAGACAAGAACAGGAGCAGACAGACTCCATCAGTCCTTTCTGATGGGCTTCCATGTGTTTGGACTCAGACAGGTCTATCCCTCTCCCTGTGAGTGACAGACGGCTGCCGTCTCCTAATAACTTTTACCCACGTGTGTGTAATCCATTGTGTGCTCCCTTGTAAACCTGACGGAGCGGTGTGCACGTTTTGTGTGTGTGTGTGTGTGTGTGTGTGTGTGTGTGTGTGTGTGTGTGAGTGTCTAGTCTAATAGTGTGGTAATATTATCAGTAGGCCCTGTCATAGTCTATTAGGGCTGCCATCATCCTAGTTGTTGTCCTGCCTCAGAAATCCAACAGCACACACACACACACACACACACACACACACACACTCAGACATGTCCACCTCCATCAACTGGTGTCAGAAAGTGTCAGTTGTGTAGCAGCGCTATTGTGAGCACCAACATCATAAATCTGGATCATCTGGAGCCTTCTTTGATTATTGGAATGGTTTTCCAGCAGAAGATGGATGTCTGATATTAATAAACTAACAATTGTCAATGTGGTGAGTTTCCTGAGTCGTAATCACTGTACGATCTAATCTCCACTAAAGAACAACCCAGTATCTCCACTAAAGAACAACCCAGTATCTCCACTAAAGAACAACCCAGTATCTCCACTAAAGAACAACCCAGTATCTCCACTAAAGAACAACCCAGTATCTCCACTAAAGAACAACCCAGTATCTCCACTAAAGAACAACCAGTATCTCTACTGCTAAAGAACAACCCAGTATCTCCATTAAAGAACAACCCAGTATCTCCACTAAAGAACAACCCAGTATCTCCACTAAAGAACAACCCAGTATCTCCACTAAAGAACAACCCAGTATCTCCACTAAAGAACAACCCAGTATCTCCACTACTAAAGAACAACCCAGTATCTCCACTAGAGAACAACCCAGTATCTCCACTAAAGAACAACCCAGTATCTCCACTAAAGAACAACCCAGTATCTCCACTAAAGAACAACCAAGTATCTCCACTAAAGAACAACCCAGTATCTCCACTACTAAAGAACAACCCAGTATCTCCACTAAAGAACAACCCAGTATCTCCACTAAAGAACAACCCAGTATCTCCACTAAAGAACAACCCAGTATCTCTACTAAAGAACAACCCAGTATCTCCACTTAAGAACAACCCAGTATCTCCACTAAAGAACAACCCAGTATCTCCACTAAAGAACAACCCAGTATCTCCACTAAAGAACAACCCAGTATCTCCACTAAAGAACAACCCAGTATCTCCACTTAAGAACAACCCAGTATCTCCACTAAAGAACAACCAGTATCTCTACTGCTAAAGAACAACCCAGTATCTCCACTAAAGAAGAACCAAGTATCTCTAGTAAAGAACAACCCAGTATCTCCATTAAAGAACAACCCAGTATCTCCACTAAAGAACAACCCAGTATATCCACTAAAGAACAACCCAGTATCTCCACTAAAGAACAACCCAGTATCTCCACTAAAGAACAACCCAGTATCTCCACTACTAAAGAACAACCCAGTATCTCCACTAGAGAACAACCCAGTATCTCCACTAAAGAACAACCCAGTATCTCCACTAAAGAACAACCCAGTATCTCCACTAAAGAACAACCCAGTATCTCTACTAAAGAACAACCCAGTATCTCCACTTAAGAACAACCCAGTATCTCCACTAAAGAACAACCCAGTATCTCCACTAAAGAACAACCCAGTATCTCCACTAAAGAACAACCCAGTATCTCCACTAAAGAACAACCCAGTATCTCCACTTAAGAACAACCCAGTATCTCCACTAAAGAACAACCAGTATCTCCACTAAAGAACAACCCAGTATCTCCACTTAAGAACAACCCAGTATCTCCACTAAAGAACAACCAGTATCTCTACTGCTAAAGAACAACCCAGTATCTCCACTAAAGAAGAACCAAGTATCTCTAGTAAAGAACAACCCAGTATCTCCATTAAAGAACAACCCAGTATCTCCACTAAAGAACAACCCAGTATCTCCACTAAAGAACCACCCAGTATCTCCACTAAAGAACAACCCAGTATCTCCACTAAAGAACAACCCAGTATCTCCACTAAAGAACAACCCAGTATCTCCACTAAAGAACAACCCAGTATCTCTACTCAATTCAATTAAATTCAAACAACGTTCTGTTGGCCTTTATTTTGATGGTCAGCATGAAGACACCAGGTCAACATCTGTTCTCAACTCCATCATATCGCTTGACATGGCATCTGCTCTACATGTTGTAAAATCAATATCATCTCCTGGGATTAGTCAGTGTCACAGTTGTGCTGTGTGTAGTGTCTCCATTATCCACAGCTTCTACCTCCCCAGTAAGAACCAAGGAGATCAGAGATCTAATATCTAATGTCACACACCGCTGGGATTTAATGTGATGCATTGCTCTGGCATGTGGTTCTTGGCTGGTGGAGGTTTCACTGCTGCAAGGATCAAATACCTAAATATTTAGTCCACAGCAATGAGGGGTGGTCCCATCTCTGGGGGGAGGCCTGGCTCAGGGAGGATTATGGGATTGTGTGTGAGGAGGAAGATGAGGAGGGGGAGGGGGAGAGGAGGGGATGGGTGGTGACTGGTGGGGGAGTTGTGTATATTTAGATGATGCAATAGGCCAGCATTCGTTACATCCATAATCAAAGTGTGTGACTGGAAACCCACTCTTTGTGTGCGATTTTGTGTGTGAGAGTATGAGAGTGCGAGAGTGTGTTTGTGTGTGTCTATTAGGTAGGGGTGTAACGGTTCACCAAAACCACGGTTCGGTTCAAACCTCGGTTTTTAAAAACATACTGAAAAACCTTTTGGAAAACTTCCAGAAAAATGTCTGGATTTTATTAAAGGATATATCAAGAACATGAAGATTAGTTATATTAACAAGTATAACACTTCTCTTCAAACAAGTCCACAACAAAAACATTTTTTTTTAAAACACTTCTATTAATCTCTTAAGGAATACAACAAATAAACACTTGTCTTAAGACCAGTCTACATTGTCTAAATTAAGTAAAAATGAAAACCTTCTTACACCAGTCTGAGGTATAACAAAAATAAATACAAAGCACTTCTCTTAAAGTGATGGTCCGGAGTGAAATGGACCCTAGGTCATTTCCACCAAGACCTCCAGCCAAACAACCCCTCGGAAGCATTTTTAGCGATGGTCAGCAGTGGTCAAGATAGGACGATCAGCCGAACGGCTTCGTAATAGCGCTATGGTACTTACAGTATATGTCGTAAATGTCCCCACTAATAATGCATGGAATGTTACCAAACTTCTGCAGTAGTACACATAGGGTCTGTACTCACAAAACCAGGCATTTTAAAGTTTGTAAGTACATCAGGAGTTTATTTGAAAAGAACACTTGCCTGATAGCTTCTACTGCTAAAGCTACGCTGTTTGCCTAGACGGCACCGTGTTTACACAGCTTCTTCTTCGTTGGTGTTTCATGGCAGTCGGCGTATATCCAGCTGTTTCCGTGACGCGAGTTTCACACCAGCGTATGAAAAAGTTTCGCCGATTTTTTATAAATGCTCGTCGACCTGATAATATAAGCATTAATGAAAACATGTTTTTAAACGAAACCTTTTCATACCCTCGCGTGAAACTCGCGTCACGATTAACAGCCAGGTATACGCCGACTGCTATTAAACACGGGGGACCCGCTAGCTCAGGTTTACTAGCCATCTTGAAACTAACCGGAGGGACCTGACACACGTGTGCGGTCGGGGCCGGGATGAACCGAGGTTCGGGAAGATAGAATGAGTTTCTGAACCGAAACGGAAAACCTCGGTTCAGAGGACTTCGGTTCAGAAACTCATAACCGTTACACCCCTGCTATTAGGGGTGTGACGAGATTAAAGTCGACGATATTTCTCGTCACGTTAAAAATCTGTCTCGTGAGATTTGTGAGCTATACATAGCTGAGGTTTTACAGACAGCTGTTACTGACTGGGAGCTTAAAAAACCCAACCACTGCATCCCTTATTGTTACCGACAATGCGCGTAATATGGACGTGGCCGTGCGCGACGCGGGATTGAAGTCGCACATCTGTTTTGCGCACACTTTAAATCTTGCAACCCAAGCTGGCCTCGGTGTTCCCCGCGTCGCTCGTTTACTTTTCATCGTAGTTCAGCAGCACCTGTGGTGAAAATGTCCAAGCAGAAACGGCTACAATTACCATCACACAAGTTAATGACGGGCACGTTGGATATGCTGGCTCGTTACCTTGAGCAGCAAGCTGCCATAGCAGCATCACCAGCCCAGAGATAAGACAAAACTCCCGAAGCATTGATACGCTTGACAGCTGTGATGTCAGAGATGCTGAAGATGCTGTAGTTGCAGCATGTTGTTCATGACATACTTGGTCAGGCTCCGTTTGCACCATTTGCACTCTGTATTGACAAAGTAGAACTTTGATTTGGTTTTGCACATATTTACACTTGGAAAAAAGAAATATTTTATTTTATTTATTTTATTTTAACTTTTATAAATTTTAGTTTTAGTTTAAATTTGTGAAAGAAGAAGTTTATTAAAAGATCATGCTTACATGATGCATGTAAAGAGTTATAATAAAATATTTCAAAATGCATGTGCAACTCTGTTAAATTAAAGTCTGTTGGTCCAGTCATATATTTTGTCATTGTAGTTTTCTTAAAGTCTCGTCTCGTTCTCGTGAACCCAATATCGTGTCTCGTCTCGTCTCGTGAGCGGAGTGTATCGTCACACCCCTAGTGTCTATAGTGTTCATGTCGCTGCTCTTCACAGAGGAACGCAGCTTCAGTCTGACTCTCATTTTGGAGTCATCATGGCTTACATGCCGTCACTCAAATGTTAACCCCGAACCTTGAACCCTCATTCTTACGGTCTCAATTGGACTCATTAAAGCAGAAGTGTAGCTCGAAACGAGGAAGTGGAGTGTTTCACTAGCAGTGATGCTGCAGTGACGTCGATCTGGATTTAAAGATGAGCTTGCCATCGTCAGAAACTTTGTGGGCGTGCTCTTCTTGTGCTCTCTGCTGTTGGCTCTTGGTCTTCCTCCGTCAAGAAATAGACACCAGCCACATTAAAATACACACCCGGTTTCTAAAGTGTCTAGATAAGATGCATGTGGCATTCACTGTCGACGTGTAAACGATAAACCGATGCGACCGGATATTCGGTTCAACAAGTGAGAGATACGGCTGCATCGGTAGCAGCCTCCTCAATTGATACGAATTATCAATGGATTCCTAGATGAATCGGTTGTAGAGTCATGGATCGGGTATCACGAGGCTTTGAAGCGGTTGGCGGCATCATATCTATGGGTGGCATTACACCAGCGTCTCTAAAACAACGCGAGAGCTGAAGCTGCCCGCGAAACGCCGTAGCTGGCTAGCTGGTATGAGTTATAAACAAGGGACAACACGGAACATGGAGGAGGTGGAGGTGGAGAGGCGGGCGCAGCACAGGTAGCGTCCACGACACCGTCCTGTGACCGCCAGCCAAGATTCAGCCAGACTTTTTTTTGGTCCATGTCTAAAAATAAATACATTGACATGTGATTTTGTTGTTCTGTTTTTTTTTTTTTTTTTTTGCCAGTGCCATACAGCCTCAATGCTTGGGGATATGTGTTTTTTTACATATTTGAAAAGAAACTATTGTACTGTCACTTTCATAGTATCGGCTTCTTCATTTTATAAAATATCTACAGCAAATATTAACCGTAGAATCAAATCGTATCGTTTTTACACTGTATGGAATCGATTTGAATCAAATCCGTCTGTAATAAAAGGATATCGTGTTTGAATGGAATCGTAACCTGTGTATCTAGATGCATATCGAACCGTTTATCACAAAGAGATGTGCAACCCTAGTCCAAAACACATGATTATGTTTCGGTCTGCAACCTTTCAGCTTGTTGGTAAACACACTGATACTCGTTTCTAAGGAAACGGGGATCATCCTGTATTAACGGCACGCCATCACAATACCTTTCTAATGTGCCATGCAACACTATAATCAGTGGAGAGGAGTGTTAATAGTGAATGTTCTTGTAAACTATAAAATCTAACTTAACGTTTGCTTGTGAAATCTGCTTTCTCTCCCTGTCACTCCTCAGTTGGGGGTCTTCACTGTCCTGTCAAAGTAAAAGCCCTCGCAGAGTCATGGAAATGCAAATTCATGAAGCATAGATTCTGAAGCAGTAATCATTTTTTCTCCGCCGCCACTGCAAAATCCACACTGCAGAATCTATCGCAGCTTGTAGTCACCATTACTACTTATGCGGGACGATATTTCATCCCAGAAATAATGTGGGCAAACAGTATTATTGTGATATATATACATATACATATATATATATATATATATATATATATATATATATATATATATATATATACATATATGGCTCGGGCATCTGTATCGGATGCCCCCTGGACGCCTCCCTCGGGAGGTGTTCCAGGCATGCCCCTACGGGAGGAGACCCCGAGGAAGACCCAGGACACGCTGGAGTGACTATGTCACCCGGCTGGCCTGGGAACGCCTTGGGGTCCTCCCGGAGGAGCTGGGGGAAGTGTCCGGGGAGAGGGAAGTCTGGGCGTCCCTGCTCAGGCAGCTGCCCCCGCGACCCGGTCCCGGATAAGCGGAGGAAAATGGATGGATGGATGGATATATATATATATTCAGCCATTAGCTCATTATGATGATCTTCTTGAGCTCCACCTCCGAGTTGTGGAGCAGATATCAGCACTGAAGACAGTGTGTCACACTAACCTACATTTGGAGATAAATCTGCTTTGCCAGACTATTCACTTTGATTTAAGCCATGCCAGCAGAAACCCTCAGTCCCATGGGTTGGATTTTCTACAGAGACGACTTGTAAATTGAAAAAGAATGCTGTAATATTCTGGGATATGAGTTCTTTATATTATGTTTGTATTATGTTTATATTATGGCTCGACTTGATTTTAGTTTTTCTCTTGTCTATACTAATAAATATAGTTTGGCTTTTAGCAGGGAACAAAAAACTATCCACAACAATGACTGATTTGATTTCATAAGGGCCTACACTGAAGGAGCATGGATTATGATGGATTATGGATTATGTCTCTGAACAGAATATAAATGCAAGTGATGTAAAAAAAAAAAAAAAAAGTGAACCAAAACACAGGCAGAGCATATTCCAAAAGTGCATGATAACAACTAGTGATTAAAGAGGGTTTAGAAGAACAAAGAGAAACATGGCGGCTGGGCCAAACGCTTCCACACTCAGTGTTTCCCCTACCATTGTACAGGCCTGGCGGGCCGCCAGGCCAAGTAGACCTGCCGCCAGGCCAAAAAAAAAAAAAATCAATACGCCAAAAATAAGCCACCTATCAATTCATTCATAAATCAATAATCATTTACATGAGGAGCGCCTCCGCCCAGCACAGTAGACTTGCTCCGCAAGACGCGCGGCCGCAACAATCCTCGCCGCGCGCTCCCGCTACGTTCTTCTTCGTGTACTTTACGTGCTTGATGTTGTTCTGATGCCGTTCTGCCTCGTTAAACCACCACGATGCCGCTTTCTACTTTGAAAACACGGAAAGTTTACATTGTATTTTGATAAGCTGTTGCACTCTTCAGACTCGTGGTGTGAGCGGAACCGGACCGGTACCGGAACCGGACCGGTACCGGAACCGGACCCGGACCGGTACACATTTATAAGAAAAATGCCGCTGTGTGTCTCCGTCCAAAATCCGCTTTCCTCGCGCTGCCTGCTCACGCAGATCCGCTCGTGCGCACATTTGCTGATGCAGGTTGAGTGTTGTCTAGAAATATATGCAGAGACGGGCGCTCCTTAAAAACAACATCAAGCCATGCGTGTGTAGTATTAGGACGTGATGACGTATGTACAACCGGCTAACGGGCCAAAGCCCGTTTGGGCTGGAGCAGTGTGAATGCAAAGCCGCAGGGGACCCCCTGTGGGGGGCATCGTGCTAAGGCACGGTACTGATCGCGCCCTTAGGCAGCCTATGTTAATAAAATAAGGATTGTTTTTGATAAGCTGTGGAACTCTGAGTTAACCTATTTCTACCTGAATTTCTATGAACTATTAAGGCTGTTGAGTAAACCTATAACTTATATTTTACTTGATAAAATAAGACAATATATCCACTCATATGTCGTTATAATGTTTTATAACGTATAAAAGTATCTGTAGCTATTAATGTTATTCTCCTCATTTTCCAGCCATATTTTTCCGGCCCCTAATTTTGTATAATTTCCATCAACCGGCACCATAATAAGTCACTCTCTCCTTGAATCCTTGAAAACGTTGAATACACTCTGGTTGAGTGAAAATGTTGAATGCAAATATAATAATTGCAGAATTGCAGACTGCTTGCTGTGCCACCTGACTTAATCCAACTGCACCAATACACCATACCACATGTCTCGTCTGTTTAGGGTTTTTTCGGTGGGTACCACCGGGCCTGAAAAAAATTCTAGGGGAAACACTGACACTGATGTAAACTCTCGATGGCGGCGAGGCGGCGATAGGTGTCATCACCATTTTCTATATGATGGCTGAAATCTGCCATAGCAATAAAAGCAGTGTTAAGATTTGGTTTGAGTTTTGATGAGGTCTTCGCCACCTTGCCCCTAGAAATTTCGTCAGCTGTCTCTCTTTCAGGCTTCGTTCATGAACAACTGGGTCCACCATCAGCCAGACCGACAGAGGAAACATTCATGACACAGATCTGATGAAGCAGTCTAGCTCCTAAAGAAGCTAGGTAAAGGAACATTTGCATGAGGGTGGCCTGGCGTCCTCTATGATTTTCAGACCACCTCTGGTGCAGTGGGTCCTGGGTTCTTCCTGGTGCTGTGGGTCCTGGGTTCCTCCTGGTGCAGTGGGACCTGGGTTTCTCCTGGTGCAGTAGGTCCTGGGTTCTTCCTGGTGCAGTGGGACCTGGGTTCCTCCTTGTGCAGTAGGTCCTGGGTTCCTCCTGGTGCAGTAGGTCCTGGGTTCCTCCTGGTGCAGTGGGCCCTGGGTTCCTCCTGGTGCAGTGGGTCCTGGGTTCCTCCTGGTGCAGTGGGACCTGGGTTTCTCCTGGTGCAGTAGGTCCTGGGTTCCTCCTGGTGCAGTAGGTCCTGGGTTCCATTTGGTGCAGTAGGTCCTGGGTTCCTCCTGGTGCAGTGGGTCCTGGGTTCCTCCTGGTGCAGTGGGTCCTGGGTTCCTCCTGGTGCTGTGGGTCCTGGGTTCCTACTGGTGCAGTGGGTCCTGGGTTCCTCCTGGTGCAGTGGGTCCTGGGTTCCTCCTGGTGCAGTGGGTCCTGGGTTCCTACTGGTGCAGTAGGTCCTGGGTTCCTCCTGGTGCAGTGGGACCTGGGTTCCTCCTGGTGCAGTGGGACCTGGGTTCCTCCTGGTGCAGTGGGTCCTGGGTTCCTCCTGGTGCAGTGGGACTTGGGTTCCTCCTGGTGCAGTAGGTCCTGGGTTCCTCCTGGTGCAGTAGGTCCTGGGTTCCTCCTGGTGCAGTGGGTCCTGGGTTCTTCCTGGTGCAGTGGGACCTGGGTTCCTCCTGGTGCAGTGGGTCCTGGGTTCCTCCTGGTGCAGTAGGTCCTGGGTTCCTCCTGGTGCAGTGGGCCCTGGGTTCCTCCTGGTGCAGTGGGTCCTGGGTTCCTCCTGGTGCAGTGGGACCTGGGTTCCTCCTGGTGCAGTAGGTCCTGGGTTCCTCCTGGTGCAGTGGGCCCTGGGTTCCTCCTGGTGCAGTAGGCCCTGGGTTTCTCCTGGTGCAGTGGGACCTGGGTTCCTCCTGGTGCAGTGGGTCCTGGGTTCCTCCTGGTGCAGTGGGTCCTGGGTTCCTCCTGGTGCAGTGGGTCCTGGGTTTCTCCTGGTGCATTAGGTCCTGGGTTGTACATGTATAACGCAACTATACATGATTAATAGGATGACTTGAAAAAGCTGTCTCGTTAACTATCGTGATTGTTTTTGTCAATCGGCATATTTTGGCCCTGATGGTCGGGGCATGACTCCATATCAGCTCAGATGATGACATGCAGTGTTGCGTTACATCTTGTTCCACTGGTGAAGAAATCCTTTAATGCAGCTTTAATGACTGAATGTGTTCAATAAATATTGCTCAGAGTCATAATCTAAAAATAATCATATCTGTAATCAGTTTATTTTCAGTCCAGCGTGTGTTAAACGTGTTCTTCTTATCTATTGCTCCTGAGGTAAATGTGAGAGTTGCTCATGAAATGGATTTCAGGTCATATCACCCGTCTTTAACACGGAGGCCTCAGGTCCTCCAACTCTATTTATCACTGTGATGAATTCTGGGGTCTCAGTCCCCTCCAGCACTGCAATCGATTTCCTCCAGAAACTGGACTTATGTCTCTACTCCTGCAGGGTGCTGCTCAGTGCATGAACACACTGTTTGCATCACATACGCTGATAGCAGACTGCCTAAACATGGCAGGTCACTAGAAGCCCTTTCCTCGGGGGTTTCTGCTGCAGGCGGCGGCCTAGAGCAAGATAAAGTGGAGGAGAGAGATATCTGTGTGCCCTTCTACTATAAATCCCTCTTCCTGAACTGGATAAAAGGCTTTTTTTCACGTAAAACTCCTTTTTAGTCCACGATTGGTGCTTTTTGTGAGGGGGCATGTAGAATTCAAGAGGCGGCTGTGGAGGATTTTGTGAGGGAGCAGAGGAGCAGACGTGTGAATAGCTTCATTAACACGGAGGAGATGGGTTCATTAACACCCAGCAGCCTTGTAGAAAAGGAGCCCCACTGGTGGACTGGGGTGTGTGTGTCTGTGTGTTGGCAGGTGCAGTAGGTGGTAATTGGTAGTAGTCTCATGTTTGTTCAGGCAAATATCGTTTCCGGGGCCTGAAAACTCACTTTTTTGAAACCAGGTCGCAGGGTGAAAAAGAAAAAAAAAAACGGAGCCCCTCCGTTTCGTGTTAATTTTCGTGTAAACGGCAAAAACGCATATGATCATGTATCATCAACGCAGCAGATATTCTGTTCCTTTGTACGACGGTGTATTAGGAACACTGTATGAAAAAAAACAGAGCCAAGAGAGGGGGGACAATATTCCGAGAAACGATACTACGATACTAACAAACAACCGACATCTATGCTAGCTAACTTCCCATGAATGTAGGCATTTATTTTTCTAATTAATCCATCAGAACGCCTCCTTTAGGTCCTTAGGGTGACAGCTGTTGATGGTTATTGTTGGTTTTATTTATACGGGCCAAATTGTCTAATGATATTTATTGATCGGGTGGTCGGGTGGATAGTAGCCGTAGCTTTCACTTGTTGCCATATCCTCAGCAAACTGGTCAAGCAGCATGTTTACCTCCCCATGCTCCATCTCTTCTCCGTTTTTGTTGAATTTTTGTTGCAGAAACAGCGCCACATATAGGCCTGGAATATGAACTACAGCGCGCTGAGACGTTTTGGTTCGTGTGGACGGGGCCTAACGTGGAGCTCTCCACCAGCTGGCCGTCAATGCTCTCCTCATGGTTCTCTGACATGTTATTTCTTTCTTTTGCTCTCCTGTTCCCAACCCTCTTTTGATGTCTCTCAGTTTGGCTGGACCAGACGGCAAGCCGAAGTGCCTTAAACTTTAATTCTCTCTGCTGGCCGGTCCATTTAGAGACCAGCATCACCATTTTGGTCCATTTAGAGTTAAACTGACATAAACAAACAGACATAGGGGCGGGGCTACCTGATTGACAGGTCGCCAAGGCCTTGCTACCGTCTGAATCGAGATGGATCCAGATTCAGTTAGCTGCTGCTTGTGTTCATCAGATCCACCCGTTGCTCCTCCACAGTCCTAATACTTCCTAATCACTTCCTTCACTAGTTGCAAAGATTCCAAGATGGTGACAAAAATGCCGGCCTCGAGGCTTCAGAACCGTGGTGATGTCATGATGACTACGTCCACTTCTATATCCAGTCTGTGGTAGGGATTCAGGATTCAGGTCCAGGTGGTCTTTGATGGGTCAGCATAGTGTCCTTGTGGGCTCCAGATTTATCAGCTCGCAAAAAAGGTCCAACTTACTCAAATCTTGAACAAAAATAAGAAAAAGATTCTAAATCACATTTGCTTTTCAACTCTTTCTGTCAGTGTGCAACCCACACCTCCACACATTATGTTTGAATCACCTCATCTCTGTAGATGTTTACAAAATGACTGAAGGTTAATACTGACCTGGGAAATAAAACATCAAACAGACTGCTGTGATGCTTTGGAAAAAGAACGTACGCTTAATGTTGCTAATAAACAAGTTTAAATAAAAAACCACAAGTAAAGTCCTATTCTAGTCCGTAAAACAATGTATCTGTGTCACAGACTATATAAGAAGAGGATGTAGTCATCATGATGTCACCCGTTGGTTTGTGGACTGGTTTTGAAGCCTTGAATCTGTGATTCGGCAGCTTTGAATGTTTTCCACCAGTGAAGGAAGTGACCATATTTGGACTGTGGAGGAGCGATGGGTGGATCTGATAAACACAAGCAGCAGAGCTGCACCCTTACTGGGTCTGGAATGGAAGTTTTAGGCACTTCAGCTTCGGCTTAATTTTTCAGGAGGGGAGGTCTGTGTAGACGTGTGTGTTCCACGTCCTTGGGGCCACCAGCGACTCCTCCGTGCTTGTCCCTGAACGCCTCCTCCTCCGTGTGTGTCCCTGAACGCCTCCTCCTCCGTGCCGCAGCTTATCAGTGACGAGAGGTTGGCTGGGTGGATCAGCCTCCACACGGCTGCTGTGTTCCTCTAAACCACTCGGCTAATCTGCCAGTCTGTTTGCACGTCTAGTGTGTGCTGTGATTAGAGGCACATCAATGCGGAGATTGATCGGAGCCTCAACCAACATAACATTAAGAATTGATAATGAGTGGATATAAAAGGCTCAGTGGTAAGATGCATACAGTGGAGAGGTGCCAGGCTCTTCCATTCTGTCATATTGTGTCTGAACAGCGGTGCTAAGTTCCTCTGAGCCTCAAACTAAACAACTGCTGTCTCTGACAGCGATGAAAAGCTCCGAAGGCCAAACCAAGGCTGAAACACAGTTGAAGCCAGCAAAGTATTATAACAGACAGTATATTAAAGACATGATTTCCCGTAATGGGCCAGCTCTGTTGTGCTGTCATAAATGGGTAGTTTCTGGAATCGCTCTATTAAAAATGAATTGGAAGCCTACTTTGAGACTGCAAGTCCAGCGGCCGGCCTGATTTCTCCAGAGGCAGTTTTGCGGTTCCATACTGGCGCTGCTGCAATTAGATAAAGCAGCGTAATTAAGTAAATCTCATTTAGCCGTGAGAGTCGGCCAAGACAATCAGCAGTTAGTCTCCGATCGGAGCTACTGATATCGATCGTCTGTCCAACACTGACGGGAGATCTGGTTAAGATGCGGCTTTCCTAAACCACTTCACTATGTCCTCTGGCTGCCGGCTCACAAGCACTCCGGCTCCCACTTGCTCTGTGAGATGGAAAGTCCACCGGCATGGCACATTCATAAAGCAGATTTATATCACATTCATAAAGCAGATTTATATCTGCGAACAAGTCAGCGATTCTGCTTTAATTTATGCTGATGCACCACAACCCTATGCAGTAAGATGCACGACGATACAAAAGACTGTAGCATGCACAACACTATGATGTGAGCCGATATCTTCTAACACTGAACAAAGACCAAAGAGAGAAAGTGGGAGGCAATTGAAAATATGTCGAGCATTATCAGGAATCATTTGTTACATGCCGTAGCACGTGTTTTCCGAGCTGTCCTTAAACGCACCATGAATAAGCGGCATACTGATGGCGTCACACAATTGACGTTCGATGGCTGCCCTTTACTGTCGGAGCGTCGTCTTTAGAATCGTTAAAAAGCACCAGAAACACAACCGGTCCCAGGACCGGGAGCAGTGAGGAGTCGAACATGATAATAACATTTAACACTGTTTGTAATATCACCAAAGACGAGCCTTTTAAGTTTATTTTTTAAATAAGTTAGGTTATTTTGATTTCTCGTTTGTGTTGAGATTTAAATAAAGAAAAAAACATTGATGGAACGCCCTTTCCACACCAGGCCTGTGACTAGGGCTTTTTTGTGAAAGGTAAGAACATAGTGGATCTTATCCTTGGTCGTGATTGACAGGAGTAATAAAGTTGCCGTCTTGTTTCAGGTCAGGTGGCCGCCTCCAGTTCTTATCCTGATAATGGACATTTTTTTTTTTTTTTATCTCTATAAAATCCTGTATTGGCCCTTATTTCAACCCATGAATAACTCTTTCTTTGTGAATGTACATTGCCTGCTATTTAAAGCAAGATGGGAAATATTCAAATCTGTAATCCCAATGGGCTGGGAGTGGAGAAGAAACCTAAGGCCACTCCCTTTGAACAGAAACACATCCAGCACGGCCATGCTGTTGCTGAAACAATGAAACATGTCTGAATAGAAAGCGACCGTGTGTCTCCTCTCGGCCGTGTGTGTGCTGGACTGCAGCCGCGTGTGAAGTGTGTTTAACTTGACCACAGATCCAGCGTTGAGGCTGCCAGCTGTGGAGCCGGCGGCTCAGTAAAGGGATGGATCGGTGAGCAGCAGGTGATGATAGCGGTTGAGCCGTGGCCTCTCTCTCTTATTGCCTGTGACTCATCTATCAGCTGTGCTCTCTTCCCCAGCTAGCAGCCTGACCGAGAAGCTGTCCACGCTGGCTCAGCTCATTCATTTTGTGTTATCTCTGTCTGGAGGGGCGGGCATGCCATGCAACCCCCCTCACTGAGGACCGGCTCTCTGAGCAGGGGCGGTTGCTAGGGGAAACCAGAGTGGTTGTGGAGATACTGGGTTGTTCTTCAGTGGAGATACTGGGTTTGTCCACCATATATAGAAGATGTCTGTTCACTATAACTAACTCCATGTAGTTGGATCCGTACAGTGATTACGGCTCAGGAAAGTCACCACATTGATAATTGTTATCTTGTTAATGCCAGACAGACGTATTCTGCTGGAAATCAGTCAAATGATCATAGAAGATTCCAGATGATCTATATTCTTTGTGACGTTGCGATACCACACAACTTTCACTTACTGACACCAATTTGACTCCACCCACATAAAACATCATCACTGTTTACAAAAAAGTTTATATGACATAAGTATTGTGCAGTGTGTGTGTGTGTGTGTGTGTGTGTGTGTGTGTGTGTGTGTGTTTCCGCAGGGTTTTTCAGAAATCCTCTCATGAGTGTGTTTTTCCAGCGAGGCTATTGATCAGATCCCGTAGTTCATTGATCAAGCTCCACTATAGCGTCTCCCTTTATTGAGTAGAGGCAGATACTGTACATTTTCCTGTATTCACCACATCTGCAGTGATAACCAGGCTTTTATTTGAGCTGGACATCTGTTAGCCACAGGCGTCTATAAAACACAACACCTCTACACAGAAGTAACAGTGCTGGGTTTCTCAGAATAATGTGCTCCTGAGATGCGGACACTGAAATGATCTACATGGTCTACATGGTCTGATCCCTGTTCGTCAGTACCCCCTTTGCATGGTTAGGGTTAAACATGATGTTTATTTTGTAATTGTAGATTGCATAATATGCTCACAGGAGAAGGGTCTAAAAACTCAAAATCCAACTCCACTTACTCAGGAGCTAAATAATATATATTTAGCTTCACCTAGGCCTGTTCGATTAATCGATTTTAAATCGTAATCACGATTATGTAGTTAGGACGATGTTAAAAACGTAGAAAATTGTAAAATCGATTTTGCAAAAAAGTTAAAGTTCTGCACTTTATTCATTAATTTTTGTTTAATGGACACCCCTTAAGATACATGTGAAAGTGAGGTTTTTCTCTTAATCCCGAAAGGGATTGTTTTTTTTTTTTTTTACAAGAGGTCTACAAGAAGATAACAAGGATCAAAGCCAGATGGCAAAAGTTCATTAATTGTTCTTTATATTAATCCCTTGAGGGATTTATTTGTTTAATAAGAGCAAGGTTTGCACTTTTGTCATTTCACAAAATAATTGTAATCGTAATCGAAAATCGGATTTTGAGAGAAGAAAATCTGGATTTTATTTTTGGGCAAAATCGAACAGCCCTAGCATCACCTGAAACCGAGACTTCCAGCGCTTACCCCTTTGCATCAAAATAGTTGATGAGATCTTCCAGTCGGGACCAAAGTGGTGGACTGGTAGACGGAGAGACAGACACATCTCTAGAACCAGGCTGAAAACTGTAAATAGTTAAATGTCTACCTGCAACTGAAGGTCGATTCGTTTGGTGAATTGAAAAGAACAAAGTTATCTGGCTGCTTGTACAATACAGCAGCTTCAGGGTTTACTCCCCGGATCTCACATTGTGGTAGTTTTCTGTACTGGCTGAATGTCCAGCAACATTCGAAAGCCCGACGCTTAGTTCTGCCCCAGTTCCCTCTATACGGTGACCCAGACAGCTCTCACATCAAGTAACAGGAGCATGGATAATGTATGAGCATTAACACAGAGCTGCTAGAGACCATCAGCAGGAGTGGAGGATGCTACAGCGGCAGGGAGGGGTCAGGTGATGAGGCTGAGGTCGAAGAATTAAAGCGGCTTGATGTCCAATTGTCATGTTGGTACGATTTCTGATATTTATAGTCCTGAAAGCCGCTAATCATATAACATAGTATCATTTTATACATTACAGAGGACCAGGACCCTCTCAATGTGATACAGCTGCTGTCAAGAAATGTAACAGCCATACTAATGTTCAAAACTATAAACAGACCCAAAAATGACAATAACAAACATAAACCACTAACATTGTATAAACTCTTAATACTTTACAAACACTAACACATTACTAGGGATGGGCGTTGTTTATCGATACCGATACTTATCGATACCGATACTGAAAACCAAGCAGTTTACATAAAAACATGGCGCGCTGCTTTAGATTTAAACTGTTTTCTTTGCAAGTGTTTCATCATGTTGCTGCTGTTACCATCTTTACTCCGACTACAGTCTTCCATATGTTGCATTTAGCTGCATAACGTGAGACCCCACTTGAGATCGTTTTACCCGTTCAGCCATGACTGATTGTCTGCACACACACACACACACACACACACACACACACACACACACACACACACACACATAGAGACATACTAGGCACACCACAGCCACGCGACGTCTTTATTAGTAGACGGGGAAAGTGACAAGCAACAGCTTTAAAGGACTCATCTTATACTGCTTTTCGTCCATTTCACACAGCTTTTAGAGGTCCAACAACACTGTATTTGATATGTATTGCCCTAAACCCATCCGTGGGCCTGAATTTCAGCTGTCTAAAAGTTGCTCAAATGAGCTCTGCTAAGAACAGGCTGTTTCTGTGTCTGCACCTTTAAATGCTAATGAGCTCCGTCTTCCTCGTTCCTGAAGCAGTCCGATGTGAAGTGGTTAGCACACACATACAAGCTAACACGAACCGTACCAGAGAAAACCTGTTTTTCATACTTTAATTCACTACTAACTAAAGGAGGAGAGAGAAAGCAACGTAAACCTTTGTCCTAAATCTTATCTGTACTCCTGTACTGAACAAATTAGGTACCAGTACCATACATGCTCGGTACCCATCACTTATCAAAAGTAATGGCAAAAGTAATTTTCGGGCCTAAAACATCAAACTTAGTAAATGACTCAATCCAGCATGAGGCTTTAGGCTCATCCCAACTCGTTTAAAGCTAGTATTATTTTATGCTGCCTAAGTTAAACTTGCAGCTAGCGGACTTTTCCTCTCATAGCTCTTGTACTCTTAATTACATTTAAGTCTCCCAACAGAACACAACGCTTTCATTTCAGCCCGACGGTACGTTGTTTCATGTTAACTTTATTGAAATAGCTACCAGCTAATACTGGTCACAAGGGCAACACGTTGGAGGACCGATTTGAAAAATAAGTTCATGTTCTTATGTAATCAATAATGGGATCTGCTTGGATTCATCACATCTCTGTAACAACCAACATCGTCGCCCTACTTTTGGTGCAATCGGAGCCACTTAAGGAATTTGTAACGAGGCTCCATTGTATTGACCTCATTACGGAAGGATTCTTCAATGCTGAGATTGCTCATATCTTTGCAAATGAAATATTGACGGAGTTATTTTGGGTGCAGGCCGTTAAGCTGATGGTAACTTCGGTGGGTGACTGTTGCTGAGGATCCACTGGTTTAGCTGCTTGCTGTATCGTGCTCTCCGATTAGTTTCCTACAGTAGTAGACTTTGTCACGGTGCAGTTGACGACATAATCTCCTTTGTGCCTTCTTAATTGTAGGACCCGATATTTCAGTTCAGTGGGAGCCAGTCTGTCTGATAGAGTCAGTGCTAACGTTACTCATCGTGCCAACGTTAGCGGCGTGCACTACTTCCTGCGATAGCATATGTTGGAGTTAAAGTTCACCACTATCGAGCAAAACCCCAAATCAACCACTCTCTCTCATGAATCTTAGCACCTCAACCAATTGTTCGACTTGCAAAGTGTTCTACTTTGTTCTGATGGATAAGAAAATAGTTTGAGATATTTATAGTTTATTAATAGTGATTCTTTTTGGCTTGTAATGCCTTCAAACATTGTGACTTCCACCACAATAGCTCAGCTCGAACATTATTTTGCTTTTTCAGCTTGTTTTCAGCTTGTTTGATTTGATTTAACATCACTTGTGGCCTGGAGGCTAAAAAAAACTCCACACAATGTGAATTTATCAAGACATTTCTTTTTTTTAATCATACATTATGTGACAGAGAGCTCAGGGTTCACAGCGAGAAGAGTAGAGTTCCATATGAGCTTTGGTGAAAAAGGTTCTGATTTATTCAAATCTATAACAGTTATAGTTAAACAACATTAAATAAAACTACATCAATACAATAAAACACAATTATATAACTTAAATACAAAAAAATGGGGAATATATATATATATATATATATATATATATATATATATATATATATTAAAGCCTATCAACCATTCTTAATCCCAGGGTTCTCAGTTGAAGAAATCAACACTTCCAACAAATTGCCTCTCGTGATCTGTCTCTCTTCCTGTCTATCTCTTGTCTAAAGAGACAGAGAGAAGAGAGACAGAAAGTCTCTTTCCATTCGAACACATTTCAAATCAACTTGTGCAACACTGCTAAAAATAAACGGTGTTTCTATCAGAGGAGCTGCGGTGCATAGATTAGCATCCCAGATGTGTAAGTATTTATATATCATATCAGTATGTTTTTTCCCATCAAGTGCAGACGAAGGTCAGGTTAGCCTGCTCTCTTTGGGATCTGGTTCCTGGTTGGCTAAATATCTGGATTTGTTTAATCTCAGACCAGCATTCAATCCGACGATGAAAAGCCTCGGGGGTCGAGGTTCCTGCGTCGCCAGCAGATGTCGGGGTCATGACTTCCTGTTACGTGAGCGGCTCATTGTTTGCAGTCTGATTAGCAACGTGTCATCTGAGACTGGAGAGATAGCTGCTGGCTTTCCAGAATGCATTTCAGCCAATGTGTTAAAATAACTAAAAACGGACGTCTGTATTGTAAACTTGTTCTTTTTTCACCGTGCTGGCAGCATAGCACTAATGGCAACTACTGACCAGACGGAAATATCTCTACAACTCGGGATGGGACATTGTGGGTTGAAAACATAAGTAACTAGTGTTGTAGTCTTACCCCCTCTAACCAAAGCAGCCTCCAATGACGCAAAATGATATAGGAAAGGCTCCTTTTCAGAATAGAAATACGGAGATCTCCTGTCTCTGGGGGAAATGAGGGAATAATGCACGACCATTCAAATATACTACCCCGTTCCTAACGATATAAGGCTTAATGCAAATGGGTGAAGTATTCCTTTCAAGATGCAGTATTATATTAAAAGCAAAATAGCATTATAAATGAAATATTGTCGTGCTGCAGGGATCATCATAGTTTGCAGACTTAAGATAACATCATTGTTACGAACAGATCCCAGAAAAAGTCACACCAGAATCATGTTGTTCAATGAAAATTTGAATATTTCCACCAAAATGATCATTCCCTCTCATACTGCGATTGCAGCATCAGTCAAAAGACAACGCAGTTCCATACATCAAAGTCCTTCAGCCCTGACTCATGCTAATAATCACATTGTCTCGTCCTGCTCAGCCAAAAGAAGTTGTTGCAGACTTAAATTGCATCTTTTTAATAATTTATCACTTTAATTACTTTCAAATTTTGCAAGCTGAACTTTATTCGTCCCCTTAGGCTCGAGGATATTATACCTATTATGGAGTACTTCATTAATTAAAAAAAGTAATCTACAGATTCATTTAAAATGAAATAATGTAAATGAAAAACTCTGATTTATACTTGATGATCAACGAGGGATGTGAGTGAATCGGTCGGCCAAAGTATCGTCACACCACCGGACCTCTGGGGCCTCTGGGGCCTCTGGGGGGTTTGTGTTTCAGGTCTCTGCCTGACGCACATCCAACGGTTCTGTCTACGTGGAGGCAGATAGGAGGAGAACATGTAGAACATTCAGGATCTCTAAGAATGTTAGTGTGGCACGAGGAGAGTCCCGCATAAGAGATCCGATTGTTCCCTCGCCACGGTTCTCCGTGTGACCGTCTTGTGGAAGTTTAACGAGGCTTCAGACTGAAAATACAGGCTGGTTTTTGTTATTCCTGTGGAAATCTAATCAGGTCGGTCATTTCCGTCCTATTGAGATGTGATTGTCCATCAGAAGGAGAGAACCAGCTGAGGTGGAGGAGGAACCGTTTTGTTCTGCATGAGTGTGCCCTCCCCCCGGCATCACAGAAGCTATTTCCTCTCCAAAGGTACTTGGCAAACAAATAAAGAGGAAACATTGCAGGGAGAGAAAAGCTGCTCCCATTGTGGTTTTACTTCAGCTTTGGGATTTGCAGGCAGCTGAAGTCTCCGTGGCCAAGTCCATCTCCCGTATGTTTGTTCACCTGCAACTTGTCAGGTTTCACTCTGTTACAGCATCATCCGCTCCTCCTTAAACGCCTTTTTAAACCTTTCATTTTCTCTCAAGCAGCTTTGGACAGACTCTTTCTCTGCACTGTTTGACAGCTTAACATATATTCTGCATCCGTTTGTTCCACGCTGGCTAAATTATTCAAAACCAGCATGATTTTAAAGGCAGAGATGAATTTGCATATAGGTTTGCATACATAATTTTGACTCTTTGAATCTTTCACAATGTAGTTTACAGACAAATAATATAAGAAAAATAGGAAATAAAATGTCCACAAGTCAGAAAAACAAATAGTGCATAGAAATACTGAATAGATATATTATGTCCAGCATTTACATGTAAAGGGTTTATTATACTGTAAGCACAGAAGGTGTTCTTGTGTCTGGTAGTTTCCCAGAGGGAGAAGCTGGGACTGGTTTCTTCGTGGTGTGATGTTTCCTCTACTTGTGTCGACGTCCTGGATGGGGGACAGGCTCTTTGCATCCTTTCAGTTTCAATGACACTTATTTCATGTTCTATCTCAGCACATTTCACCTCGTCTCACGCAGCATACAAGTGATGGATGGGACCCTCCACTCACTCTCTCTCTCTCTCTCTCTCTCTCTCTCTCTCTCTCTCAGTGAGCTTCATGGACTGTGGCAGAGGGAAAGTCCTCTTCGAGGTGGGAGATTCGTCTGCCTTCAGGGTGAGTGAGGAGGGTGTGGTCTACACCCTGCACCGCCTCAGCCTGGTGGGAAAGGGAAACGCTGTGGAGGTGGTCTACGCTCGAGACCTGCAGTCCAAACAGGTCTGGGAGACCAGGGTGCACCTCCATGTCCGCCAGGTAAAACTGTTTCTATGTAGATCCACTTGTAGATATCACAGTTTTCTGCTTCCATACAAAGCTTCTTAAGGCTCCACATGATGAACGTTTCCAGTTTTACCGTACGGAAGACAAAGACCTTCTTGTCTGTTGGCATGACAACGGTTGAACTCTAAATGCCACCGTACTGTTGGTTGGACTGGTCATTTAAAGTTAAGGCCTTGGGCTCAGCAAGCTTGTAAAATTGTGACATTTAGATTACGATTGATGAATTCATAAGAAAATAATTAAAAATTGGTTGCAGTCCTAATAAACTAAGTATCCTATGTATCATGTTGCATTAATTCCAAAGGACATAGCTCTAAGTGTCTCTCCATGAATATCCAGATCTACATAGTGAATTATAACTGACTATAACTGATATATAACTGTTATAAACATTCACACACATGAGCGTGTCAGCGTGAACACACACCTGGGTCTGAGTGTGAGCCCCCCCCCATGAGGCCTCAGTAACATAAAGATATGAAATCGGCAGGTGTCCGAGGTCAGCCAACCGCTGATTGCTGAGACAAAGTGAGTCAAACAACCATCTGTTAGTTTGTTTCATGTACAACGGTGATAATAAGCCCTCTGCATGGATTTAGACAAGGCACTGGCCTTGATTGGCAGTTCTTCTAAACACAGCCAGGAATAGCCGGCTGCCATATGCTCGCGCTGCTAACTGCATCGCTGGCTGCCTCAGCGAGGAGGAGGAGGAGGAGGCGGGTTGTCAACAGTCCTTCATACGGAGGACCTGGGAGGAGTTGTCCTGGCAGTGAGCAGTGTCAGCGCTTTGGCCTTCAGTTGACTGGAGATCAGCGTTCAGATCAGACTGAATAGTGAGACGAACACGCAGCATATTTACCCAGCTCCACATGTCACAGACCAGACTGTCTCCGTATCATTTATCATATAATATATAATACCACCTCAGTTATGTACATGTTGAGTATTTGTTATCCACCACTTTCTTTGAAATGCAACATATAGAGTTGTAGTAAAATATTAAGCCCGACTGCAGAGAGAGACTTCCATGTGAAACAGGCTCCTATTAGAAGTTGGACTTTCACTGAACCATAGAATTAGACGCCTCCCATCTCTCTCTATCTCCTGATTCAGAGCCCCAACCTCCCGACTGGTTCTTCTCTAGTTCTGGGTTCTGCTAGTGTGCTAGTCCCTACTTGGAGCATGAGGCGGAACCGTAGACAGGGATCAGCCGAGCACCAGGACTGGTATCTTCTCCATCCATCCATCATCTACCGCTGATCCTGTATTTAGGGTTGTGGGGGGGCTGGAGCCGATCCCAGCTGTCATTGGGCGAAGGCAGGGTTCACCCTGGACAGGACGCCAGTCTATCGCAGGACAGACATGTAGAGACAGACAACCATTCACGCTCACATTCACGCCTACGGGGGATTTAGAGTCATCGATGAACCTATCCCCATCCTATCCAAACTCCACACAGTGGGAACCCGAACCGGGAATGGAACCCGCTACCCACTACACCACCGTGAAGCCCACTGCCGGAGCCCATATGATATAAATTGTATTTTGTAGATAGAATGTTATTGACTCAAAGACTGGTCCTGGATCAGGAGCTGAATGAATGGCCTGGGGGGGCAGACTACATGAGGAGCTCTTCCTTTTCCTTATCATCTTCTGTGTAGAGCAGTGGACACACACACACACACACACACACACACGCTGACAGGTGGTGGTCATTCATCAGACAGACTATAATGAGAGCATTAATTCAAGCCACTGGAATGAGGTCAGAGATACTCTGACTCACCGAGCCTCCCAGCAGACTGGCTCTACTCAGCTGTGTGTGTGAGTGTGTGTGAGTGTGTGTGAGTGTGTGTGAGTGTGTGTGTGTGATGCCTCACTACACAACGCTTGTTTACTGTCTCTGCAGGTGAATCCCAGTGATGCAACACTGACTCAGCAGGTACCAGTGATCTTGTTTCCTTGGCGCAGTGTGGTTGTCAGGGGTGACGGCACTCTGAGGCGGGTGAAGAGGGACTGGGTCATTCCACCGATCAACGTCCCTGAGAACTCACGAGGACAGTTCCCAGAGGAGCTAGTCCGGGTAAGACACACACACACACACACACACACACAGGTTTGTCTTTCTGTAGCTATGTGGAGCCTTCACTGACTCGCCCTGAAGCCAGGAAACAAGCAAGACAACAGTTAATAACACATTCATTCAGAGGGAAATACAATGAGCTTCACAAATAACAAAAGACCCTTCAATGCACATACACATACACATGCACATACACATACACATGCACATACACATACACATGCACATACACGCTGAACTGTAATTAAAACAGTCTAATGCATTTTGACATTAAACACTAATGAAATGCACACAAGAAACAAGATGTTGTCTGTCTGCTTTTAACAGTGAGGCAGATTGAATGCAATCGGACAGAATATTCCAGCCGGGAAAAGAGGAACCAAGAGCAGCTTCACCTACTTTTCATTTAACCCATGCAACAACCAGGAGGTCCGTACTGGATGACCGTTAAGGGTCTGAGTGCAGGACTAACAGCAGGAGCACCATTTGGGCTGCAGACATCTGAGAACTGGTGTAACACGATGCCATGTTTTCTCCCCTGTTAAAGACCTGTCGTCGGCCCTCAGTCTCTGTAGTTTGAACAGTGAGGGTGACGTTGCAATCAGCAAGTTGTGATAAAAGCACAAAGTTGTTCTTCTTCAATCCAGCATGATGTTCATTTAGTACATTATGGGCCATTGAGGGTCAAACAGACCAGAAGGCAGGGATGTTTTAGGGGTGGGGCTTCTTGCTGATTGACAGGTCACATTAGCCGCTTGTGTTCATCAGATCCACCCGTCGCTCCTCTACAGTTCAAATATGGTCACTTTAGTGGAGGATAATGCTCCATGATGCTTGCAGTGAGAAGTCAGTCTCCATCGTCTTTGTGTCCGGTACACATGGTGGATCTCCTGTCCACTCCCGTCTTCACCATGCCGCCTTTCTCTGTTTTGCCGTGATCACATGGACGGCATGCTGAACGTTGGCGCTGCACCAGGAATCAGTTTATTTAGACTTCAGCTCAAATCACAGTTTCTGTAGCGATGCAGCGGGCAGCCTCTAGCGCTTCCTGAGTGTTGCTTCTGCAAACCTAAAGTCGCACTGACGTATGAGACACATCTAGGTCAAAACCACAAAGTTTATCTTCACTTGTATATTATTATTTCTCTCCCTATAAACTAAAGGGACTTTCACAATGACTCGACTATTTATCACTCACCACATTCATGTTTCAGCTCCGTCCTGTGGGCTGCTAATTAAATGTAAATGCTTCCCTGCTTCAGATCCGCTCGGACCGGGACAAGAACCGGATGCTGCGTTACAGTGTGACGGGCCCTGGGGCCGACCAGCCTCCGACCAGCATCTTCATCATCAGCCCCATCTCAGGCCAGCTGTCCGTCACCAAGCCTTTGGACCGGGAGCACATCTCCAACTTCCACGTGAGTGTTCCACAGCGGGACAGCAAGAACATTTAGAACCGTCCAGGTTCCTTTTTGACATTTCAGTTGTTCTTATAGTGTTTACACCAAACGTGACGTTTCAGTGCGATTAAATATGAAGTCAATGCAAAGACGCAAATAATGGTAAATAAGGCATATATGCAAAATTCACCAAAATCTCCTCAAGTTGAAATGTTTCAACCTGAGCGTGAGAATTTTGTGACGCTGTGTCTTGAATGTCTATCAGCGTTGAGATCATCCTCCTGTCTGTGGTCCCCCAGAGGTCTACAATAGTAGCTCAAATTACTCCAGAGACTAGACTAGACTATGTGTCTAAATGACCTTATTTGAATTGTGTTGATGGAGCAGCTACAATGTTAGCATAGCCTAGCACCCATCAATCCAGACTCCATTCAGAAGTATTAAAGAAAAGTCATAGTGTTCAAAGTGCTCCTTTGACCAACCTTCAAACATTCATACGCTTGTCAGGGTTATTGCTCAAATTGCCGATGGGATTATTATTTCCACTTCCAGGTTGATGTACATTTTATTAGCTAACATAGACTATATTGCCAAAAGTATTCACTCACCCATCCAAATAATTGAAATCAGGTGTTCAATCACGTCCATGTCCACAGGTGTATAAAAGCAGCACCTAGCCATGCGGACTATTTCTATAAACATCTGTGAAAGAATGGGTCGCTCTCAGGAGCTCAGTGAATTCCAGCGTGGTACTGTGATAGGAAGCCACCTGTGCAACAAGTCCAGTCGTGAAATGTCCTCACTCCTAAATATTCCAGTCAACTGTCAGTGGGATTATAACAAAGTGGAAGAGATTGGGAACGACAGCAACTCAGCCAAGAAGTGGTAGAATACGTAAAAAGACGGAGCAGGGTCAGCTGATGCTGAGGCACATAGTGCACAGAGGTCACCAACTTTCTGCAGAGTCAATCACTTCAGACCTCCAAACTTCATGTGGCCTTCAGATTAGCTTAAGAACAGTGTAGAGAGCTTCATGGAATGGGTTACCATTGCGATCAGCTGCAACTAGGGGTGGGAATTGATACGTTTTTATCAATGCCATTGTCGATTATGCCTATCGATCCAATTCCTTATCAATTCTCTTACCGATTCCTGAGTAGTTCAATAAATACTTATAATAGTGGATTTTAGTCTGTAAATTAAAAATAAATAAAATACATTTTTACACATTTTATTAACAAAAGCACTGCAAACCATTATAACGAAAGAAAAGCTCAACATAGAAAGTTGCACACACTTGTTTGGATTATGCTAGAAGTTATTTGAAGCTTCTAGCTGCTTTTGTCTATGAAATATTCTGCGGGGTTTTTTTTTTTTGCCAGGAATGCTCCTTTCCTCTCCCTGCCCTAAATATGTGTGTATATAGTGAATTTCTTCTGTGCCATTCATGTATTTAACTTTCTCTATCACTACAGTAACTTTTTGACAGTCATTTTCTCTGATTTGAACTCCTCTGTGTCTCCCGTTTGGGCAAACATGGCCAAGCGTAAATCAGGCTTTCCGATTGGCTGTAAAAGCCGATACGGGAGCCAATACGAGCGTCCGATGCATAAACCTAACTCTATACGTCACTAGCAAGATGGCGGATGAGAAGTTGATCGATATACATAAACACATGGAGAAATGTGCCACGGAGACGAGTAGACATCTAGTCACATCTTTACAACTATACGCATTCGTTTTGTTGTCAGAAATAAATCGCTCACATGGACAAGCAGGGTACCGTTGTTTAGCCCCGTTTTCTCTAGGTTAAGAGGAAAAAAACGCATGTTCCCTCCTCTCCATGATGCTGCCTCGTTGTTTATAGGTTGTTGGCCCGCGCAGGGTCGTCGCAGAGAGTGACGCAATGTACCGCGACGCAAAATTTAGAGTAAACCAGAAAACGTGGTGCGGAATGTTAAGAAGAATCGATAACATTGGAGGCGTAGGATTCCGATGGAATTGGTTAGTTAGAGCCGGTTCTGAGTAGGAACCGGTTCTCAATTCCCACCCCTAGTTGCATCCAAGCCATACATCAGCAAGTGCAATGCAAAGCGTTGTATGCAGTGGTGTAAAGCACGCCGCCACTGGACTCTAGAGCAGTGGAGACGCGTTCTCTGGAGTGACCAATCACACTGCTCCGTCTGGTAATCTGATGGACGAGTCTGGGTTTGGCAGTTGCCAGGACAACGGTACTTGTCTGACTGCATTGTTCCACGTGTAAAGTTAGGTGGAGGGGGATTATGGTGTGGGGTTGTTTTTCAGGAGCTGGGCTTGGCCCCTTAGTTCCAGTGAAAGGAACTCTGAATGCTTCAGCAAACCAAGAGATGTTGGACAATTCCATGCTCCCAACTTTGTGGAACAGTTTGGGAATGGCCCCTTCCTGTTCCAACATGACTGTGCACCAGTGCACAAAGCAAGGTCCATAAAGACATGGAGGAGAGAGTTTGGTGTGGATGAACTTGACTGGGCTGCACAGAGTCCTGACCTCAACCCGAAAGAACACCTTTGGGATGAATTAGAGTGGAGAAAGCCTTCCTAGACGAGTTGGATGTTGTCATAGCTGCAAAGGGTGGCCCGACCCACGTGCATGTATTACCCATCAGGCAACGTTCTAGCGTTTCTTTCTTCTTAGCAAACAAATAAACGATCTCACGTTGAATCTTAACATTAAAGTCATTTTCAACTTCAGTTCTTCGTGATGGAAGTGGAATCCAGATGGTTTGTTTGAAGCACCAACACTTCAGTCCATTCACTGATTTCCGTCCTTCTTCACCAACGTCCTCCCCCCCCATTTTATATTCATCTCTGTTTGATATAAGCACCGAGATGAAGAGGAGAAAAGACCTGTGGTGTTTGCCCACTATATTTACAGTCATACACTTCTGAGAGCAGAGTGTAACCTTTTGATCTGTCGGCATGCACACACACTCGTCACACAGGGGAGAGGGAATCTGGAGTCGCAGCAGGGTGATTTGCATTTAAGCTGTCTCATGAATATTCATGTGATTGGATGTAGTTGTCAGAGCTGGGATGTTTATTCATGAGGGAGACTTTGGCTCTTTGAGGGCCTCATACAGATGCCACATACGCTGTGAAGGAATGACTGATCGTGGATCCAGGGCCAATCAATAGCTACATTCAGCATCTTTGACCATTTTATGCTAAATAAATACATATCCTTGGCCTGCTGTTTTCATTATGAACAACAAAGAAGTCATATAAAACACAGGGATGTTCTTATGCACATTTTTGATTGTTCTTTTGCAGTTGTTTTCATGATTTGAATATTCCATTCTGAGCTAATATGATGGCATTTTGTAGCTTCCACAGTCAAACCTGCACTTCACAAATATGCTGAGCAAAATGAGGCTGCAGACACAACCTGAAGAAGAACGAGGGCCACTGAAGGATGCTGCTTCCTCTGTAGCTGTATGAAGAAAAATATTGATTACAATATGTCATCCATGATGGACTTAAAACTACATGTTTGTTGGATTAAATGGAATGTACAAATATACAAGCTCCATCGAGGATGATGGACAATACTGATTTACCAACAGCAGTAACACCAGCAGGTCTAAATGCTTTGTTTCATGACCAAATACCATCGCCTGTAGATGGACGATGGGACTCGCCACAGTCGGATATTTAATAATGTGAAACGCCACTGATCAACCTTAGCAACGTCAACATGTCTTTATTGGATATATTGGGTTGTTCTTTAGTGGAGATACTGGGTTGTTCTTTAGTGGAGATACTGGGTTGTTCTTTACTAGAGATACTTGGTTCTTCTTTAGTGGAGATACTGGATTGTTCTTTATTAGAGATTCTGGGTTCTTCTTTAGACTGGCTCCCTTATTCAGCACGCATCCAATTCAAGACGATGGCACTGGCCTTCAAGGCCATCAATGGAACGGCACCCATCTACCTTCAAACACTGGTCAAACCTCATGCCCCGAAGCGAGCACTTCGCTCTTCTACTTCAGCTGGCCGGCTGGTACCACCATCGCTGAAATCAAGCAAATTGTCGCTCAGCAAAGTCCAGACTCTTCTCTGTTCTGGCGCCTCAGTGGTGGAACGAACTCCCGACCAATGTCAGGACAGCAGAGTCATTTGCCATATTCTGAAAAAGGCTCAAGACTCACCTGTTCAGACTTCACCTCGACTCTGCATAGCATGACACACTTCCACCCTTTTGACAACGTGTACAGGGAATCCCTGAACCCATGACATCTATCTTAGTGGAAAGAACCTTCCTTTGATGTGACACATTGGTGTTAACTTTTATGCAGAAATGATACTGTTAAACACTATTTAAACCATTGATCAAGTGTTTGTGTGTGGTTGTATGTGTGTTTGTTTGTGTAGTTGCGAGCCCATGCGGTGGACCTGAATGGGAATCAGGTAGAGAACCCCATCGATATCGTCATTAACGTCATCGACCAGAACGACAACAGACCAGAGTTCACACACACCATGTTCAATGGCTCTGTACCAGAGGGATCCAAGCCTGGTACAGACACACACACACACACACACACACACACACACACACACACACACACACTCATCCATATCTGTGTTGACTCGCTGTGTGTTTCCCTGCAGGCTCCTTTGTGATGACAGTGACATCAGTGGATAAGGACGATCCAAAAACTGCTAATGGGATGCTGCGATATAAGATCCTCTCCCAGAATCCCCAGAGCCCCTCCTCCAACATGTTCACCATTAACAACAAGACTGGTGACATCATCACTGTGGCAGCAGGCCTTGATCGGGAGGTAAGTGTGTGTGTGTGTGTGTGTGTGTGTTGGGTGGACATTTTGTCAGGCTCATCCCTAAAACCACATGGAGCAGCTGGGAGTGTCCAGCCGGCAGTACAAAGACAGCTTGTAGCTTTTTTCTTGCGTCAGTAGATCATGCAGAATGTTGCATCATGCTATCTGCATGCTATCTGCCTTTTAAAGGAGTTGTTCATCATCGAGCAGTTCTGCCTCTTACTTTTGAACGTTATTGTATTAGTGACACTTCAAATACCATCTGCAGCTTTAACCTGGACTTCAACTTTTACAGAATAAATAACAATACAGCATTAACTAAGGCATGAAATCTTTTTCTTTTACATTCACAGTTAACTACATTCTGAATTCCTGAAAGAAACGTGATGTTTCAGCGAAGTGATGATTCTAATGCTTTAACAACACGTCCGATGTTATATTTAAACTGTTCCGACCACATTTCTTCAAATTCTTTGAAAGCAAGTTATGAAAATATTATATTGTGAGATCTTTTATAAAAAGAAAAATAGCAATCCAATTTATTAATCTGATTCAATATGTTGATTTAATATATTTTCTGTTATTGAATCCAAAGCACATTTAAACACATGCAAACATAAAAATAATGTCAAACTAAATTATTGATCTAATTTCCTTTGAGGAAGACGGTTCCTGTGGGTGAAGGGAAATCTTCTTAACACACAATCAGAAGCAGCTAAGTGTGTAAATCCTGAAACACGGTTCCTACTAGTCCTTTCCGGAGCTTTCAGCCACATCTCTGCAGACGGGGTTTGCTTCGTCACCATGGTGATGGATCAGTTGGCTTCATGTGACTTTATATGGGACTTTGGTCCTAGCGGGGTGGACTTTCACAAAAATTATAAAAATTATAAAAAGACTGAAATAATGCGATGTGGTGTGCAGCTGATGATTAGTTAATTCACCCATCACAATTTTCAAAGTCAAGAAGGAACCGTCAACCAAAATAATGAACCTGAAGGATTATTTAAGGGACAAGATTTACTTCATTTTAATGGTGCGGTCCATTATGAATGCAGTGATCAATCTCTGGACTGTTTCCAAGCAAGCTCCAGTGGGGTTCAACTGCAGCCAGAGTATGATTGGTGGAAGACTGACGACACTACAGGAAATAGAAAAGAGAGCAAAAGTTTGACTCTGATTCAGTAGACAAACCGGCTTGTGAAAGACATGTTGACTTTTAGAAAATCAAAAAATGATGCATGAAGTTTGTTCAAGCTGACCTTTTTAGAAGAGTAATATAGATCGATGTTTGAAATGATATTTTCCTTTTCAAAGCTGATTGGAGGTGTACAGAACCCTGTTAAATCTGTCATTAGCACGATGGTGAATGAATCATCAGCTTATGTTATTGGGCTCTGACAGGAAGATATTACATTGTTGTCAAATGTATTTATTTAACAAATATTAATAATCATGATTATAATTATAATAATAATAATAAAAAAATGTATGTTTAACATCCATTCATCATTACTGCAGCATCAGTCTTTCAGACGGGACAGTCTTTGAGACAGGACAGTCTTTTAGATGGAACAGTCTTTTAGACGGAACAGTCTTTTAGATGGAACAGTCTTTTAGACGGGACAGTCTTTGAGACAGGACAGTCTTTTAGATGGAACAGTCTTTTAGACGGAACAGTCTTTTAGATGGAACAGTCTTTTAGACGGGACAGTCTTTCAGACGGGACAGTCTTTTAGACGGGACAGTCTTTTAGATGGAACAGTCTTTTAGACGGAACAGTCTTTTAGACGGGACAGTCTTTTAGATAGAACAGTCTTTTAGACGGGACAGTCTTTTAGACGGGACAGTCTTTTAGACGGAACAGTCTTTTAGATGGAACAGTCTTTTAGACGGGACAGTCTTTTAGATGGAACAGTCTTTTAGACGGGACAGTCTTTTAGATGGAACAGTCTTTTAGATGGAACAGTCTTTTAGACGGGACAGTCTTTTAGATGGAACAGTCTTTTAGACGGGACAGTCTTTTAGATGGAACAGTCTTTTAGATGGAACAGTCTTTTAGACGGGACAGTCTTTTAGATGGGACAGTCTTTTAGATGGGACAGTCTTTTAGATGGAACAGTCTTTTAGACGGGACAGTCTTTTAGACGGAACAGTCTTTTAGATGGAACAGTCTTTTAGACGGAACAGTCTTTTAGATGGAACAGTCTTTTAGACGGGACAGTCTTTCAGACGGGACAGTCTTTTAGACGGGACAGTCTTTTAGATGGAACAGTCTTTTAGACGGAACAGTCTTTTAGACGGGACAGTCTTTTAGATAGAACAGTCTTTTAGACGGGACAGTCTTTTAGACGGGACAGTCTTTTAGACGGAACAGTCTTTTAGATGGAACAGTCTTTTAGACGGGACAGTCTTTTAGATGGAACAGTCTTTTAGACGGGACAGTCTTTTAGATGGAACAGTCTTTTAGATGGAACAGTCTTTTAGACGGGACAGTCTTTTAGATGGAACAGTCTTTTAGACGGGACAGTCTTTTAGATGGAACAGTCTTTTAGATGGAACAGTCTTTTAGACGGGACAGTCTTTTAGATGGAACAGTCTTTTAGACGGGACAGTCTTTTAGACGGGACAGTCTTTTAGATGGAACAGTCTTTTAGATGGAACAGTCTTTTAGACGGGACAGTCTTTTAGATGGAACAGTCTTTTAGACGGGACAGTCTTTTAGATGGAACAGTCTTTTAGATGGAACAGTCTTTTAGATGGGACAGTCTTTTAGATGGAACAGTCTTTTAGACGGGACAGTCTTTTAGACGGGACAGTCTTTTAGATGGGGGAAGCAGCTGGACTGCGACGTGGCTCATGTGTCCAGCTGTTGACTCCCTTTGTTCTCGATTTGTCTACAGAAAGTCACCCAGTACACCCTGATCATCCAGGCGACGGACATGGAGGGAAATCCCACCTACGGACTGTCCAACACCGCCACCACCGTCATCAGGATCACCGATGTCAACGACAATCCCCCAGAGTTCACCACGGACACAGTGAGTCCACACACACAGAGGGAAGGTTAGCTGGTGGAGGCGTACTGGAGTTCCTCAGTAGAGGTGGACAGGTTGGACAGGAAGAAGCCGTGTTGTCGGGGGACATATGGAAATATGGGGAAGCAGAAGTTTTGGTGTGAGCCAGAAGACATCATCATTAACAATGCTTTCTGTCGGTCTTTCAGTTCTTTGGGGAGGTCCATGAGAACCGGGTGAATGTTATCGTTGCCAACCTGACTGTGACGGATAAAGACCAGCCTCACACTTCGGCGTGGAGCGCCGTGTACCGCATCATCGCCGGAGACCCAACCGGACGCTTCTCCATCCCCACCGACCACACCACCAACGAAGGCCTGCTCACTGTGGTCAAGGTGGGGTTTGTAGGAAACACGGAAATTAGCAATGCAATGGTTCTCTCAACGAAAAGCCAGTTTTATGTGTCAATGGTTGTGTTTATACTGCGACTGTAGTGTAGTTTGTTGATAGTCCAACATTAGTCTTTTATTTCTGCCGATCCTTCACTGGTTGCAAACATTCGAAGATGGCCACTTGATGCTTCAAAACTGTTGTCCACAAAACGATGGGAGACGTCGCCATGACAACATCCACTTCTTGTAAATGTGGTGCTCCTTTGTGAAGATTATCTTGTTGCGCAAAATGTAACTACCTGGTTGGCCTAACAAATGACATAATCCCTGCAGAACTCTATGGGATGTTCTCCATCATGCTGTGAGTGACAGATGAGTATGGCTCCCAGCATGGTTTAATGTCCTCTTCCTCCTCCTCCTCCTCTCCATCCTCCTCTTCCTCCACCTCCTCCTCTCCATCCTCATCCTCCTCCTCCAGCCCATAGACTTCGAGCTGACCAGGTCCTTCATGCTAACTGTGGAGGCGGTAAACGAGGTCCCGCTTGCCCGAGGCATCCACCTGCCTCGCCAGTCCACAGCAACCGTCTCCGTACGGATCCTGGACCTCAACGAGAGTCCAGAGTTCAGCCCCAATCCCAAGTCCATCAAACTGGAGGAGGGTCTGCCTGCAGGGTCTCTGCTCACCAGCTTCACGGCCCAGGACCCGGACCGCTTCCTGAGACAAACTGTCCGGTAAGAAGACCCCCTGCCGGAAGCTTGGCCTTAAGAGGCGTTTATCTTAATGAAAGTCAGTTCACAGAGTTTTATTGGAAATCAAATTATAAGTGTGTATAATTAAAATGTGTAATTTCACCACAGCAATGCTGAGCAGGTTTTAGTGGAGCTGAATGTACCTTCTACTGTCTTTTGATAAGAAGAATGTGTGCTTTTCATTTTCTAAATTGGCTGTGCATTGATAAGAATGTATTCTGAAGTCGTGTCAGTGGCTCATTGAAAAGATGACTGAAATTAAATTAGTGTATTAATATGTATTGAATGCAACCTTGAACTCAGTTACAATATTGCTTTATCTATTTATACAGCACATTTCTTCAGCTGGAACACTGTGATTAGATGAAAGGTGGTATCTGTAGAGAGCCCTTCTCAGTGACTGATGGAGTCCTCGTAGCTCAGTCTCAACTTTAACATTAGCTAACATGTCAACATGAACAATAAGTTGCCAACAAGCCAATATCTGTTCACAGTGGGTTGGTTGGTTCTTTGGTTTGTTGGTTGTTTGGTGTCCTATTTGGTTGGTTAGTTGGTTTATTAGTTGGTTGGTTGGTTGTTTGATTGGTTGTTTGGTTTGCTGGTTGGTTGGTTGTTTGTTATTGGTTGGTTGGTTGGTTGGTTGTTTGATTGGTTGTTTGGTTTGCTGGTTGGTTGGTTGGTTGGTTGGTTGGTTGGTTGGTTGTTTGATTGGTTGTTTGGTTTGCTGGTTGGTTGGTTGGTTGGTTGGTTGGTTGGTTGTTTGATTGGTTGTTTGGTTTGCTGGTTGTTTGGTTTGCTGGTTGGTTGGTTGGTTGGTTTTTGGGCTGCAGCGTTTATCTGATCACTGATCAGGTTAGCCATTGATCTGTGTGGGGGCAGGAGAGACTTGTGTCAGAGCTTTGAAGATGATTCACAGTCTTGTTGTCAAGACCATCTAAGCCAAGACCAAGTCAAGACCAAGACCAAACCAGGGCAACTCACACTCAGCCTGACACAGCCACGACAAACATCTGGATGAATAATCCAAAAGCATTGCAGAGTTGACTTTCATGTAGGGATGCACCGATCGATTGGTCGCCGGATCGTTATCGGCCGATATGGACCCTAAACAGGTTGATTGGTGATCGGTCAAAGTGCCCATCAGAAAAGCAGATTGCATATTTATATATATTTTTTTTACCCAAGACTGATTTTCCACGCCTGACACAGGGTGGGAATTTCCCAATGGCCATGACGCCTGTCAAAGTTCCAGTGTAAACAGCGCTAGTGACGCGTGGTGAGCTTTTATGGTCTTACAGCCACCCTCGCACACAGTAGGCTCGTCCCGTGTCTGTTGGTCAGAGCGCTGCTCTGCTGTGGTTCTTCCAAAATACAACCTGCACAGGTGAAGTATCAACATCACATGCAAGAAGAACGTCAACCGTTCGTCAGCTTAGTTACAGCCACCCGAGCAGAGCTGAGCGGGTGGTCGGGCAGTGAAAACACACAGCGGCATTTTATTATAAAATTAGCCGTCTGGTTCCTGTCCGGGTCCACTCCGGCGTGCGCACGTTTCTAGTCAGCAGGAGCGGAGCTGAACGAGAAAGTGGCCACGAGCGGGCAGTGGATTTTGGAGAGAGCGGCATTGTTATAAAAGTAGAAAACCCAGAATCCAGCTGTGTCCAACAGTATGTTCAGTCATAAAACGAGTTGATTATTATTATTATTTTATTTTATTATTATTATTATTATTATTATTATTATTATTATCCTCCCATCCATTCTGTGATCGCTGATCGGTATCGGCCAATTTATGATTCCTGTGATCGCTGATCGGATCGGCCCCAAAAATGCTGATCGGTGCATCCCTACTTTCATGAGTGGAGTTTTCCTTTGTTTTCTATGAGCAATCCCAGTAAAGATTTCTAGGGACTTCCTTCCACACACATCAAAGTCCTCTTTGAGACGAGGCCGAGGAAAGATGAGTTCAATTCTGAGACGACACAGACCTTCAAAAAAGGGTCCTGAGACCTTCAACTGATCCGGACTAGTACAAACCGCTGAATCAGCTGAATAATCACTGTACTCTAGTGAGGCCGGCATGCTCTTTCTGTCGCAGCCCCATTTTAAGAGAGGAGCTGTAAATACTGGAGGGAAGGACCAGGTCTGCAGCGAGCCTGCACCACTGCTGCTTCCTGTCCCCTTCCTTCTTTCTTTTACATCCCACTATTTGTTTCTAAATGTAGTGCTGAAGTCTTTGTAGCCTAGCAACAGCCAATGGTGGACGCACACTTCCTTCACAAAAACATGCGAGCGCACACATTCACACATAAAGCGAGTGTACTGAGCGGTGCTGCGGGCCGGGGAGAGCTGTTTGGTGTCTGATTCTCCGTTGCTGTTGCTTTGTATTCTGTGGTTGCTGCTGCTCCTACATTTATTCATAACTGTGCCTTTCAACTCTTTATCTTACCAATTAAAAATATGACAAATGGACAATATTCCCTATTCATGTGTGGTTTTACGGCGGCGTATTGGCAGCTCTGCTCACCTTTGTTGAAAGCTGCGCTTTTTCCCTGTTTATTCACTCTTTTCTTGACGGCGTGACCCGATCGACACATCGCCGTTTCTGCTGTCGCAGCAATGCAGGCGTCCAAGTACATCCTGTTACATAAATGCATTTCATCAGCACATAGCAAGGGATTTGCCCCGCTGCATTCTGCTTGTTTACAAGTCTGTTAACATATCACACATTTTCACTGGGAGATATATTTTTGATGTGATGGCTGGAGGTGGACTGGTTCCCAGTGAGGATAAATGACTGGATTGTGTGGGCCTCGTGAGAGAGCTGCAGCCTCCGTGGATCAGCTCCCTGGTAGCTGCATGGCCCGTAGCCAGGGAGGCAGATAAAGAAGCCTCTCTGTGCTGCTTTCTCATGCTGTGTGTCTCTCTCCCTCCCTCCCTTGCTCATTCCAGGTACTCCAAGATGTACGACCCTGCTAACTGGCTGGAGATCGACCCGGTCAACGGACGCATCTCCACCATCGCCGTCCTCGACAGGGAGTCTCCCTACGTCAAGAACAACCTCTACAACGTTACCTTCATGGCTTCTGATAACGGTGAGACGCCGCGGCTGCATCAGTGTCCTGCAGTAACCCCACACACACACACACACACACACTCTCACACACACTCTCACACACACTCTCACACACACTCTCACACACACACACACACACACACACACACACACACACACTCCCACACACACACACACACACACACACACATACACACTCATTCACACACACACACACACACACACTCCCACACACACACACACACAGGTGGATTGTGTTCACTGGACCTCAGTGCTCTTCCAATAATTGCTGTGGAGCTATTTTTTCTGTCAGAAGTGTGAAACAGTAGCAAGAGAAGCTAGAATCTAATTTTCTCAGCACAAACACACAACACACACACCGCACCACTACTTTACTGCCTTTGAAGCCTTCTGATGAGGTGGTGTGAAGTAGGGGTGGGAGACACAGAGTAACTCACCATATGGTAATATAATTTTGTCCACAATAACAATAATATCACAATTCCGATTCTGCGATACACGCTATATTGCAAGAAATACTTCATGCATTACGATATCTGAAGGAGAAAAAGTACAGGTGACAAGCAGGAATCAATCGTATACTGTGTTTACTCACTGCACTGTGGTGTCACTTTCACAGAATGTGTGTGTAACACACACACACACATGCCGACCGGACATGTCTACATGTGCCATCATTCCAATAAAGCCATAAACTGTCAAAAAATGCCAAGATGAGTGATAAAGTAGTGACTGGTGAGGCTGAATGGTAACAGGCTTAATGCATGGAATCAGTAAATAACGCCTGCATATTTTAATGAAAATACAAATAAAAAAATCATTGTTGGATATTTTTATATAAATATATATTTGGCGCCAGTGTATGGATAATGAATCGCAGCAGAGAGTATCCCAATATATAGTCCCACCACTAGTGTGAAGGTGTGAAGGTGGGGCCTCACTTTGGTGGGGCTCGGTGCCACGGAGATCGCAACGCACATCCTGCAGAACAGCTCAATTGGTTGATACAAACTATGGATGTCACTAGTTAATAAGGACATTTCTCAGTTACGCAAGTTGGTCTATTTGAAAGTTATTGTAAATTCTGTGAAAGTGACGCCACAGTGTGTGTATGTGTGTGTGTGTGTGTGTGTGTGTGTGTGTGTGTGTGTGTGTGTTTGTGCTGAAAAAATTAGCTTCTAGCTTCTGTTGCTACTGTTTCCAAGTAACACTGCTGACAGAAAAACCAGCTCCACAGCAATTACTGGAAGAGCACTGAGGTCCAGTGAACACAATCCACCTCTTTGACTGTGTGTGTGTGTGTGTGTGTACAGGTTTGAATGTTGCATCTTTGCTGCAAGGAAAAATTACTTTTATTCTTGCAGTTTGACATGAAAATGATATATTTATTTATTATTATTATTATTATTATTATTATTATTATTATTATTATTATTATTATTTAGAAGTAGAAGTTTTTAACACGGCCCAGAGAAGAGAACGACAATGGATGGATGATTTTAACACGTGTGTAATGTTGAATGAAACGTATTCAGGTGAGTTTGAGGAGCAGCATGTCACACCTGAAGCTGTCTTCCTGTTGACAGACAGATCATACAGTCCTCCTTTAATTACGTTTCCATTCCTCATTCCCGTAATCAGATGTGGTGATGTGGGAGGCTGCTGGGATTACGGAGACACAGAACTCCCATTGATTTCCGATGGAGATGTTTTCTGCCTCTTCATTACTTCATTCCCAGAGTCTCCTCTTGTCTGGACCACAACAGTGCTTTATAGCTGCAGAAAAGGGGATGCTCTGTTCAAAGTGGAAAATTGTTCAGGAGGAATGTCATTGAGCGTCCAGCCTGCACCCACCACACACACAGAGAGCCACTGTGCTGCACACTTTCTGCTCGCGCACACTTCCTGCTCCCTCACACTTCCTCCTCACGCACACTTCCTGCTCCCTCACACTTCCTCCTCACGCACACTTCCCTTCCTGCTCACGCACAATTCCCTTCCTACTCACGCACACTTCCCTTCCTGCTCAGGCACACTTCCCTTCCTGCTCACGCACACTTCCCTTCCTCCTCACGCACACTTCCCTTCCTGCTCACGCACAATTCCCTTCCTACTCACGCACACCTCCTGCTTGCGCACACTTCCCTTCCTGCTCACACACACTTCCTGCTCTCGCGCACTTCCTGCTCTTGCGCACTTCCTGCTCTTGCGCACTTCCTGCTCAAGTACACTTCCTGCTCTCGCACACTTCCTGCTCAAGCACACTTCCTGCTCAGGCACGCGCCCTGCTCAGGCACACTTCCTGCTCACTTACACTTCCTGCTCACACACACTTCCTGCATTGCACACTTCCTGCTCATGTACACTTTCTGCTCACGCACACTTCCTGCTCACGCACACTTTCTGCTCATGTACACTTCCTGCTCACGTACAATTCCTGCTCACGCACACTTCCCTTCCTGTTCACGCATACTTCCTGCTCACGCATGCGTCCCTTCCTGCTCACGCACACTTCCTGCTCATGTACACTTCCTGCTCACGTACAATTCCTGCTCACGCACGCTTCCCTTTCTGCTCATGCACGCTTCCCTTCATGCTCACGCACACTTCCTGTGCACTTTCTTCACTTTCTGCTCGTGCACACTTCCTGCACACTTTCTACACTTCCTGCGCACTTTCTACACTTCCTGCTCATGCATGCATCCTGCTCACGCACGCTTCCTGCAAAAAAGCAAAACACACACATGCGTGCGAGATGGTACAAGTGTGCAGCTTCTCAGCAGTCACCATATGTGCACTGGTCACCTACAATTACAGAGCATCCTCTGGTTGATGCTGTGTGCACGGAGAATACAAAGGGCATGCATTAATTTCACATAAGTGATGTAGGAGCCCCGTCACTGTAATAATATGCCACGCTGGAATGATGTGCATACTCTGCACTAGTAATTAGCCAGCTGGCATGAATTCTTTCTCAATAACTACATCGTTGATTATCCACCATATGGTGCATCCGAGTGACTCCTGGAATGTTGCTGTGTAGGTTGTGCATTGTGACATAAGCAGTCGCTGAAAGGATGAGGCTGCTGATATTCTACATGTGTTGCCTACTAAAACCAGACCTTACATTTACATTTACATTTAGGTCATTTAGCAGACGCTTTTGTCCAAAGCGACTTACAATAAGTACATTTGTCAAAAGAAGGAAACAAAGAAACCACGACGTATCATTGCCGATAAAGTAAGAGCTAAAAATAGAACAAGTGTTAGGTCCTCATCTGAGTAAAGTAGTACTTCAAGAGCAACAGTGCTAAGATCAGAGTGCTATAGGTAAGGTTTTTTTTTTTTTTTGGGGGGGGGAGGGGGGGGGGTGTCGAGGGAGGGTGCTAGTGGGTCATGCTATTTAGAGTCAAGGTGAAGTCTGAACAGGTGAGTCTTGAGCCTTTTTCGGAAGATGGCAAATGACTCTGCTGTCCTGACATTGGTCGGGAGTTCGTTCCACCACTGAGGCGCCAGAACAGAGAAGAGTCTGGACTTTGCTGAGCGACATTTGCTTGATTTCAGCGATGGTGGTACCAGCCGGCCAGCTGAAGTAGAAGAGCGAAGTGCTCGCTTCGGGGCATGAGGTTTGACCAGTGTTTGAAGGTAGAAGGGTGCCGTTCCATTGATGGCCCTGAAGGCCAGTGTCATCGTCTTGAATTGGATGCGTGCTGCAACAGGGAGCCAGTGGAGGTCACGGAGGAGGGGGGTCACGTGGGAGAATTTGGGTAGATTGAAGATAAGGCGTGCTGCGGAATTCTGGATACGCTGTAATGGTTTAATCGCAGAGGCCGGGAGTCCGGCCAGGAGAGAGTTGCAGTAGTCAAGGCGGGAGATGACCAGTGCTTGGACCAAGAGCTGCGTTGCATCCTTTGTGAGGAGGGTCCGAATCCTGCGGATATTGTAGAGGGCGAATCTGCAGGATCGGGCCACAGCAGTGATGTTGGGGGTGCAGGATAGTTGGTCATCGAGGATTACACCCAGGTTCCTCGCAGTTGAGGAAGGTAATACTGTGATGCCCTCGACAGTGACCGACAGGTCCATGCGAGGGCAGTCTTTCCCTGGGATGAAGAGGAGTACGGTTTTGTTCAGGTTGAGCTTGAGGTGATGTGCAGTTGTCCAGACAGAGATGTCAGTCAGACAGTTTGAGATGCGAGTTGCAATGTGAGCGTCAGAGGACGGGGGAAAAGAGAGGAACAGCTGGGTGTCATCTACGTAGCAATGGTAGGAGAATCCATGCGATGTGATAACAGAACCTAGTGATCTGGTGTATAGTGAGAACAGAAGCGGTCCTAATACTGAGCCTTGAGGGACGCCCGTGTCCAGAGAGCAGGGTTTGGACATAGAGCCATTCCATGTGACCTGGAAGGTGCGGTTTGTCAGGTATGATGTAAACCAGGCGAGAGCAGAGTCAGTTATGCCAAGTTCAGCCAGAGTGGAGAGGAGGATTTGGTGGTTGACTGTGTCGAATGCAGCAGATAGGTCGAGGAGAATGAGAACGGAGGAGTGGGACGAGGCTCTGGCGTCTCGCAGGGACTCGGTCACTGTGAGGAGGGCCGTCTCAGTGGAGTGAGCAGTCCTGAATCCTGATTGATTAGGGTCTAGGAGGTTTTTCCGCAAGAGATAGGATGACAGTTGGTTGTAGGAGGCACGTTCCAAGGTTTTAGAGAGGAATGAAAGAAGAGATACAGGTCTGTAGCTTTGAATGTCAGTAGCGTCTAGGGTGGGTTTTTTAAGGAGAGGCTTCACGATAGCGGTCTTAAAATCCGCTGGAATGACACCTGAGGTGAGGGAGGAGTTGATCAGGGTGGTGAGGAATGGCAAGATGTCGTGTGAGATGTCCTGGAGAAGAGAGGAGGGAATCGGGTCAAGGGAGCAGGTGGTGGCGCGGTTAGATGTAACAAGTGCGTGGACGTCCTCAGAGGTGAGGGGGCTAAAGCTGGTAAGACCATCCGAGTTGAGAGTTGGGGGAGATGTCTTCTGGGAGGGAATAGGCGTGAATGAGGAGCTGATGTCATGTACTTTCTTGGTAAAGTAAGTTGCAAAGTCATCGGCAGTAAGGGAGGAAGGGGGGGTAGGGGCAGGAGGGGTGAGGAGGGAAGAGAACACGGAGAAGAGTTTCCTGGGGTTGGAGGCAGAAGAGTTGATCTTAGCCAGGTAGAAGGCAGATTTGGCTGCCGAAACAGTTGAGGTGAAGTCAGAGAGGAGGAGGTGGTAGTGAGCAAGGTCCTCGTGATGTCCCGATTTCTTCCATTTTCTCTCTGACGCTCGCAACAATGATCTGTTGGTTCGCAGAGGTTCAGACAGCCAGGGAGGGGCGGGAGATGATCTCGCCGGTCGTGAGATGGGGGGACAGAGTGTGTCCAAAGAAGAGGAGAGTGAGGACATCAGGATAGAGGAGGCTTCCTCAGTAGACATTAAGGAGAACTGTTCCGAGGATGGGAGCGAGGAGATAATAGTTGAGGAGAGAGCGGAGGGAGTGAGGGATTTCAGGTTGCGACGGCTGGTGACCATTCGAGGCGTAGAGTGGAGGGATGAGGTGGGTTTCATGGGGATGGAGAAAGACATAAAGTGGTGGTCGGACACGGTGAGCGGGGTAACAGAGAGTACCGAGATGTCACAGGATCTTGTGAAGACAAGGTCAAGTTGGTTCCCGGCCCGGTGAGTTGGTGGAGAGGGGGACAGTGTAAGGTCAAAAGCGGAAAAGAAGTCTATGAATTCAGATGAATGCAGCTTTCCCGGGTGGATGTTGAAGTCACCGAGGACGACGAGTGGTGTGCCATCATCAGGGGAGCAGCTCAGGAGGGCATCCATCTCATCCAAAAAGTCACCAAGAGGACCGGGTGGGCGATAGATCACTATGATGTTGAGTTTGAAAGGAAGCGTGACAGAGACAGCGTGAAATTCAAGCGTAGATCGGGGTAGGTGGTCGAGAGGAAGGACCTGGTAGGACCATGTGGGTGAGATGAGGAGCCCAGTTCCTCCTCCTCGCCCTGTTCGTCTTGGGGAGTGTGAAAACGAGTAGGCAGTTGAAAGGGCAGCTGGAGTGGCAGTGTTTTCTGGGGTGATCCAGGTCTCTGTGAGGGCCAGGAAGTGGAGAGTCTGCAGGGAGGCATAGGCTGAGATGGTGTCCGCCTTTTGACTGCAGACTGGCAGTTCCAAAGCCCTCCTAGTACTTCAAGTTCCTTACCGGTGGAGAGTGGTGGGTAGCAGAGATTGGATGGGTTACAGCCTCGAGTGAAGGGACTTCGGTAAAATCTTCTCCAGTGCGATGTCCTGACTGGGATAAGACACATGGCTGCGAGGGGGGGGGGGGGTTGAGATGTTATACCTACCTCAATGGGCTTCCTCGATGGACTCCCACAGATAGACTCCCTTGTCTTTGTTCAGTTGTCTTCGTTCTGATGGCCCGACGCTGCAGCTGACGCTGAAGTGACAGCCTTTTAAGTGCTCAATTTACCGCAAGTACTGACTGTGGCTCCTCCTTCCCTCTAATCAAGTCTATTCACTACAGGTGAGCTGGCTCAAAAACAAGCTGATTGCTCACTTAGCACAGACAGCTTCACAAGAATTTCAACAACAAGCTATCAATACTAGACTAAATGTTACCACTAGCTTTACTCACACAATGCCTAAACTCAAATCTACAATTAGTTTCTGACTTACCAACAAGAGACAAAGCAGCTTCCTTCCTTTCTCCAGACAAAATGTGGTTTGAAGAGAGTTACTGCTGTCCCTTAAGTTCTGACTGTGGCTCCTCCTTCCCTCTAATCAAGTCTATTCACTACAGGTGAGCTGGCTCAAAAACAAGCTGATTGCTCACTTAGCACAGACAGCTTCACAAGAATTTCAACAACAAGCTATCAATACTAGACTAAATGTTACCACTAGCTTTACTCACACAATGCCTAAACTCAAATCTACAATTAGTTTCTGACTTACCAACAAGAGACAAAGCAGCTTCCTTCCTTTCTCCAGACAAAATGTGGTTTGAAGAGAGTTACTGCTGTCCCTTAAGTTCTGACTGTGGCTCCTCCTTCCCTCTAATCAAGTCTATTCACTACAGGTGAGCTGGCTCAAAAACAAGCTGATTGCTCACTTAGCACAGACAGCTTCACAAGAATTTCAACAACAAGCTATCAATACTAGACTAAATGTTACCACTAGCTTTACTCACACAATGCCTAAACTCAAATCTACAATTAGTTTCTGACTTACCAACAAGAGACAAAGCAGCTTCCTTCCTTTCTCCAGACAAAATGTGGTTTGAAGAGAGTTACTGCTGTCCCTTAAGTTCTGACTGTGGCTCCTCCTTCCCTCTAATCAAGTCTATTCACTACAGGTGAGCTGGCTCAAAAACAAGCTGATTGCTCACTTAGCACAGACAGCTTCACAAGAATTTCAACAACAAGCTATCAATACTAGACTAAATGTTACCACTAGCTTTACTCACACAATGCCTAAACTCAAATCTACAATTAGTTTCTGACTTACCAACAAGAGATAAAGCAGCTTCCTTCCTTTCTCCAGACAAAATGTGGTTTTGTCTGTGTTAGTCTGGCTTCATCACATATGAAACGTGTTAGGTGTTACTTTCATTGTTGGTTTGTCTCCTTTCAAAGGATTCGTTGACTGTAGGTAAAAAAAAAAATGTTTATATTTAAGTAAAGCCAACAATGTCAGGGAAATTTGAAGGGTAGGAGAGTAACTTTGCATCTATGTAAATTAATGTTCCTGAACGTCTTTATCTCCTGAAATGAATTTGACAGCTATTTTGAAGAGAAATTCATTTCAACTTTATTTTATGCAGGTGTTATTGAAAACCTATGCACATGTTAAATATTTAAATACAGAAAGAACAGGCTGTTAAATGATCATCATATGCTAGCTTTTCATTTTAATTAATTGCTATAATTAGACTACAGTTATCACAATTTAAACAAAAAATAAATATCTATCACGTACATACAGTATATACTGTATATAGTAAAGCCATAAAAAAGAATGACGAACATTCAGGCTCCCTCGTGTGACTCAAAGGTTGACTGCAGGTATAAATGTTAAATCTAAGACTAAGAATTTCTGTTAATGTGTTGGTGGCCCTAATATAATCTCCTGTGGGTGACTATATGAAAAAAAATGCATTGCACCCACATCAGATTATAATTAGCTTTTGGCTAAATGTGCAAAAAAAAAAAAAAAAAAAAAACTTCAACCCTTCATTCTGTGTCCAGGTATCCCACCGGCCAGCGGGACAGGCACCCTTCAGATGTACCTGCTGGACATAAATGACAATGCACCCCACGTGTTCCCCCCGGAGGTGGAAATGTGTGAGAAACCAGATCCAAACGCCATTAACATCACAGCCAGCGACCCCGACCTGACCCCTAACGCCGGACCCTTTGCCTTCGAGCTGGCCAATCGGCCATCAGATGTACGCCGCAACTGGACGCTCAATCGCGTCAATGGTCAGTATGGGTCATGTTTCCACCCTCGAGCTCCTTCCGGCAAGCTACAGAAGCAACTTTTGTCTTGCAGTGTCCCGAGAGTCATTATGTAACTCCAGGTCCACCAAATCCTTTTAAACAGGTACTTCAGACTTCAGGCCTGAACCGAGTCAGACTTGTGTCACAGAAGTGACCCAATTGATTTGACTGAGACATCGCTGCAAGGAGATTGGAGTTATTGGAGATCTGACTGTGAAGACTTCAAAGGAAGTAGCTCCCGTAGCCTCCTCCCAGCTTGTCGTGCCTGGAACACCTCCCTAGGGAGGTGCCCAGGGTGCATCCTTACCAGATGCCCGAACCACCTCAACTGTCTCCTTTCGATGCAAAGGAGCAGAGGCTCTACTCCGAGTCCCGCACGGATGACTGAGCTTCTCACCCTATCTCTAAGGGAGACGCCAGCCACCCTACTGAGGAAACTCATTCGGCTGCTTGTACCCACAATCTAGTTCTTTCGGTCATGACCCATCCTTCATGACCATAGGTGAGGGTAGGAAAGAAGATTGACCGGTAGATCGAGAGCTTTGCCTTCCGGCTCAGCTCTCTTTTAGTCACAACGGAGCGGAATGTAATATCACCCCCCCGCATTGTCCCCTCACTCCCGAACAAGACATTCTTTTTTTTAAATCCCTATTATAGCAATAGACAAAGCAGGGAGAGAGCAGCACACAGGGGTCAGGACAGAGAGCAGGCAGCAGCACTGACCATCAGCCTGAGGCTTCACAGGTGAGGAGAGATAACTGGCCATGGAACTGTCTATAGGATAAGAGAGACGGAAGAAGAGCCATGAAAGGTTTGCATTGCTTGCTCAATCAGAATGTCACAAGATAGCCTGAACAACACAAAGAGAGGTGCAATTGAATGCAAGGATGATAAATCACTCAATAGAAGGCGGCTTACTCCTGAGCTACGCCCTGTCAGAGACTGTCTGTGGACACCCAGAGGTCTATGATAGTAGCTCACATTAGTCCAGAGACCAGACCAGACTATGTGGAGAAACCAGAGACTGTCTGTGGTCCAAACAACAAGGACTTTTTTCTGATCACCATCATAATGGAGTTATTTCAGCATCCTTTTCATCTGGTTATTGATATTAAATCACAGCTAAATGGTTTATTCTGGGTTCATCCAGCTGTGGTAAACCAGCTTGGTGAAATCCACCGAGCACCTCTGGATGATTTCATGAACCCAGACAGGACAGTGTTTGGTTTCCTGGTGGATCTGGGACTACAACATGTACAAGCAGCAATAGTGGTTAGAAGGTTAGAATATTGACCACAGAAGTTCATTCTCAAGGTGAAGAATGAATCTCTACACTCAATAACTGGAGACTGGGTTGGAGACTGGAGAAACAGAAATGATCCACTCCCTCCTTTTAAATGAAAGCAGTGTGATACGTTGATCTAGCTGGACTCCGCTCCATCATGTGGCTGACATTTTCTACTCTTCAGTCTTTTTGGAAGCTTCCTCACTGTGACTAATTGTTTCTTTGTGGGTGGGAGGTTTCGGTAAAGTTCCTCTTTCTCTAACTTTTTCTATTTTAGTTTGTATTTTTTTAAATGAACCTCCAGCCTCTGCAGTGAGCAACAGTAGCAGGACTGGGTTTCAGCTGCTGGTGGAATCAAGGATGAAGTGCGTGAGTGAGAAATGACCACGCTTGCTCATCAGTTTCTCCATCCGTCTCCCCGTCCATCACACAGGCGAATACGCCCAGCTCAGACTGAGAATTGGCTCCCTGGCCAGCGGGATCTACGAGGTTCCCATCATGATCACAGACTCTGGCAACCTGCCCATGTCCAACACGTCCTACCTGAGAGTCAAGGTCTGCCAGTGTGACCACCATGGGGACTGTGTGGACATGGAGCGCATCATCGCCGCTGGACTGGGAACCGGAGCCATCATCGCCATCCTCATCTGCATCATCATACTGTTAGGTAAGAACACGCACACACACACACACACAAAATCCCAGGTGTGGATGTTAAACTGGTTCACAAGTAGCACTTGTGTTCAGACATGTGCATAGACGGCCGTGGTGAGCTGCTTCCTCACTATAATGCTCGAAGGTGACTCGAGCATTATGATGTAGTAATACTGCACTGGGAAGACTTGTTTAGTGTTCGGGTACTCGTACTAAAAGCAGCAGCCGCTGCTCCATGCAATTATTGCATCATATGTTCAAAACAAGGGAGAGAAATTGAGATGGAGCTCTGACTCATACATAGGCAGAAACCCAGCAACGGTTCTGTAAAGTGAAGCCAAATCTGAAGTGCCTTCAACTGTCATTCGCTCTGCTGGCCACCAGGAGGCGACTCCTCTCTGATCGTATAGAAGTCTGAGTAAATGACCATCACATCTAAGGCAGGTGACAACCAAAAAGTGAAGCCAACACAGAAGTGCTTTAAACTTGCATTCTCTCTATTGTCCAGCAGGGGGCAACTCCTCTGGTTGAAAAAGAAGTCTATGAGAAAATGGTCCTACTTCTCAATTGATGTATTATCTCAGTAAACATTGTAAACATGTGTTTATGGTCTCAATCTCTAGTTTCAAGTCTTCTTCAATCCAGCATGATGTTCATTTAGTACATTATGGTCCATTTAGAGTCCACCAGACCAGAAAGCAGGGGATGCTTTAGGGGCGGGGCTACCTGCTGATTGACAGGTCGCTACCACCAGTGATGTGCGGTGAGGTTATAGTTAGTTATAGTGAGTTATATAAGCCAGATTGCCTAATCTATTGTTGAAGACATCAAAACAGTAAACATACAGGCACGCACGTTGTTTCCCATCAGGATGAATATCACGTTTCACTATTCACTATTCTCACAGTCCCTCTCTCACACTTTGGAGAAGTTCCTTGGTCTGTCTGTGACATCTCGATTGTAATTGGTCCATGTTTGATATGTAACATCATCGGCCTCGCCTGTTTGCTTGGAATGAGACCGAGTATGACTCATTGTTTTAAATACACTACATGTTCCTGAAGGATTAGATTGTCCTCACGTAGACTGTAGGAGCAGCGGCTCACTAACACATGCATGCTGCTCTGTCTCATGAATCCAGCTGGTTTAATCTGATCCAAAGCAGGAAGATTCACATCCACATAGTGAACCCAGCAGTTGTGTCCAAGTAGGAGCTGGATGTTTCCGCCCCACATGAGGGATCTCAGCCGTTGTCTGTTGGACTGTGAGTGTGTACACGAGGCTGAGCAGATAACAGCAGCGCTGCAGCTGTGATAGAAATCTTGCATTAATGGTAATGAAGCAGCTCCCCGGGGAAGAAGCTGCTGGTTGATAACGTGTGAATGCAGAACAACAGAGATGCGAGATACGAACCCGAGCTGAGGACGGACTGTTGAATCAGTACCATTAGGATTTACAGAGGGAGCTGTGTTTCCAGATGTTGAGACCCCCTCCCCCCTCCGAAGCAAGTAAACACAATAAACACAATCAGGTTTGCTTTGCGTTCACACTGAATCAGGTGTTGCAGCTTTCTAGCTCTCTGTCACGGAGATGTGACAGAGTTAGTTGGGTACGGGAGACGAACAGCGGTCTCCTGGAATAAAGGCCCGTGTGTTTGAAGAATAGTTCTATATGGATGTTTGCCTGTCACCTCAATCTGACGCCCATAACTCAGAGTCCGATCTGCTCCGCTGATGTGCTCTTCAGTCTTTGTTATGAGGCTTTCTGTCTGACAAGACTCCACTGCAGCCTTTTCCTCCATCTTCTACTGTGACATGAGAGTTGAGCTTAGTGTCCTTGTGTGTGTGTGTGGTTGTGTTCTGCAGTGCTGGTGCTGCTCTTTGTGATGTGGATGAAGAGGAGGGACAAGGAGCGTCAGGCCAAGCAGCTCCTCATCGACCCGGAGGACGACGTCAGGGACAACATCCTGAAATATGACGAGGAGGGAGGAGGAGAGGAGGACCAGGTACACACACACACACACACACACACACAAACAGTATGCTATGTGAAACACCATTAATCAACCTTAGCAACATTAGCTTGTTAGCAGAAGTAACATGTAAACAGTAATACTCTCTGTGATACGCGTTTACTCTCCACTATGAATGAACACAAACAAAGCTGAGTCTGGTTGGTGGTCCAATGTGATGACTGAGGAGGTCGTCATGACGACGCTCTGTAACAGTGAAATCATTTGATGAATCTCAGTTCTGAATCTCCTGGACATGACTGGGATACTGGGTTGTTCTTTAGTGGAGATACTGGGTTGTTCTTTAGTGGAGATACTGGGTTGTTCTTTAGTGGAGATACTGGGTTGTTCTTTAGTGGAGATACTGGGTTGTTCTTTAGTGGAGATACTGGGTTGTTCTTTAGTGGAGATACTGGGTTGTTCTTTAGTGGAGATACTGGGTTGTTCTTTAGTGGAGATACTGGGTTGTTCTTTAGTGGAGATACTGGGTTGTTCTTTAGTGGAGATACTGGGTTGTTCTTTAGTGGAGATACTGGGTTGTTCTTTAGTGGAGATACTGGGTTGTTCTTTAGTGGAGATACTGGGTTGTTCTTTAGGGAGATACTGGGTTCTTCTTTAGTGGAGATACTGGGTTGTTCTTTAGGGAGATACTGGGTTGTTCTTTAATGGAGATACTGGGTTGTTCTTTAGTGGAGATACTGGGTTATTCTTTAGGGAGATACTGGGTTCTTCTTTAGTGGAGATACTGGGTTGTTCTTTAGGGAGATACTGGGTTGTTCTTTAATGGAGATACTGGGTTGTTCTTTAGTGGAGATACTGGGTTGTTCTTTAGGGAGATACTGGGTTGTTCTTTAGTGGAGATACTGGGTTGTTCTTTAGGGAGATACTGGGTTTTTCCACCACATAGAAGATGTCCGTTCACTGTAATCCATGTAGTTGGATCCCTACAGTGAGTACGACTCATGAAACTCACAACATTAGTGTTATGTTATTAACGTCAATAATTAGCCAAGGCTCCAGATGATCCATGTTCTTTGTGATTTTAGTGCTCACATCAGAACCGTCATTGTTCTTTACAAACGCAAAAAGGTTTCCAGGTTGGCTCTACATTACCTTTGATTGGTTTCTGTGACTTTTGGTTTATCTTAGTGTCATTGATGGTTCTGACAGTAATACCCCCAAGCTGTTCCCATTCTTCACTCCCACACACACACACACACACACACACACACACACACACACACACACTCATAAACAAAGCATACAGTAAAATACACTAATAATATTACCACACAGACACACACCCTACTTCCATACCGTTTCCATCGTCTGTCCTCCGGCTAAGATTAAATGTACTACAAAAGAGGAGCTAAACAGGATTAATTGCTTTCTTTTCGAGAACAGTTTTCTGTGTCCCTCCACACAACTCCTCTGCTGGTGCCAGGCACATACAGTAAGCTGCTCCTCACTTCTGTGATGAAAATGTTTAACCCTCCACTACCCAGCCGACTAGACTGTGTTAAACTTTTTACAGTAGCAGCTCATTACAGTGGCTGTAAAAGGAAGGGGGTTACACATCACACACGCACACACACACACTCACACATGCTGTGTTCACACCCTAAAGAAAAGCAAACTTTTTCAAAGATGTGAATAAACGTGGGCAGTGGTGCGTATCGGCCAGAGTTGAAATATTACAATTCCAGCCAGAAATTCTCACGACATATCAGGTGAAGAACACAGCATCACTGTAGCTGCACTATTTCACTCCTTGCTCTCTGTTTCCAGACTCGTTCTGGCAAAAACTGAAGTCAACAAATCAATCAATCAGATACAGTTCTTCATTGACATATACTGCTTCCAGGAAATAGCTAGCTTGCTATGTGCTTTTCAATAAGCCTCGTCGCATCCTCTCTCCTCAATGGACCAGGACCTTGATCGCTCTCCACCATCATGATTGAGTATCTTCCAATTCCTTAAATGCTTGTACTGCATGTAACTCAGATAGAGTCACAGTAATCATTCTGATATCTTCCACTCTGGTTCTGGTTCTGCTTACTCTTCAACATGGTCTTCTTTTACATGTCTGACCTCCTGTCTGACCTCCCCCCCTCCCCCCCCCTGTCACACATATTCTGTGCACATTGGGTTGGTGGTGTTAGTGATGTTAGAATGGTTTGTAATCAGCAGAGTTTACAGCAATCAACACTTGAAATTCAGTCTGAAGCCCCAAATGTATTTGTTGACTAAATATAAGCTTCATGTTACTTCAACAGTGTATCAGATATTGATTCGGACATAATCTACATCCACAGCAACACTGTTTGTCATCTACCTTCCTTCTCTTCTGTTTTTATGTTTGGACATTATGTGAGGACAGTTGGTTATTAGTTGGTGACAGACCAAAGCGTCTGCTGTTACCTTCTTAGCATTTAATTTAAGCACATTTTTAGCCCAGCTCTATTGCATACAAAGATAACTCCATGATGAAGTTATTTCAGCATCCTTTTTATGTGGTTATTGATATTAAATCACAGCAAAATAGTTTACTCTGGGTTCCTCCAGCCGACGTGTGTCGACGTAGGTCTTGCTAGATCCAGTGAATCCAGCTTGGTGAAATCCACCTAGCACCTCTGGATGATGTCATGAACCCAGACAGGATGGTGTTTGGTTTCCTGGTGGATCTGGGACTTCAACATGTACAAAGCAGCAATAGTGGGGATTTCAGCCCTGATGGAGGAAACCTGGTTGTGGTCTACGTGGAGGGAAGCCCCGCCTCCTCTACAGCGTGTCTCGCGAGTGACACAAATAAACACAAAGGTGCAAACAAATGTTACCTTGTATTGTATGGAAGTCTGCATATACAGGCCTGGAATGAAATAGTCCCCAGAACACTAGAACGTGGTAAGAAAGCCGGTAAAGTGTATAGCAGCAGTACTCAATAGCATCCGGCCCGCCGGCCACCTATTTGTGGCCCCGGAACTATTACTTCTTCAGTATGTGTTTTGGTTGGGTCAACACGTGTATCGGGACTTGTCTCCATGCCAACAGACAGCCTGTTATTGGGTCGTGCTGCGAGCATTTTTAAGTTTCACTTTCGTTTTTGAAGCCGTTCGCATATTGCCACTTTGCCAGTAGGAGCATAGATAGATAGCATAGACGGGAAAAAAGATTACATGAAAATGGCTTGTTCCAAGTTCTCTGTCTAAAGAAAGGTGGACAGTTAAAATCGCCAATTTAAAGAAGAATGGACTGAAAAGTTTGCATTCATTCTTCCTCCAACCAGCACAAGACCCATGTGCTTAATATGCCAGGAGACTATCTGTGATGAAGATTTCCAATTTGAAGCGGTATTATGAGACAAAAGCATACACATTTTGAAGAAACATATCCTCAAAATTCAGAGGTAAGAACAACAAAAAGAAATGCACTAAATACAGTATATCACATGTGACCTGACCCACCTCAATAAATGGACCTTTGAGTCATTGGAAAACATCTTTGTGGCCCTTGAGGATTTGTATTTGAGTACCCCTGGTGTATAGTTTGCAGGGGAATAGTCTGAACATGTATAAATCCTGGAGCAGTCCTTCAAATAGAGTCCTCAAAGGAGAGGAAATGTCTTTACAAGAAGGAGCAGACAGCATTTCTTTTCTCCGTGCCCGTTATTGAAGGGCTGTCAGGCACTCTTCAGTGAAAGTATTCTGCTGGTCTGCCATTATTGTGAACAAAGCCTAAGGTCATTCCCTAGCATGATGTTATTGTCCTGAAAAGGCTGCTTAAGTCGAATTCCCTGCAGACCGGAGAGCACAGAATGCTTTGTGGCTGGTTGACTACTGCAACTCTCTCCTGGCCGGACTCCCGGCCTCTGCGATTAAACCATTACAGCGTATCCAGAATGCCGCAGCACGCCTTATCTTCAATCTACCCAAATTCTCCCACGTGACCCCCCTCCTCCGTGACCTCCACTGGCTCCCTGTTGCAGCACGCATCCAATTCAAGACGATGACACTGGCCTTCAGGGCCATCAATGGAACGGCACCTGTCTACCTTCAAACACTGGTCAAACCTCATGCCCCGAAGCGAGCACTTCGCTCTTCTACTTCAGCTGGCCGGCTGGTACCACCATCACTGAAATCAAACAAATGTCGTTTAGCAAAGTCCAGACTCTTCTCCGTTCTGGCGCCTCAGTGGTGGAACGAACTCCCGACCAATGTCAGGACAGCAGAGTCATTTGCCATCTTCCGAAAAAGGCTCAAGACTCACCTGTTCAGACTTCACCTTGACTCTACATAGCATGACCCACTAGCACCCTCCCTCGACCCCCCCCCCCCCCCCCCCCCCAAAAAAAAAAAAAAAAAAAACCTTACCTATAGCACTCTGATCATAGCACTGTTGCTCTTGAAGTACTACTTTACTCAGATGAGGACCTAACACTTGTTCTATTTTTAGCTCTTACTGCATCGGCAATGATACGTCGTGGTTTCTTTGTTTCCTTCTTTTGACAAATGTACTTATTGTAAGTCGCTTTGGACAAAAGCGTCTGCTAAATGACCTAAATGTAAATGTAAATGTAAATGGTTGCTGCAGTGACTCAGACTTCCACTTAACATGACCAGATCAGAGGTGGTGACACGCTTCGCCTCCGCCCGCTCACTGGGCTGAGGTTGTGTCTGAGAAGCTCAGTGGATGCTAATTAGATAGCATTAGAGTCCTCCCTGAGGACAGATGATAGAGGACAAAAGGTCGGCATATCAGAGCAGCTCATCGTTTGACTTATTGAAATTGTCCTGAGGTCATCGTGTTAAATACAGCTGGAACATGAAGGCACTCATAGTCAATTCATTGGAAGTGTTTGTACACATAAACCGGTGGAAGTTGGCTGCTTTAATGGGTGAGTCGTTCGTTAGGAGTGCCGGTGCTCTTTCTGTGTTTTACAGCCGGAGGTGTGCGTTGTACCTGGCATTAGGAAGATTACCATGTTATGTGTTTATAGGTCAATTTGTTAGTCGTTTGGTAATGAAGTGCAAGCCTACAACAAATTTCTCTCATTTAGTGTGAATTTCGTGTCTGTGAATAACGCGGCATATTATGTGGAACCCCAACGATCCCAGGGTTCCCACAGAGCTGGGCTTTCAATTCATTCATCTAAAGGTAAGAAGTGATAATTGTATTAACATGTCTTAAATCAGTCTTTCAAAACTCTTAAAAGTGCTAGGACTTGGGATTTTATTAATGATTTTCACTCATTATAAAATGGCAAAACTTACGGTAACATCTATTTTTAAATATAAAATAATTGGTAACACTTTACTTGAAGGTACCGTCATAAGAGTGACATGACATTGTCATGAGTGACATGACATTGTCATAAGAGTGACATGACATTGTCATAAACATGTCATAAACATTATGACAATGTCATTAAACGTTTATGACTGTTGTCATTAAGTGTCATTCGATTTGGTAATGACAAGTTGACATTATTTTGGTTGTCTTCATTATGACAACTTGACATTAATCAAGGTGACATAACCAGAATTTGTCTTTGTCATGACAACTTGACATTAAATTTGTTTGCGATGTCCTTATTATGACAACGTGACATTATTCAAAGTGACATTATTAGAAAATTTCTTTGTCATGACAACTTGACATTACATTTGTTTGAGATGTCCTTATTATGACAACGTGACATTATTCAAAGTGACATTATTAGAAAATGTCTCTGTCACGACAACCTGACATTAATGAAATATGCATCTGTTTTTGTGTTTATGGCAAGTTGACAATTATTATTATAATTAGCTGTGCAAGGTTAAAGACCAATTCTAGCACTTGGTTATTGATGTTTGACAGAATACCAAAAACTAACAGTCAGTTTATCCTTCATGCTATGATAATGACAGATCAAAAAATGCTACCACTTTAATTGAGGTCAAAGAATTTTGTCATTACGTTGTCATAATGATGTCATGACAGTCAGTTTATCCTTCATGATATGTGAATGACAGATCAAAATGCTACCACTTTACTTTAGGTCAAAGAATTTCTTCATTACATTGTCATAATGATGTCATGACAGTCAGTTTATCCTTCATGATATGTTAATGACAGATCAAAATGCTACCACTTTACTTTAGGTCAAAGAATTTCTTCATTACATTGTCATAATAATGTCATGACAGTCAGTTTTTGGTATTCTGTCAAACATCAATAACCAAGTGCTAGAATTGGTCTTTAACCTTGCACAGCTAATTATAATAATAATTGTCAACTTGCCATAAACACAAAAACAGATGCATATTTCATTAATGTCAGGTTGTCATGACAAAGACATTTTCTAATAATGTCACTTTGAATAATGTCACGTTGTCATAATAAGGACATCTCAAACAAATTTAATGTCAAGTTGTCATGACAAAGACAAATTCTGGTTATGTCACCTTGATTAATGTCAAGTTGTCATAATGAAGACAACCAAAATAATGTCAACTTGTCATTACCAAATCGAATGACACTTAATGACAACAGTCATAAACGTTTAATGACATTGTCATAATGTTTATGACATGTTTATGACAATGTCATGTCACTCTTATGACAATGTCATGTCACTCTTATGACGGTACCTTCAAGTAAAGTGTTACCAAATAATTTACCAAATGTGACAGATCAGGAACGGCGCTGGTATTTGGTTTATGAGCCGGTGATACACCGTCTGCCAACTAGCCGTCACAGTACCTGGACCATATGGGAAACTGCAAATTCAACAAAAAATGGCTTTTTAAACCAAGTTTTCTTGGAATAACTGAATGGTGTTGCATGTGGCTGCGCAAAGTCCCAGATCCACCAGGAAACCAAACACCGTCCTGTCTGGGGTCATGATATCATCCAGAGGTGCTCGGTGGATTCAACTATGCCCCCCTAACATCAGGACTGGTTGTTAAACTTTAGGATAGCTTGAGGTATATTCATACATTTGTGATAATTCCTCCCTACTTTTATGATCCATCAGATGACTTGGATCCAAGTAGGATCACATTCACACCACACATGGATTGTTTGGGATCTGAGCAAGACCACCTGTCCTGAAGGGTCTCGGTGCTACTGTTTTGATTACTCAACAAATCGCATCACTGGAGGAAACAAACCTGTCCGATTGAACCCCTTAGGGGTTTTCACAAACAGAGGAGGAAACAGGAAGTTATCCAGACTGACAGGAAACATACACAGTGCACCAGAGTCCTTTTCAAGTGGTTTGGTCCAAACTGGGTTTTGATTGAAAATGAATTAACTGCAACTTCATGACATGCCATTTATGAAGCAGCATTGGCTGCTGCTGCAAATGTCAGCAGGAACCCTGATTTGCAGTAAATGGAAGGTCCTCACAGTGACTTGTGGGCTTCTTCAGGCAGATGAGTGATTTGGGGGGTGATCGGGCTGTATAGACAGAATTAACTTGAGTCGCTTCCCGTGTTTCTGTGTGCTCAGGACTATGACCTGAGTCAGCTGCAGCAGCCTGATGCCCTGGAGCCAGAGTGTGTCAAAGTGGGGATCAGACGTCTGGACGAGAGGCCTCTCCATCATGACCACCAGTACCCCCTCCGCTCGGCCGCCCCCCACCCAGGAGACATTGGAGACTTCATCCACGAGGTACGGCAACACAGGGTCTGTAATGGACTGATACCAGGATCGGGTATCGAGTCAGATACTGTGCTCATGTCCTTGTACTCATATTTGTAAAACTGCTGTGATAAAACCGCCAGACACCACTGCAGCAACATGACGTTAACCTCTCACCATGGAGCCTAATTAGCTGAACAGGCAGTCTATGAGTCTCCACCACATCAGTTAATTTAGCTGTGAAGTCGTCAGCAGTGTGTCAGCTGATAGATTCTGTCAGGGTTTCACCGATGTACTGCAGCCTGATGTAATGTTCATGAGTGTGTGGTAGAGAGAGAGAGAGTCAGCTCTAACATTACAGCGTGAATGTAGCAGTGCATTGTGGGTACAGTTTATTTGTCCGTGAATAAATGCCACAACTCCTTAAGGCCCTTGAGGAGACACATGGCTCTGTTTGCATCAGGAGTTAAATGTTAAAATGTAACAACAATGTTATATTTTGTTAAAGTCAGAAAGTGAGGATTATCTGCTGAAAATAAAACATCTTTTCCAAGTTATCGATAGAACTGTAATAGTATATCTGAGTACTCATATCTGTGAGTACTGAAATGTAAGTACTTGTACTTGGTCTGCTTGCCTAGTAACCAATCTCCCAGTGTAAACCTCGGTGGTAACAAAGCAGCACGCTCGCTAACTGACATGCAGTCTGCTGCTGGCCATGTGCACTTCTCAGTGCACGGGAAGTGTTTTATCACTACTTGAGTGAAATACAAACTGTTGGACAGCAGTAACAAACACTGTGTCCAGTAATAGCTGGATTTGCCGCCTTTAGATCTTTTGCTCCACTCGTGTTTTTTCTTCCTCTGGTGTGAAGCATCAAAGCTTGGTGGATGTGAACAGTTTACCTTATCACCTTACAGGATTTGGAGATTTCAAAGTTCAAAGAGTCTGTTCAGTCTCTGCTTGTAATCGGAGCTACCAGTATGGGAACCGACTCGCTGTACCATGCAAACACCTCAGATTACACATCATCAACACAGAATGCTTGTGATGTATCAGTTAAATATCAGTGTTGTATCAGTGATGTATCAGTGAAATATTAGTGATGTATCAGTGATGTATCAGGGAAATATTAGTGATGTATCAGTGATGTATCAGGGAAATATTAGTGATGTATCAGTGATGTATCAGTGAATGATCAGTGATGTATCAGGGAAATATTAGTGATGTATCAGTGAATGATCAGTGATGTATCAGGGAAATATTAGTGATGTATCAGTGAATGATCAGTGATGTATCAGGGAAATATTAGTGATGTATCAGTGATGTATCAGTGAAATATTAGTGATGTATCAGTGATATATCAGGGAAATATTAGTGATGTATCAGTGATGTTACATGTAATATCAGTGATGTATCAGTGAAATATTAGTGATGTATCAGTGATGTATCAGTGATGTATCGGTGATGCATCAGTAATGTATCGGTGATACATCAGTAATGTATCAGTAATGTATCAGTGATACATCAGTAATGTATCGGTGATACATCAGTAATGTATCGATGATACATCAGTAATGTATCAGTGATGTATCAGTGATGTATCGGTGATACATCAGTAATGTATCGGTGATGTATCAGTGATGTAACAGTGATACATCAGTAATGTATCAGTGATGTATCAGTGATGTAACAGTGATACATCAGTAATGTATCAGTGATGTATCAGTGATGTGATGTTGGCACACTTACAGCCAACACTTCTTTATTTACCCAGCAGACACGAGGGCAGACAGACACACAGTACAATGTCTGTAGTTGTTAATTAGCTTTGCTGATGGTCAGATTAGCTGGCCTCAGACTTGGACGCAGCGTGGCTGCCCAATGGGAGGTGAGTCCATGAGTTGAGTTAATCCCACTATAGACTGGCTGCTGGCCGTCTACAGCTCCTTAAAGGGACATAATGTTCCATTTTATCAGGACACAGTATTTACTGTTTCCTGTTGATGTCAGGGACCATGGCATAGACTCCAGACTTTCTCAAAAATATGGCCACATATCTACTCCAGGGTTTCTTCATTATTCATATTTTATATACTTTATTTGATTCCACATTACAAGTCAGGTTTCAGTAAGAATCAAATATTTTGAATGATCCAACAGGATAAACCAGATCAGCACATTGTTATACTGTTTCAGGGATACGAGAAACATCTCCGTTTCCAGATAAACATGCTTCCTACGATAGAAGAAATTGAGCAGTACTTTACTAGCTGTTTGGCTGTTGTTCTAGAAAGCCCCCAAATGCGAAGTCCACGGATCGCCAGCCTATCCACATGCCCTAGGCTACCAAACACCAGCACGATAAGCTGGCATTTGTAGCCCAGATTCTCAATGGTGGATATCGATGATTAATACTTTACAGTCTTAGAATAATAAGAGTCTTCCATAAACAGATCAAATGCACATGATACCTCAAATTGTGAGATATGATGATAATATCAGGTGTGTTTGGCATTCCTAAAAAAGTGTTTGCAGGTGAGTTAAACCATTCATTTTGTACAGTCATGTGTTTGGAAAGTGTTTCATCTGCCGCACAGGGAATCTGAGCAGCAATGAGGTCCACAAGTCTGTTGAGTCTGGCAATGTAGAGTCCTTTAAATGATGGGCAACTGTTCATGATGTGAGCTACTGATCTGCAGGCACACACACACACACACACACACACACACACATACACAAAAACCTCTTCCTCTCTTGATCCATGTCTCGCATCTTTAACTCTAGGGGATCATTTTTTACCCCTTCACTTTTCAAATGTAACTGTTAAAATAAAACCCCTACTAAGTTCAGAAAATTGTGTAATTCATCATTACTTAATTATGGGGTTGGTGGAGGGTAAAAGAAAATATGTATAATAAATTTTACCTCCAACCACCATTGGTGTATTTTTACCCCTCGTAGAAACAGCTGTGGACACCAGTCACAATTTATTTTTATCATCAACACACCAAATAAGGTCAATATAGACATAAATACAGCACTGAAGACAGTCTCTGGTCTCTCCACATAGTCTGGTCTGGACTCTGGACTAATGTGAGCTACTATCCTAGACCTCTGGGGGACCACATACACAGGAGACAACATTTAGTTCCTCCCTTTAGGTTTCAGCAACGTCAGGACAACAGGAAGAGGATCTAAACAAGGATAGGCTCTCGCAATATAGAATCAATAGAAAGAGGACCATACTGTATTTGAATACACGTCCCTGCCTGCAGTGCTCTGCCTTTAAATCCACTGTGAAGTGTTCCACTCTCTCAGACGGATTAACATGTCTCAGAGTTAATCACACACACTCTTCCTGATAACTGACATCACATCCTGAGCGCTCGGCACTGCGGCAGCGGGGCATCTGGGTGTGAAGAGTCATCACCATTGTCTATGCTGCAGGTGTGTGTCGTGCCTGTGCACTAGCTGCTGCCATATTGTTTTTGCGTGTGTCTTCTGGTCGGGCTGCATAAAGACATCCGCCAAGCGGAGCTATGAATAATGAGTGGGAGCTGTCAGACATGACAAGCTGATCTAGACAGCTTAATCCTGCAGACATGACAAGCTGATGCCTCTCCTCTCTGAGTTAATTCTCCCCTTCCATTGAGCTCCAGTGTGACGTGAGTGTGTTCAGTCAGACGACAGACGTGGCCCACAAAACATCTCAACCGCTTGTACTATTTAACGTTCTGAGCGGCGATGAGATGAAACAACATAGGTTTCCACGACGGCTAGTTTGGGCAACATCTTTCACTTGAGATGTTTTTTTTATTCTGCCAGTGCACAGTTTTTTAGGCAAATTCATTGATTCACATGATGGATGTGTCTAAAACGTGTGTGTGTGTGTGTGTGATTTTAAGTTCAGGATACGCTGGGTAATCTGCTGAATCTCCTCCTGGAGATAAAGGCAGCATCTGTCCAACTTGACCCAAATCCTCCTCTCTTCTATGCTCCTCCATAATCCCTTCTTCTCCCCCAGCACTCCCTACTGTCCATCTCAACCCCCCACCCACCCCAGAGCTAGGATTCAAAATGTCAGCCTTTCAATCACAAGCCAGCCTCTCTAACCTTTATGGTACCCCCCCCCCCCCCCCCCACACACACACACACACACACACACAAATAAATACACAATACAACACAACCTTTCTACTTAACTGATGGGCTCTTGTGCATCCTGATTCTGATGTCTTTCCGGGCTGGTGTGTGTGTGTGTGTGTGTGTTTGTGGGTGTGTGTGTGTGTGTGTGTGTGTGTGTGTGGGTGGGCTTGTGATTGAAAGGTTGACATTTTGAATCCCGGCTCGTTGGGGACGTAAACTCTACCATATAAACTCCTTTCATATGGTCTGTATGGGACAACGAGGGTCATCAGCCGGGTTTCAGGGGTTTAACGTGGGTTTACACTGCTCCGCTTCGGTATGAAAGCATGAACATAGGTTTATATAATACCCTTAGCTTTACTATAAAGTTACTATACAAAATATTATAGGATTACTATAATCCTGCACTAGATATCGTCAGAGTCTTATAGCTCTCTCAGCCGTAAATTCTGCTTTTCTCAGCCACATTGATAGTCTGCAGTGGGAGTTCTTGCACTGTCATGTGGAAAAGCTTCGGTGCAAACAGGCCAGCATCCACTTTCAGTCAGCTGAACGTTGATAGGTCTGCCACGCCAATGTTTCCCACAATGTCATCTGGTTCAGAAGTCATGAGTGTGGTGTCAATCTGCATCCTGTTTAAGACACTTTAAATCAGGCGGTAAACTCCAGTTCAGAAAAGTGAATCCAAATCTGAAATGCCTTAAACTGTCATTCTCTCTGCTGGCCACCAGGCGGCGACTCCTCTCTTGATTTATTACCTCAGTAAACATTGTAAACATGAGTTAATGGTCATTATAGCCAGATTCAAGTCCAGTCCAGTTTAATTTATTTAAATAAAGATTAAATGACAATTAACTAGAGTGTAATAGATATAACTCAAAAGCACATTTAAAAATAATCACAGTTGACCAAAGTGCTGAACAAGTATAAGATGGAGATAAATACAGTGCATCACAAACAACAGTCAGAACAGAAGAAAAGACTAAACATTATGTGCATATATAAAGAAGGAAAATACATACAACACAACAGAAGGTGACATCAGGCTAAAATCAATCAAATGGTAATGAGAAGAGGTCTTCTGCTGTGATTTAGGTGTTTCTATGTTCTGGGCAGTTTTTATATAAATGAATAGTCTGTTCCAAAGAATACACACTCTGTCTCCACTATTTTGTCTGTGGTTCTCAGGAAATCCAGGAGCCTCTGATTGGTTGACCTCAGTATACTGGAGTATGGAGATGCAACAGATCTGTTAGATAAGGTTTCCCAGTAAGAAGATGTGCAGCTACATTTTGTTCTCATTGCAAACAATGAAATAACCTTTCTACTCCCACATACAAGAACTACAGCTACCTGATTGATTTTTTTACTGAGAGCTGTAAAGACATCATGACAATAATCTAACCTACTGAAGATAAACTCATGAACAGGTCTTGTTCAACAGAAAACCCTTAATACTTGCTATGTTTTTTAATGTGGTAATAGGCTGAGTTAATACTTCTTCATAGAATAATATAGACTATACATGTATATAGACCAAGATTTCTGACAAGGTCTGTAGTTTTTAGTGTCTTTGAGTTAATTTGAGCACTGACCTCCAATCTTGTATCTCTGGGACCAAAAACAGACCTCTTTCTTATCTGCATTGAGCTGGAGGACGTTTCTGTATAATCTAGGAGTTTAGATTGTTCTAGATCCATTAAAGCAACTAGAGGTACAGGAAACATCTCAGAGAAATAGGGCTGCTTTGCTCTTTTTCAATCCATGTTTATAGATGCGAAAACTCTCTTTAAAGATGTCATAATGAACCTGGAGTTTCATTTCTCAGCCTGTCTACACTCTCTGTCTCTGTCTCTCTGACTCTGTCATGAGCTTTTACCAGTGTGGTGTTCCTCCACGCTGACTTTTACCTTCCAGGAACAACTTTCCTCTTAATCGGGAACAGTCATAACTGAAACTATTAACAAGGTCATTGACAGAGGCTGAGGGCGGATGGTGTAAAAGCCTGGGTGAATAATGCACAGATGTTATCATTAATAAAATGCCTTCTGATCAGCAATGCTAATGCCAGCAGAGACGGTAATTTTGAATGTGTGAATAGCCTTTCTGACTTAGGAAGGCAAAGCCCATCTCCCTTAAAGAATGGTCCCAGAAAAGTTAGACTGTTGCTTTACAATGCCATTCGTCCCAGTAAGCAATATAATCTTTTTCACAGTCAGATTTGCTCCAACAATGCTCAGGATCTTCCCGTCATGTCAGGAACCGTATCCTTGAGAAAACAGAGAACGTTGGTGTTTGAGGCCCAGTCGTAAGCGTCCCTGCAGCCTTGTAACTTCTGATTTACTCTCAGACCTGTGAGGATCAGGGGTACTGCAGGTCATCGGATGGAGATACAGAATCCTGCAGTACTGGAGCAAATCTGTCCTGCAGTTTCACAGTCTGTTGTTTGGGAGATTTGTTGTCTGTCTTTCCTTTAGTAGCCGTTCACGGCTGTTTCCTGCTCTGAAAAGGAATTGAGGATGACGAGGAGGAAGAGGAGAGTAATGCAGGCCAGCCTGTCGCACCGTAAATCTCTCTCATGTCACAGGGAAATTATCTGCTCTTAGACTTTGCCCATAGAACGGTCCAGGGGGATCTTCTTGAAGATCTATTAAAAGGTGCACAGCCCTCCTGTTTCTTAGCGGTCTTATCAGTGCTAATTAGCCTTGTGTTAGCGTTCTCTTGTCCGCTGTTAGCTTCAGCTGTATCCATTCCTCGGATCCACTCAGCTTGCCAGTCCGAGGGAGTCAAATATAACTCCAAGAACTTGTTGTAGGTACCAACAATGCAAGGCTGAGTCTTAGGGCGTTTTCACACCTGTGGTTCGTTTGCTCTGGTCCGAATCAGGGACCAACTTGTTACAATGTTGCAAATTGCCTCGAGTTTGGTTTGTGGTCACACGGCAGCATTCACATGCGGACCAAAATGTTTGATGCGCGGGGAAACTGCTCTCTAATTGGTCGGAATTTCCTCATGGGGAAACTCCCGGAAGTAAACAGAGAAGAGCAGCCTCCAGAGCACTACTTTTCAATTTTACAATGGAGGGAAAGCTACGCGGGTTGCTCTTGGCCCTGGTCATCGTGTATTATGTCGTTTGCACTTATCACTGTAGGCAAACGGTACTGTTTGAAAATGAGGCAAGGCTGAGGCTGGAAAACAATGTCATGATGCATTGGAGTCGCCGACAATGCATATCAAGACACTTCAGGAGGAGGCGCGCATTAATCCTCCTGAACTGTGACGCTCATCAGCACAGCGCAGCTGGCTACGGGAGGTGGTTTAGTCAAAACAGGCTCAATGCGCCCGCAGTTGGGTCGGATCGAGGTTGGATCATGTTCTCACCACAATCGAACCGCACCAGAGTTTGTCTGGAACCGGATCGAGACCACCCCTTCCAGGAGGTCTCGGTCCGGTTGTTTTGGTCCGCACCCAAGTGCGATTGATGTGTTCACACCTTCCCAAACGAACTGCACCAAGGGGGGAAACGCTCCAGGATTCGATTCAACCGAACTAAACAAGGCAGGTGTGAAAATACCCTTAGTAATGAATTCCCTGATTAAGGAGCTGAACCACCAGTGGGACACGGGGGAAGTAAAGTAGTTGTCTGCCTAGATCTTGAAGTTCTGACCTTCTGGAAGCGCATTCTAAAATGGAAAAAAATAAAAAAATATGATACATATACAAGATACATATGAGTATCTACTACTTCTGGCTTTCTTACAGTGCAGACACTTTTCCTCTTTGCTCTCAACCTTGCTTGCGATTTTCTGCTGATACATTTGCTTTTCTTTCGTGATAAATTATGAGCAGTGGCTCCTGGACACTCAAATACTGTGGGACTATACATTTTTTGTAGATAGTATGCTATTGCCATAATTTAACATTTTTACGACCTTCACAGTATTGCGCATGGTTGGCCTACCGATAGCACAAGCCTGCACCAAGACGTGACATGGAGCTGAAGCTAATTAGTAGCAAGATGCCTCCCTTCTCTGCAGACGACTACCACAAACTTCTACAAAGGATTGCAGTACCAATCAGGCAATTTCCCAAAGGCCTTCAAAACTGCAGTCATTAAAACTCTTCTAAAAAAGCAGAGCCTAGATGCCTCTATTATCAACAACTACAGACCGATTTCAAATCTACCCTTCATAAGTAAAATAATTGAGAAAGTTGTCCTCCAACAACTAAATCACTTCCTGGCCTTAACGGGCTGCCACAACAACTTCCAGTCAGGATTTCGACCTTTTCATAGCACCGAGACGGCCCTTATTAAAGTTGTAAATGGCATCCGTCTTAACACAGACTCTGGCAAAATTTCAATATTAATGCTATTAGACCTCACTGCTGCATTTGACACTGTCGACCACTCAATACTCTTGGACAGGTTGGAAAACTGGGTGGGGCTCTCATGCACAGTCTTAAGCTGGTTCAAGTCATATCTACAAGATAGGAACTATTTTGTTTCCATTGGCGACTTTGTATCAGAACCTACCAATGTAACGTGTGGAGTCCCCCAAGGTTCAATCTTGGGGCCGACTTGATTCAACATCTACATGCTCCCACTAGGACAAATCATGCAAAATAATAACATTGACCACCATTGCTATGCCGATGACACCCAAATCTATGTAGCACTATCACCAAACGACTATCGCCCCATAGATCTTCTGTGCCAGTGCATTGAGCAAGTCAAAGACTGGATGTGCCAAAACTTCCTACAACTAAATGAGGACAAAACTGAGATAATTGTTTTTGGAGCTAAAAAAGAAAGGTTTAAAGTAACTCAACATCTTCACTCTCTGTCCATGAAAATCTCAAATAAAGCCAGAAATCTTGGGGTTATTATGGATTCTGATTTACATTTCGACAGTCACATCAAATCAGTAACAAAATCAGCCTACTATCACCTTCAGAAATGTAGCAAGACTTAGAGGGCTCATGTCAGCTCAAGAAAAACTTGTACATGCATTATTACTAGTAGGCTAGACTACTGTAATGGTCTCCTTGCAGGTCTTCAGAAAAAAACTGTCAGGCAGCTACAGCTTGTTCAGAACGCTGCTGCTAGAGTTCTTACAAGACCAAAAAATGTGAGCACATTAACACCAATTCTTAAATCCTTACATTGGCTCCCTGTATGTCAGAGGATTGATTTCAAAATCCTCCTGCTCACATATAAATCACTACATGGTCTAGGACCGAAGTATATCACTGATATGCTCCCACTACATAAGCCTTCTAGACCACTAAGATCTTCTGAGACCAATCTGTTAGTGATTCCCAGAGTAAACAACAATCACGGGAGAGCATCATTTAGTCACTATGCAACAAATGGCTGGAATAAACTTCCTGAAGATGTAAGACTTGCCCCAACTCTGACCACTTTTAAAACTAGACTGAAAACTTTTATGTTCACCATAGCTTTCTGCTAAATCTTTTAATGTCTGCACTGTTTTTAATTATTGCAAAAATGTGTTTATTCTCCTTGTCTTTTTGTAATGCATTTTAATCGTGCCTTTATTTTCTTTTAATTCTTCTATTTTTTCTACTTTATTGTATGACATGTTATGATGTGAAGCACTTTGAGTCTGCCTTGTGTATGAAATGTGCTATACAAATAAAGTTGCCTTGCCTGGCATGGCCTTACTGGAAACTTAAATGCACAGGTTAAATGTGAATGTGGAAGTAAATGAACAATGTGGGAACGACACCACTTTACCATGGATTCAAAACAGTGGACAAGATAAAACACACTGCTAGTTAGCACTACAGAAAAACAGGAGGGCTGTGTGCAAGGTAATAAATCTACAAGTTATCTCCAGAACTCTCTCGGTGCTAAGCCTAAAAGTAAATCACCTCCCAGAGAAATGCGAGGGTGATTAACAGGCAGAGCCCAGCGCAGCGGGGTTTGTGATGCGACCGGCTGGTCTGCTTTTCTATCCCAGAATAGCACCTCCTCAACCCCTGCTCCTAGCAGGACAGAGCCCTGGACAGCTGCTAAAGGGAGGAATAACAGCAAACTTCCTAAACACTCATGTGTGCAACTGGAGAACAGATTTGCTCCCCTGCTGCAGGATCGTGGATCCCCTTCCAACAACCTGGATATTTTTCATCTACTCAAAACAGGGTAAGAGCTGAACGAGCTGAAAGAAACTCAGAGAGTAAAAGGCTACAGGGAAAGCTAACGACTGGGCCTGAGACTCTGATTGTGGGTGACTCTGCTGTTAAAGATATAAGAAGATTTTGCAGTAAAAACACCAAAGTGTTATGCTTCCTTAAGGACATGGTGTCTGATATGAGAGAAAACATCATGGCTATCACTGAGCACCCAACGGTGAAATACATCATGCTGCACATAGGGTCAAATGATATTGTGAAACAGCATTCTGAAGTACTGAAGCGAGACTTTACTGATCTGTTAAACACAGTCAGCTGTCAGAATATGCAAGTGTCCATCAGTGAGCCTCTGCCACGGAAAAGGAGTTGAGAAATTCTCAAGACTTTTGAGTCTCAACACATGGCTTTCAACTGCATGTGCCGTCCGTTCAATTCATTTTATGGACAACTTCAACATTTTCTGGGATCGCCGACATCTTTTTAAAGCAGATGGCCTGTGCCTAAATAGGCTGGGAATAACACTTTTCATCTCTAACCTATTGTATCTCCTGCATCACCCATCTGTTCACTCTGCCAAGGACAAGAGACAGGAGGAATCTAAATCTCAACATGAAGAAGCCAAAACAAAACATGACACAAGCCCTGAAAGAGAGCCTGTTCGTCCCCCCCTGAAGAAAGCTTTGACCATGTCAGACATCAGCGCCGAGAAGAAGTGTCCCCACCCTACCTCACCAACAAATCCTTCCTCCCCTCCCCAAACCCCATCCAGGTCACCCTTCTCTACAGCCACCCATTCCCCCTCCTCCCCTCTCATGGTGATCACTGACCAAATGAAAGAGCTTGTCACTGCTGGAACCAGATTCACACCCCGCCCTACTCCCAGGTTCTATCCCTCAAATGCCCCACTTCATCCTCCCCCACCTCCTCTTCCACCATTGGCTCTAAGTCCTCATCCAGTTCTGGCAAAATCACCAAAGGCATGACGTGCACCACCCCTACCTCTAACAATGGCAGAATTATCTTCTATGTCCACAGCCTGATAACTTGTGGACAAAATACAGCAAGTTCTGACTGATATGTGCTGGGCTCAGGCTACAGGACGGATCGCACCCATTACTTTTTTCCAGGATAAGTCGGGGCCCAATACGCTGGTAGCTTCCTCAGTTCCAGTCTTGATAAGAAATCGAAAAATCCTAAGCAAGAAGCACCCAACCTATTCTGCAAATGTATCAAATCTAGCATGCATTCCTCATCCACCACAGCCAGTCCAAAAACACTGGGCAGATGATTTAAAAACATTTTTTAATCAATGATTTTATTACCAAGTACAATCTTGATTGTTTGTTCTTACCTGACACTTGGTTAGATCAAAATAACAGTGCTGCTGTTCTGATTGAATCAGCTCCTCCCAACTTCAGTTTTATGAGTGAATCTAGAGTGCATAAATGTCTTTGAGTAATAAGAAAAGTTAAAGCGCTATATAAAATTGATTTATTATTATTATTATAAGAAAGGAGGCGGAGTGGCTGCTTTGTTTAATGAGTCCCTCCAATGCAAGCAGATATCTTATGGAAACTTTGCATCTTTTGAATAAGTGGGTCTTCAATTAAATTCTTCTTCCCGAGTTATGTTCTTAATGTCTAAAGGCCACCTAAATACATTGCACGTGACAGAGCCCACTCACAACAAAGGTGGACTTGATCATGTCCATTCCAGGCATTTCTAAGGTTGTTGTGATTGACGTTGCTCTTTCTGATCATTCCTGTGTTTTCTTTGAGAGTGCTACCTCTGCAGACAAAAGTTGAAAGAAAAGTAATCACAAAACGGTATATCAATTGATATTTAAAACCTTTTCAGATGTTTTACAAGTACATATAGAACCTTCTGCTATCACCGCAGTATTTGGAGTTACCCCACAGGATATACATCTTACGTCCCAAGCAATAAAAATTATAGCTTTTGCATCTCTCTTGGCCAGACGACTTATACTCCTCAAGTGGAAAGAGAAGTTCTCCCCAACCTTTAAAATGTGGATTAAAGACATGATGCATCACTTAGTGTTAGAGAAGGTTCGTTACTCTACTAGAGGATGTGCTCAGAAATTTAATGCTATATGGAAACCTTTTTTGACCTATGTGGAGAGGATAGATTATGCTAATGTGGGAGTTTAGTGCTGCTGACCTCATTTCCTTCTCTATTGTAGCCTATTTACTGAGGTGTAATTCTAATTTCAATCTGTATTTATTTTTTGTACTTTTCCCTTAGACTGTTATTTAACTGTTTACATGTATTTCTAGTTTTGTTTTGATTTTGTCTTTTTACTTGTGTGCATTTCAATTGTGATCCCTGAATGCTATTGTTATGGAATGGTACAGTGTTACTGTTAAAGGGGTGGGGCTCTGTTGGAGCAAGTGTGTGTGTGTGTGTGTGTGGGGGGGGGGGGGGGGGGGGGGTTATAATTGTATGAATCTAATTGTATCTGCATTGCATTCTGTAAAACGTCAAAAATACCAATAAATAAACCTTGAGGAAAAAAAAACCCCAGTATATCACAGAAAACACCTGGTGGAACATTTATTCAGGCCTGAAATCCTCCTGAAATCATTGTTTTTGGAACCAAGGAAGAACGGTCAAAAATTAGCACCCAGCTTCAAGCGGTAGAGGCCACAAACAAAGCCAGAAACGTGGGTGTAGTCATGGACAGACCTGAACTTCAACAGCCACATTCAATCAGTTACAAAGTCAGCTTACTATCACCTAAATAATATATCAAGGATTAAAGGACTTATGTCTCAGCAGGATTGGAAAAACTTGACCATGCTTTTATCTTCAGCAGGCTCGACTACTGTAACGGTGTCTTCACAGGTCTCCCTAAAAAGTCCATCAGACAGCTGAAGTTAAAATGCTGCTGCTCGAGTCCTTGGGGACTATACGTTATTTATTTTAAGACCCAACGGAGGGATTTTTGGACCTCTGATCACTTTATGCATAACCCCCCCGGCGATCTAATTTATTTTAACATACCCTGCAACCCCCCCAGTCAATTTATCAACTCAATATGTCACATCACAAATATTGACGAATGGTCAGTTATTAATATTTAACATCAGAACATGTGTGACAAACATCTGCTCCAGTTCGCCGACTGTGAATACGTAAGGTAATAGTTGTATAATATGACTGCCCCATCATAAGGGCACTACTAGATATGACTGATTAAATGAATGTCGTAAGTGTGCTGATAGCTCAGTGGTAGAGTTACCGCCCCATGTACTGAAATCCCTTCAGAGGTCACGGGACCGAATCTGCCCTGCAGCCCTAGCAATAAAAGGCCAAAAATATTACTTTAAAACATATAGATATAAATACTCTATATATATAAACAATATAGAGTATATATTTCATATAATTTACTTACTTGAATTCGGACAAATCCAGTCTCGACCAGCTTGGAGGAAAGTTCATGTATGTTCAGGTAGTTTGGCTTCGTGGTCAGATGATTGAACGTATAAACACAACTTCTTTCCAATAGCATTGCGAGGACAAACAATGGGACTCACTGTCTATGAAAATGTGCTCTTTACAAAAAAAACTTTGTTTTTTAGGAAGCTAAATGTGATGTTGCTATTTATCAACTGTGGGTCTTAACAAACAGTTGATTGTGAGAAGCTAAAGGACCGAGAAGGTCAGATCGTCCAAACCTAACAATCAATTCAATTCAATTTTAATTATATATACTTTCAACAAAAAGTTATCTCAGGACACTTTACACTCAAGTCAATACATTTTCAGCATTACATAGTGGAGAGAAAAAACTTCCTTAAGAGACTTCTAGCAGAAATCTCAAACATTAAGAAAATTCCCTCCAAGTTTTGATGTCATTTAAAAAGCTCAACAAGGTCTGCAAAGGATCTTTAATATTCGTTTTTATCAGCAAATATATTTGTACATCATCAGCAAAGAATTAAAGCTTCTCGTTGCTCACCTTCCCTTTCTTTTCTCCTCCAGGGCCTGAAGGCAGCAGACAACGACCCCACCGCTCCACCCTATGACTCCCTGCTGGTGTTTGACTACGAGGGCAGCGGCTCCACTGCAGGCTCCCTCAGCTCCCTGCACTCCTCCTCAAGCTGCGGAGACCAGGACTATGACTACCTCGGCGACTGGGGGCCGCGCTTCCGCAAGCTGGCCGACCTGTACGGCGGAGAGGATGATTAGTACCCTCAACCTCCCAGCTGCAACAACCACCCTCCCTGCCCCACCCTTGCTCCAAGGCTCAGGTGGGGTGGGTGGGGTTTAAGGAAAGAGGAGGTGGGGTAGACACGGGGTATGGATCTGCACTTCTGTATTACCACAGTTGAGCTTGTAAAGAGACTTGCTGCCCTTTGACACCTGTTGATGACACTAGGGACCATTCTGACTCCTGGCCTAGCTATTCAGGCTAATGGACATTGTTATCTGAGCGTTAGCCCCCATGCTAACAAATGTGATGCACCAGAACAGTGCGCTCAGAGGAGATGTTGTCTCTCTGATGGCTGAGAGCTACAACAGCCATGCTACAGACGCTCATTACACTTGAATCTCACAGTACAGGAGCACTGGGGTCAAATGTGCCTTTTTGTACATTCGTTTGATTGTGTTCAGTCTTGATTCTATATGTTGCTTTAAAGCTCCCATTGTTTTGCAATTGGAACTGGAGGAGCACTTTGCCATGACAACAAGTGTGTGTGTGTGTGTGTGTGTGCGTGTGTGTGTGTGTGTGTGTGTGTGTGTGTGACAGAGAGAGAGAGATAGAGTGTGTGTGAGTCATTTCCACAGAGACACACTGGACAGACACTATAAAAGGGCACAGCCTATTATGAGAAGCCTTGGATGCTCTGAGCGGCAAAAACAACACGGCTACACCGGCTCTGGGTGCTAAAGGGTTTCTTTTTCCGTCAGAAAACGTTATATAGTCAATCAAAGAAGTTAGTGGATTAAAATGTACATATGTAAGTTTGTGTTTTAATTAGAAACATATACTAAAGTCTCCTCCGTGAGGCCATTTCTCTGCAACATGGCAACAAAAAGGTTGCTCCGGCATCAATGCCTGAGATCAGATGTATTAGTTTTATTCACACAGATTTTCCCTGCAGAGGCTGATCATTCACACATCAAAGATTTGTGTGGTTTGTTCTGAAGAACGGCTGCCTCACCTGGCTTTAAACACTGACTTCAGATTTGAGGACATTTAGTGCTGCAACTCGGTTCAATAACTTTCATTCTGAATGGAGCTTTTTACAAGCAGGACATGTTATTTTATCGTGTTATTGTCCTATTGTAGTTATGTCCTTGCTGCACTTTCACAAATTGAATGCAGTTTAACTTATTTTGGGGGATGACAAAATACAAAGGCAGAGTGTCAAAAGACACCCTGACAACATTTCCATTCACACGTTTTGAGCAGATGAATGAAAAAAAACAGCAACAAAGAATGAAGGCCACCAAGAAGACATGTAAATGGTTGCAAAGCATGAGATCTGTGAGCTGGGGCCCGTTCCAGAAAGCTGGCTCAACCAACTGAACCTAACCCTGAACTCTGAGTCGACCAACTCTGAGTTTTTGGTTCCAGAATAGCAGCTCTGAATTAGTTCAATCAACTCTGAGTATGTAAACTCTGAGTTTACGTGCGTGCCTGCCGACTCTACAAAGCCATCATCATTGGAGCTTCCGAGTCACCATGGCAACCGGGAGAGAGTTATTCAATATTACTGAGTGTTTATGTCAAAAACGAGCTGCATCAAAGTAGAGATAGTTAGCGTGGCAGACATTTATGGCCCGGCTTAATGTGTATAACTGAATGAAACAGTCTTGATTTAGAGGTGATAATTCTTTATTTTCAGTCATGCAGAGCAACACTGTGGTGTAACGGTTAGCAATGCAGACTACGGTGACAGGGGTTCAACTCCCGTGGTTCAACTCCCGTGGTTCACAAAGTAGCTGAATGAACAAATAATCATTTTCCTGTACGTTTAACCCCCACAGGGGCAAAAAAGAAAGTGGCTTCACTGAAAATTAAGCATAAAAATATTTCACAAATACGTAGACTAAGGCATATGATTTTAATCATATTTCACATATTAAACAGTAAATATAAGCAGCTATTTCAACAAAGAAATGTCCTTTTTCAGAAAACTCACGTTCACAAAAAAATCTAAAGAGCTCTGGGTTATGTCCGCGATATGAAATGTCGGAAATGTCGAATATTGTTTAGATACGTGATTGGTAGGAAAAACGGTCATTTCCTTTTAAGTAATCCAAATCCTCTCCCGAAGTAAAGCTGGAGAATCACTTTTATTTCCATATCGATTAGGTTGACGAGGAAAGGACGGCAATTTTTTTCAGAGTTGGTTCAGATTCCGTAAAAAGGCGGAGACATGTAGGGAGAAACTCAGGGTATGTTGAAGCAAACCTGCCAGCGAGCAGGTTAGGTTCACTGAGTCAGTTACTATGGTAACTGACCTAAAGTTTGAGTTACCTCTCTTTCTGGAATGGAAAACTCAGATTATCCCTCTTCTCAGGGTAGAGTTTCAGGAAAACCTGCTTTCTGGAACTGGCCCCTGAGGTCCTGTCCACACTGAAACGTTTTTTGTGTGTAAAAGCAGAAGTCTTTTGCGTTTGGGCAGACCGTCCACACGGATCCGGCGTTTTCGGTGCCTGAAAACGCACTTTTTTGAAACCAGGTCCCAGGGTGAAAAAGAAAAAAAACTACACCCCTCCTTTTCGTGTTCGTTTTCATGTAGACGGCAAAAACACATACGATGATGTCATTGCCCCGCTCCTCGAGCCTGACTAACAACAACGGCGGCCTACGTGCTGCAGCAGATATTCTGTTCCTTTGTACTACGGTGTATTAGGACACTATATGGAAAAAAAAAACGGAGCGGAGAGAGGGGGGCACTATTCAGAGAAAAAAAGTTGCAGATTTGCTACTTTTTTGCTAACAAACAACCGCTAGCTAACTTCCCATGAATGTAGGCATTTATTTTTCTAATGAATCCAACGTGTGACAACGCCCCGTTAAGGTCCTTAGGATGACGGCTGTTGATGCTTTTTGTTGGTTTTATTTCTATGGGCCAAATTGTCATCTTATGGATATTTATTGGTTGGGTGGATAGTAGCCGTAGCTTTCACTTATTGCCATAGCAACGGCAAACATCCGGTCAAGCAAAGTGTTTACTTCCCCATGCTCCGTCTCTTCTCCGTTTTTGGTGTAATTTGTCGCAGAAAAAGCGCCACATATATGCCTGGAATATGTACTACAGCGTGCCGAGTAGTTTACAGTGGATTCATGCGGATGCAGATTTTCTTGAAACAACGCCAAGGAAAAACGGAGAATTTATTTTTTTTGGTACGTGTGGACGGGCCCTGAGTGGGAAGTGACATTTAACCTTTATTCAGGTCTGCTGACCAACATGTCTCTGGAACGTCTGGATCTGCGTCAAAGCGGTGCAAATGTGGAAGACCACAATGTGAAACAAGGCAGAAAGGTAAACAAAGTGCAAAATCTCCTTCTGCTAATACTTTACTACATATATGAAGTTGATGTGTTACATCACTAATATTACTTATTGCAGCAGCATTTTTTTTTTTGCCACAGTGACAGAAAGACCCAACAGATGTGGTCTAGAGCAGGTTATTACTGGACAGATTTCCAAGGAATTACATGGGTATTCATGGTCGCCAGAGGATAAACTCATAAAGACTTCTACTTGTATAAAAGACACGTTACAGGAAAAATAGAAGGCTTTTATATGAGATGAGAGATGAGATGAGATGATGTTCTCACTGACACAGACACTAAACCATGGTTTAGCTGTTGGTGTTAATGCAAGTTAAACCAAAATGACACGTCCATTTTAGGTTGCCGTGGCAATACACAAGCACGGCACACATTGTAAGGTAACGGGAATCATAGGTGACAACGGCATGTTTGAGCCAGATGAGCGTTGAACAAAGTGAAAGTATCACAGAGCAGCTGCATCAGTTATGTTAACAAATGTGTCACGTTAGCAACACAAGCTGTATCTCACCTTCATGACGAGGCAAACGGGTTTTCGTGTTATGTGTGCTGAAGGCTGCAGCTGCAACAGTCGCATCGTAAACGTCCTCACTCCAACTCGTCACATCCTGTCAGAACCCTCGGGGTCACTTTGGGAAAGCAGCGCGTCCAACTATGCTGAATTTCACATGGATGTCATCCTTTATTGGTTGGTACAAACTGATGTAAGCACGTGTCATACTTTGTTTTCCAATAAGAAAAACATTGGGTTTTCATATAAAAATACAAAGAAATACAAAATGTTAATTTTTTTTTAGATATTTCAGCTGGATTTTCACGATGTCGCTTCAAACTGAAACACTTGCTTAGGTTTAGGCAAGAAAAGTAAAAAAGTAAAACCTCTTGAAAAAAAAAACAATCAACTCATCAACAAATTGGGACAATCAGGTCTGGTGAAAGTCCTGTGTTGGTTTGAGCCTCTCGTCCCGATGGGCTTCTTCATCACACTCCTGCAACATGTTGTCTGAGCGTCTGATGATGACCTGGATACACTTCATACCAATGCTAAGGGCGACAACAGGCTGGTGACAGTTACAGTGTGTGTACAAGACACTATTATTATTACTATGGCTGTGTATTGGCAAGAATGTGGCCACATGAAACCCATGCTACAGCATTTTATGCTTCAATGTCGTGTGATACTGTATGCTAGCCAATATATTATGACTTTTTTCATCTAATTTTAGGAAAATTGTCATAGCATAAAGAACACATTGCCACAAATAATGACATGTGAACTAGTAAAGTTGCCATGTAGGGGAATGGGAGTGTATCTATTGAAGCTCACAGCTGACAGAGCGAACAGTGTTTACTGATGGGGAACCAACGCCGTCGTCAGCTGCAACCAACGTAGGAGAGAGAGCAGAGTGGTGGTCATGGACGAGCGAGTAGCTCACACACACCGACATGTGCTGACAGTGTGTTCACGCCAAACACCAAGGTCTCATCCATCATGGCTGAAGTCACCACTATTGCCGCTTGTACATGTTGTGGAAGAACAATTAATCTAAATGAACAATTGAGCTGTGATGTAATAGCAATTAAAAAACAGACAAAAAGGATGTTGAAATATCTAGATAATGGTGGTGATATGTAGTCATGCTTGTTATGTCTGTAGGCTATGCTAACATTATAGCTGCTCTATCAACACTCCAAATAAGGTCATCTAGACATAAATATGGCAGAGACCTTGTTGTTTGGACCACAGACCGTCTCTGGTTTCTCCACATAGTCTGGTCTGGTCTCTTGACTTATGTGAGCTACTATCATAGACCTCTGGGGGACCACAGACAGTCTCTGGTTTCTCCACGTAGTCTGGTCTGGTCTCTTGACTAATGTGTGCTACTATCGTAGACCTCTGGGGGACCACAGAACGTCTGGCCTTTCATTACACACAAATCGCACGCAAATTTCCAAATCAAGTTGAAATATCTCAACACGAGCACATTACATTTTGCATGTTTGCATATATTCGTTGACTTTGTGTGCAAAGATGAGTTTCACATTTGGTGTGAACACAGCATACCATACACTAGAAAGTCCAGCAAGAAGCTCTGATAACAACACACACAGAGAGAGTGACTACAATCTCTGCTCAGGTAATATTACTCCACTTTACACAGAAATGTGTTGTTAGAATTCAAGAAATCGTACTGGACCCCGATTATAAGACAACCTTCCTTTTTGTTTTTGGAAAGACCCGCAAGAAACACTTTGACTCAAAATACTATCAGTTCCAGATTAAATCTTTCCATTAGCGATGTAACCCAAGCTTCCTTTAGTGTTCATGTGCAGTTCACCCACTGTGAGCTCCACATGGTGACGTTCTGCGATGAATCGGGCCTGCAGGAAAATAGTCCAGAAATCAAACTGGCATTATGTTACACCCCAGACTGGTGTTAGCGTTAAGTTACACCCCAGACCAGTTTTTCACCGCGGACAGGCGTTGTGTTATAGCCCGGACCAGTTTTTCACCCAGGACCAGCGTTGTGTTATAGCCCGGACGGGTGTTACACCCGGACCAACGTTGTTTTGGTGTTACTCCCGGACCAGCGTGGTGGTCCGACTGAGTGAACAGCTTCTGGGCTACAGGCTTCACAGTGTTGTCGTTGGTTCTATTGGTGGGAAGCCGAACCCAAACCCAGAGCCGTACTAAAGAGCTGCATATTTTTGCCGGTTTGGTGTTCCAAGAAGAAGACATGTACAGTAATGCTCGACTTTAGATAGATACCTTCTGTTTTTTGTTTTGCTTTTATCACAATGTAACTTATGCAGCTGATTGCTCATAAAGGGGACATGGGCCCTCGTTTTGTAGCAGCGATACTTCTCGGTACTCTGCTGTGGTGGATTAAATACAAAAAAAGGCAATGTTTCTTTTGTCTGCTGATGATTTGCCTTAGTGTTCTCTGGTACTCTCCTGGCTACTCACTGTAAACTGAGATATGTACAGATTGTATTTTTCTCTCTTGTTGTTCTTTTGGCTGTGGTCTCTGAAAATGACATGCTAATATCCTGAATCCTTGTATATGTGTAATTTGGATTACAAATTAAAATGTTTTTGCATGTTTTTATCTTTATCTCTATCTTAACGGTATTTTTCAGGTACTTTTGCAAATCCACTCAACACCAGTCTCACACCCCGACACGAGAACCCAGAAAATGTGGATTGGGCTGCTTAACCTGCACAAGACAGAAATGAGAGTAATTGTCGGAGCACCCACACACTGCCAAGCATCGTGTCTCAGTGCTGCCGTGCTATTAACACCTATTTTATTTCATTCATATGCAAACATTTGGTGCAAAATATTCCCCGTTCTATGCAAATGAGCCTCACACATACTAACAGTGAAATAATGATGATTAACATAGTCTAATCTTTCTTTGATTATCTTATCTTTCCAACAATGAAACAACTTTTAATATTATTTTACAGTTACCATCTTCCAAATGAAAAATTTAAGGTAAAAAAACCTGTCCATTCAAAACTAACACTAGCTGTTCACCCCCATCCTCTCTGTGTTGAGTTGTTCTTCAGGTTGCTGTGCTAGAATCAAGTCCAGCAGTCTCAGTGTTGGTGGTAAGTGAAGTGCATTGTGTGTTGCAGAGGTGTATATGACAGAAGGTTGCTGACTCGGCGTCTCAGATACTTTGCCACATGGATTGTTGCAATCAGGCGTAAAACGGGCAAACTGCACTCAGCTACAGAACTGTAAGGGTGTGTTCGTGCTGCAATGCACAGATGGTGTTGCTATCAGCAGTCCATTCTTTGTGAACTCAACCGAGCCGGCTCAGCGAGGCAACGTTGGAAGCAGCATTAGTGAATATTTGGCCACTTGGGGGCAGCAGAAGACGCTGCAAACACAACATTTACATATGAACACATTATGAAGCTAACACATCAAAACCACGCCTGGGTGATGTCGCCTGAAACGTCCACCTCTTCTACACGATCTCTGCGTGTGTTAACACTTTGGAAGACACTGAGAAAGAACGTCACGTAATGAGATATTCAAGTGTGTGTGTGTGTGTGTGTGTGGGTGTATGTTAGGGTTGCACATCCCTTTGTGATAAACGGTTCGATATGCATGTAGATACACAGGTTACGATTCCATTCAAACACGATATCCTGTTATTACAGACCGATTCGATTTGAAATCGATTCCATACAGTGTAAGAATGATACGATTTGATTCTACGGTTAATATTTGTTGTAGATATTTTATAAAATAAAGAAGCAGATTCTATGAAAGTGACAGTACGATAGTTTCTTTTCAAATATGTAAAATACCACATATCCCCAAGCATTGAGGCTGTATGGAACTGGCAAAAAAAAAAAAACAGAACAACAAAATCACATGTCAATGTATTTATTTTTAGACATGGAGCAAATAAAAGTCTGGCTGATTCGTTGGCTGGCGGTCACAGGACAGTGTCGTGGACGCTACCCGTGCTGCGCCGCCTCTTGAGGCGCAAGTTGAGACACAAGCGATCGACATTCAAAGCCATCCGTCTCTCACGTGCGGTCGCCAACCTGTGCTGCGCCCGCCTCTCCACCTCCACCTCCTCCATGTTCCGTGTTGTCCCTTGTTTATAACTCATACCAGCTAGCCAGTTACGGCGTTTCACCGGCAGCTTCAGCTCTCACGTTGTTTTAGAGACGCTGGTGTAATGCCGCCAACCGCTTCAAAGTCTTGCGATACCCGATCCATGACTCTGTAACCGAGTCATCTAGGAATCCATTGATAATTCGTATCGATTGAGGAGGCTGCTACCGATGCAGCCATATCTCTCACTTGTTGAACCGAATACCTGGTTGCATCGGTTTATCGTTTACAACCCTAGTGTATGTGCATCCAATCCAGGAGCTGTGGTTCCAGACTCTCCCAACAGCCTACTTTAGATGTTCATGTGAAAGTCATTAGAGTGTAACAGTACATGGATCTATATAATGGTACCTTTGCAGCTCTCCCACAGAAGAGCTAATGAAGGCCCTTATTTCACTTCAAATGGCTGAATGACTAGATTTTCCCATTTCCATTACATTCCAAGTGTGGCTTAGGGGTAGAGCGGCTCCTCCAGTCCTCTGTGGTTGATTCCCAGTTCCGCCAGTCCTTGGTGGTTGATTCCCGGTTCCTCCAGTCCTCTGTGGTTGATTCCCGGTTCCTCCAGTCCTCTGTGGTTTGATTCCCAGCTCCTCCAGTCCTCGGTGGTTCAATTTCCGGCTCCTCCAGTCGTCGGTGGTTCGATTCCCGGTTCCTCTAGTCCTCTGGTTGATTCCTCATTCCTGCAGTCCTTGGTGGTTTAATACCCGACTCCTACAGTCCTCTGTGGTTGATTCCCTGTTCCTCCAGTCATCTGTCGTTCATTCCCGGCTCTTCCGTATTTCTGTTTGATCTACTTGTTTGTTGCACATTCCATTCACCTCCATTGTATCAGGGCAGTCAAATGTCAGTCACATAGACTGTATATAAGAAGTGGCCGTAGTCATGGCAACATCACCTGTTGGTTTGTGGACTACGGTTTTGAAGATCGGCATTTTGGCCGTTGCTATTTTGGAATCGTTGCAACCACTGAAAGATGTGACCATATTTGGACTGCGGAGGAGAATTGTGACACTATTTATAGGGAAGTGTTTTTAATGGCAAGGTATTGTGAAAGGTGTGTGTGTGTGTGTTTGGGAAGTAGAGTACACGAGTGGATAAATGAGACTTGGGAAATGCTGCACATATTGTGTTAGAGATCGTGAACGGATGGTTTGACATTGTTTTGCTGTTGTCAAATGATGCCTCAGTTTAGTAATCATCGAGACATTTCTTTACTTCTTTGATCCTCCGTTCACCATGGAGGCCGAGTGACCCAGAACCTCACTTTGACCAATGTGCCTCTCTTCCTTCTCTTCCACTAAGAGTGTAGTGATGGGTGTAGATCCCTGTGTACGTATGTATGATGTGACATTTCCTGCTTGTGCAACAGTGTGTGAAGGTGTTGCAGTACAGATAAACCAAATAAACCGCCAGCAGATTAAACTCGTCAGAGGATAAACGTACAACACAGCTCCTATCTTAATCCTCTCTCCTCTTCTTCCTCTCTTCTCTGCCTGTGTGTGTGTGTGTGTGTGTGTGTGACTGATATGACTTGTTGAAGACAGATGCTTACATTAGCAAAACTGCATATGGTATTGAACATCCTTTGTCTGAACAAGCAGGAATGTTGTGCCTTGATTTTTAAAATGCAAGCACGCACAGCAGCAATATTCGGCTTATTAAGTGTCAAATGAGCCACGTCCCACTGCTGCTTCCCGAACTCCTGCTTTCACATGAATTACCTTCTTACTTCTATTTCCTGTTAACTCTATGATTGTTCTGCTTTTCTAAATGAGTTTGTCTAAATGTGTGTGTGTTGTTCTCATCCAGGCCACTGAAACAGCATCACACCGCGGTGAAAGGATGCAGCGGTGATGTAGCTCATACACACCAACATACCAACTCGGATCACTGAAGCGCCCACTAAGGCAAAAAAAAAAAAAAAAAAACATTAGCCATAACCCAAATGGTTGATTATTAACCTGAACATGAGTTGGTGTTGCCAACTTTCACCTGATTTATTCTTGTTGGGAACATGTGCATGGATATTGATGCTTTAATATTTTTTATATGTTATGTTTTGTGTGTATAGAACCCAAGAAGAGGAGAAGGGATGATTTACACACTCACAATAAGTTGATTCCTGGTGAATTTGCATTATCAGGATCATCATAAATATCTCCAGGAGTGACTGAGATGCTGTCTAGTTCACTATTGTGGTATGGGGAAAATTGATCCTGATCTAAAACAAACTGGATACAAAATAGATAGAGGGTGTATAATTTGGAAAGTATTTGTTTCTTAACGCAATTTAAAGTGATTCCAGAATGTTTTGTGCCATTTTTGTTGCCATTTTAATACCTGAGTGCCAGCTAATGGGGCTCCGAATAATAAGGACTGAAGAACATGTCGGCCCAACAGACAGCTATTCAGTCCCTAAAGGCCAAACAGCTGATCAGCAGCCTCCGTGTCTCCAAGTGACCATTACTGCATCATGTGACTAATAACAGACTAAGGAGGAGAGAATCATCACATTTCTGGTGGCGTTAGATGAGAACATCGTATCAGCTTAGCTTAGCACTGGAACAAGGTGGTTCAGTCTAAAGCAGAACTCTTCACTTGAAATTTAAATTGGACCTGCATTTATAAAGCACCCTTTCTAGCTAACGAGCTATTCAAGGCGCTTCACACTACATCCAGTCACTTTTACCTGTTCACACACACATTCATACACTGATGGCAGAGGAGCCGCCTGCACATCAGGATCTAACTCATTCATACACATTCAACCCAGGGGCCATTGGGGGTCCAGTATCTTGCCTGAGGATACTTTGAACAGGTAGACTGGAGGAGCCAGGGTTCGAATTGTCAATCTTCCGATTGGAGGATGACTCGCTCTACCTCTGAGCCACAGCTGCCCCATTTATATAAATGCAGGTCCATTCAAATTTTAAATTTGAATTGGTCCAGTTACGAAAACTTCAAACTAACAATTGTGTCCGTTAGTCTATCAAATCAAATCAACACCATACATGTGCATAACATGTCAGCATGATTTATTGTCTATTTTTCAACAGGATACTTTCATCATGCAGACACACTGAACGTCTGTTTACCTGCCCAGTTACAACACAATAGGAAGCAGATTGGTCAATTAAATCAAAAGTACACATGATGACAGTCACACATAACAAGTTTCAAAAGCCACCAGAAAAAATACACCAAACAGACCTATTAACTGAATCTGTTGTATCTAAATATTGTAATGATCCTCTATCATTTCAGTAAATATTGAATGCCATAAAAATGCATCATATGTCATTACGTTTTCCAAGCCTGAAGTGCAGCATTTTGCCTGTCGCCATCTAGAAATCGTTTCAATCCCTGAAGGAAGTGAACATATTTGGACTGTGGAGGAACTACGGCTATATCTGTTATTTTTGGTTCATTCTGTAATCAACCTCTTTGAACTTGAACTTGATCTGCTGGTTTTATAACTGAAATGGTGCAGCCCACAAAAAGCCTGAGCAACTTCATTAATATCATGAAGATTATTGGATTGAAACCATAAAATGTATAAGTGGACGTAGTCATGGTGACATCACCCCTTACCTGCGCATCGAGTATTTTTTGCAACCAGTGAAGGAAGTGTGATGGATTCCTGCATGAAGCTGCTAACAAAGTTAGCTTCATAATTCAAGGTCAATTTACAGCTAAGTCATCTGAGTAGCTGACATTGGTAGCGTGGTAGCGACCTGTCAATCAGCGGGTAGCCCCGCCCCTTAAATCATCCCCTGCTTTCTGGTCTGTTTGACTCTAAATGGACTATAATGTACTAAATTGGATTGGATTGAAGAAGACTTGAAACTAGAGATTAAGACCATAAACTCATGTTTACAATGTTTAATACATCAAGAGAGAAATAGGGTCATTTTCTCATAGACTTCTATATGATCAGAGAGGAGTCGCCCCCTGGTGTCCAGCAGAGAGAATGCAGCTTTAAGGCATTTCAGAATTGGCTTTACTTTTGAGACCGGAAGGCTGCCGCCTGGGAGAAACAGAGTTATTAGGGATGTTTTCATGATTAGCAAACCTCAAGAGGGTGCTGTTTCAACATCTTAGTAAGTTCTTTATGGGCCATTTATCACTCTGCCATCGGCCCTCTTCATTCAAATAACATCTGTCATTATTTGTTCTACGTACAGCTTTAAATAGTTAACATTTTCACTTTTCATTTGGTATTTTAAGTCAAGTACTGTATGAGGTAGATCCAGACCTGGACCTGAAGGCTCTGCTGTATTAAGACATCGTCTGCTGAGTCCACTACACGAGGGCCGGCCGCGGAGGATCAACAGAACCATGTTGACAGCCCTTGGATGAAGCAGCATACTGTGTGCAGCAGCAGCTCACCTTCAGAGGCTCACAATGACAGCCAGTTTAACCCTGCGACCCGCTCACTGGGAGACTGCTTCACTATTTATATTCAGGCTGAATAATTCACCGTTAAGACTTAAACCACAGAGTGAAGCTGTGCTGCAGCAGGCGGCTCACTGAAGTTAAAGCTAAATCCCTGTTACAAGAGGTTCCAACTGTAGACTCCAGCTACATCACCTCCATGCTCTTGTTTTCAAGGCCCAGACAAACTAAAGCTGTCTCACATGCTGTTGAAGGCCAGGGAAGTGTATCACACCATTCAACAACAAGGTTATTCAAAGTGCTTTACTAAAATCATTCAACGAATTGGAGAGAAACACATGACAAGCAAATAAAGTAATAACATACAATTTATTCTGCAAATACATTTGCAGAATAAATTGTATGTAGACAAATGTGCCAGAATGGAGAAACTGAATGAAGGCAGGCTCAACATTTCCCCACAAATGTTGAAACTAAACCTACACCCTTGGCTGTATGTGGATCTAGAGGCTTCCCTCCACGTAGACCCCGACCAGGTTTTCTCCATCATGGCTGAAATCCCCACTATTGCCATGGACCCATCCAGGGTCTCCTCTTAAAGGTTCCATGTGGATTCGTAGTCCACTTGGCATTCAAACTGCTGCTTGGGGTGTTTCTTTTCTGGTGGTGCGGTGTTACTTCACATAGTAAATGTATTAATATTACACAATTCTATTATTTTTGTGTTATATTGCTGTATTACTGCTAAAGGAAGAACAGTTACGCACTGTTTACATGCATAATGTTATATATCTGATAGAAAGCAAATAAAGATCAATAATTCAGATGAAGCTGATCCTTTATGACAGAAAAGATGAATCAAGGCAACATAATATTCTGTATAATAAGATGACCACATATTATCTGAGCTGGTAGTTTCCAATAGCAACGTGTCTCGTTTCTCAACTTTAATATTAGTGTATTTAAAGTGAAGCATGTGACAAGCTTCCTCACATCTACAACAAACCTGTATTTAGACTGTTTAGTTCACACTTTTCCATCAGTTATGATTTTTTCAAATAAAACAAGCACATTCTAAACGCTGCAAAAGCTGGCAGAGCTCAGAGCTGTGGGTTGGAACAGTGAGTGTGGATTCATGTCAGCAAATATCTCAATGATGGCTCCATTATTCTCATCCAGACATCCATGTACGTGTTGAAGTCACATCTGTGTGCAGTACAGCCAAAACAGCAGCAGACATGTCGGATTATTAGTTACTAGTTGCTAACGTTAGCTCACGTGCGTTATGAAGGCTAGGTAGCTGCTAATTGCTAAATAAAAGGCTCATGGTGCAAATTACGTTTTGTTAGATGAGCTTGCTGAAATATTTTAAAAGAAAAATGGATGATGGACATGGAGAGGAGAAGAATCAAGCAGAGCTTCAGCAGGTAAGCTGGTCATGTAATGATTTATGTTCAGTTGTTTGTTAGCAAAAAGAAAAATGTTACCCCAGGCTACCTCTTTATTAAAGATGGACAGAGTGCCCTCCACCTGATGCCTCACTTAAATATGAACTTGTCTTACCAATGTTAGCAGGTCAAGGCCTACATGTAATTTTAATGGAGATGTCATGTCATTGTGATTAGGCTACCATGTCATTATAAGGCTGCAGGTTTTTTTTTTAACACAGCCTACCTTTGTTTTAGATAGAGGAAAGAGTGGAGAAAGTCAATGAAGTGGTGATGCTTGATGATGAGGTGCTGGTGGAGGAGGTGGAGGTGCTAGTGGAGGACGAGGAAAATACAAGCACAGTGCTCACATAGTCAAGAATAAGAAAAAGGCAAAATCAGGGGCCGCTGCTTACAATTCCAAATTTAGCAGTGCCCAGAGTCTCACTCCAGCCAAAGTCCCAAAGTTGGCAACCCTGAAGACGCTCGTCTAAACATTTTTTTCATGTAAATGCAGAAGTCTTGCACGTTTGGGTCGGCAATCCATACGGATCCGACGTTTTCGGTGCCCGAAAACGCACTATTTTGAAACCAGGGCCCAGGGTGAAAAAGAAAAATAACCCCCCCATTCCATGTTCATTTTCGTGTGGAAGGTAAAAACGCATACGATGATGTCATCGCCCCGCCCCTCGACCCTTGAGCCTGACTTCTTCCCCCGTGACATTTCATAACAACCAACAATGGCGGCCTACGGGCTTGTGATCGGGCTGCAGCAGATATTCTGTTCCTTTGTACGACAGAGAGATTTGCTACTTTTTTTACGATGCTAACAAACAACCGACATTTATGCTAGCTAACTTCCCATGAATGTTGCATTTATTTTTCTAATTAATCCATCACAACGTGTGATAACAGCTCGTTAAGGTCCTTAGGATGACAGCTGTTGGTGCTTATTGTTGGTTTTATTTATACAGGCCAAATTGTCATCTTATGGGTGTTTATTGATGGGGTGGTTGGGTGGATGGTAGCAGCAGCTTTCATCCAGTCAAGCAACGTGTTTACTTCCCCATGCTCCGTCGCTTCTTCTCAATTTTTGGTATATTTTTGTAGCAGAAACAGCGCCACATATAGGCCTGGGATATGTACTACAGCGCGCTGAGTCGTTTACAGTGGATTCGTGAGATACGCAGAAGCCAAGGAAAAACTGAATAAAAAAGTTGTTGCATCCTGACGCGAAGACATTGATTTTTCATCACTGCCACTAAACAGAATTGACATAAACAATAAATGTCTGTTGCTTAAAGATAACATGCAACACAAGAACAGATTAACAGCAACATTGTATTTTTGTATCTGCCAGTAGATAATGTATTCATCTGTGTTAGACTGTTATTAAGAAGTGAACGTAGTCATGGTCACATGTTGGTTTGTCTTTGACTACTGACTACAATTTTTGTATTGTATTTTGGCTGTTGCCATTTTAGATTTTGGCCATCAACATCTTGGTTTTTGGCTGTCGCATGTCTCTTAGCATGTGTCGTGTGTTTCAGCAGCTGCTTCTGTATGTATTTGTTCCTGCAGCGTTTATCCTAATTAGTATTACCTGCTGAGCAGTAAATCAAAGCAGTAGGAATAGAGGCCAATAAATGAGTCAGGCTCTACTCCAAACTTTCCAACATGTTAATCCCTTAACATCCAGTTTGTCCCCTTTCAAACATCCAAAATACACATTTAGGTGTATTTTTTACTACAATGTGTATTTATAAATTAAAAAAAAAAATCTGTCTTTTTACGATTGCTATGACAATTTTTTATACTTGTAACAAGTTTCCTAAACTCTTAACACAGTTAGCACAACATCCGTCTGTGTAAGCTATACAATTAACACATTTGTTGTTGCTTTGACACAATTTTACACAGTTAACACAAATATAAAATGCTTGAACTTTATTTTACACACAAGCTAAACCAAGACCAAAACAATGGATTTTTACTAAACATTTTTACACAATTACAAATGCTTTCACATGTATGTCAGAACAGATCACATCATGTTCAACAACAGTTCAACAATTGCTAAAACACAATTTTGCAAACTAGGCTGGTTTTATCAAATTACTTAACACAATTCACAAAGCCACACATCCAAACTGCAAAATACATCATATATGCCACAAGATGAAGCATTGCAACCAAAACTACATATAGCATTATCAAAATTAAACTTTTGCTCCAAATGGCACATACTTCATTACCAGTTTTTTTGTCTAACCAACTACACACTGTTGGGCATAATACAGTTTTGCCTGTTGCTTGAACAAGTTTTGCAAAACTTCGCTCATTGTGTCAAAATTCTACACACAAACAAATAAGACACAACACTGGAAAATAAACCATTCACATCCATGTCAAATTGAAACTGCTATCCAAACCTAAACTCTGCTATGAAAATCCTTTGTCAAAACGTCACTCTGATGACAAAATGATTCACACTTGCATCATATGGATACACTTTCAGATCAGCAGCAACACACTAGTCTACTTCATATCAAACACTGCAGTCACTGTTTTTATTCAGTTCCACAGAAGGCACGTTTTCACAACAACCAAAAAAATCAAATACTCAATACAGTACATTACCTGTACCTATCACAGAAAAAGATGTCAATCATTTGTAGGTGGGCTGATGGATCCTGCCGTCTGTTGGGGTCTGGCCACAGGATCTCATCATCATCGCAAACAATGTCTTCTCCCGCTAGGCATCGGGGAAAATATCCCCTTGTGTGCCGAATCCATCCATGGATTGACCTCACCTCAATGTCTCCGCAGGCCTGTTCCATTGCCAAGAGGCATGTGGTTGGCTGTCAAATACACGCCATATCCAAGCCGAAAATAATTCTTCTATAGGGTTAAGAAATGGTGATTAAGGGGGCAAGTATACCACTTCAAATCAATTATGGTTGGTGAACCAGGTCCGGACCAGAGCAGCCCGATGAAAACTGACATTATCCCAGACAACAATAAACCTCGGCTGCTCTGGTCTGTCCTGTACAGCTATATCATGAAGAGCATCTAGAAATGTGATGATATGTTGTGTATTGTATGGACCTAGTTTTGCATGAAGGTACATAAGCCCTATGGCCTATGGCGGCACACAATGAGATATTTTCCCCGTGCTTCCCCGGGCCGTGCACAATTGCCCTTTGGCCAAATATATTCCGACCCGTTGTCTTGTTTTGCTAAGGATTAATCCAACCTCATCAATGTAAATAAATTCATGACGCTGTGCAGCTCCATCCATGGTCAAGATTCTCTGTAACCAAAAATACATATTGTGGATGGCTGTGTGGTACCAATACAATGGTACATATTGTAAATGTAAAGGACTGTAACACTTACCTGTACATATTCACGTCAAAGTCCTTTGACCCTGACATTGTTCCTCTCAAATGGGACCCTGTACAGTTGCTTCATGGTCATTTTGTGCTTTACCAAGATGCGTCTTATAGTGGTAATGCTTACTCTGTTTATTGTTATATTTGTTGTTGAACACTTGCCTATCTGCAAGTATGTGTTGCCATAGCTGCTGGAGACGGATTGCATTGTTTGCTCTGACTAGGTCCACAATGGCAAGTTCCTGCTGTTGGGTGAACAGGCGTTGGCGTCCACCCCCAGAAGGTCTTCTAGTCAATCTATAAAAAAATGCAACCACAAATTGTTATTAGTTTGCATCTTGTTTACAGTACTGTATGTACTGTACTTTACTGTATATACCATACACTGTACTGAAACATCTCAATATACATAATCACGGTATGTTTCACTAAACTACCACTTTCGTTCCAAAAAGAGCATTAGCCACCCTGCAATACAGTACATGTGAGTAGAAGGTAGAGAGTTGAAGACAACTGTTTTCCAGTCGGAATGTCCTTATAATGGATGAAACTGTGAAACAGCTTAGATTAATGTGGATTCTCTGCCCAGCTTCCCTCATAGTCAGGCCATGGTTTATGACATGGTCCACCAAAGTTGCTCTTATGTCATCGGAAATAATGGTCCATGCATGGCCTCTTCGACCACGTCCTCCTCTTCCTCTACCTCTGCCTCTTGCTCTCCCTGCATCCATGCTTGCAAAGTTCTCAAAATGGCTTAACTGAGGCCTTTTTGTAGCTGGCTGATTGGTGTTCAGTGTTGTACGTAAATATTTTCAGGATGTATCTTAGTGTTTTCAATTACCCAATGTGTTTTGTATTTTGAATAGATGTGTCTTCCCAATGGTACCCAGAGATTTCATTTTTGAGCGAAGTGTCTCTGTATGAAATAGTGTGTAGTGTGCAGGAGCAAGTGTGTTGCAGAAAGGAACAAGTGTGTTACAGAATTGTAACTAAAGTGCAAAGCAATGCTTTTGTTTAAGGTATGTTTAGGGTTAGGGTATGTGTTTCAAGTATAGTAACAAAAAGTTCAATTTGTGTTACTTTGGTCTTAGCATGGGTCTATGGTGTCCAAGCAATGGGCAAAAACTGTACTTCAAAATGTAGTTAATTCTTCAGATTGTTCACATGCACAGAAATATTTGCAGACACACACATGCTGTTGAAACTATTTTTTTGTATTTTTCACCAAACAAGTCAGTGCAACATATGGTTGATTCTTGATGACATGATCAACTAAGGTTGCTCTGATTTCATTTCATTTGTTGTCTTCTTTGGCCATGACCTCCACTACCAGTTCTACCCCTACCTCTCAGTCTTCCTCCTCCTCTCATTCTCATCCTCCCTCTTCCTCTCTCTGCAACGTCTTAAAAAAAATGGTCCTCATTTATATAACGCTTTTCTCCAAAGCGCTTTAGAGTAATGACTGACATTCACCCATTCACGCACACATTCACACACCGACGGTGGAGTCAACCACGCCAGCTCGTCAGGAGCAATTAGGGTGAGGTGTCTCAGGGACACCAGGCACTCAGCTAGGAGGAGCTGGGCATCAAACCGGCAATCTTGTGGTTGCCAGCCAACCCACTCTACCTCCTAAGCTATTCCCCCCTAAAAAGATGAGTACCAGGACAAGGGAGAGGAAGACAAGTACCAGGACAAGGGAGAGGAAGACAAGTACCAGGACAAGGGAGAGGAAGACAAGTACCAGGACAAGGGAGAGGAAGACGAGTACCAGGACAAGGGAGAGGAAGACGAGTACCAGGACAACTAAACCCAACAAAACAAAAATGTAGAGAGGCTTCAAAAGAAACTGCAGTGCAAAACACAATCTATGATCTATACAATATACTGTTGTTTAACTTGTGTTTTTATGTCATTGTGTTATGATTGACTAACTGTTCCTGTTGGAAAGGTACATGTGTTAGTGTTTAGTAGACAGTGTGTTATTGTATTTTGAAAATGAATGTTGGAGTTTAGTTTACAATGTGTGATTTTGAGCATGAAATTAACCATTTTGCCAATTGTGTGCAGTAGGTGTGTTGGTGCGTTCAGAGTTTAGGAAAATTGTTCAAAGTATTGAAACAATGACTTATTAAAATTGTCTCTTCATACAGCCGCGTCAGATTCGTTTTACTCTCAACCAGTAGAACCATTTCCACCCTTGGCAGCCTGGGAGCAAGGACCACTGGAAACAAGCAACACATAACAACACTCTGTACATGCATGTACAATGTTCATGAATATAAACGTGAGTGTGTTTGTGTTGCTGTGGGGGCATGTTTGCACTGTTGCATCATTACCTTTGGCTGAACCCAATGCATCAAGAGCTGTTGCTGCTGCTGCTGCTGCTGATGATGATGATGCTGTGGAATCTGTAATCCTATTTAGGTGAGGAAAAAAACGAAGGCTGACCAAACTATCCAAGCAGGAGAGAGAAGACTGGAAATCCAGATCCAGCTCCAGTAAGATTGCGCCGGGGGGTGCTCTGCTGCTTGTCTACATCAGATCGACCTGTTGTTCCACCACAGTCCAAATATGGTCACTTCCTTCACTGGTTGCAAAAATTCCAAGATGGCGACGGCCAAAATGCTGAACTTTAGGCTTCAAAACTGTACTCCACAAACCAAATGGTGATGTTATCTTCTAAAAATCAGAATTCTTAAATGAATCTGCGTCTAAATAGGGCCGACGTACCTTAAAGTGATGTAAGATAACTACTTAAGTGGATTGGACTTATGTGGATGAGAGCGAAGAGTGAATGAGAAAGAGAGAGACTTTCTTTATTGGTTTAGTTATTTTAAGCAAAAGTTTTTAATCGGCACTATCTTCTTTGTGGCTTATGTCAATCTTTTTCTGCACTTTTGTTTGATGCATTCACCAAATATGTCCGTGGAATAATTAATCACATCTTCACTTTCCCACTTTCACTTTCACTGCCCCGTATGGACTTTCTGCATGATTTTCTTGTAACATTACAATAATCTAATCCATACTTGGATTTGAGCAAGTGGAACAATCTTGTAATCAGTACAGAAGTGCACCCTCACGTCAACTGTCTGGACTATCACTGAGGAATCGTCAGTGTTGACTTCAGTTTAAATCATTCAAAGGCGAAACAGAACGGATATAGAAAATATGTACTGTATTCTTGTTCTGGAACAGTTTTGGCGGGACATGTAATGGCCATGACATTTTTCTAGATGAACAGCTACTTTCTACCTTTGGTCTATGTGAGATTAATTTTACAAATTAAATACTTCACAATTAATTTCCAGGTAATTTCGTAGTCTCCACCAAATTAAAGGGGAAATGAAAAGGCTATCTTTTCATTAAATTGTCAGACTTAACGTGTAACTGATGATTCTGATGTCTAATTGATGAAAATCATTTCATTAAAAATGTAATTACCTGCTCAGTTTTTCCTCATCACTTGAATGCAACTTCAGTTGATTTTTGATCCATCCAGCCTTAAATTGTGTAAAGTAGAAGTGAGATGAACACATGATACATAATGCTATTATTTAAAATCATGGATCAATACACCTTTTTTGTCGTTTTTTGGGGAGCAGAGACAGTAGTCTAGTAGTAGTGGGTATTAGTGCTATCACATGTGAGCACCAACATCACAAAGAATATGGATCATCTGGACACTGAAGATGGGCTGTGTGAAATAAATAAGCTTACAATTATCAATGTGGTGAGTTTCCTGAGTCGTCCTCACTGTATGTATCCAAATAAATTAACTCAGTTACAGTATCTCCACTAAAGAACAACCCAGTATCTCCACTAAAGAACAACCCAGTATCTCCACTAAAGTACAACCCAGTATCTCCACTTAAAGTCCCAGTCGGTAAGTCCGGCAGATCAAGAGCACTCTGTCATTTTGAATGTTTACAACTCTCACGCTCCTCCCCCACGACCACCGAGCTCCCTCCCCTCGACTTCGTGCCCTTTGAAATCCCTTAGATCACGCCACCTTTGAAACACGGGTCCGATGTTGACTCTGGTTTTATCACGGGCACCGTCACAATCTTTCTTTTTTTCCCCTTCTTTTCCACCAGTGTTTTCTCTTCTTTGGTTGTTTTCGACCTCCTCATTTCGGTTTTTAACCGAGGAATTAGAAGTTTGTTGCTACTTCCCTCCACCTCCCCCCTGTGATAGTGGTACGACCCGAGGGAAGAGGGGCTCTGTGTGCACGAACACATCCCTGCGTGGTGATTGGACAGGATCACCCCGGGCTTTGTTGATATTTTGCAAAACAAACAACAGGTTCTATGTGCACGTAGAGGCGCGCTTTTTTTTCTGAAACCGGATGATTTATGTTGTTCTATAGGAGCATAGTGTCGGCTTCGGATGAATGGATATGAATCAATGATCAAATAAATGAATATGATCAAAAAAATGTTGCCAACTGGGACTTTAAGAACAACCCAGATGCAACGGATGTTTGGTTACCATATATGGTTAATTGGGGTCGTTTCTGAATGCAAATGACTGCAAATGTGCATGAGCATGGTGGTTTAGAACATGTGTGAATTATCAACGCTGGAGTGCGTACGACCGGCATGCGCATGTTTGATAAATACCTATTTTTTGGTACATACACACATTCTAAATTGGATTTGTAATACAACATTTAGAACCTTTTCCACGCACTGTTGATGACTTAGTGGAGCAGATAAGTGCTACAATCTTTCAATTTGTGATACAAGTGTGAAAATTGGCATGAACAGTCTCCATGAGTCACTTGACAAGAAAATTGTCCGAGACATTTGGAATTTCAAGATGGCGGCCCTTTTTCAAGATGGCCGACACCTTAGTGGAGCAGTTAAGTGATATAATGGTTTATTTGGTGATACAAGCATGAAAATTGGCATGAGCAGTCTCCATGGGTCACTTGACAAGAAACTTGTCCGAGACATTTGGAATTTCAAGATGGCGGCCATTTTTCAAGATGGCCGACACCTTAACTGAGGGCCAGGGATTTTGGAAATCCATCTGCATTTGGTGTTGGTAGTAGTATTAACAGTAGTAGTAATATTAACATTAGTAATAGTATTAATAGTAATAGTAATATTAACAGTATTACACTTTTTTTTCAGTCGCTAACAAGAGTTTGTCCAACCAGTTGTCACATTTTCAAAACTCTAAACACAATTAGCACAGCATCAGTCTTTTGTGGCCATACCATTCACACATTTCATCTCGTTTTCACACAATATGCAGTCAGTGAACACACTTCCACAATGCTTACATTTTCTTAACAGACAAGCTATACCTCCCAACAAAATTATGGATTGTTTTTGTATTATTTACGAATGTTAACACACAACATCCCACAATAGCAAAAACAATATTCTAAACCTTAGATACAGTATAACCTCTGATTCTGCAATGATATCAGTTCAAAAACAATATAGCTCAGCTGATAATACAGTTTTTTTCAATCGCTAACAAGCGCTTACCCATACTTCTAATGTTAATATTACTACTACTGTTAATACTACTATTACTACTACTTTTAATACTATTACTATTACAGGTTTTTTTAATCGCTAACAAGCACTTACCCATACTTCAGATACTTTTTCTAAACTCTTAACACAGACTCACACCTACAAAACACAATTGGCAAAATAGATCATTTTCTTCTCAAAAACACATTTTGTTAAATATATACTAACTCTTCATTTCAAAATAGAACACATATTTCTCTGCACACACTTACTTTACCAAAACACTGGAAATCTGACTCAGAATGAAATTATTCTGTCAAAGACAAACACTTGTTTTCACTTCACAAGGTACATGTAGTCAATCAAAGTACACCAGGGGCCTGTACTACGAAGCAGGATTTGTGCTTAGCGAGGTAACTTAAGCGTTAACCCTGGGTTTTCCGTCCTACGACGATGGTTTCCTTCTTACCTGGGTAGATCGCCATGGTAACTTACGCTGTGGAGCTAACCTGCTCAGGAGCAGGTTATGTTCCTGATAAGAGATGTAGTGAAGAAACACACCGCCGACTGACCAATCAGCTGTCTTGGTGCGCCGATATAAAAAAAAAAGAAGCTCGTGGATCGTGAGAGGGTCTCGTAGGAGAACTACAGAGACCGGCAAAACCATTTTTCTGTCCCTGACGATGTTTTATATGAGAGATCCAGATTCTCATCGGAGGGAAATACTTTTCTTTGTCAGCATACAGCCTACTTACCACTTTGAAATATGTTTAATATTTATTTGATTTGCTCCCAAGTCCGTTTTACACCGCCGGGATTGCAGCTGAAAGAATGAGGCAAATATTGTCATAAACCACGTTATAAGAATACATCCAAGCAAGATATTAATTATTTTAAAGTTATGTGTTCGGCCTTTTATTGCGGAAGGACATCATAAGAGTTGAAGGGACGAGAGTGAGCGACGACATGATTTAAAAGACAGCCACAGGGCGGATTCGTACCGGCACCACTGTAAGGAGCCCCGTAATACGGGTCGGTAACTATACCACTAAGCTATCAGCGAAGTTAAGATTCATTTAATCAGTCAGATCTACTAGTGTCCTTATGATTGGGCAGTCATATTATACTATTACTACTATTAATGCGACTTCCGCATTCACACAGTCGGCAAGTTTTTGCCAGCTGTCCTCCCTGCATTTGGCAGATGAAACTGTTGCTTTTTGCCTGCATTATATGTTATATATGCCTGCATTATATGCATTATATGTTATATATAACTTCTTCGTATTTCTGTAAGATTATGGTTCACTCCTCGTAAGTGAAATACGCCGCTCCCCTGCCGTAGACTGATCCATGTATGTGATTGGTCAAATGCTGCAAACGCCGCCTCTTTCATGTGCACGCGCTCATAGCTGGACAGGTAAACCCTGGGTTGAGTTAACGAGTTGATAACCAGCTTCGTGTGACCGCTTATCTCCGATTGCCTTTGTTAGGGTAACTTAAGCTGGATCTCTGAAGGATACCCTGGGTTTGTTGAACTCGCTTCGTAGTACAGGCCTCTGGTTTCAATATACTGGCTATTGTTGACATTGCAAAAACTGCATAGACTTTTATGTTTCAGTTTTACAGGTATTTGCATGCAATCCACCGTTTGTACACTACATTTCTTGGTTGGGAACTGTACAGTGCCTTGAAAAAGTATTCATACCCCTTGAACTTTTTCACATTTTGTAACTCTACAACCACAAACTTAAATGTATTTTATTGAGATTTTATGTTATAGACCAACACAAAGTAACACATAATTGTGAAGTGGAACGGAAATGATACATGGTTAACAAAAATTTAAGCAAATAAAAATCTGAAAAGTGTGGTGTGCATTTATATTCAGCCCTGTATTGTGTCAATACTGTAGAGCCACCTTTCGCTGCAATTACAGCTGCAAGTCTTTTGGGGTATGTCTCTACCAGCTTTGCACATCTAGAGACTGAAACTTTTGCCCATTCTTCTTTGCAAAATAGCTTAAGCTCAGCCAGATTGGATGGAGAGCGTATGTGAACAGAAACTTTTAAGTCTTGCCACATATGCTCAATGGGATTTAGATCTGGACTTTGACTGGGCCATTCTAACACATGAATATTCTTTGTTTTAAACCATTCCATTGTAGCTCTGGCTGTATGTTGTTCTGGAAAAATGAATCTGCCCAATAAAGATCAACAACCAGGAGCAGCTTTTTCTCCGAGGTTTATTCCACTAAGTATTCTCATCTGCAGAAGAAAGTACTGTTCACCCCTGCCTTCTGATGCAAAGGTTCAGAATCAGCAGGAACGACCCTGAGTCTAACAACAATCTCCCTTTTAAGGAGGAGGAACCATGGACAGAGGACGGATCATGTCCTATCTTACAAAGACAAGATGCACAGGCAAGGTCAAGATTTACAGAACACAGGCGTCATAGTCCTGAAATTATCTTATGTCAATGTGGCACTCATGTTCATATCATCAACAAACAGGCATTCATTTTCGTCATAGCATAACAGTCAGAAGAGGAGATGCGGATCGACGTCTGGCCTGACAAATATTCTGATTATAAATTACAAACATCCAAAATTCCCATTACAATGTTTAGGGTCATTGTCTTGCTGGACGGTGAATCTCCTTCCCAGTCTCAAGTCTTTTGCAGCCTCCAACAGGTTTTCTTCCAGGATTGCCCTGTATTTAGCTCCATCCATCCTCCCATCAACTCTGACCAGTTTCCCTGGCCCTGCTGAAGAAAAGCATCCCCACAGCATGAGGCTGCCACCACCATGTTTTACAGTGGGGATGTGTGTTCAGGGTGATGAGCAGTGTTACTTTTCCGCCACACATAGCGCTTTGCATTCAGGCCAAAAAGTTCAACTTTGGTCTCATCTGACCAGAGCACCTTCTTCCACATGTTTGCTGTGTCCCCAACATGGCTTGTGGCAAATTGCAAACTTCTTATGTCTGATTTTCAACAATGGCTTTCTTCTTGCTACTCTTCCATAAAGGCCAGATTTGTACACGACTTATAGTTGTCCTGTGGACAGATTCTCCCACCCGAGCTGTGGATTTCTGCAACTCCTCCAGAGTGACTATGGGCCTCTTGGCAGCTTCTCTCACCAGTGCTCTCCTCGCTCAGTCTGTCAGTTTAGGTGGACGGCCATGTCTTGGTAGGTTAGCAGTTGAGGTATACTTCTTCCATTTTTGGATGATGGATTGAACAGTGCTCCTTGAGATGTTCAAAGCTTTGGATATTTTTTTCTTTAAACTTCTCCACAACTTTTTCCCTGACCTGTCTGGTGAGTTCCTTGGTCTTCATGATGCTCTTTGTTGACTAGTGTTCTCTAACAAAGCACTGAGGCCTTCACAGAACAGTTGAATTTATACTGATACTAAATTACACACAGGTGGACTCTATTAACTAATTAGGTGACTTCTGAAGGCAACTGATTGCACTGCATTTTATTTAGGGGTATCAGAGTAGAGGGGGCTGAATACAAATGCACACCACACTTTTCAGATTTTTATTTGCTTAAATTTTTGTAAACCATGTATAATTTTCGTTCCACTTCACAATTATGTGTTACTTTGTGTTGGTCTATCACATAAAATCTCAATAAAATACATTTGTTTGTGGTTGTAGAGTGACAAAATGTGAAAAAGTTCAAGGGGTATGAATACTTTTTCAAGGCACTGTATGTCTACATGTAATGTTCATGTAGTGGCTAAATTTCCCTTAATGTGTTCAGTAAGTATTTCTTAAACATTTAACCACTCGAAATACACTATGCGTGTTTGTATTTGAACAATGGTAGAAAACAGTGTGTTGGCTCCGTCTTTTACTGAATGTTCACCAAAAAGGTACAATACACACAGTTTTTCCCTCTCTCTGGCTGCGCAAGCTCCTACGTCACAGCTCTGTATGCGCTCCATTATAAATCAAAACAATATTAGCACATCGAACATATGCACAACTAAAATGCAAAACTATAAAATACACTTAGTAATTATTAAAGGGAAATTACTTAATATAAATGATATAATATCCAGATATTGTACCAAATTACAGACTATAGAAAATGGCACTAACAGTTCACATTCAAAAGCATTCCAGTAAAAAGCAAATCATTTCCCCCCCCTTTACTCTGTACTATAGGAGGTAAAGTAAAAATACTGTTTACGGTATGATAGAACAGAAAACGTTTTACAGTATTGCTTACAACAAAATATCCATGAAACTCACAAGAGCATTCTGAACAAAACAACAAAAAGCCCAGATAAAATGTTGGTCTTTTTCTGTTTCTGTTTCCAAAAACATCACTCCTCAAAGTCCTCCTTTTACTGTATAAGTGTCAATGTACTAGAAAAAAATAACTCCTGCCACTGAGTCTAAGCCACACTGGAATCAGCTGTGGTTGGCCCAATTTAGCTAACATAAATCAGCTGTGTGTCAATTATTCAAATGTTTACAGTTTTTTTCACTTGTTTACATGCAATTTTGAAAACAGGGTTCTTTTGTTCAAAATATAATCACAATTATCCAAACACCACACTTAATTTGCATAATTCCTAGATTGTTTGCAAAATGACACACTTCAGTCAAAACATACACACTTCAGTCAAAACATACACACATATTTGTGAAAATGCTATTAGTTTTCATTTAACCAACACAGTCCTCAATGATCAGACATTATTGGAGCCAGTTTCACACTGCTGTGATAAATAAAAAACACATTGGTAATAAAACTAATTTTAGGATATAGCATGTGCTAGATTTTTGGCCAGACATTGTTATGTAAGGGATCATTTAGATGTCAAAAAAAATAGTGACAAACCCACAACATTCTTCATGATTAGTTTGAGATATAGGGAGAATGTACACATAATAGGCCTACTATAAACTTACTGCACAACACTGATGTGTTACGGACTTGGACGGAGACCCAAGCGCAGGACACTTAACAGGTGAGTAAAGGAGGTTTATTGATAGTTAGTAGGCAGGTAAGCAGGCTGGTGTGAGTGGGTTGAGGCAGTGGCGTGGCAGGTCGGAAATGGCAGGTTGGCTGATGGCGGGATGAGATAGTGATGATCCTGGAGCACAAGAGACGATAGTTAGAAATTATGTAACACTAGGAGTAGCAAAACACGCGGAGGCCTGAGAGTAACTACCACTGGTGGTGAAACAACAATCTGGCGCTGAGTGGCTGGAGAGCCGGGGTATAAATACTGCAGGTGATGAGATGATTGAGAGGCAGGTGTGCAGACTGGTTGGAGTGAGGTGCTGATTGCAGGGGGAAGCAGCTGAGCCAGGAGGAGAAGCCACGCCCACGCCAAAACACAAACAAGACAACAGAGAGACAGACAGGGGGCACTGGAATCACAAGGGAGGGAAAAACACAGGAACACACTAGGAAACTTCAGGGGCTCCAGCCCCGGACACAACATGATGCTGCAGACTGAATATTTCAAGTATTTATTCTCTTCCTCCCTCTCCTTCTTCTCTTCTTCCTCTACCTCCTTCTCCTCTTCCTCTACCGCCTTCATCTCCTCTTTGAGCTCCCCCTCTCATTCTCACTCTTCTTCTTCTTCTTCTAGCTCCTTCCATTTTTGTTGAATACAGGTGAACTCACCTGCTGCCTTTTATAGCAAACCTGAGTGCTGCGTTTTCAAATAAGCACATGTGTGCTTCCACACTTGGTGGATGTGATTATCCAATTTGTTCATTAGTGTGGTCATTGGCAATCCGGGGCTTTGTAATGACAAGGAAGTAACCTCACAATCCTTATCTGTGTCCTTAAGGTGTGAAAATGTGTGTAGCGTTTTACAAATCCCTGTGTGTAATGTTTTGCAAAAAGGGTGAAGCAGACATTGTGTGTAAGGTTGTGCAAGTCTGTGAAGGCGTTTTGCTCCTTGGAGTAGAATTTCGCAAATTGTGTAGAAATTTTTATTTTAGTGTGTAAATAATTGTAAAAAACTGTATTATCAGCTGAGAAATATTGTTTTTGAACTGATATCATTGCAGAAGCAGAGGTTTTTATACCTTATCTAAGGTTTGGCATGTTGTTTTTGTTATTGTGGGATGTTGTGTGTTAACATTTGGAAATAATACAAAAACAATCCATAATTTTGTTGGGAGGTATAGCTTGTCTGTTAAGAAAATGTAAGCATTGTGGAAATGTGTTCACTGAGTGCATATTGTGTGAAAATGAAATGAAATGTGTGAATGGTATGGCCACAAAAGACTGATGCTGTGCTAATTGTGTTTACAGTTTTGAAAATGCGACAACTGAGGGGTATTCCACCAAACTCACTAATTAAAGCGGCGCTTACCTGGTTAAGCCTGGTTAGAACTAGCGCCAACTTCCACTTGCGGCTAAACCCGTTCCATTAACGCATTTCAGCCGCGCCTTGTTGAGGCTTATTCAAGCGAGGCTAACGTTGTCGTGGGTTACGCACGTTCACGGGATATGAAGCCAGAGCCCAGCTTTGCGCTTAGCGAGTTTGATGGAATACCCCTCTGGTTGGACAAACGCTTGTTTGCGACTGAAAAAAACTGTAAACAAACAATTGAGTAATTGACACACAGATGATTTATGTTGGCTAAATTGGGCTGGTTTAGACTCAGTGGCAGGGGCTACTTTTTCTATTACACTGACACTTATACAGTGAAAGAAGGAGTTTGAGGAGTGATGTTTTCGGAAACAGAAAAAGACAAACTTTTTATCTGGGCTTTGTTGAAGAAAACTCTTCAGGTCCAATTCTGTAGCTGGTTCAAATGAGGTTTAATCACTGACAGTGGAGAAAAGACAATGTCGCGGTTGCCACACAGCCCAATCTGCCCTGATGTGAGGCAAGAGACAACTTATACAGAACCAAAGGGGCAGGTCCAAACAGTGGATCCACATAGACTCAATACGCGTCTCACTCTGGGGAAGAGACGTCCCGAGACAACACAAAGGTGTGACTTCCTCGGAACAGCTGGGTTCTTGCTAGATAGTGTCACAACAGGGGCCATTCATGAAGGCCCCGATCAAGTATGTGGGACGAAGGTGTTTCGGAGACGGTCCAGGAAGGGGGACAGATCAGAGGGTCTCATCATTAACATGACAAGGCTTACATACAACGAATGCAGCTCAGCAAGACATTTGAGGTTCCCGAGAGGAAGTAATATTTAAACAAAACAAATTGGAAGGTAACACATTTTCTTCTACAATTCCCCATTTTGTCCTATAGGACAACAGTAAATACACAAGAAAATGTAATCAAGTGAAGTAAGAAAATTACAATACATCAATTCTACACAATTCATCGAAAACATCAGGAAATAATTCTTTAGGTACGTTGTGAGTAGTTCGTTGAATCATCATTTTAGTAGTCACCTTAGCTGTGATAATTTTACACATTGCTCTGATACAAGAAAAAAAATAACAACAAAAAATATAAAACAGATTAAACTAACAAAAACATATTGAACTATAATTGTACCCCAACGGCCAATGAGTGTTTCCAACCATTCAAAAGGGCTACTAATATCGCTGGTGTGCACTTCATCAGCAATGTGTTTAACATGTGCAATGACATCAGAAAGGCTAGCATTATAATCTGGCACATAAGTACAACATTCAACACCAATCACTGCACAAGTACCACCCTGGGATGCTAAAAGATAGTCTAAAGCTGCTCTATTCTGTAAGGCAACTAGACGGGTTGCAGCCAGCTCTTTTGATAAGAGAGACAAACCTAGGGAAGTGGTATTAGCTAAATCCTCTATACGTTTGGAAAGATCTCTTATCTGATTCAGGGAAGACAATACACCATAACTTGGAATAAGCATGCCGAATAGACGGCTCCAATATGTCTGTGAATGAGTGATTAACACATCTCGCTTGGATCTTGTTGACCTTAATCCTGAGGGAATTGTAGGCAATTTATTCACAACTCGCATTGCTGGGACTACGTAGCCCAGGCCACATACTCCGCTCCAACCCGTAGGAAGATATTCATATGCTTTTTGTCCACATATCCAGTACATCCCTTTTCCAGCTGGGACGGAACAAAAAGAAGCCGCTGTGGCTAACCTAGAAAAGTTAATGTCAAGTGTCGAACAAGCTGTAGGTGAAGGGCTGTAGTCCGAAGTGAATTTTCTGGGAGAACTTCTTGGTATTGGATAAAACAGCGAGTCACAGTTCGAATGTCCCATGTCATGACCAACTCCGGTACCTTTAATGCACCACTTTAATGGTCGTGGAACTACCCTAAGAGGGATGGCAGCAGGGACATCAGTGCATGTCTGACACTTGCTTGTGGATGTTTTGCAAGGTAAAGGTCTCAGTTCAGGTGTAACTGGGCACAGTTCATGGGTGTAAGATGTCTGTGTATTTAGGTGAAGTAAATGGCACGTGTCACAGTCAGAAATGGGCAGAGCCATCAGGGGGAGGCCTTCATTTGTGCTATGTGGGATGAAACCACATACGTAACAATTGGTAGAATTTGAGCTGTGATAAGCTACCATCCTAGTCAGGTTGATATAGGTGTCTGTGGAAATCATTTGGTCGTGTGTGGAGACTGCATTTGGTCCAGTTTCCCGTTTCTGACGATGGCTGGAGACTGCAGTTAAGGAGGGATGAGCTGTCCCTGGTATGCTTCTTTCTGGTGGCTCCGTAGCTGCAGTATTAAGAGGGGGATGTTCCAAAGCAACCTGCTGTCCCCCTAGGTTCATACTGGCAATGTCAAGGAGCCACAGGAACAATAATCCGGTCACGAGCAGCAACATTGGCGTCAGTCATCAGCATCTGGTCAGAACAGCAACGTTCCAGGTTGTTCTCCTGCTGGGCTGTTGATCTTCGCTGGTCCATGTTGGCATCCTGCTGGGCTGTTGATCTTCACTGGTGTGAAGAGTGGATCCATGTGGGGTGTCACACACTTCATGACAGTGTTGTTGGTCAGCAGTATTTGAGATGGGCCGGTCCACCTGGGCTGGAGAGTGTTCCTTTGCTTGAACTGCTTCAGGGTTGAAATCACCAGGCTGAAGGTTGTGATAGTTCCCGTCAGTGGGAGGCGTGTGGGCTGCGATCACCTGTTAGTGCAGAGCTTAGACAGAAGAACACAGTTCCTTGCAGAGTTCTCGTGTGATAGAGTTGTTGAAATGGGTGCCGTCGTCGCTGTTAATGCAGCGTGGGATCCCAAACAGGCAGACAATGTCTCTGAGGAGCAGAGTAGTCACTGTTGTGGTGTCTGCTTTCCTGTTTGCAAAAACTTCAGTCTATGTTGAAAACATATGATTAAAAATAACAAAACAATAACAATAACATGTGAACATATGACTTTGTACAAAGTCAATCAGCATATTTACAAAAGAGTCCTCACGGGGGGAATGCTCTTCTTGGTTTGTGTCGACAAAATTGTTTGAATTTAGGGACGTAACAGGAGCAACGTAAATCTGCTTATTACAGCAACCATTCCCCATTTGCTCCTGTGAGTCCCACCATGTGTCACACAAACAAGTTGAGGAAGCAGGAAATGTGTGGCTAATGCGCGGCCGTCGCAGGAGCTCCACAATTCGTAAAACAACACAACCAGGCAGAGCGCTCAGAGGTGTCGGGGGCAGCTTGTAACATAGCCACGTTAAAGCAAAGAACTCAGCTTGTGGGGCTGAGCATGGGGGGTGGGTGAGATTCTAGGATCTCAAATAGGGGACCAATTGCATAACCTGAGTCAAGTGTAGGGCTCTCCGATTCCCACAATGCACATAGACTAAAACGCAGAATCTGACAAGAATACCTGTAAAACGTGGAATTTCGTGGAATTTGTCAAAATGTCAATGTTTTCTCGAACATTATAAGAGTTTGTTACCATATCTAAGCTGAAAGAAAAGGGAAATGGGGGCGGGGGGGGGGAAGGTGTTAAACGTTGTGTAATCAACGGGAACAACGCATCGTCCAGCATGTCTGAAAAGTGAAACGAATAGCAGCTAGTGGATTACTCGCTGATTTTAGACACAGCGGGGGTCAGGGGCAGGGGGCTGCTAGAAATTTCTTTATTTTGATCTATCACCTACACGATTACACACTATTTGATGAAAGAGAAAAAAAAAAAAAAAAAAAAAAAAAAAAAAAAAACGCTATAAAATTGTAAAATACTGAATTACTTTAAATGAAAACGGAAAACAGAATTTCAAAAATAAAACGGAAAACAGGATTTTGAAAAATGAGAACGGAAAACAAAATTTAGAAACATTTAAACGGAAAACACAGAAGTCCGAAAAATGGAAAACAGAAAGTATGGAATTAAGGAGAAAACAATAAAATGGAAAAAAGAATTTCGAAAAATTAAACAGAAACCGGGATTTAGAAAATTAAAATGGAGAGCACGGAATTTGGGAAAAATTAAATGGGAACACATGGAATTTAGAAAAATAAAAATGTAAATCAGAATTTAGAAAATGAAAACGGAGAGCACGAAAATCTGGGAAAAATAAAAGGAATCTTGAAAAATTTAAACAGATTTCATAGGGTTCTAGTCAAGTGCTCCAGTGGGAGAGCGGTATGAGCTACCATCTACAGACAAAAATAACTCAGGTTCTGCAAGTGGTTTGTCTAGTGGATCGGGACGGGTTGAGCAAAAAGATCAACTAAGATCAGCTTTCACAACTATATGGCTTGCCATCAATTAGGGAAGGAAGGAGGGAAACAGAGTTAAGAGGTGATCAGCGCTCAATAGTAAGGTTAGGAAAGAAGGGGGAACTCATAACAAGTCTGTCTAGAGGAGGAAAAAATGTTGCTTTCAGAGCAGAAGACAACATGGGAGACAGAGTGGGGGCAAATAGTGTTTAGTGGAGATCTCAGTACCATGGAGGAGGTTGTTTCTACAGCGAGACTGAAATAAAAAATAATAAAAAAACTGGGATCTGGGATGAAGATGGAAGAAGGTTGTAGATGGAGAAATAGGCTGGGGGGCTAGGTGTGGTTCTGTCTGTGACAGAGTTGAAAAGATAACAGGTTGTGGATCAAAAGAGACACACAGGATGTACCCCAAAGAGCCAACCTTGTACAGTGGGTAACTGGCTACAGTATCACAAAATGTTTTGTCATTACAACATTGGAATAACTTTTCCATCTTGCCCAGCTCCAAGGTGTCGTTTTAGTTAGCAGTAGCTACTGCGATATGGGGAACACCGTCATCCTTCTGAAATCACTATCATTAACATGCAGGAGGGAGGTTGCTCTTTCATCTTGCTCAGCTTTTTGAGTATACTCAGAATTTGGAACTGCATCGTGATGAGCTAGACAATGGAGTGAGGGAAATCAGAGCAAAGAGTCAGATATTTCAGAAATCAGCCAAGAAAGGAAAGGAGAAGAGGGCTTGGTTATATGGTTATAGATTGTTTGAAGTTTTTTTTTTTAAAGAGAGTTGAGGAGAGGGCAACTGTCAAGCATAGGTCACTGATCGGGAGACCTGTTGTAGCATAGAAAAACAGTATTAACATTAGCATCAGGTACATCAAGATATACCTCATAAGGGGTGCATTAATGGTGCAGTCAGAATTGACATAATAAATCACGACCCAGTAAGTTCAGAGGGGTATCAGTAGCCGTTAGAAAAGCATGTTCTCCATATAGGGGGCCTAATTCCACTGTCATTGGAGCACTTACTGGGTTTTGTTTAGTGATGCCGGAGACGCCTACTGTGTTTACAACCTCAGAGGACAATTCAACATTTCAAGTTACAATTCAAGTCTTTAGGATTGATGGCAAGTCATATAATTCAGTTAATTTATCCCTTTTTTTTTTTTTTTTTTTTTTTTTTTTTTTAGAAGAGAGATAAAAAATAGAATAAAAATGTACAAGCGAAAATAATAATGAAACACTAAGATAAGATGAAATCAAAACCAACATAATTATTAACGAGAAATTTAAAAATGAAAATAATGCATTTAAAAAAATAAAAAAACTAATATTAACAAAAGGTAAAAAATTAATTAATATAGAGAAAAAAACAAACCCTGCAAACTAGTTAATATAAACAATAATACTGAAAGGACAAGGTACTAATAGTATGTGAAACCTGAAGTAATAAAATAGAAAAATAATATATTTACAAAAAAAAAACTAAAATAGCAACAGGTAGGTTGCTGAAAATGCATTAAAATGGACAGACAACCAACTAGTTACAGAAGCAATACTGCTAAACAGTGTTGTGCCTGAACCTGTTCATTGAATGATAGTTCTTGAACTCGTTTATATTTTGGGAAGAACATGAACTGAACGTACTGTATTTCTGCCTGATGAACGCTACTGTGAATGCGTTCAAGTTACAATTGTCTGTGAACACTCTCTCAGTTTAACTACGTTCAATAGGGTGGCAGATTTGTATAGAGCATTCCAGGCAAAAAACAGGCGAAAATGAAAAAAAAATAATAATAAAGATAAAAATGAAATACAGTGAAAATAAAAATCCAATTGAAACAAAAATATTATAAAATGATAAACGAGAAAATAATAATAGTACTAAATATTGAGAACAATATTTTGACAAAAATAAAAGGGGGCAAATTAATTGATACAGAAACAACCGGCTCAAAAGAAATGATAATACTAGAAGGATAAGGTACAGTATCAATCATACAGTACAATCATAAAATTGAAAGAATGAAATATTTACAAAAAATACTAAAATAATAGAATGTAGGTAGGGTGAAGTGAATTAAAAAATAAACAAATCAACAGGCTAAAGAGAAGCCAGAATACTAAAAGAACCAACAATTTAACTATAGTAAAGAACAAAAGAGGGGAAACTAATTTAAACAGAGAGACAAACCAACTAGTTAGAGAAGGGATAAAGAGCAAGTTACTAACAGTCTTGAGTAACAAGAAATAAAAAAAATAGAATATAACGTATTTGAAAAGAAAACTAAAGTAGGTTGGGGAAAATTAATTAAAACAGACACGCAACCCAACTAGTTAAAGAAGTGATATTACACAGTGAAGAAAAATGTGTATTTACATGAAAATGAAGTGCTCTTAGCCACGTGGTTTATCGCAAAACAGCAGTCGTGAATCACAGTGATCAAAAGGCTATTAACTAATGGATAAGGAACTAGAGCTGGAATGTTGTGTTCAATTGTAACCTGAACAACTACTTAATTCTAGCAATAATTTCTTATAGTAAGAAAACAACATATTTGCCGCAGCGGGCCTTAAATCACAGCAAAACACAAACACACAACATTGAAAAACAAGATGTTACAATGAGCTCATACAACTTTCAAACCGGTTAAACACATGTCATTCATTCAATATAACAATCTTTTACCAAGAGAACCACTGAAATCCATAAGATTACAGAGAGTTTCACCATGCAAATCGTCATTACATTTCCAAGTAGGAATTACGATGACATGAGTGGCGGACTGGCTACCCCACTTAGATATCGTCAACCTCACATAACAATCTCTCACATAGAGAAACACTCAGACCCATAAGGTCAGGGACAATTTCACAATGCAAACTGTCATTATGCTACCAATAGGATTTAAAACAATATGAGTGGCGGACTGGCTACCCCACTGAAATATCGTCAACCTCACATAACAATCTCTCACATAGAGAAACACTCAGACCCATAAGGTCAGGGAGAATTTCACAATGCAAACTGTCATTATGCTACCAATAGGATTTAAAACAATATGAGTGGCGGACTGGCTACCCCACTGAAATATCGTCGACCTCACATAACAATCTCTTACACAGAGAAACTCTCAGACTCATGAGGTCAGGGAGAATTTCACAATGCAAACTGTCATTATGCTACCAAGTTTAGGAATTATGACAATATAGTGTCAGACTGATTCACTCCACTAAAATTGTCTACCTCACATAACAATCTCTCACATAAAAAAACACTCAGACCCATAAGGTCAGGGAGTATTCCATCATGCAAACTGTCATTATGCTACCAATAGGAATTATGACAATATGTATGGAAGCCTGGTTACTCCATAACAATACCATCCACCTCATATAATAATCTGTTACACCGAGAAAAACTCAAACCCATAAGGTGATAGAGAATTCCACTATGCAATCTGTTATTATACTACATAAGGCCTTTGTTTTTCTTAAAACTCACCAGAACAGCCTGCAGTCAACTGCTGCTATTTGAAAATTTAAATCGCGTTACCTGGGTCTATGGAAGATCCGGACCTGAGACAGGGCATTGTGAATATCAGCAAAAGTTAGGAATTTTACAAGAGGCTTCCTTTACCCTTTGAATTTGGCGCCGATTGCTAATATTCAAAATCACTGGCTCCAGTCCAGACGTCCTCTAGCCCAGGGTTAGCGAGATGCCGACAACGCCATATTGTTGAAGAAAACTCTTCAGGTCCAATTCTGTAGCTGGTTCAAATGAGGTTTAATCACTGACAGTGGAGAAAAGACAATGTCGCGGTTGCCACACAGCCCAATCTGCCCTGATGTGAGGCAAGAGACAACTTATACAGAACCAAAGGGGCAGGTCCAAACAGTGGATCCACATAGACTCAATACGCGTCTCACTCTGGGGAAGAGACGTCCCGAGACAACACAAAGGTGTGACTTCCTCGGAACAGCTGGGTTCTTGCTAGATAGTGTCACAACAGGGGCCATTCATGAAGGCCCCGATCAAGTATGTGGGACGAAGGTGTTTCGGAGACGGTCCAGGAAGGGGGACAGATCAGAGGGTCTCATCATTAACATGACAAGGCTTACATACAACGAATGCAGCTCAGCAAGACATTTGAGGTTCCCGAGAGGAAGTAATATTTAAACAAAACAAATTGGAAGGTAACACATTTTCTTCTACAGCTTTTTGCTGTTGTTTTTTTGTTCAGAATGGTCTTGTGTGTTTCATGGATATTTTGTTCAATGTAAGCAATACTGTAAAACGTTTTCTGTTCTAACATACTGTAAACGGTATTTCTAATGTATCTCCCGTAGTAAAAAGTAAAAGAAAAAAATGGATTTGCTTTTTACTGGAATGCTTTTGAATGTGAACATTACATGTAGACATACAGTTCCCAACCAAGAAATGTAGTAAAAACGGTGGATTGCATGTTTTGCATGCAAATACCTGTAAAACCGAAACATAAAAGTCTATGTAGTTTTTACAATGTCAACAATAGCCAGTATTTTGAAACCTGGTGTACTTTGATTGACTGCATTGTACCTTGTGAAGTAAAAACAAGTGTTATTCTTTGACAGAATCATTTCATTTTGAGTCAGATTTCCAGTGTTTTGGTAAAGTAAGTGTGTTCAGAGAAAGATGTGTTCTATTTTGAAATGAAGAGTTAGTATATATTTAACAAAATGTGTTTTTGAGAAGAAAATTATCCATTTGGCCAATTGTGTTTTGTAGGTGTGAGTCTGTGTGAAGAGTTTAGAAAAAGTATCTGAAGTATGGGTAAGTGCTTGTTAGCGATTGAAAAAAACTGTAACAGTATTAAAAGTAGTAGTAATATTAACAGTAGTAGTATTAATAGTAATAGTAGTATTAACAGTAGTAGTAATATTAACATTAGTAATAGTATTAATAGTAGTAGTAAGTAGTAGTATTAACAGTAGTAGTAATATTAACAGTAGTAGTAGTATTAATAGTAGTAGTAATATTAACAGTAGTAGTATTAATAGTAATAGTAGTATTAACAGTAGTAGTAATATTAACATTAGTAATAGTATTAATAGTAGTAGTAAGTAGTAGTATTAACAGTAGTAGTAATATTAACAGTAGTAGTAGTATTAATAGTAGTAGTAATATTAACAGTAGTAGTAGTATAAACAGTAAAAGTAATATTAACAGTATAACAGAATAACAGTAGTAGTAGTATTAACAGTAGGAATATTAACAGTAGTAGTAGTATTAACGGTAGTAGTAATATTAACATTAGTAGTAGTATTAATAGTAGTATAAACAGTACAAGTAATATTAACAGTATAACAGAATAACAGTAGTAGTAATATTAACAGTAGGAATATTAACAGTAGTAGTATTAACAGCAGTAGTAGTATGAACAGTAGTTATATTATATATAATAATTCAATTTAATTCAATATTTTTATTGTATCATATCACAACAGAAGTTATCTCAGGACGCTTTACACATTGAGCAGGACTAGAACACACTCATGAATTTCAGAGTCAATATATTTTCCCAATATAAGTCCCAACATCACCAGGAGCAAGAGTTACAGCGCCACATAGTGGAGAGAAGTAGTAGTATTAATAGTAGTAATGTCAGCTGGGATTGGATCATTGATTCATAATTGTGTGATAAATAGGAGAAAATTGACATAAAATGAGCTGGAGAGACCAGAATTAAGGATCATTTTGGTGCCCAGCCATGTCTCCTCAGCAACAGCTAGTGTATGTGTGTGGGTGTGCGTGGGTGTGTGTATGTTTGTGTGTGTGGGTGTGTATGTCTGTGCATATGGCTATATGTGTGCGTGAGTGTGTATGTCTCTGTGTATCTCTGTGTGTATATTTGTGGGGGTGGGAGGTTTGAGTTTCATGGTGTTCTTTGTTGTTCATATCTTGTCTTGTTTTTGTTTTGTTCGCTTATATTTTCTGTGAGGCACTTTGTGCTACTTTAAAGTATGAAAAGTGCCAGATAAATAAAGTTTGATTTGATTTGATTTGATAATTTCATCAAAATTCAGGATGATGTCATCAGTCCAGTTAGTCTGTTTAATGGCTGCCTCTTTGGCGATGGTATTCTATAGAAATGAAGATGATCTAATTTTATATTTCAGCGCTGACATAAGGCAAAACATCTTTATTTCCAAAGATATCTGTTTCAACAGATTTTTCTGCTGCCACAATGCCCACGCAACTAAACATGACGTCCACTCAAACAGGCTGGAGTAATGCTGGGAGGAGGCAAGTCAGTAAAAGTAGAGATGCCAATTTTAGTCAATTACTTTAATCAATAGTCAGCCACCTTAAAAATACTGGCAGTTTGAGTCAAACAAGACCACAGCATCGGTTTCAGTCCAGATCAGGTTCCACCACGGTCCAGGGAGACCTGCTAGGCGAGAAAGCACAGGTACTCCGGGGGAACATACACAGAGACAGAGAGAGAGAGAGAGATGGAGAGAGCGAGAGAGCGAGAGAGAGAGTATTGAAGTGCATTACTGGTTCAAATCTCCTCTCAACTCCTGATGCCCTCTAACACACACACACACACACACACACACACACACACACACCAGCAGAAATAATGAGTTCTGATTGGTCCACTCAGTGACTATATACCTGCAATTAGTGTCATAGTGGTCATCCTCCTGCCTCTGTGGAGTCCAGAAGCTAAAAAGCCTGTCAACCTCCTTCATTAGCCTGGAGAATAGGCTTCTCAGACACACACACACACACACACACACACACACACACACACACTTTAGTAAATGTCAGGGCCGTGGTCCAGGAAGACAGAAGCAGTAGCAGGCAGTGGGGAGATGGCTGTTGAATTCATCATTGTCTTGTTTAATTAAATTGACAGAATCACAACCCCCTGTGGCAGAGTTCACAGAGCCGACGTGCCGCTCCGCCGACAGTCAGATGGTCATTTTAAGAAATCTTTATGAAAGGGAGAAGGATGATGTTCACATCACAGTGGGATAAAAATACTTATTTTATGCTCTCAAATGTGGTAAGGCATTAAGTAACAGACAGAGAAATCTCCTTTCATCGTACAGGGATCTTAAAGCTTTAATGCATAAGATAATAATATGGAGCGCAGCGTGGGGCCATTCACTCAGCTGCAGGTACAAGAGAAAACCACCCCTCTTCATCTGGGAAGGTTTCCTTTCATTATAGAAGAGATCTTTATGTTCTTTGTAGTTCTGTTCAGCTTGTAATGTAGATATGATGATTGGATTGCTGACATTTATTCAAGATTGAAGACATGGTATACTGTTTAATATACTGGCTGCTATTTATAGATGTGGATTCTAGCAAGTTGTTTGAAAATGACACGCAAATAGTCACACACATTAGTGTATAAACTATGCACACAGATATATCACACAGAAATATAAACACCATGACAGGTAAGAAGACAAATAAATGCCATGATATAAAATATATTTCAAAATGAGAATGAAATGCAGAGAGAGAGAGAGAGAGAGTGTGTGTGTGTGTGTGTGTGTGTGTACAGCAACCTTCTAAACAAAAGTGCAGAGGTTAGCGTCGATGCTACATTGGCATCAGGGTAGTATTACATATTGAAAGAAGAGCAGAGAATCTGAAGGCTTTTCTTGATGAAAAGATCTTGGTCAGAGTTTGAATGAAAGATGGTTCGTCTAATCACCAACCAAGTACATTTGGCTGGACTGTAACAGCCGAGGTAGTTCAGCGGAGTGCTCTAGCTGGGGTTGAGGGCCTGACTAGCACTTGGACAAGCAGCAGCAGACTGGACATAGACACACGGACATCACTGCTGCAGTGTTTGTAATGTGAAATGTAAAGCTGGAGAAGTCAACACGTTCCTAACACACAGAATATGGCGGATCTACAAGCTAAATTGTTCACCATTTATCACAGCCTGAAAGCTAAATCCCCCACAGAAGCTGTCGCTAGCATAGACACAGCAGCCGTAGCTAGCTTTAGCACGTCAGTTGTAGCTAGCGTTAGCACAGAAGCCATAGCTAGCACTAGCACAGCAATTGTAGCTAGCGTTGGCACAGCAGCCGTAGCTAGTCAAATCAATTCACTACCAGATCGATCACTGAGTCATCCTACTGATTTGTGTGTTTGTATGTGTGTGTGCATGCAAGTGGATAAAGAAATACTTCAATAATAATGTCACTGTTCACTAATTCCAATAAAGCCTCACAGTCCTCTGCTGTCTCTCATGAAAAGAAATGCAAAGCTATCCCTAGATTGCCCCCCTTCCTCATCCTTCCTGTCACTCTGCTGTATGCCATGCAAAACAGATTATGAAGCTGCGCTGCCTCAGAGATGGTGGTGCCGTGTCCAAACAAATCCTCCAAGAGTCTCAAAAGCAAAATCACATCCCAGAGGAGAGTGATGGAGCCAGCAGACTGTCTGTCAGAGGGGATGATGGAGGCGTCAGTCCCGTTCTCATCCAAATTGCGGTTCTGTTGATGAGAAAAGCGATGTGGCCCTGGACGTTCTCCACCACATCGCCTTTGTTTCATTACATCAGCTCTTTCTTTTCACCCCCACTTCTGTGACTGATAAAGGAACTTTGTTTCCCACCATAAGTGATGAGAGATGGGAGAAGATTCACTCAGCCACTCATATCGCCCCGATCCTTTAATTGATCCGGGTGAGTCCAGTGCTGTCTCCATTCACCCATTCAATATAATAATTCAAACGAATGATTGAGTGAATCGTTACTCTCTATAAAACCTGTAAAGTCACATGTTAACATTACCTCATCCATCAGTTTACCCAAGCAAGTGGCTGCTAGAAACACGGACCAGAGAAGGTGGTTCAATGACTTTCACAGAGTTAAACTTCAGCCATAGCTCAAAGCAGTTAGTTAATCACTCACTAATTACATTTACATTTACATTTAGGTAATTTAGCAGACGCTTTTGTCCAAAGCGACTTACAGTAAGTACATTTGTCAAAAGAAAGAAACAAAGAAACCACAACATATCACTGCCGATTAAGTAAGAACTAATACCTTGGGGGGGGGGGGGGACATTAGTCGGGAGTTCGTTCCACCACTGAGGCGCCAGAACAGAGAAGAGTCTGGACTTTGCTGAACGACATTTGTTTGATTTCATCGATGGTGGTACCAGCCGGCCAGCTGAAGTAGAGGAGCGAAGTGCTCGCTTCGGGGCATGAGGTTTGACCAGTGTTTGAAGGTAGAAGGGTGCCGTTCCATTGATGGCCTTGAAGGCCAGTTCCATCGTCTTGAATTGGATGCGTGCTGCAACAGGGAGGTCACGGAGGAGGGGGGGTCACATGAATTACCTGACCAGACCAGAAGAGAGGAGGACTTGCTGGATGGATCACTCAGTGAAAGTTCCACCATAACAACAGACCAAACTCTCGTAGCTTGACGGATCTATGAATCTGCTTCCTCGAAACTTAAACCACTGATATTTAAGGAGCAGATTAGACTTCAACAGCATAAATCATCCTTTTACAGTTTCTTGCAATTGTTTACATGCAATTTTGAAAACCGGGTTCTTTTTTTCAAAATATAATCACAATTATCCAAACACCACACTTAATTTGCATAATTCCTAGATTGTTTGCAAAATGACACACTTCAGTCAAAACATACACACTTCAGTCAAAACATACATACTACAGTCAAAACATATACACATATTTGTGAAAATGCTATTAGTTTTCATTTAACCAACACAGTCCTCAATGATCAGACACCATTGCAGCAAGTTTCACACTGCTATGATAAATAAACACATTTGTAAAAAAAAACTAAATTTTAGAAAATAGCATACAGTGCTAGATTTTTGGCCAGACATTGTTATGTAAGGGATAATTTAGATGTCAAAAAAATAGTGACAAACCCACAACATTCTTCATGATTAGTTTGAGATATAGGGAGAATGTACACAAATAGGCCTACTATAAACTTACCATGCACTGCACAACACTGATGCTGCAGACTGAATATTTCAAGTATTTATTTTATCTACCTCTTCCTCTACCTAGGCCTCTTCCTCTATCTCCTTCTTCTCCTCTTCCTCTACCTGGGCCTCCTCCTCTACCTCCTTAATCTCCTCTTTGAGCTCCCCCTCTCATTCTCACTCTTCTTCTTCTTCTTCTTCTTCTTCTTCTTCTTCTTCTTCTAGCTCCTTCCATTTTTGTTGAAGACAGGTGAACACACCTGTTGCCTTTTATAGCACACCTGAGTGCTGCGTTTTCAAATAAGCACATGTGTGCTTCCACACTCACAATCCTTATCTGTGTCTAAGGTGTGAAAATGTGTGTAGTGTTTTACAAATCCCTGTGTGTAATGTTGTGCAAATCTGTGGAGGTGTTTTGCTCCTTGGAGTAGAATTTCGCAAATTGTGTGGACATTTTTATTTTAGTGTGTAAACAATCGTGAAAAACTGTAAAATAAAATAATAAATAATAAAACACAATTTCATTTTTAAGAAAATCCTTTTTCTTTTTTACTTTGGACACATATATTATGACAATTAACATGAGTATAATTAGAGTTAAAATAATGAATAATAATTATAGTGTTATCCTTATTTTCCCCAAACGAAAACGGCTTGTTTAGTTTATTATAGTATATAGACGATGGATGGATCTTTATATCTTTTACAGAAAGGATTTCTATAATCTGGGTGGCACTGACTCAAGTGACTCAAGTCACTTTTGGTGATTGACCCAGAGATCCGTGAATCAGCACAATGACTCAGATTTACCACCTCTATAAGTGATCAGTAAATACTTGTGTGTGGATAGTCATAGTAATAAAAATGTAGCTGACCTGAGCTTTCATCATCACATGTGAGAAATACTTCAAAACCTTGAGCCTTTGTATCTCATCTGAATCTGACAAAATCATGAATGTCTTCGGTTGCTAGTGGACTGGGTTGGTGGCATTCTCTCTTGATTTACTGTATTGGATCCTGTACATTAGTACATTAGAAGCAGACAAAGACATTGTGATGTCATTCATTACAGTTTTTGTGGATTACAGTTTTGAAGCTTCTGCATTTTGACTGACATTCTTTGCATTCTGTCTGACATTCTTTGCATTCTGTCTGACATTAATAAGCAAAATATTAGCAATGTGGTGAGTTTCCTGAGCCTTAGTCACTGTTCTCGCAATTTAATAACTACATCATTGATTTATCATTGTGGGATAAACATGAGAAGACTGATATGAAAGGAGCTGCAGAGACCAGAATTCAGAATGATTTTTTCAGTTAGTCTGATTTGCTTCAAAGTGCGTCTTCATCGACGGTGTTCTAAAAAAATGTAAGGCATTTTATTTTTGCATTCCCATTCTGACAGACATCTTGTTTACACAACATATCTGTTCCAACTTGTTTCTACTGTTTTTCTGCCACAAAATTGCCCACGCAACTGCAGTGACATTCGCTTGAAGTCCACTCCAAATTGGTCTATTGAGATCTTGATCCACATCAGTACAGTTTCCAAGATACCTCTCATAGACCGAAGTGTATGGCAAGCCGTTTGAACATTTAATAGCTAGACTGGATATGTATTGCAGATATCTGTAATTCAATTCTTCCTAGTCAAAAAGAACATTTCAGATATCCACAATGACATTCTTCCTATCCACAATTGTCATTTCAGATATCCACAATGGCATTCTTCCTAGGACAAATGACGTCACTTTTGCCATTCATGTGTATTGGGCTTTCAATTTCAGAAATCCACAATTACATTCTGGATATCTAGAATGAACATTCTGGATATCTGCAATTGTAGGAAAAACTCCCATTTCAGATATCTTCAATCCAATTGTTACTAGTCATAATTTTCATTTCAGATATCCAGAATGTATTTTTGGATATTCAAAATTACATTCTGTATTCTGATTAGTGGAAATGTCATTATGGATATCCACAATTCATATTATGACTAGTAGAAATGTCTTAAAACATAATTTTTACTAGTAAGAATGTATTATGGATATCTTTAATTACCATTTCTCAATAGAAATGCTATTATGGATATCTAAAATATAATTACAGATAGGAGTGTGGTTTGATTAAATGTTGAAACAGCTTGCCATAGAAGTTTTGATTTAGTGGAAATCTGTGCCTGATGGTTGAAATAGACAAGCAGAAGGTCAACAATCCATCCCCAGTGTCATGGCAATCAGACCTGTAGTTGCTGCTTTCATAAAAAAAGGTTCTGACCAATATCACAACCCTGATTCCCTGCCATGACGTTGTTCAAACATCCAATGACATCACAATGAGTTTTCTAGTTTGCAAGGAGGTGCGAAGCGGGCCTTGTAAATAGCTGCCAAATTACTAAATCCATAGTGGGATACAGATGATCCTTAAATAACAGAAATAAGGAAGAGCATATTCAGCAGGAGCTACAAAGACTGCTGCCCACACAAATCCACTGCAGAGAATTACTGCAATGGGCTTTCAGTCTTTGTCTGTGGTCACATTCCCTCCCACACCGTAGCACCATTACACCAGACCAGATAATAGGGATACAATGTGAGGATGAGATTTGCTTTATGTCAACCCTATTCATTCATATTAGAAGCTCAGTCTAGTCAGTCCTTCCTTCAATGTATTGTACATATTTGACGTTTCTACATATGTACAGTGCTACCATATAATGGTGGGTGGTTGACTCTGCCGTCGGTGTGTGAGTGTGTGCATGAATGGCTAAATATCAACACTGTAAAGCTCTTTGGATATAAGCGCTATATAAATCGTGTTGATTACCCTACCTGCCCTAATGTGTTTCACCAGTCCCTCATCAGCTCCCTGCCTTCCTGTGGATATAGTCCACAAGGAGAAAATAAATCAGGGGGATATAGTGTGTGTTTCCCCTGTCTCCTTGTCGGGTCATTGTAGTGTAAATATTGGTATGTTTCCCTCCATGCTGCACTACCCTGCGTCCGGTTTATTCGTGTTCCTGTCTCCAGCCTCCTGTGTCCTTTTTGGGTTTTTGGTTGATTGTAAGTGTTTCTTTTTCAATGCCGTTTTTGCCCTTGTGGTCTCCCTAAGTTGTCACTTTGTTTGTTAGTTTAATAAATATTTTTTGCTGTTACCTTTTGTCTCCTACCTGCTTTTGGGTCCCACCCCTTTTCCACCCTGTTACTCTACCAAACCTGACAACTATTAAAAGGCTTCAATGCCTTGTGAACAACTTTTCTCCAAGCTCTTGTCTGCTTCATCATACTGTGGTTGTAAAGGTATCTGTCTGTCCAAGTGTGAAATTAGTTCCATAAAGTTTTTACGTGTCTTCTTCAGGTTCTTCTTTTGGGGAGTATGGACTTGAAGCAGAAAAGGTGAAAGAGGTCGGAGTGGTGAGTGTGTGACAGACGGGTACACAGCCGCCATGATTACAGTTCTCTCAACTCATAATGAAATTGCTCAATTGATACGTTTTGTTGTGGAAAAATAAATCTGCCCAATAAAGATCCACAACCAGAAAGTACTGTTCACCCCTGCCTTCTGATGCAAAGGTTCAGAATCAGCAGGAACGACCCTGAGTCCAACAACAATCTCCCTTTTAAGGAGGAGGAACCATGGACAGAGGACGGATCATGTCCTATCTCACAAAGACAAGATGTACAGGCAAGGTCAAGATTTACAGAACACAGGCGTCATAGTCCTGAAATTATCTTATGTCAATGTGGCACTCATGTTCATATCATCTACAAACAGGCATTAATTTTCGTCATAGCATAACAGTCAGAAAGGAGATGCGGATCGACGTCTGACCTGACAAATATTCTGATAATAAATTACAAACATCCAAAATTCCCATTACAGTTTCCAGTAACGTTTCCTCATTTTCAACCATCTCCCGAGCATCATTGTGAGGCCGCTGCTGAGGTATCTTCTAGCTTGGCGGGCAGAGCCCTGATCAGAGTGTTCTGCAGATGGAAACATTAAGCGCCTGACTTTTTGTTGCCCAAACAGTGTATTTGCTGCGTCACTCACTAAGTGTGAATGAAAGAGTCTCAAGCAGGTTAATGCACTAACTTGACTCCTGGCCTGCCATTGTCTGTTCAAATCACGGCTACTACGGTTGCTGTCCTATAGCTCCGGGTATCTAGCAAATGTCGACACAAAAAAATGTCCTGCCAAAAATGTGAGCACACTGATTTAAAAAGCGCAAGTCATTTGGCGACACAAAAGCCACGCTTCACTCTTATTGAAAACAAATGTGTTAACGTGTTCGGTCTGATCAGGGCCCTCCTGCAGAAAGTGAGCTGCCCAGAGCAAACGGAGACTGATCGTTCTACTATTATGAATGTCACCGATGACAACCCAGAGAGAGAGTGTGTTTGGTTACTGTTAACATGCATAAAAAATGTTGTTGTTGTTCAGTTGTACACATCTGAATCTTAATGTAGTATTGCTACTCGGACAAACTTGATGGTAATGATTGGACAATGGTGGCAGCCAATGAGAGGCGCTGTAATTGACATGTTATGCGTGTGTGTGCAAATAAAGTTTTCTTCCAGTTTGAGCAAGACTGCTGGGCCGAATGAGGCTTACCCCGAACGAGCAACATCAACGCTTCTTCCACGAGCTCTGCATCTACTGCGATCAGTCAGGCCATACCATTACCAACTGTCCAACAGTGCCAAAAGGCCAGGCTTGTCAGCCAGCAGAGGGGCGCTGGTGAGCCGGACCATCTCCTCGTCGTCCCCTCCCAACTGTATCGTTCTTAAAGGTACTGTTTCGGGTCCCAAGGTTTCCATCCTCTTGGAGGTGCTCATTGATTCTGGCTCGGATGAGAATTTCATTGACATTGGTTTGGTGTCTCAACACATTTTGATTTCTGTTCCTCTTCCTGAGCAAAAAAGCTGGAAAGCTGCTTGCTCACGTCACTCACCGCACTGCTCCGCTTCCCCTCCCTGCTGTCTGGTAACCATCACGAGCATATTTCTTGTTTTATCATTTCTTCTCCCACAGCTGCCATGGTGTTGTGTCTCCCCTGATTGCAGCTTCACAACCCTCACGTCGACTGGTCTTCCCTGGCTATCATTTACTGGAGTTTATTTTGTCACTCTCACTGTTTGTACTCTGCCACCACCACTACTGTACCCGCTCCCTCCTAAACCCATAGATCTGTCTTCAGTTCCCTCACAATATCACAGGATCCACGAGGTGTTCAGTACAGAGAAGGCTCTGTCCCTGCCACCGCACCGACTCTTCCATTGACCTTATCCCGAGTGCCACTCTTCCCTCTAGCAAGCTTTTCAACCTGTCCAAACCGGAACATGAGGCCATGGAGCGCTACATCGCTGACTCCCTGGCTGCGGGTCTCATCCGTCCTTCCTCCTGGTAGGTGCAGGTTTCTTTTTCGTTCAGAAGAAGCACAAAACCATGAGACCCTGCATAGACTTTCGAGAGCTTAATCACATCACTATTAAGAACAAGTACCCATTACCCTTTATGGAATCTGCCTTTAGCGCTCTCCACAATGCTACCATATTTTCCAAACTTGATCTCCGTAATCAGTTGGTCAGGATTAAGGGGGGGGGGGGGGGGGGGGGGGGACGAGTGGAAGACGGAGTTTAACACTCCTCTCGGCCACTTTGAGTACTTGGTCATTCCTTTCGGGCTGACCAACGCCCCTAATGTCTTCCAGTCCTTCATCGCATCATGATGTATTAAAGCAGTTTGTTTTTGTGTACCTGGACGATATCCTGATTTTTTTCCCCCATTCACTAGAGGAACAACTCCAACATGTCCAGGTTCTTCAAAGACTGTTGGAGAACCGGTTGTATGTGAAGGCCGAGAAGTGCAACTTCCATGTCTCCTTCATAGGGTTTCTGGGATTCGTGGTGGAGGATGGCCAGCTAAGATCCAATCCGGCCAAGGTGAAGGCCGTGATCGAGTGGCCCTCTCCCACGAATCGCAGGGAACTACAGAGGTTTCTGGGGTTCGCAAATTTCTACCGCAGGTTCATATGTAAGTATAGTTGTGCGGCTTCTCCCCTCACCAAACTCACATCTCCTAAGTCTCCCTTATCTGGTCCCCCGCCGCTGAAGCGGCTTTTGTCAAATTAAAGAAACAGATTTTTTCTGCTCCTGTTCCCTGCCATCCAGATACCAATGGCAATTCCACGGTGGAAGTCGACTCCTCGGATGTTGGGGTCAGGGCAGAAACTCTACCCTTATGCCTTTTACTCCTGTCGACTATTCCCCACGTAGCAAAACTACGATGTGGGAAATCGGGAGGTCCTGGCGGTGGTCCTGGCTCTTCAGGAGCCTGCTCTGGATTCTGAACTCGCGTTGCAAATCCTAACAGTTAGGTTCCATAATTTGAGGGAAAAACATAAAAGCTAATTGTTACAGGGAGCTCAGTTGTTAATTGCATTGGTGCCGTGGCAACTGAAGCAAGCCTGCAGCAGCAACACCATGATAGCAACCTGTCAATTAGCAGATAGCCCCGCCCCTAAAGCATCCCCTGCTTTCTGGTCTGTTGGACTCTAAATGGACCATGTACTAAATGAACATCCTGCTGGATTGAAGAAGACTTAAAACTAGAGATTGAGACCATGAACTCATGTTTACATTGTTTACTGAGATAAAACATCAAGAGAGAAGTAGGCGCATTTTCTCATAGACTTCTATACAATCAGAGAGCTGTCACCCCCTGGTGGCCAGCAGAGAGAATGCAGCTTTACGCGAGCAGCTTTGGTTTAACTTGGGACAGAGGTGTGCTGGATACCTTCTCTCAGACCATGAAGATAAACTGAAAATTATTATGGGTGATATTTGTCATTGTATTTTTCTACAAAAAGAGAGAGGGAGTTTTCCCACGCTGGGAAAACAGCGTGGGGAGCCGCCGCATTTTCAAAACTTATTCTGTGACATTAGGATTTACTCTGACCAAACAAGGGTTGCTGATTGTTTTTGTTGTTACCAAGGTAACTAAACCTGTCTTAGTACAGTCTAATAGAGAAATTGAATTCAGAAGGTGTTTAGTTATATTTTTTTTAAGAATTTTAAGAATATTTCCTTCATTGACATTTTGTGATGTTATTTGTTTGGAGCTGAATTGCGGCTTGCTCGCAACACAACCTGGCACATGTAGGCCAGCTAGCACAGCCCTGCAGCTTCAGAGATCAGCTTCTTTGGATGCTACAGAAAACCCTGAACATCCGCATGAACACACAAATCTCACTCTTTGAGAGTGTACTTGGTATTGCTCAAAAGATGTTACTGGATCAGGATCCACTTTTGTATCTCATACACTGGTACATCTTAGTTATATCAGAGATTTTAATTAATATTAATGAATTTAATATTATGAAGTGGCTGTCTTTAAGTTCCTTCTAGCTTAAGATTTTTTTTTTCTGTGGCATGTCATGTGGGTGAAACACATAATTTAAAGCTCTCCATGGCTCCATCTTGCTGCTGGATAATTTTAGAACCTCACACTATTGTGTGATACCAGCTTGCTAACATCTAATACAGTCTGCACATTTGCTTTTTGAGGAGAATGAAAATGGACCGCACAAACCAACTCATCCAGTCAAATTTGATCAAATAAATTGAGGTGAAATTCCACATTAGATCAGTACCTTACCAAAGCCTTACCAGCAATGACATGAAATGTTCTGTTCACATTTCCTGTGTACAATGGCACTGTTGCCTATTGGGGGAGCTGATGGAAGGGTCAGGTGGTCACCAATAACCTCCATCTCATTCCAAACAACATGACAACATTAGCAGGGCAATAACTATACGATACAGCTTAGCTAATGCTTGTGTCACTCTGAATGGATTGAGGGGTTTTTGAATTGTTCACTGAGATTGATACGCTTCAGCAGGTCTTCAACATTAGACGCTACCTCAGAAACGTGTTAAAAGAGAGAATGTCAGGTAGACCAGTGAAGTGCGGGAAAAAGAAATGGAATGAGCTGGAAGGGATGTTTTTCTTCCTCCCTTGGACAGGATTATTGAAGTATAGCAGCCACCGATGGACTCCCAGCTTACCATGATAATGAGCGTGTTTCTTAAACCTTCCACTAGATAGTGGAGAGAGTGGCCCAAATCCAGACAGCAGCGTCTGCATGTCCCGTTATCAGCCCCCTGCTTCACAGGCAACAGAGGAGCAGTGATGAGATGAAGTGTCCGTTTCATCTCCTGCTGAATGACGTTTTTGTATATACACGTTTATGTATATATATATACACTATATTGCCAAACGTATTCACTCACCCATCCAACTAATTGAAATCCAGTTCCAATCACTTCCATGGTCAGAGGTGTATAAAAGCAAGCACCGAGGCATGCAGACTGTTTCTACAAACATTTGTGAAAGAATGGGTCACTCTCAGGAGCTCAGTAAATTCTAGCATGGTACTGTGATAGGAAGCCACCTGTGCAACAATGTCCTCACTCCTAAATATTCCAGTCAACTGTCAGTGGGATTATAACAACAGCAATGCAAAGCGTCAGATGCAGAGGTGTAAAGCACGCCGCCACTGGACTCTAGAGCAGTGGAGACGCGTTCTCTGGAGTGACCAATCACGCTTCTCCATCTGGCAATCTGATGGACGAGTTCCAGAAGAGTTGAAGCTGTTATAGCTGCAGAGGGTGGACTGACGTCATATTAAACCCTATGGATTAAGAATGGGATGTCACTTAAGTTCATATGCGAGTCAAGGCAGTTGAGCTAATACTTAGTTAGTATAGTGTATGAGTCTAATGGAGCTCAAAAAGAGGCCGCCCACCTTTTAAACAGTTCTAATGCTAAAGGTGAATAAATAATAATAATAATAATAATAATAATAATAATAATAATAATCCATCCATCCATTGTCTACCGCTTATCCTGTATTCAGGGTCGCGGGGGGGCTGGAGCCGATCCCAGCTGTCATTGGGTGAAGGCAGGGTACACACTGGACAGGTCGCCAGTCTATCACAGGGCAAACATGTAGAGACAGACAACCATTCACTCTCACATTCACACCTAAAGCCAATTTATAGTCATCAATTCACCTATCTCCATCCTGCATGTCTTTGGACTGTGGGAGGAAGCCGGAGAACCCGGAGAGAACCCACGCTTACACTGGGAGAACATGCAAACTCCACACAAAAGGAACTCAAACTCGACCCAGGAATGGAAACCTGAACCCTCTCGTTTGGGGCAACAGTGCTACCCACTATACCACCATGCAGCCTAGTTAGGTTGTAATAATAATAATAATAATAATAATAATAATAATGCATTTTATTTAAAGGTGTCTTTCAAAGCACTCAAGCACACCTTACAAGATGAAAAGAACAGTACATCAAATAGTAAGAATAAAGAAATGTGACTACTTAGTGTAATTGTCAGTGCATTTAATAAGGCAATTACCAGTGTGTGACAGAGTATGCCACTCAGAATAAGTGCATTTTCAGTTGGGATTTAAAGATGAGTCAGAATTGCGAATGTCTGGTGGGAGAGAGTTCCACAGGCAGGGGGGCTGACCCCATAGTGGATAAGTTGGCAGATCGAGCTGAGAGCTGGATGGCAGAAGAAGATCGGAGAGTGTGTGAAGGTGTGTGTGTGTGTGGGAGCTCAGAGAGATACACTGGTGCCAGGCTGTGGAGGATCTTGGAGGAGAGTGCGGCTGGGCAGCGGCTGGGCAGCGGCTACGGAGCTAGGTGAGCTAGACGGCTTCGTGTTGGGAAGAGCACCTGTTGACCGTAGGAAAGCGTCCCTCAGGATCTGGCTCCGTGAAGAGGATGTCCTAGACCGGAATGAGAGAGGCGCAGAGTTAGCGACAGGAGCTAGGCACAGGAGCTAGCCACAGGTGGTTTGGCCCATATAAGGTACAAAAAAAAAATCTCTTTGGTGCCAAAACAGCCAGAACTGGCTGAAGCTAAATATTGCCATATAAGTACAGATATAGCTTTAAGATCAGGGGCAGAGCAACTGCTCCATCTTCTATTGGAAAGGGAAGATATCAATCCACCAAGGTGATTAGTAGGAAGTAGTTGGTGCTGAGGGAAAGTGTTTAAGTGCATGTGGCAGGGAGATTTTAGATTTCCTGAATTCGAGGGATTGGTAGGATTTCTCAGGTACAACAGGTGGCAGAGCTTTAGGAAGGACTTTGCCAGAAATGGGAAGAAACGGGTGCACACACCAGACAGGCATACAGGCTTGAAATTTCAGTTTAAATAAAGATCACTCTCATTCCACCTGCTTGACTCTGCAGATTCATCTATCATCTCACTACATGCCGACATCTTTGAGGAAGCGGGCCCAAGAAACAACACCTGCATTCAACCGAAGTCAATACTTCTCACTGCACGCTTGATTGGTGATCGGTAGGTTGGACGTGACCAATCCTTTATTTAATTCATCAGTCCATCATGAAACACACACATTCTATCTCTGAGGAGCTGAGAGGAGATAAGAAGCTCATTCAGGTGAAATAATGGAACACTAAATGTAAGTAACTGTGAAAGCAGTTATCATCATTCTCACTCTTCTTGGACTGAATGTTGAAGTGCAGGAAGGCACTCCAAATAACCAGACTATCTCCTTTTAACAACGGAATGAGTAAAAAATGTGATGCAATTGTAAAACCCGAGAGATGGGACCCCAAATGAGGCTCATTAATGCTGAGAAACAGATGGATCTTTAAAGGTAATGGAGTAATTCTTCCTTTGAAAAATGCATCAACAGCAAATTGATGAGGACCGAGAGGGCAACAGACACTGAGTGGAGGAGAGAGAACGTCAGGGTAGAAGTACCAGCCAGTACTGACAGAGAAACTTGCTGGTTTTGTCACTAAACATTAGAACATAAGTATTAAAGAGAAACATTAAGTTAAAGATATGTAATAACTGAAAAAGACCTATATGAATTAATAATAATATACACAATATACAAACAGAAAAAGGAGTAAGTCACACACATTGAAATCTGTTTCTTTCATCTTATGTTTAAAATCATGCATGGAAACTTTTGGTATTTTTGGTAATTTTATTCATCACAACTTGGTAACTTGAACACAAAATCATTTTTAACTGAAAGGGGTTTTGGTTTTTTATGTTGTAGGTCAAAGTTGTTGATTTTTTTTTTCATTCAGCTGCAAAAATGTGTGTGGATGGATGGAGCTGTGTGGAGGAATGGGTGGAGGAATGGGTGGATGGAGTGGTGTGGAGGAATGGTGTGGAGGAATGGGTGGAGGAATGGGCGGATGGAGTGGTGTGGAGGAATGGGTGGAGGAATGGGTGGATGGAGTGGTGTGGAGGAATGGGTGGATGGAGCTGTGTGGAGGAATAGGTGGAGCTGTGTGGAGGAATGGGTGGATGGAGCTGGCGACGGCATGACAGTGAGCAGTCAGGCTGTGAGCGAAGCAGCTTTCCACTTTATAGGCTCAGAGGACTCTGGCTCCGTTCACAGCTCCACACTTATCTCCCCTCAGCAGGTGTGAGTGTGTGTGTGTGTGTGTGTGTGTGTGTGCTCGAGCAAGCACGGATTTATCACACTTGTTTTTCTCAATATTTAGGTGTGTGCATTTGCAACTGTGGATTTGTGTGTGTGTGTGTGTGTGTGTGTGTATGTTTATGGAGTAATCATTGTGTATATGGATGCATACGAGTGAGTTTTAACAAACTGTGCTGAGGCTGTCAACGCTCTTATCACAGAGGAAGAAGAAGATGAGGCAGAAACACAAACGTGGTGAATTAGAGACACTTTTCAGAAATACCTCCTCCTCACCTGATCTGTTTGTGTGTTTCTCTGTTTGTCTCTATGAGAACCTGAATGGTAATTGTCCTTTCCCCACAGCGGACGATGCAGCTGGACGTTGTGTGCTGCTGTGTGAAAGTCAGGAGAGGAACAACTTCAGATTCATGCTTCCTCTACACTTCTAACTCCCCTGCTCACAGAAAGCTCCACACACTGCTGTCATGTATTATTCCCACTGTAACACACAGCTCCACCGTCATGCTTGAAGTCACACTGATTGTAGCGGAGGATAATGGAGAAAACCCGACGGAGGCGAACAAACGCTGCAACATTGCCTCCGCCACGTCTCACTCGCTGCAGTGGGCATGACAACTCTCGCAAGCTGCTCATTAGCAAACACAGTAAATAGGGAACCTGTACTTTCTCTCACAATGCACAAGTGCCAAGCGACACTTTATTTTGTATTTTCCACCAGGAGACCAGGGACAAGGAGAGAATGGCTCTCTGAATCACTACAAAGAACTTCTGCTGCTCCACAGATGTTCATCCACTGCAAGTAAACAGAAAGAATACACTGTCATTTTTTTCTCTGTTGGTTTTTCTGCAAATTGCTTCAGTTTCCAGGCTTCATCAACATACTCTCCCTCCCCACTGTTAAAACCACTAGGCCTATTCAGTTGCCTGATGCTCCACCATGATGGTCCTCCACCATGACGCTGCACCATCTAGTGCCCCTCCAGGGTCAGTGTTGGACGCCATCTTTGTTTTCCCTCCATACAAGCGTAATGTCTTCAGAGTTCAGATGGGTTAAAGCAACACAACTACTTCAGTTACATTTAGGAGTGTGTTTGCCATAAACTTGACTGACTGACGTGACAAAGAACAATTCGACCTAGGTTTTAATCTTGTGGGTTTTAATCTTGTGGGCTGGATTGTGGATTTTTTTAACTGAAAGGACACAGAGAGTCAGGGTTAATGGAGTACTTTCCAGCCAACTTTGCTCCTCTACTGGTTCACCACAGGGATGTGTGCTGTCACCCTTACTTTTCATCCTATACACCAACATGTGTCAAAGTAAATATGCAAACAGGACCATAATCAAGTATGCAGATGACTCTGTTATTGTTAGTCTCCTCCAGAAAAATGAGACTGGTCATGGCCCAATAATAGAGGATTTTGTGAAGTGGTGTGAGGAGTCACATCTTCAACTAAACATACTCAAAACAAAAGATATGATCGTTGATTTTAGAAAACATGCTTCCCCTAACGATGTCACAACAATAAAAACACAACCGGTGCAATATGTGGATTCATACAAATACCTTGGAACAATAATTGATTCTAAACTGAATTTTGAAGAAAACTGTATTGCTGTGTGTAAAAAGGGACACCAGCGTCTTCACTGTCTGAGGAAACTGTTCTTTTTCCAGGTGGATAAAACCATAATGACCTTGTTTTATCGTGCTTTTATCGAATCTATTGTATCCTTTTCTTTGGTTTCATGGTTTGGAAGTCTCTCTATTAAGAACAGGAACTCACTCAATCAGGTGGTGAAATGGTCCAGTAAGTTAATGGGTGAATCTCAGCCGAACCCGGCCTCCCTGTACACTAGACAGGTACAGCGGATAACCGAGTCTATTTTAAATCACCGTTTGCACCCTTTGCACAAAGAGTTTCAGCTACTCCCTTCTGGAAAAAGGTTTTTAGTTCCAAGGTTTAAAACCAAGCGTTTTAAAAACAGCTTTGTTCCAGCTGCAATCACGCTGAAGAACAAGCTGTAGAAACTGCTATATTTGCACAACATTAATTTTGTATGTGTTATTTATTTATTTGTTGATTTTTTTAGATCAATTTATCAGGGTTTTATTATATTTTAATTATGTTGGTCAGTTTTAAGTGTCCAAATTTGGATTAGCACTGGAGCACTTTAATTGTTTTATCCACTGTACGTAACTGTCCCATTTTTTTATTTTTTTTTATTTATTTATTTTTTTGTGTGTGTGTGCATGTGTTGTCCTAACTGTGTGACGGAAGCCCACTTTTAAACTGCAACACAAGTTTACCTACGGGTACGAATAAAGTAACCTGAACCTGAACCTGAACCTGAAGAAAGTCAACTGTGACTTTTTGTCTCACACGGGACACAAGAACAGTCTCTTGGGTGAAAGCCCTGTGTGTGTAGACCCCAACCAGGTCCCCTCCATTGCATCATGGCTGAAATCCCCACTATTGCTGCTTGTACATGTTGAATTCCAAGATCCACCAGGAAACCAAACACCGTCCTGTCTGGGTTCATGACATCATGGGTGGATTTCAGTGGATTTCAACAAGCTGGATTCACTGGATCTAGCAAGACACATGTCGGCTGGTTTACCAAAGCTAACATTGTAGCTGCTCCATCAACACTCCAAATAAGGTCATCTAGGTTTAAATACGGCAGAGCAGAGACCTTGTTGTTTGGAATGTAGACAGTCTCTGAGTTTCTCTGGTCTGGTGTTTGGCCTAATGTGAGCTACTATCGTAGACCTATGGGGGACCACAGACGGTCTCTAATTTCTCCACATAGTCTGGTCTGGTCTCTGGTCTAATGTGAGCTACTATCGTTTGGCAAGTTCTTGCTCGTCTTACCTGGTTGGCATGAGAATCCTGCTGGGTGCTGACAAATTTGATTTTCAGACTTCATTTCCTGCATGTGGTGATTTTCTAGACATGTGAACCCACATAAGCATTAGAAAACATAATATCAACACTTAACCTTCTCCTATTTTTTTCTACAAGAGGATCAAGCAACTATCAGTTAATGTTTTTTTCACACATGCAGTTAAGTTTTTTGGCCAAAACATTTTTATTGAATCTTACATATAGATAGTTTCTTATTGTCCTCTAGGGGAAACTGCAGTCAGCACTAAATAAAAAAAAAAACAGTATACAGAACAATATCACAATAAAACAGGAATGACTCAACTCCCATTGACTCACAAAAGTATTTGTGAGTCAATGTATTGAATTGCATCTACAATATTTCTAACATCGTATTTACATTTTCACCAGACGTCCAAAGATCAGTTGGTTTCCCTCCAGTCTCTTTTAAACAATTTAAGGTGGCTATTGTTGTGCGTTTAACAAGAATGTCTCGGGGCCAAGGCCTTTTTGTCCCATTTGTCCACTGCTTGTTTGCCATCGTGGACCGCAGGTGAGTTTTAACAAGCTGTTCTCACACAGGCACTCTCTGGCAAACAGCTGCAATCTTGTACCAACAAAAAAGCTCAAAAAGGAACTCCTTAAAAAAAATTAAAGTCTTGTTTCCTGTTTAAGCTCAGTCTTCAGGTCTTGCAAATCTGAGCCAATAAAAATAAAATGTTTCCTTCAAGAAGTTGCCTGTTGTCGGGTTTACAACCTGCATGCCCTTCATTATGTTACAAGTGGACTTCACCCATCGCAGCATCTACGAGATGAAAGAATACGCTGTAAAGAGTGATTTTGGAGAGTGGTAAATATAATAAATCGTATAAAATTTACTTGATAATTGTAGTCAGCCAAGGAATTATAAAGTAATGGGTAAATTATACACATACTACCTGTTTATTAACAGTAACAACTGTGTATAGAAAAATAGTGTAAAATATGCCCAGAAACTCTGAGTCCTGTGCTTCAAATTGCACATGTGTCAGACGTTTGACTGAGCGGGAACAGGAACTCATCACCGCCATCTTCCTCTCGCTGCCGGCAGCCATCGAACTTCGGAAAGGAAGGTAAGCTATTTGCATAAGCCTATTGATGTGTGTAATAGCGCAAATGCAAATTATATTTTATGAAATGATGAGATATTCCACTTCACATATATTCGGCGTGCATCTGTGTTAAGTGCCATTACTTGAACCGAAAGTTTGAACCTGTTGCTGGCGGCAGCCTGGCTGTTTTACCGTCTGGACCTCTTTAGTCTAACAGTTATATGGTTTGGACACATCGCTGGAGAAACACCACTAAGTCACTAACTCACTCAGTAGGCTACCCCTCGGCATTCCTCCTCCACACAAACAGGCTCCGCGACGTGCTGCATCACTCTTTCACACACCAACATGTCGCGAAAATCTGAAGTGCCTCGCGTGTATTTTTTTCACCCGTTAGCTTAGCTCCGTTAGCACGTACAGAAAGTTTCTGTGCCTGTAACACCTGTCTCCCTTCGCGCCGCAAGATACGTGTCGTGTTGTGAACAGGGCGGTCCGGACGGTCGTAATTTTATACGGAAGTGCTTGAGAGTGGACCCGCTGGTGTCTCCTGCGTCTAGTTCCCTTTTAATTGTTTTTAAGGGGTTTTTATTCCAGTATCTTAGCAGATTTTAGTTGCTTTTTAGTCTTTTTATACTCACAGCTACTATACTGTGTGTTTTTAAGGCGATCAGTGGCTATTTTATTTGCTTTTACTGGACACTAAGCCGGCGACAGCTGGCGACGTACAAGCTACCTAGCCAAGCAAGGCTAAGCTAAGCTAAGCTAAATGGCTACCTCCACGTCCCCGGCTGATCATCAAAAACTAAAGAAAGCTCACAAAAAGATTGCTGACCTGACGGATGATGTTCGCCGACTTTCCGAGGAGCTGAGGAGCAAGGACGCCCTGCTACAGCAGTCTCTGACAGTAGCTTACGAGCAGAGTGTCCGGATTTCATCGCTGTCAGTGGCCCTCCAGGACACGGTACCCTGGGATCCCACCTGTCCCCGGCCATCCTTCTGCTCCACTCCCCACCTCCAGCGATCATGGGCTCAGGTTTCTCATGGCCGAAAGAGGACCCCACCTGGAGCTGTTTCGCCTCCAATCCCACTCTCCAATCGCTATGAGGCCCTGTCGCAGCTGGCAGGCCCCCCAGGCGATGATCGGGGTCCGGGCTCGGCTCCTCCGACCGGCGCGGTGTCCACAGCTCCACTCCCCGGTGGCGCACCGCCACCCAGGCCCGCGGGTCCCTCGCCATCGGGGGGAAGCAAGGCAGCTGCCCTGCACCACCAGGTTGGTCTAACATCACCCCCGCTGTCTTCTGGAGGTCCCAAAAGCCGCTCTGCTGGGGCCTGTGTTGTTCCCCTGCTGACAGACACCACAGCCTTCCCTCCACTCACGGCTAGCTGCCTTCCAGCAGGTGGGTGTCCAACTCGGGGCTGTCCGCCTCCCCCGTCCTGCTCCTCATCCCAGCGCAGGCGGCTCGTCAAGGACGCGGTGCGCTGGCACTCATCCAGTTCCCGTTCTCCCCACCTGGCGAGGGATCGCACCCGGCGTCCTGGCGCGGGTGGCGGGGTGGCTGAGCTGGCTTGCCCCCCTGAAGACCATGCGGTCGCTCCCACAACCCTGGTCATCGGGGACTCGATTTTGAGGCACGTCCGCATGAGGGGGGCGTTCACCATGGCGTTTCCCGGAGCCACCGTTGCGGACATAACCGGGAAAATACCTGACATCCTGAGCGCACATCCGCAGGCAAGAAGGATTATCATCCACACAGGTACGAATGACATCGCCAGGCAACAGTCCGAACTTTTAAAACAAGATTTTATCCATCTTTTTAACTCCGTCTCACAGTCCCAGGTGACTGTTTTTATCTCCGGCCCTACCCCCTCCTGCAGCAGAGGGATCGGCAGCTTCAGCAGGCTGCTCAGTCTCAACACCTGGCTCTCCTCTGCCTGCAGCTCACATCAGGTAGGCTTCGTCAACAACTTTGACGTGTTCTGGGCGAGACGACACCTTTTTGGGTCGGACGGGCTCCACCTGAACAGAGCAGGTGCCCGCATGCTAGCTGCCAACCTGGCATACGGGGTTCAGCATGCCAATCACCCGAAACCCGCACCAGCTGCTTTGTCCGCCACAAATTGATGTCCCCCAGGTCCATGCTCCTACGATTTCAGTTCCACCTCTGACCACTATACATACAACACCGGACTTGGACCTTATATTCACACCAACACTTCACCCATTCCCGTAATTATTACACACCACCACCAAATCAGACACTACCACACCCACTCTGTGAACTTTCATAATCTCAGACCACTCACAGAACAATCCACCACTCCAGTCAACAAACCACCTGTCACCATAAACTTGGCACTTTTTAATGTTCGCCCTCTTTTAAATAGAACTTTTTTAATGAATGATGTGATTTTAGATAACAAGTTAGACTGTCTTCTTTTAACTGAGACATGGCTTGGCACTGACACACCTGCTGTTCTCACAGAGGCTTCCCCACCAAATTTTAATTTTTTATTTTCTACTAGAGAGGGTAGAAGAGGAGGAGGGACGGCATCGATTTTAGATAATTCATTGACCTCAAATGGAGTATTTTTTAACAGTTACTCATCATTTGAGCACCATGCCTTTACTTTTAGCAGTCCTCCAATTCTTTGCCTTACTGTTTATAGACCACCCCATCACTCTAGCTCTTTTATCAGTGAATTTTCTGAACTTTTATCAATTATCCACACTTCTTTTAGCAGGATTTTAATAACTGGTGATTTTAATCTACATGTTGACGATATCTCGGATCCAATATCCAGAGAGTTTTTAAATCTTTTAAGTTGTCTTGATTTTAAGCAGCACGTCGCACAGCCAACTCACAACAGAGGACACACCCTGGACCTGGTCATAACCCATGGCCTGTCCATCGGTGTGTCCTCTGTTGTCGACCTGGCTGTGTCTGACTACTACTGTGTATTTTTTAACATCACCAGTTTTAACCAAGAGGAGGCCCCAGTGAGAACGGTGAGGAGGTGCTACCTTACTTCTGAAGTGGCTGCAAATTTTATGGAGATTTTACAGAGCACTCCTGCTGAAATTCTACCTGCACCTTGTGATTTTATCGTTGATAATTTTAACAGCAGACTGAAGTCAACCTTGGACTCGGTAGCTCCACTTTTAACTAAAACAATAAAAAGAAAACCTATACCCCCGTGGAGAAAAAACATTGAAATCAATGAACTGAAAAGAAAATGCAGGAGTGCAGAGAGAAGATGGAGGAAAAGTAAACTGACAATTCATTACGAGATTTTACGTCAACAACTCAAAACCTACAATAATACAGTCAAAAAGGCACGAATTTCACATTTCTCACAACTCATCACCATCAATAAAAACAACCCCCGGTTCCTCTTCTCCACTTTTGATATTTTAACAGGCACTAATTCTAATAAAGTTTTTAAGACACCCACAGATGATCTTTGCGAGAACTTTGCAGACCACTTCAGAAACAAAATCAAGGACATCAGATCCTGCCTTTTATCCCATCAAGTTTTAACTGTTAACACAGAACTGATGTCCTTACCTGAGGTAACACTGGAGAGTTTTGCCCTGGTTGATGCAAGGACACTTGGTCGAGTATTCTCCCAAGTAAACCCAACAACCTGCCTTTTAGATCCCATTCCCACATCACTTTTAAAATCGTTTTATGGATTCTTCGAGGAACAGTTTTTAAACATCATGAATTAGTCTCTTCAGACGGGTGTCTTCCCCACCGCCTTTAAAACGGCGGTGGTGAAGCCCCTTCTGAAGAAGAGCAATTTAGATCCAAGTGTTTTTAATAACTACTGACCTGTATCCAACTTACCATTTTTAAGTAACATTTTAGAAAAACTGGTTTTTAACCAAGTTAACGACTTTTTAAACATAATTAACATTTTAGAGAAACATCAGTCTGGTTTTAGGAAAAACCACAGTACCGAGTCAGCACTTTTAAAGATTTTAAACGACATCAGGTGGAATTTTGATAATAAAAAGCTCACAGTGTTGGTTCTACTGGATCTAAGCGCAGCTTTTGATACAGTAGACCATCACATTTTATTAAATAGGCTCAGACACCTGGTGGGCATCTCTGGTACTGTTCTTAACTGGTTTTGTTCTTATCTCACAGACCGATGCTTTTATGTAAGTATGGATACATGTTCCTCAAGAACCCATGAAATTGGATGTGGGGTTCCCCAAGGGTCAATTTTAGGTCCACTTCTTTTTAATCTTTACATGCTGCCCCTTGGGGACGTCATCAGGAGGCACGGCATCAGCTTCCATAGTTATGCTGACGATACGCAACTGTACATCGCCGTGTCTCCTGATGACACAGGGCCAATTGACGCCCTTTTTAACTGTATTTTAGACATTAAGTCATGGATGGCAGTGAATTTCCTACAGGTCAACCAGGACAAGACTGAGGTTTTAGTTATAGGTCCTGAAGGCCAGAGAGAAACTTTTACCAAAACTACAAGATCTTAAACCAGCACAGTCAGTAAAAAATCTGGGCGTGATTTTTGACTCTGAGCTGAATTTTATTCCACATATCAAAAATATGATGAAAATAGGTTTTTATCATCTTAAGAACATAGCCAGAGTCCGCCCGTTTCTCTCCCAGGCCAGTACGGAGGTGCTGATGCATGCTTTTATCTCCTGTCGTTTAGATTATTGTAATGCCCTGCTCTCTGGTCTTCCCAAAAAGAGTATTTTAAATCTCCAACTATTACAGAACTCAGCCGCACGCGTGCTGACGAGGACCAGAGGGCGGGAGCACATTACACCAGTTTTAGCGTCGCTGCATTGGCTCCCTGTACGCTTCAGGATCGATTTTAAAGTTCTTTTACTCGTCTTTAAATGTCTTAACGGCCTTGCGCCCTCTTATTTAGCTGACCTGCTTTTACCATATCAACCCTCGCGGACCCTGAGGTCCTCCGGCACTGGCCTTTTATCCATACCAAAACCCAGAACTAAAACCCATGGTGAGGCGGCATTTAGCTACTATGGCCCCCACCTGTGGAACAGCCTGCCAGAGAGCCTCAGGACCGCAGAGACAGTTGATATTTTTAAAGGAAGGTTAAAGACACACCTTTTTAATCAGGCTTTTAACTAGTATTTTAAATTCTTCTTAACGTTCTTATGTGATTTTATCTTATTTTATATTTTTGCTTTTATCTTGTTTTTAGATGATATTGATCTTAAATAATTTTAGTTGTTTTACTTATCATTGGTATTGTTTTATGTTATTATCTTTATTATCTTTTATTAAGCTGATCACTTATTTTGATAAACATTATATTTCCAATTAATTATTTAACTTGTAAGCCGTGTAATCAGCAGGATAATGTATAGTTAGTCGGTTGTATTTCTCCATAACAACCTCTTAGTAGTGTTGTTCTTTCTGTTGCAGGCAGAGACACTTTGTATGTGGACCCTCACTAATGTTTGCCCTCTCTTCTGCCCTCTCTTCAGGTCCTCTCGTCTGTCCTCCACAAGCCTGATAGACCACTCACTGATAGTTCTGGGGATGACCCACCCACCCCCTTGCTGTATCCTGCACACTGACTTATGGTATGTTTTCTAAATAATAGTTTTTTCACTTTTTTCATAAATATGTAATTCAGTCTTAGTGTATGTAAATCTCTGAGTTCCACTAACAGTCTTTTGACTAAATTGTATCTCCCTACAGTCACAGAGCATTGAGAACCAAAGGGATGTAGTTGTCTGCTGCCTCATTGAATACCTCGGTGAAAGACAAGAAGATCTTTTCCATGACTGCCAGGTAGGCTATGTCATTGATGACAGGTGACTGATTAACTCAAAAAGATCCTCTTGTCTTGCTCTGCTCTGCTCTGAACTCCTCTCATTTTCTCTGCTCTTCTCTCCTCCTCCTCTTTTTTCCTCTCATTTCCTCTGCTCTCCTCCTCTTTTTTCCTCTCATTTCCTCTGCTCTCCCCTCCTCTTCTCTGCTCTCCTCGGCTCTGCTCGGGTATCCCCTCTTCTCCCTTCTCCTTTTGTCTTCTGTCCACTCACCTTTGCTCTTCTTTACTCTGCAAGATAAACTGAAAAGTATTGGAACATCTTAAATAATATATGTAAGTTAAAAATGTGTATGCTTTTTGTTTCTTTCTTTTTAACATGTAGGAATGTGAGGACCACACAGACAAAACAATGAAAGTGATTGTCATGCACAGTGTCATGGCCGAGGAGGATCCATCAGATGTGTGTATTGTGATCGGAAACACAGTGTTGGAAGGATGTGAAAGCCGAACAAAAGCCTGCATTCTGCTGATGGGACTGATATATGCTCTCAACCTCGAATATCCAAAGCAGCTGAAGAACACGTTTGAAGCTTTTCAAAAACTTTTTTTGGAGCTTGACGGGGCGAGACTACTGAAAAAGGTCCACAGCCTCAAAAATAAGCATCATGCAAGCCCCTCAAGAGGATCTTTTGTCCAAACAGAGCTAGATTGAGTTGTGAGTGTAATTTTTTATTTTTCTTCTCTTCCCTCCACTGCTCTGTCACCCCCCCCCCCCCACACACACACACACACACACACACACACACACACAAACACACTCACACACTACTGACTCTCCAGATCTCCAGATCGCCAGGGGTCTATACATCGCAGGATCTCGCCTAGCAACAGCTGGTCTGTTTACAGGCTTGAACCCCCCCCCCCATTACCACTTTTATATGCACACACACACACACACACACACACACACACCTTTTTCAGCTGCAGGTCCTTTAATCCTAATGCAGCTGGTTGGGTGGATGGTGGATACACCTGCAAATTCAATTTTCCATGAGGTTACAGTGTCCATTGTTGGTGCCTTCTAGCTATTTGTGATTGAATTTTCCACTCTGCCTTCTTTCCACTCTGTTGTCAGATGTGGCGCACTGTGAGTTAGTTATTTAGTTAATGAGTTAGTTGTGATTCTCCATCACACCAATTACATCTGTTCAGTGATGTACATGTTGATAATACTTACTTAAGTTTGTGTTTAATTAAAAACATTTATGATCACCATCTGAAAGTCTGTTTTTTTTTTGGGCGGGGGGTAATCTTACCTTCTCTGAATAACTAAAACTAAACTCAATGAGCAATAGTTACTGAATGATATTAATTAACTTTGGATAGTAATTATCAGGTATTACCTACTTAGCAATCAAGAGTTAATTTTACCCAATTTTAATGAGTAAGTAGTTGTTAAATATATACAGAAATGTAAGATAAATATAACCCAATTTATTTGAGTATTGCATAGCTTTTTTTTTTTCAATTATTTTATACTCAAAATATGGAATTAAATCTACCCCAAAAAAGTAGATGCAAATTGTTACCTCAGATTTATTGGGTAAATTCTATATGTTAGTTTTTACATTATACCTTTTTACCCCTGAAAGCATCTTTGCTGTGTTCTCTGTCTGATTGTGGATGTGACAACAACATCATCTTGTCTGCTTGCTGTCTTTGGCTCTTCGGTTTGAATGAGGTATATACAAGTATGTTGCAATTTTCACAAGTTTCAATTATTGTATTGGACACCTCATTGAGGCTGTCCTTGTGATATTCCTCAAAGGTCTGATAAGAGCCTCAATTAGTTCAGCTGCTTTGGAGAGAAAAACCTAGGCCGTTTCTCAATACCCAGTACGCCAAGTTTGAACTCGTGAACTCCGGGGGCCCTAGTTTCGTAGACCAGGCGCAGTCAGCTTTCAGCGCACGTGCGCCGCGCTGACGGGGCGTGTCCGCCGGGACTTTGCAAGTTTCGTGCACCGCGCAGGCTCGCGCAGGCACACCTCCCGTCTCGCCCACCGGCGCAAGTGGGAAAGAGGGAGGAGAAGAAGGCATGAGTGGGAGACGAGGAGGAGACGAGGCGTGGACTGGGATTAACACAGCCGATTCAGATCTTCACCAATCAAATGAGCTCCTCTCCTCTCCTTTAATGCGTTAGGGGAGGTTCAGTGCAAGATCCGTCACTTGACAACCCGATGACAGAAGCAACGCCGCCGCTCCCACCACGCTCATCACGCGCTGTGCGCGCGTATTATAATAATAACAATGCTGATATTATAAAAAAAAAAACAGGAGAGAGAGAGGGAGATGTTTTGGTCCGAGAGGCTGAGTTTCCATTACGCGTGCCATCCGCCTTTGATCTGTCGTCAGATGTGACGGGACAATCTATATAGATATAAATTCACGTGTTGATTCAATTAGTTGCATTAAATAGTGTTTGTTGTGATTATTTATTGCATTTAAATGTGCCTGGAACTGTGGAAACCTGCCTGTGAGGTCTCGGTGACGTGTGCGCACTGCGCGCCGGTCCGCCAAACTTCCGATCCGCCAGCTGTGATTCGCATTGAATGAATGGACTTTATTTACGCCTTGCGCCTTGCGCTGAAAGTAGACTAGGTTGGAGCTGGCGAGCTTTCAGCGCAGTCTCGGCGAGGCTTTTTGCCACGAAACTTCCGCTACGCCAAGCTGAATCTGTGACGCCTCCCCCTGCTGCGCCGTCACACCCATCTTGGCGCAGGCGATCCACCAAACTGCCAAACTGACGGTGCGCAAGGCTGCGCGGGTCGAAACTTGCACTGCGCCGGCTGCGCCACCCTGCGCTGGTTTACGAAACTAGGGCCCCGGGAGTCTAGACTTGCGGAGTTCAGTTGGGAGAACGAACTCCCGGGGTACGGGAGAACGGGAGGACGGTGTTTTTTCTGCATTTGGAACAGGAACGTACTTGATGACGTCATCGTTTTTGCCGGTTGACGGCGTTCAACTTCCAGTTATTTTCACTGGTTAAAATAAAATAAACACTATAAAAAACAACTCCGTTTCATTTGTATATTTTATTATATATTATATGAGGATATAATATGATAACGTTAACTTACAATTGTGCGTCTTCTCCTCCGCCATTGCTTTATTGAAATGCATTCTGGTATACGTAACTGCCCAAAGTCCACACAAGTCTCCTCCGATGCATCCTCGGTGAAATGGGCGGGGCAAGAACACATCCGGGGTATTTGACCGTACTTGGCCAGATGCGAACTTTGAATTGGAACAGTACTCGGTCCGACGCTGATGACGTTTCTCGAGTCCACAAGAACAGAAGTACAGAGAAGAACGCATATTGAGAAACGGCTCTAGTGTCACCTCAGACCTTTCTGAACACTATAAGTATCCCTACGGGAATCAGGTCAATGTAACAAGTAGCCCTCGTATCTGCACAGCTCTGTCAGGATTCGGCACATCTGGAATTTCTTCCAATTCTTTGATTACAGCAGACAATAGGGGTGTAACGATACATGTATTCGTATTGAACCAAAACAGTACGGGGGTCACGGTTCGGTGCGTGGATTTACACGGAGAATACACGGTATAAAAACTGTGTAAAACTGGCACACAAATTAGGGGGCTGCATGGTGGTGTAGTGGGTAGTACTCACAGCAAGAGGGTCCCGGTTTCGATTCTCAGGTCGGCCCCGGGTTCCTTCTGTGTGTAGTTTGCATGTTCTCCCCGTGTATGTGGATAAGCGGTAGACGATGGATGGATGGATGGCACGCAAATTACGGAACTACTGTTAAAGGCCGTTCACACAGAACTGCAGCAGATGTTCTGCTCGTCTGTATGACGGCGTATCAGGGCCACTCTATGAAACAACCGGAGCCGAGAGAGGGGGGCAATATTCCGGGGAAAAAAGTCGCAGAATTACTTTTTTATAATGCTAACAAACAACCAACACATTTAGTTTTCTAATTAACACCTCGTTAAGGTCCTTAGGATGACGGCTGTTGATGCTTATTGTTGGTTTTATTTTTACGGACCAAATTGTCATCTTATGGATATTTATTGATCAGGTGGTTGGGTGGATAGTAGCCGTAGCTTTCACGTGTTGCCATAACAACGGCAAACATCCGGTCAAGCTCCGTCTCTTCTTCTGCGTCTTTGGTGTATTTTTGTAGCAGAAACAGCAGCACATAAGCAGTGTTGGGCAAGTTACTTCAAAAGCGTAATGCATTATTTATTACTTGTTACTGTAATTTCAAAGTAATTAGTTACATTACAATATTACTGTCTTTGAATTGTAAGGCATTACACTACTTTTACATTACTTTTGCATTACTTTTCACCAAAATAAAAGGAAATATGGATTTTTTGTTTGCAATAGATCTTCTTGTGTTCAATGCAGCTCATTACACAGCAGGATGTGATGTATTTCGCTTCAAAATAAAAGAACGAAAAACGACTCGTATCCCGTTATTCGTTTTAAAAACAGAAAACGACTCGTTAACTGATATTAGATATTGTGTTCATGTTATGGAACTGTGTACATTTTTACTTGCAGTTGCACTTTTCGACCAGTAGACGGCGCAGTAGTTTCATTCATGTGTTTTTTGCGTGCATGGGTTTTACAGGAAGTGATGTAGGCTACCGGATGTTGTTGTTGTTGTTTACCTGCTCCGTAGCAAGAGATTCCTCCGTCCTCACGTTTGTCTTACCCCTTTGTAGTGGCAATATGAGTAAGTAATTATTTACCATTAGTAGATTGCAAACGCTTCTGTAGTTTATCGTAATTAATTAACGAGCGAGATGTGATCGCGGACTCTGCCCGTAGATCTGTGTGTGTTAGATCCGCTACCTCCGTTAGCAGGCTAACAGTTACATGTAAACTTGTATTATTTACCTTGTGGTAATTGAACCTTTTTTGTATTTGTTTCAGTTTCACAATTTCTGGCAATAAATGCGATCCAGTCACAACTCCAGCCTGTTCCTTGGATAAAATGTCAGAAAGAGTTTAGCTGGCTGTGAATCTCAGTCCAGGACACTAGTCAACACTGGGTGAAGCAGTACAGTGAAATCATAGCACTCGGCGAGGGACGTTGACAAACTGTTGGACACTGACTAGAGAGCCAGTCACAGACACATACTCACCTTCACCAGCCCTACCCAGCCAAGCATAATGGAAACATCGGAGGCTCAAGGTCAAGATTGTGAGGAGACCAAATCACTCTCCGCTCACTCCTTAAAGTCCTCAAAGTCAGAAGGGCTGACTGTTAGATCATCAGCAAGAGCTTCAAGCAGGTCAACTACATCGAGCAGAGCAAGTATGGCAGCAGCAAAGGCTCAAGCGGAAGCACAGGCTGCTAAAGCCAGGCTAGCTTACACTGAGAAAGAAATGAACATAAAGGTGGAAAAAGCTCGCTTAGAAGCAAGTCTTGGTGTACTTGAGCTACAGAAAGAGGCTGATGCTGCCATGGCCAAAGCAGAGGTGATGGAGCTTGCTGCTGCTCAGCTCGACGCTGCAGAGCGAAGTGGTGAGTTTGACTTCTTGCCTACCCAGGCAACCCCAGAGCAGAAAGTGACTGATTACATAAATAAACACAATCACACTGAACTTGCTCGAAGTCAGAAAGACACTTTTATGCAGCATTGTGACACCACCTGTCAGCAGAAACAAGCTAAACCTTCACCAACATACACACCTTTTCAACAAGAACCAAATCGCTACCAATTCTCACCACTAGATGGCATCAAACCAACACTACAAAGAGATGTAGTTCAACAAAGTCTTCCCTACAATGTGTTACAGCCACAGTATAGGTTCACTACGAACCACACAGCTTCTGACAACGCAATCAGCGACCTCGCAAGGTTCCTAGCAAAGAGTCAGCTTGTGATCGGAGGACTGACTAAGTTTGATGACCAACCAGAGACTTATCTGAGCTGGAAGACCACATTTCAGAGTACCATTGCAGGTCTTGGATTAACTGACACTGAAGAAATAAATCTGCTCATCAAGTGGCTGGGCCCTGAGTCCTCTGAACATGCTAAAAGGATGAAAGCAGTCAATATACGTCACCCATCTGCTGGTTTAAATATGATCTGGACAAGACTTGAAGAATGCTATGGCTCATCAGAAGCAATAGAAAGAGCCCTGTTTTCCAGGATAGAAAACTTTCCAAAGCTCTCCAGCAAAGAACCTCGCAAGCTTTGTGAGCTCTCCGACCTGGGGTCCGTTTCACAAAGCAGGTTTAGTGAAAACCTTGAGTTAGTTAACCCTGAGATGAGGGAAACTCTGGTTTTTCGGTTTCACAAAGCCAGTTCAGCATAAATCTGAGTCAGTTACCCGGGTAACATGCTCCGTGAAACTAACCTGCTCGCTAGCAGGTTTGCTTCAACAAACCGCGAGTTTCTCCCTACATGTCTCCGCCTTTTTCCGGAATCTTAACCAACTCTGAAAAAATATGCCGTCCTTTCATCGTCAACCTAATCGATACGGAAATAAAAGTGATTCTAGCAGCTTTGCGTCGGGAGAGGATTTTGATTACCTTTCCTTTCAATCACATTAGATATTATCTAAACAATATTCTCCGACATTTTCAACATTTCGCGGACATAATCCGCAACCCGAATCTTTGCGGAGGTAGTGTTTTTGCGAACGGGAGATTTATGAAATGTTAAAGTACATTCCTGTGTTGAAATACCTGCTTATATTTACTGTTTATGTGAAATATGATTAAAATCATATGCCTTAGTCAACGTATTTGCGCAATATTCTTATGCTTAATTTTCAACTGAAGCCACTTTCTTTCTGTGCCTGGGGGGATTACACCCAATAAAAATAATAATATATGTGTTGCGCTGTTTTGTGAACTTCGGGAATTGAACTGCTGTCGCCTGCACCATAGGCAGCGTTGCTAACCATTACACCACAGCGTCGCTATGCATGCCTGAAAATAAAGATTTATTACCTTTAGATCAATAGACTGTTTTATTCGGTTATACACATTAGATCGGGCAGTAATTGTCTGCCACGCCAACTATCTCTACTTTGCTGCAGTTACGGTGCTCCACTTTCTCAGGATGAGCTCGTTTTCTACATAAACACTCGGTAATATCTAATAACGCTCTCCCCGTTGCCATGGTGAATCGTAGTATCGGAGCTCCATTGATGATGGCTTTGTAGAGTCGGCAGGCACGCGCGTAACTCAGAGTTTACATACTCAGAGTTGAGTGAACTAATTCAAAACCACTGTTCTGAAACTGAAAACTCAGAGTTGCCCATCTCAGAGTTGTTCAACTCAGAGTTCAGGGTTAGGTTCAGAGTTTGTTGAACCTGCTTTGTGAAACGGGCCCCTGCTCTGTGAACTGGAAGCTGCAAAGCTAGATGGATACTTACCTGGTTTAAGTTACCTCGACACAGCCAGGGGAGTGAGTCCAATTGTGGAGAAGCTACCCTTTCACCTTCAGGAAAAGTGGACAGCGGTCGGGTCAAGGTTTAAAGAAGACTATAAAGTTGCCTTCCCACCTTTCTTTTTCTTTTCTGAGTTTGTGAGGAAAGAGGCTAGAGCAAGGAATGACCCAAGCTTCACCACAGCTCATCCCTCCTCTGTCAGCTTCAAGAAAGAGAGGCTTCCAGGTAATTACAACACAAGGCCATCAGTCACAGTGCACAAGACAGATGTGTCAACAGATGTACACACACACACAGCGGTTAAACATGCAACTGAAGATATAAGCAGGCAATGTCCTATACATCACACACCGCACCCACTGAAAAGATGCAGAGGTTTCCGAACAATGCTATTGGAAGACAGAAAGAAATTCATCAAAGACAATAACATCTGCTATCATTGCCTTGCATCCACCAGTCATCAGGCAAAAGATTGTAATGTCACTATTAAGTGTGTGGAGTGTGACAGTGAGAGGCACCTGGCAGCTCTCCACCCTGGCCCACTAGTGCAGACACCAAAGCCCCTCTCTTCCTCTAAAGAGCATGGCGGGGAGAGTCTGAGCTCATCAAACCTAGATGTTACCGCCACCTGCACAGAGGTATGTGGAAATGGGATCACAGGGAAATCCTGCTCCAAGATTTGCCTGGTACACGTCTTCCCAGAAGGTCAACGACATAACATCAAGAGGATGTATGCAATCATAGACGATCAAAGTAATCTGTCCCTTGCAAAGACTGAGTTTTTTGATATGTTTAACATCCAGGGCACAGTAGAACCATACACCCTCAAGACTTGTGCTGGCATAACAGAAACATCAGGCAGAAGAGCATGTGGTTATACAGTGGAGTCAGCAGACGGGAAATTGAACTTTCCTCTCCCTGTGCTCATTGAATGCAATGCTATCCCTAATAATAGAGAAGAAATACCTACCCCTGAAGCCGCACGTCACCACCATCATCTGAGGTCAATCGCTGCTGAGATACCGCCCCTCGACCCAGATGTTGACATCCTCCTGCTCATTGGACGGAACCTTCTGAGAGCTCACAAGGTGAGAACAGTTGAACGGCAGACACAATGACCCATATGCACAGAAGCTTGACCTGGGCTGGGTTGTCATCGGCGATGTGTGCCTCGGCAGTGCTCACAAGCCAACTGAAGTGAGTGCTCTAAAAACACGTGTTAAACAATGGACGCCCCAGCTTTCTCACCCCCTGTGACAACCGCTTCAGTGTGAAGGAGAATTTCAGCCTGATGGGTCACACAAAAGCAACTCCTCAACAGCCGCAACCACCAAACCCACACTCCAAGCCCACTGCAGAGAATTTAGGAGAGACTGTCTTTTGCCGCACTGTTACTGACAACCAGCTCGCACCTTCTGTCGAAGACACACTCTTTTTAAAGAAGATGAAAGGAGTCTTCAAAGACAAAAATAACAGCTGGGTTTCACCATTGCCGTTTAGGAGCCCCAGGCGTCTGCTCCCAGACAACAGGCCCTATGCCTACAAGCAGCTTATGTCTCTTCGTCGCACACTTGACAAGAAGGAATACATGAGAGCCCACTTCGTCGAGTTCATGCAGAAAATGATTGATAACAAACATGCAGAGCTTGCACCACCTTGTGATAAGGATAAAGAGAGATGGTATCTTCCCACTTTTGGCGTCTATCACCCGCAGAAGCCCGGGAAGATTTGAGTAGTGTTTGACTCGAGTGCACAGTTTGATGGAGTGTCTCTCAATGACGTGCTGCTTAAGGGGCCCGACTTGAACAACACCCTGTTGGGTGTGCTCCTCCGGTTTCGAAAGGAACCGGTTGCCATAACAGCCGACATAGAACACATGTTTTACTGTTTTGTTGTTTGTGAAGAGCACAGAGATTTCCTTCGTTTTCTCTGGTATGAAGACAATGATCTCAGCAAGGACGTGGTAGATTACCGCATGAGAGTACATGTGTTTGGAAACAGTCCCTCTCCAGCTGTGGCAATCTTCGGGCTGAGAATGGCAGCAAAGGAGGCAGAAGAGGTCTACGGCAGTGATGCACGACACTTCATAGAACAAGACTTTTACGTCGATGATGCCCTGAAATCCTTTCCAACTGAAGCTGAGGCTGTCGATGTCCTGCAGAGAGCTCAAAAGATGCTCGCTCTCTCTAATCTGCGTCTCCACAAAATCGCCTCCAACAGAGTGGAGGTGATGAACGCCTTTTCTCCTTAAGACAGAGCCAAGGAAATCAAAGATCTGGACCTCTCCACAGATGAGCTTCCTGTCCAGCGCAGCTTGGGAGTGAGTTGGAATATCATGTCTGATACATTCACTTTCCATGTTCCTCAGAGCCAGAAGCCCTTCACTCGCCGTGGGGTGCTTTCAGTTGTAAACAGCTTGTTCGATCCTCAAGGCTTCCTTGCCCCTGTAACTATCAAAGGACGACTTTTACTCAGACAGCTCTCCAACAGTGACCTTGAGTGGGATAGCCCCCTTCCCCCCGACATGTATGATGGCTGGAGAAGCTGGCAAGAGTCGCTGCAGGATCTCCAGGCACTGCATATCCCTCGCACATATGTCTCCTTCTCCATTTCACAAGCTAAGTGTATTGAGCTTTGTATGTTTTCAGATGCTTCAGTCAGAGCTATAGCCGCAGCAGCCTATCTGAAAGTCAGACATGGAGATGGACACACTGAAGTTGGCTTCATCATGGGTAAGGCCAAGTTGGCTCCAGTACCAGAGCTCACCATCCCCAGACTGGAGCTCTGCGCCACGGTGCTCGCTGTGGAGTTGTCTGAGCTCCTCACAGAAGAAATTGACATGAAAATAGACAAAACTACATTCTACACAGACAGTAAAGTGGTGCTAGGATACATAAACAACCAGCACAGAAGATTTCATATATATGTAAACAATCGTGTACAGAGAATCAAGCAATCCTCCCTACCAGATCAGTGGAGATATGTCTCAACAGAGCACAACCCAGCAGATCATGGCTCTAGGTCTGTAGCAGCAGGGAAGCTTGCCAGCACCACGTGGTTATGTGGTCCTGCGTTTCTTTTGCAGCCTGAGAGCACAACACCTGAGAAAGGCCCATTTGACCTCATTAACCCAGAGTCAGATGTTGAAATTCACTCTAAAGTGACAGTGCTCACCACCACAGTCTCTACAAAGCATTTGGGCTCAGCACGCTTTGAGCGCTTCTCTAAGTGGACGTCCCTGATCAAAGCAGTAGCTCACCTTCGTCACATCTCTCACAGCTTCATCAAATCCAGAGAAGAAACCAGTTGTGCAGGATGGCACCTCTGCAAGACAAGTCTCACAGATGAAGCTTTAAGTCAAGCAGAACACACAGTGATCAGATGTGTCCAGCATGAAGTGTATTCAGAAGAAATCAAATGCATCATGGCAAAACGAGGTCTGTCCTCCAACAGTTCTCTTCACAAGCTTCATCCAGTCATTGATGAAAATGGCCTACTGCGGGTAGGAGGACGCCTTGCAGAGTCAAACGTGTCAAGTCGCGAAGCCAACCCTCTTCTGATCCCAGGCAAGCATCACATCACTACACTGCTGATCCGCCATCATCATGTGGCTGTAAAGCATCAAGGAAGGCACTTTACTGAGGGAGCGGTGAGAGCAAGTGGCCTGTGGATAGTAGGAGCCAAGAGGTGTATTGGCAGCATTATCCATAGATGTGTGACCTGCAGGAAACTACGCGGCAGAGAGGAGCAGCAAATCATGGCAGATTTGCCAGCCGAACGTTAAAAGACTGACCCCCCGTTTTCTTATGTTGGCCTTGATGTATTTGGACCATGGGAGGTCATTGCACGCCGCACTAAAGGAGGACAAGCCAACAGTAAGAGATGGGCGGTTTTGTTTACATGCATGTCCACTCGAGCTGTTCACATCGAAGTGATTGAAACTATGAGCTCTTCCAGCTTCATCAATGCACTTCGCAGATTCTTCGCGATCAGAGGTACTGCTAAGCAGTTGAGGTCAGACTGTGGCACCAACTTTGTTGGTGCAGCCAGGGAGCTTAAGCTGGAGCCTCCAAAGCCTGGTGAGAAGAGTGTAGACAGCTACCTCCTCAATCAAAGATGTTCATGGATGTTCAACCCGCCCCACTCATCCCACATGGGTGGCACGTGGGAGCGGATGATAGGAATTACACGACGCATCCTGGATTCAATGCTCTTACAAGTGAGCCACTCCAAGCTGACTCATGAGGTTCTGATAACCCTGATGGCTGAAGTTACAGCTATTATTAATGCAAGACCTTTAGTGCCTGTCTCCACTGACCCAGAAGCTCCTCTGATCTTAACCCCCTCAACTCTACTCACTCAGAAGTTTGGTGTCCTCTCACCTCCCCCTGGAGACTTCACCAAAGCTGACATGTTCAAATATCAGTGGAAAAGGGTTCAAGTTCTTGCTGACACTTTCTGGGCTCGGTGGCAGAAAGAATACCTCAACATGTTCCAGAGTCGTCAAAAATGGCAGCTCATCAGGCCAAACATGAAGGAAGGAGACACTGTTCTTCTAAAGGACAAGCAACTGAAAAGAAATGAATGGCCAACAGGAGTCATAGTAAAAGCTCTTCCAAGTAAAGATGGACTTGTCAGGAAAGTGGAGGTCAAGGTTACCCACAACAAGTCTAAAAAGACTTTCCTCAGACCCATTTCAGACTGTATTCTTCTCTTATCTCCAGGAGATTAGATTGTGTAAATTTGTTATTGTGGCATTTTTAAAATAATGCCAGACGGGGAGTGTTATGGAACTGTGTACATTTTTACTTGCAGTTGCACTTTTCGACCAGTAGACGGCGCAGTAGTTTCATTCATGTGTTTTCTGCGTGCATGGGTTTTACAGGAAGTGATGTAGGCTACCGGATGTTGTTGTTGTTTTTTACCTGCTCCGTAGCAAGATATTCCTCCGTCCTCACGTTTGTCTTACCCCTTTGTAGTGGCAATATGAGTAAGTAATTATTTACCATTAGTAGATTGCAAACGCTTCTGTAGTTTATCGTAATTAATTAACGAGCGAGATGTGATCGCGGACTCTGCCCGTAGATCTGTGTGTGTTAGATCCGCTACCTCCGTTAGCAGGCTAACAGTTACATGTAAACTTGTATTATTTACCTTGTGGTAATTGAACCTTTTTTGTATTTGTTTCAGTTTCACAATTTCTGGCAATAAATGCGATCCAGTCACAACTCCAGCCTGTTCCTTGGATAAAATGTCAGAAAGAGTTTAGCTGGCTGTGAATCTCAGTCCAGGACACTAGTCAACACTGGGTTAAGCAGTACAGTTCATGAATGGGATTCGGGGATGAAATAACAGGGCCATTTTTCATTCCAGATTTGCCGTACGTCTTTTTTAATGACCTTGAAGGCGCTATGTTATGCTGCAAAATTACCTGAAAGCCTACCTGAGACATTTAGGGGGAGCTCTAAAACACTGTTCATAAACGCTCTGACAGCGTCTGACGCTCGCGTTTTGAAGTAAACCTACTGTTTTAAACACGCACCAAAAGAGTTATGACATAAAAGAGGTTAAAAACCGGACTGGGTGCCGCTCCGTGAGTCGGTGTCCAGCTCATGGAGCCTGCCAACAACAGCGATTCATTAACATAGTGTAGAGTTACACGGCCCGGCTTTCACACTTTTCCAAAAGTGGAGCGTATGCCCATCTCGCGATCGCGAATGTAGAGTCAATTGATTTCGGGTTTAAAATGCATTTGTACCGAGTAAAATATCGCCAGTTTTTTTTTGTAATGCCTTACATTACCGCATTACAGCAAAACGGAATGCATTACAGTAATGCATTACTTTTGTAACGCGTTACTCCCAACACTGCACATAAGGGCCTAGAATATGTACTAAAATGAGTCATTTTCAGTGGATTCAGAGCTCCGCCTCCTGGCTACTGTTTACATCTTAGATTACACAGTTCAGGCTGTTGCAACCAGCTCAGGAGAGAGACTGTATGACACTAGGCGGTACAACCTGAGACGTCCACAATAAAAAAAGAATCTTCTGCATTTTTTTTCTTTCCCCTCCATCGCCCCAAACTCATACCGAACCGTGATGTCTGAACCGAGGTACGTACCAAACCGTGCCTTCAGTGTACCGATAAACCCCTAGCAGACAACCTATCCATAAGGCTTTCAACATGCAATGTAGCAGCAGGCCTTGTTTTTGTATGTAAAGCCATTTTTGGTGGACTTATGAGCATGGTATGAATACATACACCTTTTGCAGCTTCAGAGACCTTTTACACACAGTCCACAGTGGACATAGAATGCTTATGTGGCCACTTTATTCTTACTTGGGCTCATCCTGACTGCATCCTACCCCTGACCACATTCTCCCTGTATTCCAAGCAGGAATTTATCCGATTGTATAAACGACCTGCTTCCTTCAAGAAAACTCTCCGTACCATCATAGTACATCACATCTGCTTCTTTTTTACTCAAATCTTTATCATCTGCTATGACAAGAGAAGTGCTCACTGACTATGTCTTCATAAATACTTTACATCTGCACCTTTCCTGCCAATGACTCTAGGATTTAATCTTGACAGTCTTTACTTTGTTCTTTGCATTTCAGGGTCCCTGTTCATTCTTTGTCCAATGACTGGATCATGTTCACCCACCAGACTTAAAATACCGTAGAAATTCTCTCTGTTTCTGACTTAGCATGTTTTTTTTTATACCCACTATCTTTAAAAGTAGCCGTTTTCTAATTGGAATAACCATTCTCTGTTCATTTGCATTTGAAAAGGTAAAAATGCATGCAAACCGTGGGTGATCTTTCAACTCCCTACACTCTTAGAAATAAGGGTTCCAATAGGGTTCTTTCACGAGGGCTGAGGTTCTACCTGGAACCATTTGCTTCTGAAAAACCCTGTCCCGAAGAAAGGGTTTTTCAAGGGTTCTTGGTAACACTAAGGGTTCCAGTAAGAACTATTTTGATCCAGAGAACCGTTTTTGGAAGAAAGAGTTCTTCAGGGATTGTTGAAAGCATGGGTATAAGATCCTGTGTCACCAGGGACATACTTCCTGATAACACTTACCAATAATGGTGCAAAATACAATTCCTTGTGACTACTGATACAAATACTTTTCATATCCATTTTTTTGTTTATTTGTTTTTTTCTTCTTCTCCAGATCCTGTTGATCAAACTGCAACATAATTGCCCATCTTGCGATTTGAACACCTGCCACCCAGTCTAAAGTCACTGGCAGTAGTGACTGAGCTAACCAGCTAGCTGTGTGGAGTTATCAGGTCCACCTTATTAGTCTATTACCTTACACCTTCTGATCAGACATACAAATAATGGCAGTCCTGAAACTGAAATGTTCTGTTACCAATTTATTTTCACAACCATTAATTATAGGAAAGCAAGACCTTCATCAGCCAATCTTGTTGACCCAGGCAAAGATTAGCTGTGACTGGGATTTTAACCCCCACCCTCCAAATCTAAAGTCTGTACCATTACCCACTGAGCTATCCAGCAGAATGCGTAGATCAGGGCCTCCTCTGACTCGCCACACTCACTCACACAGCCAGGTTGTCCTTCATGTCAGTGGTCAGACAGAGGGAGCTGATCATGTGTCTGTTTAGCTCTGTCTGTACAAACTGTGACTTCTGCTTTTAGGTCACAGGTTCAATTCCCATGTTGACACATATCATACCTTGCTGATTGCGCTTCCAGACAATTAGCTCAGTTGGCTAGGAGCTGGTTCTTTGTGCCAGACGATGTGGGTTCAAGCCCCAGCAAGGGTGATAATGGTAATACATCAAAATACCTGGTAGTCTTTGTGTAACAAATGTCCAAAATTTTAGAGTCATGGTAGATGATGTTTGACAAAAACATATCAGAATTCTTTTTTTTTTTTTACAATGTTTTCAAATCTGCCTGCGTGACAGTGAATGGCTTACTCAATTTGTGAAGCCACAGTTGAGTTGCCATTTGCCAATTAGCTCAGTGTGATAGACAATGGTCTTTGGTTCCAGAAATTGTGGATTTCAGCCTCAACTGGTGCAAAATGTGCAACATTACAATGTCAACTGTCTTGCCTTCCTATTCTCCTGTTCAGAATTGCAAAGAATTGCCAGAAAATAGGCCGCACTCGACCCATTGCTGCGTAGCAGCTATAATTGTGTTTAAAAGTTTAAATAAAAGTTTAGTTACACTACTCCCTTCTCCAGGAGGAAATTGACACAGCAAAGAAGCAGCCAGGGGAATTGAACCCTGGGTCCCTACAGCAAGGATATAAGCCCTCTTTTTGGGGCATCTAAGTGAGCTATACTACTCACTGGACAAAGGCTTTTGAAAGTTTGTTACAAGTCACGTGATCTAGAGATACAGTTTGAAGTTGTGAGTTCAAGGCCTGGTTGATGAAGATTGACCATGTTAATGCCTACTGAGATGATGTGTGGATTAGTGACAGACAATTAAACACTTATTTTACAGACAATTTTACTCATGTATTTGTCTCCTACTCATACTTTTCCATGATCGGCCTCATCCCATGGCTGCTGTACCCTGCTTACTGGCTTAGTCAAGTTGTGAAGCTGCACAAAAGTTCAGTGATAAAGAAAGGTCTTTGATGTCAGAGGCCAAGCCTTAACTGATGAAAAAATCATATTGTAACACTGACACTGACTGAGGGTTTGTTGATTCCGGGAATTGAACCTTGATCTCCCAGGGGAAAGGGCAAGGTTTGGTGTGTTGGGCCTGTGAGCTGGCCCCATGGTGGCTGTCATGTGTGAGTTAAGAGCTGGTTGCCCCATGGATTGCACCATATAGTCTGGTCTTTACCCTCTACAAACCAGGTGTGACATACCAATAGTGATTACTGCGAAAAGAACAGAACAAAGAAGAACAGAAGAGAGAGAGAACAGAAGAATCTTCAGAGAATCAAGGTGAGCTAAATATAATATCTTATTTCAGCATGCTTGACCCTAGCTGAGGACTTTTATGGTGAAAGGTGGACTAAGCATATAAATCACTACATGTTCTAGGACCGAAGTATATCACTGATATGCTCCCACTACATAAGCCTTCTAGACCACTAAGATCTTCTGAGACCAATCTGTTAGTGATTCCCAGAGTAAACAACAATCACGGGAGAGCATCATTTAGTCACTATGCAACAAATGGCTGGAATAAACTTCCTGAAGATGTAAGACTTGCCCCAACTCTGACCACTTTTAAAACTAGACTGAAAACGTTTATGTTCACCATAGCTTTCTGCTAAATCTTTTAATGTCTGCACTGTTTTTAATTATTGCAAATATGTATATTATTCTCCTTTCTTTCTGTAATGCATTTTTAAATTTGCCTTTATTTTCTTTTAATTCTTCTATTTTTTTTCTCTTCACTTTGTTGTATGATGTGAAGCACTTTGAGTCTGCCTTGTGTATGAAATGTGCTATACAAATAAAGTTGCCTTGCCTCGCCTTGCCTAAGCATTTGTTTCTTGTTCGTTTGCTTGTTTGTTTGTTTTCTTGTAGAAATGACTTACACAGCTTGGACGAAAGCCGAAGTGTGCCATTGGCTTGAAAAAGAGGGTTTTGCTGAGATTTCAATTATTGTTACAATATGTACTATATGTACTATGAGCTACTGAGGACACTGAAATAAAGCATTACAATAAAATAATTCATAGCAGCTTTTTAGACTTAAGATAATGTGATCATGTAACCAAGAACCACCCCCCAACCCCCCCAGGTTGCTTTCACTTGTGGCTCATTGTTCATTGTTGTTGAGGGGTTCAGAGGTCCATGCAGCCTTTTACACTAAGTAAGTAAACAAAACATTAAAATAACTCTGTACATGATTCTACATTAAACATATCAGTACTGTAATAACTGCTGTGATCAACTCAATCATTGATCACATCTCAGTCTCAACTCTCTCTCTCTCTCCCTCAAATGAGGCAAAGGTTGCCTTATTTGAGGAGATCATTGTCGTCCATTGGTGTCGAGTTCACGAGTTTGGGGAATAGGAAAGTAGGTATGCATATGTAATGGACCACTAGCAGGGCTGGACAGGCCATCGGACATATCGGGCATTTGCCTGAAGGGCCGATGGCGATTTTGGGCCGAGCCTTTTTTATTTTATTTATTTATTTTTTTTTTACTAATGGTATTAGTCATGATACCTATTCAGTGTTTCCCACACATTGAATGGACTTAACTAGCGGCTCTAATGATAGGCCTAAACAGGAAGGCAGCAGCGCTTAAGGGGAATCCTCGCGGCTGGTTTGGTTCATCAACGTTCTGTTTTCCCCCGTCGCCATGGCAAGGCGTCCCCTGCGCCGACCCCCCTTAGCTGCGCGAGTTTGACAGTGCGTGCATGTCAACACCAAGGAAGGCTGAGGAATAGTCACCCACTTACAATAATAATAATAGTCATAATTAACTAAAAGTATGAAGCAGCCATCCCCAATTAGCGGCCCGCGGGCCAAATCCGGCCCGCAAGAGCAAAGTGTCCGGCCCGTGCGGACCCAGTAACCCTATGCAATAACCTGCCATAAAGGTGAAATAAAGAGTTCTGTAAAGTTGGAAATATATTCACAGATTCGGGATCAATAAATCTGAAGTGAAACGTTTTCAAACACAAATGATGCCTCTTTCCCACCGTAATATCATAGACTTGTCACAACCGAACAAGGACTTGAACCCAAATGCACGACTCAGGAGGCAAAGTTAAAAATAAACAAATCTTTTATTATTTAAAGTTCAACAGAAAATCACTCACAAGGAGGAAAAAGTCACTATTAAAGTACAACAGGAAATCACTCACCAGGAGGAAAAAGTCACTATTCAAGTACAACAGAAAATCTACTAACAAAACCAAAGGCTTGACAAAGTAGCAAATTAAAGCACAAAACCTGACAAGACGGGCTTGGAACAAAGGCTAAAAATTCTTGATGCGACGATGACATGGAGCTGGCTCACTGACACAAAGACAAGACGAACTGGCAACAGACAAAGGGAGACGCAGACCATATATACACAGGGTAATGGGGAACAGGTGGAAACAATCAGGGCAGGGAAGACAATGGCTGTATCCGAAACCGCATACTATACTGCTAGTACGTACTGATTTGGCCAAAATGTAGTATGCAGTATGCAGTATGCAAACAAAAGCAAAATCTGCAGTATGCGAAAAGTTCCCGGATGTCGTACTGATTCGGAGAATATTTCCAGTATGCATCCGACCAGTCTACTCTGCCTACTGTTTCCCACAATGCAATGCGCTGGAGCCTGGATAAATCCAGTAATGGCGGAGCAAGAGAGCGGTGTAGGGGACTACAAATGTAAGTATCACATTTAAATTGTCTCCTTCTTAAATTGGTGTACGCGAGTGATCAGAAAACAACTAAACACTAATGTCACGTCACGTATCGTGTTTTATTTCTTTTTAATTAGGGACAGAGCAGGACACGGAGCGGCTTATCGAGTGGCGTGTAGCCAACGACAGCCTTTTTAGTGGAAGGCGAAATGCCGCCCAAAAGGGTTTCGAGTAAGTTTGGTTGTTAATAGTTGAATGATTGAATAGTTAAGTATATAAAAGCTAAATAGTTTACATGTTACGGCGCACATTTCTGTCACGGTGCCGCTGAGACGAGGGACAGTCCGTAGGGATATCGGTTCGTGGGCGCTGATGTTGCTCGGGAGAGGGAGGGACAGAGGGAGACGTGGTAGCTCCTGCAATAAGTCAGTTAACCATCATAATTCCTCCGAAGCCGTTTAATGAAGGCGATAGTCTTACATAATTCATCTTGTCGTGCTCCTCTGTTAGATTTTTGAATTATAATACCGGTACGTTGGATTAACTTGTTGTTGAAGTAACTACGTTTATTTTATTTTATTCAGAGAGTTTGTCAGAGTGAATGCCTTGGTGGGGAAGGTGGAGCCCACCAAGGTTAAAAGAAAGTGGGAGAACCTCAAACAAAAATATAAGGTAAGTTATCAAGCTGGCAAACTGGCCTCCACACGTTCTGTTAGACCTTCTGCAATGCAATCACTTGTCAACATAGAGGTACACAAGACATGTTAAATTAGAAAATATAAAAGATAAATGAGGTTGTATAAATGTTTAAGATGCTTCAAGTGTGTGAGTGTGTGTATATTGTGTTGTGTAGGAGTTGAAAGCCCCCAAGACAGCAGTAAGCACAGAGGGAGGAGAGGCCACTGCCGCATCCTGGAGGTGGTTTAAATTAATGGATGAGTTTTTGGGCCGGAGGCCCAGCATTGTGCCTCCGGTCTCAATTGATTCATCCAGCCAGGATGTGGTAGTGGCCTCTCCTCCCTCTCCAAGGGAAGCCACCTCAGAGCCACCAGTGGCCAAGAGGAAGAGGGGGTCCGAGTGGCTTCAGCTCTTCTCTCGAGTGTCAGAGAAGGATGAGGAGAGGGAAAGAATATGTATGGAGAGGGAGGAAAGACGAGAAAGAGAAGCACTGGAGAGAGAGGAGAGGAAGGAGAGAGAGCGATTGGAGAGAGACGACAAGAGGGAGAGAGAGCAGCTGGAGAGAGAGGAGAGGAAGGAGAGAGAGCGATTGGAGAGAGACGACAAGAGGGAGAGAGAGCAGCTGGAGAGAGAGGAGAGGAAGGAGAGAGAGCGATTGGAGAGAGAAGACAAGAGGGAGAGAGAGCAGCTGGAGAGAGAGGAGAGGAAGGAGAGAGAGCGATTGGAGAAAGAAGAGAAGAGGGAGAGAGAATGGAGAGAGTGGATTGAGCAAAGAGAGAAAGAGAATGCAGAAAGGGAGGAGAGAAGGGAGAGGTCATTTATGCTGATGTTGGAGAAAGTTTTTAAAAAATAAATTAAATTTGTCTGTTTATATTTGTTTCTAGTGTCACTGGTGTTCAAATTATGTCATCCCAGAAAACATATTCATATCACATTTATGCAAGATGTCATATAACAGTATGACATCTTGCATAAATGTTATTGTATGTTATATTTTGTATCACAATGAAGGTGGATGAGGCACAAAAAAAGATTTTGGGAGAACAGGCATGACATTAATTGCCTAGTTGCTAATACTGTTTTGAGAATGGTTACTATTAACCCTCAGGTACATTTCCAAATATTCCTTAACTAAAAACATCCTGGCGAGGCAGATTCTATTTGATTAGTAGATTTTATTTTTACAGATTGTCTTCACAGGGCTTAAACTTATGTCAACTATATACAAAATAATAGATACAAATCAATTATTTGACTAATAGTCATGCTCCTGCAGTGCAGGGACGACGGCTCCAGGAGCTGAGACCTCTGCTGCCAGTCTGTCTCTGATATTGTCCCCTGGCATTTGGTCTCCGGGCTGGTATGCCTGCTCCTCCTCGTCTCCATGGCCAACCCCTTCCTCCACATCTGGCTCCACCAAATCCCCGTTGTGGATGGAGAGGTTGTGGAGGAAGGCACAGGCGGACACCACCACCGGGACAAAGGTAGATTTAACCTACAGAAACAAAGAGGTGAGTTATGTAACTGCATAAAACCAAAATCATTTCAATCCTAATTTATTAAAATGCTGTGTAAACTATTTTTTTTTAACCTGTACTTCTGTATAATGTACTGCTCAGCTGTCAGCCATTATGTACTAGTTACATTTACACACATCTTATGCTCTCTTTTACCTCAAGAGCCTTCAGGAAGATGCTGCGCCACCGGGTTTTCATCATCCCAAATGCCCTCTCCACCACACATCTGGCCCTGGAGTGATGCCGGTTGTACCTGGCCTGCACAGGATTCTGCACCGGCTCCCTGTACGGGGTTATGAGGGAGATGGGTGTCGCCAGGCAGGGATAACCCCCATCTCCAAGGATGATCCAGCCCGGTGGAGGGTAGAGCTGCCGATGGTACATTGAGCTCCACTGCAGGACCCGTGCATCATGGACTGCACCAGGTAGGCCTGTAAGTAGTGGTCATGAAAAAAAAGAAAATGAGTACTTGATTGTAAACACTTCTGATACAGACCTTTTTAAATCACAAATGAAAGCTATCGATATTCCTCAAAAAAATGTAAAAATCACATATCAATGTAATCCAGGTCAAAGTAATTAGGCCTATTATCATTCTGTTAAATATTGATTTACCATCCATACCAGTGAATGTGTTCAGGAAGAAACCCTTATGGTCACAGACCGCCTGAAGCTGGATTGAGTGGAATAGCTTCCTGTGTAAAAAGAAAAATTTAACATTAGAGCTGCAACAATTAATCAATAAATTGAACAATAATCGATTATTAAATTAATCGTCAACTATTTTGATACTCAAAGTGTCGGTTTGAGTAGAAAAAAGAAGTCCAAATTCTCTGATTCTAGCTTCTTACATGTGAATATTTCTGGTTTCTTTGTTCCTTTATGACAATAAACTGAGTATCTCTTTGGTTTGTGGACAAAACAAGACATTTGAGGATGTCATCGTGTGGTTTGGGAAACACTGATTGATATTTTTCTACATTTTTTTAACATTTTATTGACCAAACAACTAATCGATTCATTATTTAAATAATCTTCAGATTAATCAATAATGAAAATAATCGTTAGTTGCAGCCCTAATTAAGATGGGATTAAATAGAACTTTGTATGCAGCATACCTGTTCAGGTAATCATCCCTGTTTGCTGCAGGTGGCTTTATCCTGACGTGTGTCCCGTCGATGCAGCCAACAACACGGCAAAAGGCACGGGAGCCAGCAAGGTGGGCAAAGCCTTCCCCAATGCCCTCCAGCTCATCTGCAGCAGGAAAATGCACCACCCTGGCATAGATGGCCATGATGCTGTCTGCCAGCCGATGCACAATATCGTGGACTGTGCTGGTGGGGATATCGAAGGCCTCCGATACCACCCGATACGAGGTGGCACTGGCCAGCCAGTACAGGAAGACTGCAACATCCAGGGCGTCTCCCCATCCGTGGTCCTTGCCACACCCCAAAGCCTGGACCAAGGCATTTTACTGTCTGCCTTGAAAGGCGGAAGTCTCGCCTTAAGTCCCCCTCTCCCAAGAAGAGGCGGACCACAGGAGTGTGGGCATTCAATCTTAAATATTGCCCTCGAGGCGCAGCCTGTGGGAGCAGGGGCAAATGTTTTTTCTTTGTTGTATCACTTCACATGACTGTTCACGTTCTCTTATTTTAAGTTAACTGTTTCAAGAATGCCTTATAAATTGTTTCTTAATAAACGTGTTTATCTCTGAATATTATTTATTGACTTATCTGGCACAACTGTATGCCCAGGTTAAGAACTACAACTGCCCCTAACTGAAACTTACAAATGTTTGGTTTACTTACATTGGCTTCATATTCATATTCGCATATGATTGAAAGAAGATTCTGCCTGGTCCTCTCCCACCTCCGTCTTCTTTGTGCCACATTGTGGCCTCTTACTACGGATAAATACGCCATTTGCAGTATCTATTGTGCCGTTTTTGCTGTTCTCCTTTGTCTCCCTCAGTTTTTTCCCGCTTCTGCAAACCTTTTATACCGTCCATAAGCCTCATGACGTCGTCACGTACTCCAGAGCAGTACGGCGTTTATATTTGTTTACATAAGTACAGTGCATAGGCTACTTGATTATTGTGACGAAAGCTATATAGGTACAATAGAAATCCAGGCTGTTGTAAAAAAAAAAAGTACTCTGTTAATTCAAACTTTTTTTTATTAATATTTGGTGATTTCTGTACATGCAGAGCTCCCGAGACTATACTGTATACTGTCCACTACAAACAGCGGTTAAGATAACTAGCTTGCTGTCTCCCCCGGGACGACGATGCATGTTGGCCGGCGGAACACCTCTGGAGACGGGCTGCTGCCTCTGAGACGACCCGCTCCTTCCGGAGCTTCACGTCTCCGAATACATCGAGGCAAATTACTAAACAGCCGTCATTTGGGTAAACTAACCGCACATTGGGGATCTAAACGGTTACTTTCTCGCATGAAAAATTATTAAAATGTAATAAAGTGACATAATAACAGCGCTACAGCGGGAAATAAAACAGCTTTGCGCCTGTTTTACAACTGCGCTTGCCGGTCGCCACGAAATGCATTGTGGGAAACTTGCATACTGCATACTGCGGTGTGAACGGCGTCGGTCTGCTGAAGTAGCATACTGTATCCCACATTCAGTACGCAGTATACAGTATATACTAACGCAGTATGTAGTAGGCAGTACGGTAGTATGCGGTTTCGGATACAGCCAGTCAGACTGGTGGGAAAAACACAAGGGGAAAGGCAAGTTACCTGAAACGAGAGGAGAGTAGAATTTCAAAATAAAGCGGGAAACCATAAGACAACATTGACACAAGACATTTAAACACCGCCAGCTTTCTTGGCCATGACAAGACTACAAGCTACAAGGACCAAAACCCAGATTTTTTACAAAAATCTGCTGTCCTCCAACCTGAATGGAGAACATTGATCTCTATGTGCAGCCGGCAGCCGGGCGAGTGCGCAGGGACCGTCTGCAAATTACAAGACAAAAGCAAGACGCTGCAAACAAAAATCATTAACTCCACTGTTATACATGTGTTTTTTTCCTCTTGTGCACCACTTGCTGTAGTGCTGTTGTTTTTTGTTGTTGATCAAAATATCCTCCAGGGGCATTCAAATAAATAAATCCTTGATATTGGACTTATTTTCTTTCAAGTGTACATTTTTTATCTGTCCCTCAACACAGGCTGTGACTACTACTAGCCTACTACTATCTGCTACTACAACCAACTACCACTGGTAGTACTAATCATTACAATAATAATACTTCTAATAATAGCAGCAACAATAATAACATTTGCACATAAAACAATGTTTAGTGATCCAATGAAAAAAAACAGACAATTTGGCCCTCGATTTGGCAACCTGGACATAATTTGGCCCTCAGTGAAAACTAATTGGGGAACCCTGGAAGGCTCAGCACTGTGTTTTAGTCATCTTTTCTTGAATGCTTAAACTCCTCAACCCCATTTAGTATGTCAACATTTTGTATTAGTACCAGCAGTTTGTAAGAAATTGGTCAGTAATTGATGTCATATTTTGGTTCTCAAAATTCACCAAATTGATGCATTAAAATGAAATCTATTAACAATTTTCTCCCGGGGGGGGGCACGCTATAGAATCCTGTGGGAAAAACTGCTATTGGTACACAAAACTGGTAGATCGGCCCCTTAGTCATGATTGATTCTGGGCTGGACCAATTACAGCCGAGGGGCGATGCCCGACAGTGTACAAGCATTGTCACAAAAAAGTTTGTTTTCATTCATAGGCTTCATTGTCTTTCCATCGATACCTGGTGGGCCGGTGTCGGCTGAAAATGCCCGGGCCGATATTTGGTCCCAGTCCAGGGGGGGGGTTCAAGACTTCTTCAATCCAGCATGATGTTCACTTCGTTCATTATGGTCCATTTGGAGTCAAACAGTGCTCTACAGTAGGGTGAATATTTTACCTTTTGCTTCACATCCATTTTTTGCTTGGGGTGAAATATTTAGTGAGTGAGTAAATTACACTATTATGAAATTTCATGTATCCATGTCATTCACATTTATTGGCCCCGCCTGGGGCCCGTTTCACAAAGCAGGTTCAACAAACTCTGAACCTAACCCTGAACTCTGAGTTGAACAACTCTGAGATGGGAAACTCTGAGTTTTCGGTTTCAGAACAGCGGTTTTGAATTAGTTCACTCAACTCTGAGTATGTAAACTCTGAGTTACGTGCCTGCCTGCCGACTCTACAAACCCATCATCAATGGAGCTCCGATACTACGATTCACCATGGCAACGGGGAGAGCGTCATTAGATATTACCGAGTGTTTATGTAGAAAACGAGCTCATCCTGAGAAAGCGGAGCACCGTAACTGCAGCAAAGTAGCGATAGTTGGCGTGGCAGACATTTACTGCCCGATCTAATGTGTATAACTGAATGAAACAGTCTATTGATCTAAAGGTAATAACTCTTTATTTTCAGAGTTGTACAGCGTCACGGTGGTGTAATGGTTAGCAACGCCGCCCACAGTGCTGTCGACAGCGGTTCAATCCCCGTAAATCACAAAGTAGCGCAACACATACATTATTATTTTTATTGGGTATAATCCCCCCAGGCACAGAAAGAAAGTGGCTTCAGTTGAAAATTAAGCATAAGAATATTGCGCAAATACGTTGACTAAGGCATATGATTTTAATCATATTTCACATATTAAACAGTAAATATAAGCAGGTATTTCAACACAGGAATGTACTTAAACATTTCATAAATCTCCCGTTCGCAAAAACACTACCTCCGCAAAGAATCTGGTTGCGGATTATGTCCGCGATATGAAATGTTGAAAATGTCGGAGAATATTGTTTAGATAATATCTAATGTGATTGAAAGGAAAGGTAATCAAAATCCTCTCCCGACGCAAAGCTGCTAGAATCACTTTTATTTCCATATCGATTAGGTTGGCGATGAAAGGACGGCATATTTTTTCAGAGTTGGTTAAGATTCCGGAAAAAGGCGGAGACATGTAGGGAGAAACTCAGGGTTTGTTGAAGCAAACCTGCTAGCGAGCAGGTTAGTTTCACGGAGTATGTTACCCGGGTAACTGACTCAGATTTATGCTGAACTGGCTTTGTGAAACCGAAAAACCAGAGTTTCCCTCATCTCAGGGTTAACTAACTCAAGGTTTTCACTAAACCTGCTTTGTGAAACGGACCCCTGGTGTGGTTCCAAGTCTGTTTGCGTCTTTGGATTGGATTTATGTGAAACATCTGCTCCAGTTAGATCATCTGAGTGACCTGAAGCTCCGGTTTGATGAGGTGTTCATGAACCCGTCAGATATCACATATGAGGAACCCTCAGCGGAGGAAGTTATTGCTCGGCGGTATTGTGCTTCAGACAACAGAGCGGCAGCATCAGGACCTTCGCCCTGTCAACAGGAAGTAAGGATAACCTGATATCAGCAGCTGACTCAACTTCAGTATACAAGGAAGCTTTTATGGAGGACATGAACTGGAAAACAGGAAAAGTTTCTATCCATGAATCCACCATGCTGGGAATTTTATGTTGCTTATTCTGTACACATGACATCTATTTCACTTCAGTCCATCTTGGTGACACATAAATATATTAAATGTTAATATACTGCAGACACACAAATCTTCAGTTTACTTAAAGGATGTTACAAATTTTTTCACTTGACATATTTTGCACAAAGTGCATTTTGGTTCAATTTGAATTGTAGAAAAAATATATTTTGAGTGTATTTAGTTGAATTAATTGATAGATTCTTAAAATATACTCCCTTTTCTTTTCTTTGCAATATAATATTGAACATGTAAATTTTTTTTAAATACCATAAATTATATTTATTTCTCACCTGGTTTGCTTCTCTCCCTGATGTCTCCTTTTTACCCTGTTTAAAGGTTTTTAGGGACTCTTTCCTTCTCTTTTGGAGGGTCCCGGGACAGAAAATGGTATGTGCTGTGCAGATCATAAAAGCCTTTGAGCCAAATTTATGATTTGGGATTTTGGGATGTATAAATAAAACTGAATGGAATTCTCTGTTTTTTTCCCTGAGATTCTTTTCACACCAGACCACAGCAATCAGACAAAACAAAGTACAAACACCAACATACCAACACAGCAACAGCACAACAACAAAAAAATCAACAACACCTGGGGTCCGTTTCACAAAGCAGGTTTAGTGAAAACCTTGAGTTAGTTAACCCTGAGATGAGGGAAACTCTGGTTTTTCGGTTTCACAAAGCCAGTTCAGCATAAATCTGAGTCAGTTACCCGGGTAACATGCTCCGTGAAACTAACCTGCTCGCTAGCAGGTTTGCTTCAACAAACCCTGAGTTTCTCCCTACATGTCTCCGCCTTTTTCCGGAATCTGAACCAACTCTGAAAAAATGTACCGTCCTTTCATCGTCAACCTAATCGATACGGAAATAAAAGTGATTCTAGCAGCTTTGCGTCGGGAGAGGATTTTGATTACCTTTCCTTTCAATCACATTAGATATTATCTAAACAATATTCTCCGATATTTTCAACATTTCATATCGCGGACATAATCCACAACCAGATTCTTTGCGGAGGTAGTGTTTTTGCGAACGGGATGTTAAAGTACATTCCTGTGTTGAAATACCTGCTTATATTTACTGATTAATATGTGAAATATGATTAAAATCATATGCCTTAGTCAACGTATTTGCGCAATATTCTTATGCTTAATTTTCAACTGAAGCCACTTTCTTTCTGTGCCTGGGGGGATTACACCCAATAAAAATAATAATTTATCTGTTGTGCTGCTTTGTGAACTCCGGGAATTGAACTGCTGTCGCCTGCACCATAGGCAGCGTTGCTAACCATTACACCGCAGCATCGCTATGCATGTTTGAAAATAAAGACTTATTACCTTTAGATCAATAGACTGTTTCATTCAGTTATACACATTAGATCGGGCAGTAATTGTCTGCCACGCCAACTATCTCTACTTTGCTGCAGTTACGGTGCTCCGCTTTCTCAGGATGAGCTCGTTTTCTACATAAACACTCAGTAATATCTAATGACGCTCTCCCCGTTTCCATGGTGAATCGTAGTATCGGAGCTCCATTGATGATGGCTTTGTAGAGTCGGCAGGCACGCGCGTAACTCAGAGTTTACATACTCAGAGTTGAGTGAACTAATTCAAAACCACTGTTCTGAAACTGAAAACTCATCTCACAGAGTTGCCCATCTCAGAGTTGTTCAACTCAGAGTTCAGGGTTAGGTTCAGAGTTTGTTGAACCTGCTTTGTGAAACGGGCCCCTGAGGGGTATTCCATCAAACTCGCTAAGCGCAAAGCCGGGCTAATTTCGATAAGCCTTGCTACCTTTAGCGAGAGTTGCGTTCCATCAACGTCACTTTAGGGACTCTCCGCTAAGTAACCATGGAAATTTATCTGACCAAACTAGGCGGCTCCGGGGCAGGCTAAACATCAGGGGTGCAGTCGAATAGTCTTTTTTGCTTAGGAAGGTTCCTAACTGAAGAAGTGACCCGGAAGTAAACAAGTGGCCGCCATGATAAGAGCCGTTTGAATTCTCTAAATGCAAAGGAAAGGAGCTCCAATGCTTCCTTTCAGAGCTCCTTTAGCATAGGATGCAACGGACCTTCCTATGCGAAAGGAAAGGAGATTACGCCGACCCACAATTCTTTGCGAGAGCAACATTTAAAGTGCCACACACCTCGGCCGTTCATGAAAACAAACGATATGTGCATTTACATATTTAACATTAACTTTCATGCAGACATATAGCAATTGGAATAATGTTGATAAATGTGTGTGGACAGTGATAATAATTAAATGTTTTTATTTTATTTTATTTATTTCAATCATGTTACAAACTTGACAAAAACGAAACCAAAACCACAAATGAAACGTAAATAAAGCAACCGGTCAAACAGGAAGGAGGAGCTGCTGGACCTGAAGCCGGTCAGTGAACCAGCTGTTTATAAAACCAACATGTGGAGAAGTGGACGATGCGCTTTTTGTAGTCCATTATTGTAGTTTCTCCAGCGCAGACGCACGTCAATCGCTGGTGCCGATCATCAGCTGTCAATCATCAGCGGCCGCGTTATAATGACGTAGCTTAGTGAAAGTCCGGTCGGATTCTGTGAGCACCGCGGTCGACTTTTCCTAAGTCCTTTTCAGTTCTCCTATCGCCTTTCCTTAACCCTGTGACGTTTTCCCCAGAGGTCAAGGAATAGGAGATAGGAATAGGAGTTAGGACCTTATTTTTTGACTATTCGACTGCACCCCAGGCTTACTTTAGCGGGGGTTTCAGAGAAGTCCGTCTGTCGGAAACAACTGTACCAGCAGAAGGTTCCGCCAAGCCTAGTCCTCGTGATTTCATCACGTGAAAGACCAAAAATTACCAAAATTACATATATGAAGTAAAAACTATATTTGCATCAAGTGTCTAAGAATACATGCTTGCAATTACAAAAATATGAATAAACCGTTTATTTCCTGAACACCGACTATCTACATACATATCTATTTCTTGTGTTGCTAGTCTCCCAGTTGGGTAAGTGTTGATGCACCTGCCCCCAGGTGCAGGCAGTCAGATCCCGGCCAGGATGTCTTACAAATATTTTTTTTTTGATTGCATAATAATCTGTAGATCAGAGAATTAGACCAACATTTTACTTTAACTATGATAAATATGTCATACAATTTCCCCAGAACCCAAATGTAACTTGCAGAAACATGATAGGCGTGAAGATGTTATTATTAATAGCATGTTGTAGATCCCAATGACAAAGGCATTGCTGCATGCAATTGTAATCCACATAATTCATTAATAGGTTAATTGAATGCCAGGTCCTTTTGTTTCCCAAACCACTTCTGTTGAGATAAATGTGTTGGTCAATGTAGATGCATTTACTAGGCCTATCTAAAAAAAAAGGGGAGAGGGAGATAGAGAGAGACTTCACACTAAACCTCAGTTCCGGCAAGAAGAAATCTCCCAAATTTCCACAGTCGGGAATCGAACCCTGGCGAGCTACGTGCGAAAGCCGGCATATTACCCCTACACTATCCTCACACTGATGAAGTAGTTGTCAGTATTATATTAGAACATGTTGCTCTTGACACTAGTTAGGCATTTAATCGCTCGGCAATTCTTGCCCAAGCAGCCTCGCGATTTTTAGTAATGGTCACAGTATTCCCTTTTTTGGTAATGATGGGTTCGTACTCCTCGTAAAGTTCCATCAATAACGTTTGCTCTGCGGGTGAAAAAAATCTCTGCTCGTGTCTTTACGGCCATTTCCTTGATGATTCGACATTCACGGTTCTGGGCTGGCTTTATATCCTGTGAACGTGTGTATCACCCAATAACGTTAGCCTGGCTTGAATAAGCCTCAACAAGGCGCGGCTGAAATGCATTAATGGAACGGGTTAACCGCAAGTGGAAGTTGGCGTTAGTTCTAACCAGGCTTAACCAGGTAAGCGCCGCTTTAATTAGCGAGTTTGGTGGAATACCCCTCTGGTCTGAAAAGGAGATGGACGAAGCATAGCTTTTAAATTTCCATCCCCCATTTATATACATATTAACACAAAAAGACACCATCAAGACATGCATAACACATAAATAAGTAAAAAAAAACAAGCAAACGATCAAATAAAACGAACAAAAAAAAAACATTGCAAACTCCCTCAACAGTCCCTACATTTGTCCTATTGTACAAATCAAACATCTGTTGTTTAAACTTTCGTTTAAACTCACTTGCTTTTACTATTTTTAACATTTTTGGCCAAACTATTCCACATAATTACTCCACAAACTGAGACACTCATAGATTTAAGGGTAGTTCTTGTGAGCTGCTGTGCCAGTTTATGTTTACCCCGAAGGTCATCTCTTGGCACTTTCCCTTTTAAAGAAAAGTCCTTGGATAATAACAGGTAGTTGATTATGTTTCGCCCTATAGGCAATTTGTACAGTTTTTAATTTAATCAAATCTAGAAATTTAAATGCAGCTGCCCTCAAGAACAAGTCATTAGTATGTTAATTGTACTTTACATTGCAAACTATACGGATTTCTCTTTTCTGTTGGATAATCAGTGAATGCAAGTTGGTGTTGCCCCAGACCTCCACACAGTAGTTCAAATAAGGAAAAACAAAAGCATAATATAGTGAAAGTAAAGACTGATAATTTACATGCTTATGCTATATGCTTGACTCATCACATGACACCAACCCTCCTTGCAATTTTGGAACAGACATTTTTTATCTGAGCTTTCCAACACATGTTTTCATGGATTATCACTCCAAGGAATGTAGTTTCTTCTACTTTTTCAATTATTACATTGTCAATTTTAATTTAAACCGGGACATCAGTTTTGTGTTTACCAAATAACATAATCTTTGTTTTATAAAAATTTAGAATTAGTTTGTTCATAGTTTGGTCGTTTCCAGGAGTTGCTGTAAATTTTCACCAGAGCAAATAATGCAGTGTCATCAGCAAAGAGTACAAACTTCATCACATTTGAAATAAAAAATATAATTAATATACAATATAAATACGATGGGGCCTAATACTGACCCTTGGGGTTCACGACAAATTATATCCCTACAGGTTGAAACATGATTATCTATTTGGACAAATTGCTGTCCTATTCAGATCAGAGCAAAACACTGTTTCATACCGTACTTTCAGGCCCCCATCCATTCCTGTAAGTCAGAGGTCTACAATAGTAGCTCGTATTAGTCCTAAGACCAGACCAGACAATGTGGAGAAACCAGATAGATTAAGTTGCAGGACTTGAAAAAGGCAGAACAATACATTAAATAGAATTGAATTTAATAGAATAGATAACCTGCTATTTAGCCCCTAGTTTGAGCCAAGCTCATAGACTGTATATATAAGAAGAGGATGTATTCATCATGATGTCACCCATTGGTTGGTGGACTATGATGTTGAAGCCACAAGGCTATGGCCATCTTGGATCTCGTTATCCTGTGAAGCTGCTAACAGTTAGTTTCATAATTCAAGGTCAACTTTACAGCTAAGTGTTAAAGTCATCTTAGTAACTAACTGCATTGGTAGCGTGGTAGTGACCTGTCAATCAGCAGGTAGCCCTGCCCCTAAAGCATCCCCTGCTTTCTGGTCTGTTGGACTCTAAATGGACATAATGTACTAAATGAACATTGCTGGATTGAAGAAGACTTGAATTTAGAGATTGAGACCATAAACTCATGTTTACAATGTTTACTGAGAAAATACATTGTCATGGCCTAGGGTAACGTGACAATGAGGGAGGATGGAGGCATGATAAGATTTAACAATAATGAGGTTTATTTGATAATCCACAATGCAAAAGAAAACAACACTAGACTAACTTGTAGACAGGAAGCGATTAGTATTCAGTCGTGAGGTGTGATGTTTCATGTTACAACAACGAAAGATAAACTAAAGTAAGCAGCGGTGGCAGATGCAGCAAGTAGGTGTAGAGCAAAGCGCCAAGCCTCGAGCGCTGGAACCAGGAACCAGGAACCATAGGCCGCGAACTAGGCGAACCCACCCACCTCATCAGTCCTAATTGGGAGACACAGGGGAACAATCACAGGCAAGGCCTTGCCACCGTCACATACATCAAGAGAGAAGTAGGCTCATTTTCTCATAGACTTCTATACAATCAGAAAGGATTTGCCCCCTGATGGCCAGTAGAGAAATGCAAGTTTAAGGCACTTCGGCTTTGACTTCACATACCAGAGGTTTCCCCCTGCTGACAACTTATATATTAATGTTCCATCTTATGTTGTGAAATAACTGTGTGTGTGTGTGTGTGTGTGTGTGCGTGTGTGTGTATGACACTGTGTGTGTGACACTGTGTGTAGTTGTTTGTTGGCTGTTTCTTTTAAGGGATGTGCATTTTGAAGGATATCAAAACTCATAAGTCTCTCTTTTACTCTCTCTCCCAAGCCCACTACATCGCCATGGCAACCAGACCCATCAGCTTCACTGAATATGCCAAATAAGTCCAACTTGAAAGACTAAGAAAATCCCTCCCTCCGACTCATCTATTCCTCGCCCTCTCATCTCCTTCCCTCCCTTTACTCTTCTTTATCTTTCCCTTCTTTGTCGCTGCTTCGATGCCGTACACATCTCACTATTCTCTTTGTCTCATCCTTCCCTGCATGACTTTCCCGTCCTCCTATCTCATTCCCTCTCATCCTCTTTTCCTCTTCCCCCGCGTCTGATTTACTTCCCCCTCCATGCGTTTCTCTCTTCCCTCTTCTTATATTGCATTAAACATCTCTCCCTCTTTCCTTCTGACCTCGCCCATGCAGTTTCTCTTCCTCTCTTGTTCCTTCCTTCATTGAATTAAAAAGACACACCTTGTGCAGAAACATCCCTCTCCATGGCGGAGGCCTGCCGTGACATATGAGGACTGGCATGCTGCTGACACTCACCATCTGTCCCAGAGACACCGGGACCAGAGAGAAAGGGGAGGGGCAGCTAGTGGAGGCTTATAGGAAGCTGCAAAGACAGCCTCTCAATTTGTGCTTCACGCTTCAAGGGCATAACTGCTGCTCTACTTACAGTATATGAAGCAAAGCTTTAAATTTGGCACTGAGAAAAGAGAAGCCGTATCCCTCCACAGATATGCATATAGATATGAAGAAGTGAAAGTGTGTCGGTTGTTGCATGCCTGCCAGCTGTAGGCTGGTGAGTGAGATCCAAATATTGGACGCAGGTGATAAACCATTAGCTAGTCTTTCCAAAAGTGAGGATTTAATTGCTCAGCCAGATATTAAATCAACTCACATTATAGTCCTTAAAGCACCGTACCAGTTATTTTTGCCCAATCAGAAGCCTTCAGGAATCACAACACTCAGTTCCACGTTAGACTCAAGGCTTCAAGACTTTTGTGGGGGAGGGGACAGAGGAGGATTCAGAGATAAAGAGAAAAACATTTAAGATCGGCAAACCTGTGATAGCAGATTAAGGATGGCAGCAGCATTTGAGGCATATCGTTAACGTGTTGTCATATACAACGTATATATATATATATATATATATATATATATATATTGTTTTATATCTAATTATTTTTTAAAGGGAGCAATAAGACTTTTGTTCCTCTCATTTGTTCACTCTCTCCCTCTCGTTTCTCGTCTCGCTCTCAGCTCCATCACAGCGTCAGACCTCGGCTCACTTTATCTCACTCGCTTGGGCGAACCACACTGCCAGTGTTTTTTAATCATTTTTAAAAACGGTCTCAGGGACCAGATACGCTATACTATATCACAACCCACACACTGATTCAGAGAGATGCCTGTGTGAGGCCCGTCGCTGCAGGAACCCCCATGTTTTTATATGGTCCATTATCTCTGCAAGCAGTGTTTCAAATCCCACTTGAATGTATTAAGTATATCTATGGTGCCTGATCAGAGCCACCAGCTTCACTATTAGCTGCTCAGCCTCGCTGTGTGCTTATTAAACTACAGTTGGCTGGTTAACGAGTAAATCAATGAAAAATACTTTTCAAGGAGCAGAAGCAAAAGTGCATAATACCAGATTGTGGGGAATCTCTCAACAGCTCTCATGCCGACGTCTGAGGCAGCAGATCACAGCTAACTGTGCTAACAGCACTTATGAGGCTTCACTGTTTGCAATAAAAGATGTTGACAGTAAAAATGCCGAACTCAAGGATTCAAAAGCGCAGTCCACAAAGCAACGCGTGGCGTCAGCATGACGACGTCCACTTCTACAGATTTACAAGCGCAACAATGGTGAAGATGCTGCCCTCAGATCAGATTTCTGTTTATTCCCACCACCAGTTCCTCTCATTCTCCCCACTCACATTTCGTACTATTTGTGTCAGTGTCTTTGTGTCGGTGGAGAGATTTGGCCTCTAACCTCTCTCGGCACTCAGCTCTAATTACTGACATTTCTCCCGAGAGGTGCTACTGCATTGTGGGTGCTTCAGCACCTTTCATTCCATCAGTGGGAACACTTGGAAAGGTCACGCTGTACATTACACACTTTCTATTGAATCAATGAGCCAACCTTCACCTGATGTGTGTGCATGTCTACATGTGTGTGTGTGTGTGTGTGTGTGAGAAATGTGTATGTGTTAGAGTGTGTATTTTATTTTGGACAGCTACACCTATCTGTCTCTACACCTGTCTGTCTCTACTCCTGTCTGTCTCTACACTTGTCTGTCTCTATTCCTGTCTGTCTCTACACGTGTCTGTCTCAGCACCTGTCTGTCTCTACACCTGTCTATCTCAGCACCTGTCTGTCTCTTCACCTGTCTGTCTCTACACTTGTCTGTCTCTACACCTGTCCGTCTCAGCACCTGTCTGTCTCTACACCTCTCTCTGATGATCGGATTTTGGCCCCAGTGGAATAAAGAGAAGATCCCAATCAAATGAGTACTCAAGCTGAACCTTTGGTCGACTCCATAACAAACCAGAGGTGCAAACAAGTGTCAAGGCAGCCTTTAGTGTCTGTATGTTGACTTTATATTTATATTATTATATTATTATTATATATTGATTACACATTGAAGTGTTTAATATCACGTTTAACTTTTACTTTGTTTATGTAGTTATCATAAGCCAAAACATAATTTTGTTGTTATACATAACAAACTGGTTTCGTTGCCTAAACCTGAGCGACTCCTTCAGTTTGAATCCACAACCTGAAGGGCATGTTTCCTGAGACTTTAGAGGATTGGATAAGAACCTGTTGCATACTGATACATTAAAAATCCACTTGTTTTTCAATTTTAAAGTACATTTTAAAAGTTAAGTATTCATGTTTTAAAGCATTAACATCAACTCTGTATTTTTTTCTTTTTATGCTCCAATTATACGGCTCCTATTGGACTTCAAAGACGAGATTAGAAACAGGAAACAGCTAGAAACAAATCATGCTTTCTCTTTACAGCTCTTTCAATCTGCATGTTTGGCAGAGAAAAGCTCACATCAAAGAAACAGGATTTTATTTAGGACCAGACAAAAGCCTTTTTTGTTTCTCAGATATTTCTAAATAAATATCAGCATATACTTGGCATCTTCAAAATGGTTGTAATGCTTTTTAAAATGTTGCCCCTAGGGCTCCCCAATCTCTATTGGGTGCTAATACTGTAATGCATCTATTTTGTATCTAAACTCCTAAAAAAAGTTTGGAAACGTTATTTCAGTTGATTATTCTTCCCCTTTAATAATACAAATTGGAGTTGTATTTTATATTGTTGGAAAGCCTGCTTAGTCACCTTTGCAACGAGGTACAACTTTTAAGGATCATGCATTCATGGAATGAGCAACACAGCTGACCGTGCGGGTAGTAGCTCAAACAAATGTGCCAAAATCCCCTGCAATATTTTTCTGTTTGAATTCACTCATTTTGAGCTTCAAGTGCTGGCAGGTGTATGCCACTCACAGGTGTTATTTAGTGTTAGCCCTGGTACCATTTCCAAACTTAGGACCAAGTCCGTGACACTGGTGAAGTCAAAGACAGACCACGAAGTGGCTGTCCCAGGAAGACAACGCCCCAAGAAGACCGGTTCCTCACCCTTGCTTCACTGAGGAACGTAAGCTTTCTTCCAGAGATTTACAGGCAAAGGGGAACCGGTCTACCTAGGACGGCCACTTCGTAGTCTGTCTTTGACTTCACCAGTCTCACAGACCTTGGTCCTAAGTTTGGAAATGGTACCAGGGCTGACACCAAATAATGCTGCCACTCTGATGTAATTTTATGGGAGACAGGGTTTTCCTCCGGGCCCAGCAGCCTGTAGAGAAGTGTTTTACTGCCTTTATAGATGCATTCTACTGGCTCCAGTTCTATACATCAGCTCTCTCTGAGGGCTAGATTTACTAAGACCAGTTTGCGCTGCGTTTGTTATTGCGAGTTCACAAATGGCCACCGGGCAGACAAAGCATACTCCACCCTCCAGCGCACCTCTAAAAGATCAATGAATAGACCCACTTGTATCTAACAGGGATCTTGAAATGACAAAGAGAAAGTGCTAAAAAGCACAAAAAGGGCAAATCAAGGAAAAGGTAGCGTACAACAGGTCACAGGCGACGACAACCAGTTCAGGTCCACCAGAAATGAATGTCTAAATATACGCAGCAAAACCATGAAATGCCACGAAATAATGGACAGATACAATAACTGGTTTGTGGAATTAATGGAATGGCCAGAAGGGTAACCAAATGATGTCGCCACCAGCAAGAGACGAACGACTACGGACCATCGCTGCAGGCATGGTTGGTGCTCTGCAGAGGACCTCCGACGTCTCATCCAGACCTGAGACATCCACGGCCGTTCAGGAAAAATAAAAATACCTGAGCAAACAGTTTCAGATAAACCATTCACTAAAACATAATAAACAACACAAAAACTTGCAGTTTTTGTAATTACCGGGGGATATATATTTAGGTGCAGTTAACGCTTTTCCTCCCATTTTTTGTGAGGAACTCACACTTTCCCCATGACCCTCCCACGAGCACATGTTGAAAGCGCTACTTGCCTCTCTCCGCTCATGTGGCAGGCAATCTGTGCTTTTACCAAAGTGCACCATGTTTGTAAATACCGTTCCATGTTTACGCACTAGATGCCATTGGATTGCACCTCAAGTGGGCGCAAATGCATTAGTAAATCTGGCCCTCAGTGTTTTGAGCTCCGAGGATATAGTTGATAGTGGATCAGCACTATCATGATCAGTTGGTGAAACTTCATAGTCAGTTAAATTCAGCCTCTGTGTTGACATAATCAGGTTTCACCCCATTGGTAAGGAAGTTGTCCTGGTGGATACTGAAGCAGCTGCAACAATCACAGCCCTAGCATCACTTTCTCACTTAGTCACCTGATCTCCACACCTGCTCTGTTCTTGTAAGTGTGGACCTAGAAGGAACACCTGGAGGAACATCTGGATGGAACACCTGGAGGAAACACATGGAGGAAACACCTGGAAGGAACACCTGGAGGAAACACCTGGAAGGAACATCTGGATGGAACACCTAGAGAAAACACCTGAAAGAATCACCTAGAAGGAAAACCTGGAAGGAAGATCTGGATGGATCACCCGGAGGAAACACCTGGAAGGAACACCTGGAGGGAATGCCTGGTAGGAACACCTGGAAGGAACACCTGGAAGAAAACACCTGGAAGGAACACCTGGAGGTAACACTTTGAAGAAACACCTGGAAAGAACACCTGAAAGGAACACCTGAGAGGAACACCTGGAAGAAAAACCTGGAAGGAACACCTGGAGGGAATGCCTGGTAGGAACACCTTGAAGGAACACCTGGAGGGAACACCTGGAAGAAACACCTGGAGGGAATGCCTGGTAGGAACACCTGGATGGAATGCCTGGTAGGAACACCTGGAAGGAACACATTGAAGAAACACCTGGAAGGAACACCTGGAGGGAACACTTTGAAGAAACACCTGGAAAGAACACCTAAAAGGAACACATGAGAGGAATACCTGGAAGAAAAACCTGGAAGGAACACCTGGAGGGAATGCCTGGTAGGAACACCTTGAAGGAACACCTGGAGGGAACACCTGGAAGAAACACCTGGAGGGAATGCCTGGTAGGAACACCTGGATGGAATGCCTGGTAGGAACACCTGGTAGGAACACCTGGAGGGAACACCTGAGAGGAACACCTGGAAGGAACACCTGGAGGGAACACGTGGAAGAAAAACCTGGAGGGAACACCTGGAAGGAATGCCTGGTAGGAAAAACTTGAAGGAACACCTGGAGGGAACACCTGAAAAAAACACCTGAGAGGAACACCTGGGGGAAAAAAACCTGGAAGGAACACCTGGAGGGAACACATGGAAGAAAAACCTGGAAGGAACACCTGGAGGGAATGCCTGGTAGGAACACCTGGAAAGAACACCTGGAGGGAACACCTGGAAGAAAAACCTGGAGGGAATGCCTGGTAGGAACACTTTGAAGGAACACCTGGAGGGAACACCTGAAAGGAACACCTGAGAGGAACACCTGGGAAAAAACCCTGGAAGGAACACCTGGAGGGAACACATGGAAGAAAAACCTGGAGGGAATGCCTGGTAGGAACACCTGGAAGGAACACCTTGAAGGGAACACCTGGAGGGAACACCTGGAAGAAATGTCCACCTGGACTTGAGGATGAACTGATTAGACGTTGATGATCAAAGGTCACTGTGACCTCAGCTCAGTTTTACTCTCTTGATAAATCAGGAAGGTCTGCAGGGAATTTCTTCCAATTTGGCACAAACCAGCACGAGATCAAGGATGAAAGTATTACATGTTGGTGGTCAAAGATCACTGACCTCACAAAATTAATTTTTGGCCACTCAAGAATTCATGTTGATTATGATAATTTAACATAAATGACTAGCCGGGTAAATTGATGAAATGGACGCAAATGGAAACATGACAATATGAGGCATATTATCCACATACTCTAATTTGAAACCAATTTTTTTGAAAATGCAGCCACAACTATCTGCAATTCCCTAAATGTATTAAGCTGCGTTTCTTGTATGTGTGTATTATAAGATTCTGGTATTTATGGGATTTAAAAAGTTGAAGGTTGGTGAGCTTTGTATTCGGATAGCACACGTGAACTCCCTGAGCTCAGCGTGTAGAAACCTCCGATTACTCTTCCTTTCTCCTACAAGATGATACTTGACTGTTAAGTGTATGCTAATGAGCTGTGAGTCATGCCGAGATTTTGCAGAGCTCACCTCACTGTAGTTGCACAAGGGAAATTAATTGGGTTTCATGGTAATTACAATCATGCGAGAGACATGCGATGAAGACAGTTCTCACAAGTGATTAACTCTTGTGAAAATGTCTCAGTCGTTTAGGTGTACTTGTGGTGTTTAAGAGCATGTGGCGAGGAATTGTTGGAGCCCCCCGGGGGATCATGGGTTCTCTGAGAATCCTCTGGTCCCACGGGGTTCTGAGTACGAGTCTGATGCTTGTTACTGAGGCAGAGATGGCAGTTACGGTAAGAATAGTCTCTTCCTGTTGCTGTTTGCCTCTGTAGCCATCACCGCCACTCTGTCGCTGTGGGAATAGAAAAGTAAATGTGAGAGGGAGATGGCTGTCCTCGTTTCTCAGGATTTGTGGTGGTGGGAGTTCAAATCCCAGAAGGAATGAAACAGAGATGCAGTCTCCTTCTTTCTCCAGATTCCACAGAGCTGCCAGTAAAGTTTTTATATTAATACCGTGGCTTATGTTTGTATGACATCACACAAACAGGCAAGAACAGGCTGAAGGTGAACAGTTCAAATCCATTGAGGTTTCCATCCCGTGCAGTGATGGCGTTTCTTGACGCCGGTGACGGACGGTGGTTCGCGAGGCGTACCCCCTGGGGTACCTGTGCTTACGAGAGTACGAGAAGTGTACAAACTTCTTGGTTACAGAAACATGGCGTATTCACTTTATGGGGTTTAATGGAAAAAAATAGCTCTGAATGAATAACAGCTGAGCAGAAGCGCTTGTCAACCGCCGCGGAGAGTCTGGTCTGAACGGGGGGGTGCGCGGATTGCTTGCGATTTTCGGCGGCGCTGAAATAAAAAATAAAATAAGTGTACAAACTTCTTGGTTACAGAAACATGGCGCATTAATTTTATGGGGTTATTTACTCCTTAATGAAAAAAATAGCTCTGAATTAACAACAGCTGAGCAAAAGCTTGTCGAGGCCTGTTTGGGGCCATATTTTCCAAGATGGGTGTGGCGGCGCAGCAGGGGGAAGCGTCACAGATTCACTTTGGTGCAGCGGAAGTTTCGTGGCAAAAAGCCTCACCGAGACTGCGCCGAAAGCTCACCAGCTCCAACCTGGTCTACACTTGGCGTAAGGCAAATTACAGCTGGCGGAGTGGCAGGTTGGCTGCCCAGCGCGCAGTGCGCACACTTCACCAAGACCGCACAGGCAGGTTTTGTAATGGGAATTTTGGATGTCTGTAATTTATTATCAGAATATTTGTCAGGTCAGACGTCGATCCGCATCTCCTTTCTGACTGTTATGCTATGACGAAAATTAATGCCTGTTTGTCGATGATATGAACATGAGTGCCACATTGACATAAGATAATTTCAGGACTATGACGCCTGTGTTCTGTAAATCTTGACCTTGCCTGTACATCTTGTCTTTGTAAGATAGGACATGATCCGTCCTTTGGTTCCTCCTCCTTAAAAGGGAGATTGCTGTTGGACTCAGGGTCGTTCCTGCTGATTCTGAACCTTTGCATCAGAGGGCAGGGGTGAACAGTACTTTCTTCTGCAGATGAGAATACTTAGTGGAATAAACCTCGGAGAAAAAGCTGATCCTGGTTGTTGATCTTTATTGGGCAGATTCATTTTACCACAACAGTTTCCACAGTTCCAGGCACATTTAAATGCAATAAATAATCACAACAAGCACTATTTAATGGAACTAATTGAATCAACACGTGAATTTATACTCTATATAGATTGTCCCATCACATCTGACGTCAGATCAAAGGCGGATGGCACGCGTAACGGAAACTCAGCCTGACTGAATTAACACAGCTGAAACTTGGACCTCTTGGACCAAAACATCTCCCTCTCTCTCTCCTGTTTTTCATATCCATCCACTGCTAATAAAATGCGTCTATGCCTGAAAAAATCTTGCCTGGTCGTGCCTCGGCAGCCTGTTGTGTCCGTGGAAACGCGCAACTTTGCCACGAGCTAGAACCGGAGTTGGGGCTGCAGCTGGTCTGAGCGGCACGCGAGTCCCGGTGTCCCGCCGTTCTGGTGTTGGACAGGGAATCCGGTGCAGCTTTGGAGCGCAGATGATGAAGACGGTGATGCTGATGATGAATGGCCCGGCCGGCTCCTGACCCTGCTTTGTGATAGACATGCCTAAAATGTGCCGACAATTTCTATAGTGATATAATATCGGCATTATAATTATTATGACTATACGCGTGCACAGCGCGTGATGCGCGTGGTGGGAGTGGCGGTGCTGCTTCTGTCATCGGGTTGTCAAGTGACGAAACTTGCACTGCACCTCGCCTGGTGCATTAAAGGTGAGGAGAGGAGCTCATTTGATTGGTGAAGATCTGAATCGGCTGTGTTAATCCCAGTCCACGCCTTGTCTCCTCTTCGTCTCCCACTCGTCTCCCACTCACGCCTTCTTCTCCTCCCTCTTTCCCGCGCGGGTGGGAGTTACGGGAGGCATGCCTGCGCTAGACTGCGCGGTGCACGAAACTTGCAAAGTCCAGGCGGACACACCCCGTCGGCGTGTTGTAGGGGCGCTGCGCGCTGACTGCGCCTGGTCTACGAAACTAGGGCCCTTGGAGTTGAAGAGAGAGGGGGGGGGGGGATTAAACGAGCAAATGATGCATCCATGTGTCATGAACTCTCCACAAACCATGACTGAGAAATGATTACAGGAAGTGACCTGAGAAATCATTCATTTAAGAGGACACTTCTTTTTTGCCACGCTTTGGTAAATTACCTCTATACAAACTCTACCCACAACATCACCCTGGGGGAACGCACCAACCAGGAACCAATAGAAGTACAGATGAAAAGGAGAAATTGGATCTGGATTGGTCACACACTGAGAAAAAACAACACAGCGATAACCAAACATGCAGTGGCATTGAACCCTCTGGGCAAACGGGAGACAGGTTGTCCCAAGAACACCTGGAGAAGAAGCACAGAGCAATGGTTCAAGAAGGAAGGACTGACGTGGCAACAGCTGGAGAAGATGGCTCAAGACAGCAAGGGTGGAAGCGATTCATCAATGGCCTATGTTCCGAAAGGCATAGAAAGGCCTAAGTAATGTAAGTAAAAGTAAAAACAAGGAACAAAGTAAAGCATCAAAGACTGATCTTAATGGACACCATGATAAACTTACACAAAGAATTCCTCACAAGCAACCCTACAATAAAACTAATCCTCATCCTTTCATATTACTGCACCAAAACCCTTTGACAGCAAAACATGCCTACAGTATATGAGGTTCATGAGAATGCAGCTTTAATGATGGAGGTGCTGACATCATCAGGGGTTGTGGATTCATCAAAACTGGGGGACAGATTTAAATTAGTGTTGCACACCAGCCACTGAGTCCTCTTCGAAATTGTGCACACTGTGTACACAAGCAGACATTACTTCTCCCAGAACAAGAGGCAACTAATGTCCACTGGATGCAATGGGAAAAAGTGGGACAATCATGAGCAGATGAAACATACACCTAAACAATAATGGTATCTCATGAAGGCAAGCTGTCAGAGCTTATACCATTATTTGAGGAAAAACTCAACAACAACACAACATGTGTGTTTTGTCCAGAGCCAGTCACAAGAATACCGCAGCCTGATTCAAGTATGCAGAGAGAGAAAGAGATCATCGTACACGTCGATTTTTCAGAGGCGCATTTGAGCCTAAACGGATACCATACTGAGAGAGATACACATACATCACTTGATACAGCACATTTCTGGTCAGATGGTCAAAGCAATACGAAAATAAGAATAATGTCTTCCTCCTCATTGGCATTCCTCTGAAACTAGAGTTTAAAAAGGCAACATGGTACTTTTTTCCAACTTCACATGGAAAGGTTGCCCCAGATGGAATTGGAGGGGCAGTGAAGAGGGCAGCTGACAGTCTGGTTTTAAAAGGACATGACATTGTCAATGCCAAGCAGTTCCATGACAAGGTTTCCAACTGCCTTTACAATTTACTACTCTACCTCACTGATGGAAAAGAATTTAATTGATTCGACAAAGTCCTACGTCCTCCCCTGAAACCTTTGCCTGCAACAAGAAGGACTCACCAGATCATCCCAGATCAAAAGAGTCTCTGGTACAGAGACTTACATGTTTCTCCAGTGAACCAAGAAAGGGTTTTCATTGAAATTACTGATTTCTGTTAAAATATGAAACAAATACAGAAGATTTTTGTTTTAAATGGCTTTCTGTGTGCTTGACGTCAACTCATGGAGAAGTCACCTGTCAGACAGATGTTTTCTGTTATATTCATTAAATATATGTTCAAAGTTAATTACAAAATGTGTTTAATAATAAAATAAAAGCCAATAAAAAGTGTCTATGGTAACCATGTGTGTTCTTTGTGTTATAAATTATATTATAGGTTGTTCACCAAAAAGACAAATTACATTTTCAACAGAAATTGTAAGTGGGCAATATTATAATGGTATTTTTTGAGTCATGGTATATCAAACTTTTTGATTATACAGCTAATTATGTAATTTTTATTTAACACAAAAAGCATTAAACATTTCCTTCATGTTTTATATTATAATCCTATGCACTCATTCAAAAAATCCCATGCCCATGATCATTTTGGTGGAAATATTTTGTTTTTAAAGACTCATGCTGATAGTTTTGTTTATTTAAACATAACAAAAACAAAAGCCAATTCACAGCTTAATCTCTCCTCATCTAGGCCAATTAGGATATGCGTGTCAAACGGCCTGTAGGCCTACATAGGCCTATTTGCCGTGGAATTCAGCACTGATGGTGGAAAAAATAACAGACTGGGGAACATAGGACCCTTTTATATCGGACCCCCATACAAAGCAGCGAACATAGGTACACTCCCCTGGTAGCCTTCCCCTTTTCAGCATTTAATCAATCTCTGTATCAGGCTTTTCCTCTAACTGGAAAACAGCACAAAGCACATCAATTTCTTCTGTAAGAAGTTCTTTGAAACTAATAACTGCCAACATGGTTTTCGCGCTAAGCGATCAACTATGCTGCCATTTTCACTGAACAAATACGTGACTCTCTTAACAAAGGTCACATCACTGGAGCTATTTTTATTTTCATAAAGCATTTGACACATTGTCAAATCCTTCTTAACAGATTTCATTGATTTAAATGGTCTCCATCTGTGATTTAAATGCTTTCTTCTTATCCAAGAAACCGGTTGCAAGTCTTCAAAATTGATCGTACAACATCCCAACATTTAGTGTGTGATATGGGTGCATTGGAGCCTTTTAAACATCAATGATCTCCCTCAAGTGTGCCAATATTGAAAATGCTTACTGTATGCTGATGATACTGTATTTTTTCTTTCTGACATAAATCCTAATGTCATGAATCCCAAATTATTGTCTGGTCTTCAGTTCTCAGATGACTGGTTGCCAAATAACCATCTGGCCATCAATGTAAAGAAAACCCAGTGTATGTACTTTCACCCTCCCAGAAAATGCATTACCTAAGAGACTATATGTGTAAAATAATATCAGATCATATCTCTCCTTTTCCGTTTCTGAAACGTACCTACATGCAATTGGGTTTTCAATTATTTCATACCGTCTTCCAATCTGGTCACTTTCCACGAAGGAGATCACTGAACCAATACCACGACTGTACTATCAAGCTCTTAAGATCCACAGTAATCTCCCAAAACGGTCTCACCATTGCTCTGCAGTCACTCACTCCAACACCTTTTCAGAATTACATACACAGCTACGCTTTAAGATACTATTTTCAGATTCAAAACAGCACCTCACCAACACTTGCTGTACTTCTTCCGACACATAATATGAGGCAAGTGCACCTCACTAGGTCAGTCTCACAGGCACTCATCCCAGTCCCTGCATACAAGCACAACTATGGTCGGAAATCCTTCTTTCATGCATACAACAAAGTTGGAATGACATCCCCCATCACATCAGAACTTCACCATCACTTACACATGCACTCATTGAATGTTCATGTATTGTTCAAGTATTGTTTGAAAATAACTGTATTGTTTGTTTTATTTGTCTGTATCTGCCTAGAGCATGCTAATGTCCCGTAAATGTGTGTGTCTTGATGTGATATGACCAGGCCTGGGACAAAAATTCGGCCCTGGACTTTTTGGTCCAGACTGGCCCACCACAATCCATGCGCAGATACTGTGCCAACTCTGCCCGTTGATGTACTGTACATATAATCACACAAGCCCTTAATAACACTATACTGAATAATATCCCTTTATATTCTGGAGCCTTGAATAAAATAAATGATGACTACACAGTATGTTGCTCATTTGCTCTTAAGAAGGATACTGGAGAAAGGATTTAAGATTGAAGAGTGTTGCTTATTTAACTCACTCATATGTGGTGGAACTGATCATGGCATTGGCAGGCTGATAGCAAGGTACTGTGGTCAAACCACACCACATTGCAACATGTGAGTTTTAAGCCTGTAGATCTGCAAATGTGTGGCATGCTTTGATGAAAATATAAAATAGCGGTTAATAAAAGCAACTATTAAATAATCAGGATATTATATTATTTTCCAACACTTTAGATAACTAGATTTAGTTAAAACACACCACACACTATGCAGAGATCTATTATGTCAATGTGACAGGTAGACTTCCCCCTCCCCCTTCCTGTTTCAGCCACACCTTGCAATCAGTGATTAGTGCCAGGTGACCTAATCACTTAGTTCTTTGTTCAAAGATAGCTGCAAGCAGCCAGCAGCAAGCTTGCATCGCTCTGTCCCAACACCACATTGCTTAAGGGATGCTAATGTTCAACTAAGGTATGTAGGCTCTTTCTTTATAAGGTACCTCCCTGGTGTCTGCAGGTGTTTGCGGTAACAAGAGAGCTAAAGCACGGTAGTGGTGGCGTCTCCTCCCTTCCCCCACGCAGCGCAGCATTAGTGAGAGGAGTGTGGTGCACTTAGGCCGCGTTCAGACTGCCAGCAGAAATCCGATTTTTAGCCCATCCAGATTGGAACCGGATGACTCTTTTGAAGTCTGAACAGTCCCAAGTCACATGAAATCCGATTTTTGCGAAACGGATCGAAACCACCTCCGGGAGGTAGTTTCAGATCGCATTTGGACAGATGCGTCTCAGTCTGAACAGCTCCAAACACTCAGATCGGATTTGACTGTCCGTGAGGTCACTCTACGCGACGCTAGACCTGACCCAATGCGCCAAACCACCCGCCTGTTTCAAGTTGTGGAGCTACGTTACCGGTTCTGCACCCCTACTGGACAGCGATAAGGACAATATACTCATGTGAGCTGCCTCCATCTTGTTTGTTGTTTTTCTCGTCGCTATCACGTGACGTCACACAATACACGCCTCCGCTATGAGAAGGAATCAGATTTGAATCGGATTTGCCTGCAGTCTGAACGCGGCCTTAGTGCCAGCCCATGCACATAAGTTGTTTGACGTAACTTGCAACCCTCAGGTATGCAGTTTCTTTATTGTATTTAAATGTTCAGTTTGGGATAATGGACTGTGGCTGTGGAGATGTTGCATATTATATGCCCCCTTGAACGGATTACTATACATGCCTTTCATACTAGGAATGGGAATATGATGGAGAACACCACGTGATCCAATTGTGGTTCTGGCAAAGGAGGAGCTCTGGCTACTGCTGTTTTTGCCCACCTTTTTCTTATATTGATTTTTTTGTATTTATTTGTCTGGTCGCCTTGTTTTTGGTAACCTTTTGTTGACTATCAATTCTTGATATTTTGACCAGTTTATTTAGTTAGTTTCAAATTGTTCTATTTTTGGTTTATTTACCAGAATTAAGTTGAACTGTGTTGGAGAGAAGGCCTTTCCCTTCACGTACTCCCTCCTGTGGGTCTCTCTGACACCCTCTCCCCTGCAATGGTAACCTTTTCTTAGCATTTAGGATTTTGAAGTATATTTTTGTAATAAAACAATTGACTTTTAACATGATCTCATCTTTTAAAAATCTTTATTCATTAGAGACACCAATTGATCTGCTGTCTAAATAAAAAGTAAAAAGGTGTTTGAACTGGAACTCCCATCTCTGCTCCTTTTCTCTGTATTAGAACTTGTGTGCTAAGTTGGTATTCTCTGGGTGAAATTCCCAGAGTGGCGTTGTCACATTTGCTGGCAGGGGCTTACAGCTGCCCTCGCCACAATTTGGCGTTGTTGACAGGATTATTTTAAAGCAGAGACGTGTGCTCCTATGTAAATTCTTTCAGTTTGTTTCTAACCTTGTTAAATGTTTCTTCCTACATTCAAAATATGATAATTATATGATCTGTTTGGTCTTTTTAAGATTAATAACCTTTTAGTATTTTGTTGTTTTTTTTTGTTTGGGCAAAAACAGCAGTTGGCCTCGGATTCTACTCGGAAGAGGCTTTGGGAGAAGAGTCTTCACCCCTGCTGCAGACTTTTGCTGTTAATCTAGCACACTGACTCTACTCCACAGATATGGAGGACGAACAGCAGGACTTGCGGGACATAGTAATACAACTCAGGGCTCAAAATGAACAATTGACACAGGAGCTTTCTTCGGTACAACCTCCCCCTCCAAGCTCCATTTCCGGGTCTCCTGTCCCTTCTGGGTCTGCTGGCCGCCAAGCTGCAGCCCCTGAACGCCTCCTCTATGTGCCCAGAGAGAGAAAGTGTCCCGTGTTTAGTGGGAATGTGGGTATGGGTATAGTAGAATGGGTTGAAGAGGTTCAGGCCAGCATGCGGGTCAAGCATCTAGCCCCCATAGATCAGGCATACTTTATTTATGATAATTTGGCAGGATCTGCCAAAGATGAGATAAAGTATAGGCTTAAGCAAGATAGGGAGGATCCAGTGAAAGTGTTGTCTATATTGTAGGAAGTGTATGGATGTTCATTATCGTATGTTGCTTTACAGAGGGATTTCTTCTCCAGAAAACAGCTAGAGGGTGAGTCATTACAAGAATACTCTCATGCGTTATTTGAGCTTATGGAAAAAATCATGAGAAACGCTCCTCAGGCCCTACCTAACTCTGCTATCCTCTTAAGAGATCAGTTTGAGCATGTTAATGATCCAGACCTCCGAAGGGCTTTAAATCAGGCTGTACGTGCCAAGCCAGCAGCGACCCTCCTGGATGTGCGAAGCGAGGCAATCAGATAGGAGAGGGAAGGTAGCCAACCAGGATGTAGACCACGCAGCTTTTCGGTTCCCTCTATTTGTGCTGCCCACATTTCAAGAGTATCCGATCAGGACAGTGTGCCATCTCAAAGTGAGATGGCTGAGATAAAAGAGATGCTAAAGAAACAACAAGAACAAATTAATCAACTCTCTACACACCTCTTACAGCTACAGAACTCTCCCAGATGGTCCCAGCCTCCTAATAATGGTCCTGTTACCTGTAGACGCTGTCAGCAGCCAGGGCATTTTGCTCGTAATTGCGAAAATGAAAGGGTCACTTTTTAGCAACCGCGCCCCAGTCCCGTCCTATGCAAAGGTCAGCTGTGCAGAATCCTCCGTCGGAAAACTAGCACCCTCTGTTTTGCAGAGCCACAACTGGGTCCATGGTTTCCACTATCAGGGAGTCCTTTTTTCGCCAACATTTTAGTAACGCCGTTCATACATGCCAGTGGTTACAACTCACAGCAGCTAATGGGCTTAGCATTCCATATGTGGGTTATGTACAGCTTGATGTCTCTGTATTGGGTACGGTCATTTCCAAGAGGGGAATTTTAGTTGTAAAGGATCCTTCTGGATCCTCCCCTGAAACAGACATTCCTGGTGTACTAGGCATGAATATATGTAATGCGTGAATGCTATGCAGAGTTGTTCGGGCAATATGCCTCATCCCTTTTTGATAGCCCATGTGTGAAGGAGGCTCCTGAGGCGTGGAAGAAGGCTCTCAAGAAGTGCCATGAGGTCCCGATCAGAAAATCAGCACATTCCAGTGGAGTTGCTAGGGTGAGGGGGAGGTATCCAGTCTACATACCTGAGGGGACAGTTAGGTTGGTGGCAGCAACCTGTTCACAAAAATGTGTTTTCTCTTCTAATGCTCTGTTTGAATCCTTGGCTAACCATGATGCCCTCCCCTCAGGGTTGATAATATCTCCTGCCATGGTCACAGTACATGGTGGTACTGCATATATCCCAGTGGTGAATGTTGGTAATACTGATGCTAAACTTTACCCCCGCTGTATTCTAGGGATGCTGAACTAGGCCCAGATAGTGAGCTTACCTGCAGGCATCCGCGAGGTCCCTAAGGGGCCAGGGGATTGTGTACCATGGCAACTATGAGTTCTCAGGTAGGGCAGGTGAGCACCATCCTTGACACTATTGAGTCCCTCGATCTCAACAATGTTCCAGAGGCAGAGCAGGCCAAGATAAGGTCCATGTTAAAGAAACATCAGTCTGTCTTTTCAGCTTTTGAAGGGGATCTGGGTTGTACTAACCTCATTGAACACGAAATCCCACTGCTAGATGAGGCGCCTGTGCGACAGAGGTTTAGGAGAATCCTTCCCTCAGATTATGACTCTGTTAAAGCCCACATTAACCAGCTCTTAGAGACCCAGGTGATCCGAGAAAGTTGCAGCCCATACGCTTCCCCCATAGTCCTTGTCAAGAAAAAGGATGGAAGCCTCCGGATGTGCGTTGACTATCGTCAGCTTAATGGCAAGACACGCAGGGGTGCTTTTCCTCTACCTCGGATAGAGGAGTCCCTCGACGCTCTGCATGGGGCACAGTGGTTCTCAACAATGGATTTGGCAAGTGGCTATAATCAGGTACCTGTAGCCGAGAAGTAGAGTTCTCAACGGGCCTGAAAATTACAGCCCGACCCGGCCCGCGGGTTTTTAAACCCGAACCTGACGCAGCCCGACACACCAGCATAAATTGTCGGCCCGACCAGACCCGAACCCGATCCCCCGCGCACCTGCATTGTTTTCCTCATACACTTGTTATCACGATCAGACAGACAGCAGACGTGAATTCAAATGAAACTTTATTTAAAATTAAAAGATTTAACACAAACAACCGAAACTTTAAATAGCCTATATAAATAAATATGCCGTAAATAAATATTAAATTAATCTTTCGCCTGTGGCAAGTTTACTTTTGACCAGCTCCATCTTCTCCAGCCAGGCTATAGGCGTGAGTGCGTCACGCAGCGTCGTCAGGTGTGCGTCTGCCCCATGAAGCAGGCAGCCAGATTGACCAAACGTGAACAGCGATGATTCACAGCAAACAATATATAATTTACAACCTACAATTTTTTTTATTTTTTATTTTTCATGAAATGTGTTTTATAAAAAAAGGAAGCCCGAGGCCCGACCCGACCCGGCTCATTTGCGTATTTTTTCGGCCCGGACCCGGCCCGAAACTTCGGGTCCCGTCGGGTTTGTCGGGCTGGGCCGACCCGTTGAGAACTCTACCGAGAAGGATAAGGCAAAAACGGCTTTCTGTACACCTTTTGGCCTGTTCGAATTCAATCGTATGCCCTTCGGCCTTTGTAATGCTCCAGGTACATTCCAGAGGCTGATGGAGCAGATCTTTGGTGCCTAGCACTTTCAGACATTGTTACTCTATCTGGATTACGTAATTGTATTCTCCTCCACAGTAGATGATCAGGAGTAGATCGGGAGCACCTGGATGCAGTGCTGTCCCGTCTTCAAAGGGAGAAACTGAAAGTAAAGTTGGAAAAATGCTGTTTCTTCCACCCCAAGGTAAACTATCTTGGTCATGTGATTTCCAGGGAGGGCGTGGCTACTGACCCAGGAAAGACCTCAGCAGTAGTAGACTGGTCTAGGCCAACTAGTGTGACAGAGCTGAGGTCATTTTTAGGTTTTTGTAGTTATTATCGACGATTTGTGGAGGGCTTTGCTAAGATTGCAGCCCCGCTTCATCGCCTGGTTGCAGAAATGACAAACTCTCACACAAAAAGAGCCTCTCGGAAGGTGATTGGGGAAATTTGGACCAAGCAATGTGAGGAGAGCTTTCAGAACCTGAAGTCCAGATTGGTTAGTGGCCCTGTGCTGGCCTACGCTGACTTTTCTCTACCTTTTATTCTAGAAGTGGATGCCAGTCTGAGTGGATTGGGGGAAGTGCTGTCTCAAGAGCAGAATGGTAAAGTGAGGCCATTAGCATATGCCAGCAGAGCTTTGACCCCGTCAGAGAGAAATATGCCCAATTACAGCTCCATGAGGCTCGAGTTTCTGGCCCTGAAATGGGCCATGACTGAAAAGTTTCGAGATTATTTGTTGGGTCAAAAGTGTGTTGTATGGATTGATAACAACCCACTCAGTCACCTGAACACTGCCAAGCTGGGAGCAACAGAACAGCGGTGGGCCGCTCTGCCAATGCTGATTCCCTCTCCAGGCAGCGCCAAAGTGCTAATACACCCCCAGAATTGGGGACAGCCCTCCCTGGAACCGCTCTTCCGGAGACCCTGAGGAGCCAGGAGACTGTGCAACCACTGCAGGTAATCCAAATGGCAATGTCTGTCCTCCCTTCTCATTCTGCAGACCATTTTCTCACCCTTCAGCATGCAGACCCTGTGTTGGGAGCTTTGTTCCAGGTTTGGCGTCGTAACCGCGTTCTGGACAAGAAGGAACATCAGACCCTCTCAAGACCAGTACGGGAACTGGTACGTCAGTGGAATCGAGTGGTGGAGAAAGGGGGGCTCCTATATCGCCGTGTCCTCTGTCCTGATGGCGGGGAAGAAATTTACCAGCTGCTGCTACCAGCCTCCCTAAGAGAGGAGGTCCTCCAACAACTACATCAGGGCCATGGACACCAGGGAGTGGAGAGAACCACTGATCTGGTGAGACAGCGGTGCTATTGGCCAGGTTTGTATCAGGATATCAAGGACTGGTGTCAAAAATGTGAAAGATGCATCCTGGCCAAACCTGTACACCCTGCTGTGAGAACACCCATGGGTCACCTATTGGCTTCCCGACCAAACCAGATCCAAGCCATCGATTTTTGTCTGTTAGAACATTCTCGCGATGGAAGAGAACAAGTCCTAATTATGACTGTCTTCTCTAAATTCACGCAAGCTGTACCCACCCGTGATCAAAGAGCTTCCACCGTGGCAGGGGCGCTCGTTTGGGAATGGTTTTACAGATATGGGGTGCCAGCTCGAATACATTCAGATCAAGGTCGGAACTTTGAAAGCCTGTTAATTCAGCAGCTTTGCAGTTTCTATGGCATACAGAAGACACACACCACCCCATATCATCCCCAGGGAAATGGTCAGTGCGAACGGTTCAATAGGACCTTACATGGCCTGTTGCAGGCCCTCCAACCTGCCAAGAAGTTGGATTGGCCAGACTATCTCCCGCATGAAACCTTCTCCTATAATACCACCATGCATCAAACCACTGGTGAGTCGCCATATCTTTTAATGTTTGGTCAAGAACCCCAACTCCCTGTGGATTTTCTCCTTGGCAGGATTCAGGAACCAGTCAGGGGTGCAGTCAACGACTGGTTGCAGGAACATCAAATACGCCTCCAGACTGCCTTTGATGGTGCCAAGGAACGAATTCAAGCAGCAGCTCGCCTCAGGAAGGAGCGGCATGACCAACGGTTATCTGGTGGCAGCCTGACAGAGGGTGAAGTGGTATATTTGCGAGACAATAGTGTGCGAGGTAGAGCGAAGATCCAGGATTCTTGGGGCCCTAGGAAGCACACGGTCATTAAGGCACCCCAAGATGGAGGAGCCGTGTATTCTGTAGCACCCCTGGACAATCTGGGAAAGGTCAAACATGTTTAATATGTTTCTGCTTTTAGCGGCATCAGTAGCGAGAGCTTTCTTTTCTCCTCCCTCAGTTTTTCGGCACCGCAGTTTAGTTTTTTCTCCATTTTCTCTTTGTTTTTCGTGTGTTTCTCTTCTCTCTCATAATGATTGCTAATCATTAAAGGTGATTGGACGAGGGGCTTAACTGCAATTTAATGTTACTTTTAAACTTTCCTGTATAAAAAATGGAAATGAATGAATGCATGGGTTGTTCTTTAGTTGAGATACTGGGTTGTTCTTTAGTTGAGATATTGGGTTGCTACAAAAGAAAAAAACACTTGTGTTAATTGCTTGAAAGTTTATAAACATTGAGACCAAAGGTAAAGGAAAATCCTAATAGGAAGTGTACTTGTTCAGTTTTTCACTTCATTTTATTGGAGTCATGATAGATGAATACAGATTATTGTGCCTTTGAATTATAAAACACACCCAGGCCCCGCCCACAGTGAGGACATCAACAGAGCTGTGGAGGCCCTTGAGGACCTAGTCCTGGACTTGTCTCTGTGCTTTGCAAATTATCTTGATCTCCTCATCTGACTCTGGGGAAAACGGCATACAAGAATATTTTTAAACATTTCAGACCGTTCTTTTTTTAATCATCATCATCCATCAGAGTGACGGTGAAACCTCCCCATTAACTCCAGCATCATTCTGATTGATGGTGATCACAGAACTCCCCGGGGGTATGGAGGGATATTTATTCGAGTGAAAATAGGAAGGCAACACGGTAAATTAAATCTACTGTCTCAATTAGTCGTGATGGGACAGAGACACATTGTCTTCCAGCTTGGTAAGACATATTTTGAGGTAAAGTCATGCCATGTTAAAGTTAATCTCCTCAGTATTGAAGTAGAACACATGTTTATAACGTTTAACCAGCTTTTTCGATCATCTCATCCTTCTCTGGCGTTTGCCACGTCACAGAATCACATGTTTTCCCTGGGGACGCATCCACATTTGTTTATCTGGAAATAACCTGTTTTTTCCCCCAGAATACTCTTGTTCTCCTTGGCGGATGCTGGGAGGGTGACAGCGTGCAGGGGACGACCCACGGTCCCTTTCATCTCTGCCTTTCATTTATTATTCACCAGCAAGTCTGCAGCGAGAAGCTTCACCTCATCTTATCACGCCTGTTTCCAATAATTATAGTCTTTGTTATTACTCACCGCTGCCTCCCCTCCACCAACATACAAAAACTGTTGGTTTGACTGTTGGTTTGCTGATATTTGTTCTTTTATTAAAAATGCGATGCTTGTTATGATGCATTGATTACAAACTTACGTACGATGGGTGTATGAGGAAGCGAGGACACCAGGCAGACGGGAGCAGATTAGTTGATGGTGAAATGAATAATCGCAGTCAAAGACAGCGCGTCCAAACAAGCAGAGAACCCTCAAAGTGTGGAACTGTGGAAAGTAGACGAATCAGGCGGCAGCCGCAGGAGGCGGAGACTTAAAGCTGCCATCCAGTTGGACAGTTTCAGCCTTCAAAGGACTTACAGAAAGTCACAGAAATAGTTACATCCTGTTAGATCTGGTCTGTGACGCTGTAGTTTTGTGGACCACCTTCAGATAGTTTGAATTCTATACATACGTGGAAATCTTTGAGTAGCTGTCATTGTTTTCTATCCTTTTTATGTCTTCCTTGTATAACATGCTATAATTGCTGGTTTGGATCAGTGCTGTATTAATATAATGTATTATTAGTATTATTATTATTATTACTACTATCAACCACACAATATATCTTTGTTAATGATTAAACTGAAACATGAGACTTATTACCTACAATCTATTGTTACATATGAGAATTACACAGAAAATGTAAATTTTCTACTAAACGTGGTGTTATCAAAATGGCAATCAGCTCTGAAATGTGTGGAAGATGGTTGAATAATCAGGATGAGTCAGTTGAAATCAGGATATCAGAAGCTGCACTGAGACACAGCTCTGGACGGTTAATAAGCAGCGTTGGACTGAGGTCAGTGGTTGTCTTTAAAGAGCCAAACCAGAGAACAAGATTCCTCTTAGAGCAGCTTTTCAATTTGATTAATTAGCTATTGCTGATCAAAGGAAATGCCCAAAGTGACAAAATGCATCTTATCTTCCATTGTGTGTGTGTGTGTGTGTGGCAGAGACACACAGTGTACCTAACTATTACCAACAGTTCAGGACCCCTGCAGAAATAGCAGCACAGACAATTTACTCTCGGTGGGAGCTGCAGCGTGTGATTTCCAGCTGATTGTGAGTTGCTGAGCTCTTTTCCTACGTTGGCCTTTTGTTGTTGAGGAACCGTAGCTTACCTGTGTACTGCCCCCGTCTCCGGAGCGCCCATCGATTCTCCTCTTTTCCTGAATTGCTTTTTTACAACCAAAATGCCAAGAGGTAACGGGCGGAGCGTGAAGGGCAGAGAACATTTCAGAGAAGCTTTCCAGGTCCGGCGTGGCCAGATGAGTAGAACTCTGCAGCGCTGCAAGCAACCACTCAGCTGTCACGTCAGCTGTCAGAGCAGTCGCAGGAACACGGAGACGTGCACATATTCTCTATACACCTACACAAACCGATGTCATGAACACAGATTCATATGCACTCGTTTCATCTCATCTCACCGTGTTGCCATGCTGCTTCCCAAAAAACAATGATGGACAGAATCAGTCCAATATACACTCAACAAAAATATAAACGCAACACTTTTGTTTTTGCTCCCATTTTTCATGAGATGGACTTGAAGATCTAAAATTCATTCCAGATACACAATATTACCATTTCTCTCAAACATTGTTCACAAATCAGTCTAAATGTGTGATAGTGAGCACTTCTGCTTTGCTGAGATAATCCATCCCACCTCACAGGTGTGCCACATCAAGATGCTGATCTGACATCATGATTAGTGCACAGGTGTGCCTTATACTGCCCACAATAAAAGGCCACCCTGAAATGTGCATTTTTTTTGCTTTATTGGGGGTCTGGGGACTCAGATCCAGTCAGTATCTGGTGTGACCACCATTTGCCTCATGCAGTGCAACACATCTTCTTCGCATAGAGTTTATCAGATTGTCAATTGTGGCCTGTGGAATGTTGGTCCACTCCTCTTCAATGGCTGTGCGAAGTTGCTGGATATTAGTGGGAACTGGTACACGCTGTCGTATACGCCGGTCAAGCACATCCCAAACATGCTCAATGGGTGACATGTCCGGTGAGTATGCTGGCCATGCAAGAACTGGGACATTTTCAGCTTCCAAGAATTGTGTACAGATCCTTGCAACATGGGGCCGTGCATTATCTTGCTGAAACATGAGGTGATGTTCATGGATGTATGGCACAACAATGGGCTCAGGATCTCATCACGGTATCTCTGTGCATTCAAAATGCCATCAATAAAATGCACCTGTGTTCTTCGTCCATAACAGATGCCTGCCCATACCATAACCCCACCACCACCATGGGCCACTCGATCCACAACATTGACATCAGCAAAGCGCTCACCCACACGACGCCACACACGCTGTCTGCCATCTGCCCTGAACAATGTAAACCGAGATTCATCCGTGAAGAGAACACCTCTCCAACGTGCCAGACGCCATCGAATGTGAGCATTTGCCCACTCAAGTCTGTTACAGCGACGATCTGGAGTCAGGTCAAGACCCCGATGAGGACGACGAGCATGCAGTTGAGCTTCCCTGAGACGGTTTCTGACAGTTTGTGCAGAAATTGTTTGGTTATGCAAACCAATTGTTTCAGCAGGTGCCTGAGTGGCTGGTCTCAGACGATCTTGGAGGTGAACCTGCTGGATGTGGAGGTCCTGGGCTGGTGTGGTTACACGTGGTCTGCGGTTGTGAGGCCGGTTGGATGTACTGCCATATTCTCTGAAACACCTTTGGAGACGGCTTATGGTGGAGAAATGAACATTCAATGCACGAGCAACAGATCTGGTTGACATTCCTGCTGTCAGCATGCCAATTGCACGCTCCCTCAATGCTTGTGGCATCTGTGGCATTTTGCTGTGAGACAAAACTGCACATTTCAGAGTGGCCTTTTATTGTGGGCAGTCTAAGGCACACCTGTGCACTAATCATGATGTCAGATCAGCATCTTGATGTGGCACACCTGTGAGGTGGGATGGATAATCTCAGCAAAGTAGAAGTGCTCACTATCACACATTTAGACAGATTTGTGAACAATGTTTGAGAGAAATGGTAATATTGTGTATCTGGAATGAATTTTATATCTTTAAGTCCATCTCATGAAAAAATGGGAGCAAAAACAAAAGTGTTGCGTTTATATTTTTGTTGAGTGTATATGCATCTTATACACAGTCAACCTGATTCAGCGACAGTGGAGCTCTGCTGGTGATAAGAGGGAAGCTAGAGTTGAGAAAAACAGCTATCAAAATGTACTTTTTTTACTCACTAAAGACATTTTGGACAATAGGCTATAGCCGGCCATTTGTTAATGTTCCAGATATTAAATGAGATGGAAATGCAATGTTTCATTTCCTCAATCAAAATGAAAAACACACAAACAGTAGACTCACAGAATTAGCCTGTGTTCTGATCTCGACAATTGGGTTTCTGTGCTCTGGGTGACACTAACTCAAGGAACTCAAGTTAATTAGCTATTGCTGATCAAAGGAAATGCCCAAAGTGACAAAATGCATCTTATCTTCCATTGTGTGTGTGTGTGTGTGTGGCAGAGACACACAGTGTACCTAACTATTACCAACAGTTCAGGACCCCTGCAGAAATAGCAGCACAGACAATTTACTCTCGGTGGGAGCTGCAGCGTGTGATTTCCAGCTGATTGTGAGTTGCTGAGCTCTTTTCCTACGTTGGCCTTTTGTTGTTGAGGAACCGTAGCTTACCTGTGTACTGCCCCCGTCTCCGGAGCGCCCATCGATTCTCCTCTTTTCCTGAATTGCTTTTTTACAACCAAAATGCCAAGAGGTAACGGGCGGAGCGTGAAGGGCAGAGAACATTTCAGAGAAGCTTTCCAGGTCCGGCGTGGCCAGATGAGTAGAACTCTGCAGCGCTGCAAGCAACCACTCAGCTGTCACGTCAGCTGTCAGAGCAGTCGCAGGAACACGGAGACGTGCACATATTCTCTATACACCTACACAAACCGATGTCATGAACACAGATTCATATGCACTCGTTTCATCTCATCTCACCGTGTTGCCATGCTGCTTCCCAAAAAACAATGATGGACAGAATCAGTCCAATATACACTCAACAAAAATATAAACGCAACACTTTTGTTTTTGCTCCCATTTTTCATGAGATGGACTTGAAGATCTAAAATTCATTCCAGATACACAATATTACCATTTCTCTCAAACATTGTTCACAAATCAGTCTAAATGTGTGATAGTGAGCACTTCTGCTTTGCTGAGATAATCCATCCCACCTCACAGGTGTGCCACATCAAGATGCTGATCTGACATCATGATTAGTGCACAGGTGTGCCTTATACTGCCCACAATAAAAGGCCACCCTGAAATGTGCATTTTTTTTGCTTTATTGGGGTCTGGGGACTCAGATCCAGTCAGTATCTGGTGTGACCACCATTTGCCTCATGCAGTGCAAACACATCTTCTTCGCATAGAGTTTATCAGATTGTCAATTGTGGCCTGTGGAATGTTGGTCCACTCCTCTTCAATGGCTGTGCGAAGTTGCTGGATATTAGTGGGAACTGGTACACGCTGTCGTATACGCCGGTCAAGCACATCCCAAACATGCTCAATGGGTGACATGTCCGGTGAGTATGCTGGCCATGCAAGAACTGGGACATTTTCAGCTTCCAAGAATTGTGTACAGATCCTTGCAACATGGGGCCGTGCATTATCTTGCTGAAACATGAGGTGATGTTCATGGATGTATGGCACAACAATGGGCTCAGGATCTCATCACGGTATCTCTGTGCATTCAAAATGCCATCAATAAAATGCACCTGTGTTCTTCGTCCATAACAGATGCCTGCCCATACCATAACCCCACCACCACCATGGGCCACTCGATCCACAACATTGACATCAGCAAAGCGCTCACCCACACGACGTCTCACACAGCTGTCTGCCATCTGCCCTGAACAATGTAAACCGATGTCATCCGTGAAGAGAACACCTCTCCAACGTGCCAGACGCCATCGAATGTGAGCATTTGCCCACTCAAGTCGTTACAGCGACGATCTGGAGTCAGGTCAAGACCCCGATGAGGACGACGAGCATGCAGTTGAGCTTCCCTGAGACGGTTTCTGACAGTTTGTGCAGAAATTGTTTGGTTATGCAAACCAATTGTTTCAGCAGGTGCCTGAGTGGCTGGTCTCAGACATCTTGGAGGTGAACCTGCTGGAATGTGGAGGTCCTGGGTGGTGTGGTTACACGTGGTCTGCGGTTGTGAGGCCGGTTGGATGTACTGCCATATTCTCTGAAACACCTTTGGAGACGGCTTATGGTGGAGAAATGAACATTCAATGCACGAGCAACAGATCTGGTTGACATTCCTGCTGTCAGCATGCCAATTGCACGCTCCCATCAATGCTTGTGGCATCTGTGGCATTTTGCTTGAGACAAAACTGCACATTTCAGAGTGGCCTTTTATTGTGGGCAGTCTAAGGCACACCTGTGCACTAATCATGATGTCAGATCAGCATCTTGATGTGGCACACCTGTGAGGTGGGATGGATAATCTCAGCAAAGTAGAAGTGCTCACTATCACACATTTAGACAGATTTGTGAACAATGTTTGAGAGAAATGGTAATATTGTGTATCTGGAATGAATTTTATATCTTTAAGTCCATCTCATGAAAAATGGGAGCAAAAACAAAAGTGTTGCGTTTATATTTTTGTTGAGTGTATATGCATCTTATACACAGTCAACCTGATTCAGCGACAGTGGAGCTCTGCTGGTGATAAGAGGGAAGCTAGAGTTGAGAAAAACAGCTATCAAAATGTACTTTTTTTACTCACTAAAGACATTTTGGACAATAGGCTATAGCCGGCCATTTGTTAATGTTCCAGATATTAAATGAGATGGAAATGCAATGTTTCATTTCCTCAATCAAAATGAAAAACACACAAACAGTAGACTCACAGAATTAGCCTGTGTTCTGATCTCGACAATTGGGTTTCTGTGCTCTGGGTGACACTAACTCAAGGAACTCAAGTCAACTAGCTGGATTAGCTCTGCAGGCCAGTACAGAGAATGCAAGTTTAAGGCACTTTACTCATCAGAAGGGTCTCGAGGGTCTCAACTCACCATGCATTATTCTTGATGGTGACCGCCAAAAATCCTGAAAAAACTCAAGATTTCAAAACCCTGAGTCCAAGAATCAATATGACCAGCTATAGTTACTCAAGGCACTTCACAGTCACTTTTACGCATTCACACACGTCCATACACTGATGAGAGATACTGGTACACAGATGGCACATCAGAGTACATCAGGATCTAACTCATTCATGATGGTGCAGCATCAGGGGCAATTGGGAGTATCTTGCCCGAGGATACTTCAGCATCTAGGAGGAGCAGGGATTTAAACCGCCAATCTTCCGATTTGAGGACGACTCGCTGTACCTCTGAGCCACAGCCGCCCATGTGTATTTCTTACATACAGTCTATGGGTTAGCCTTGAGGTTAGCAACAACTTAAGGTGGACTGACCTTTAAGGTGGACCAGCATTATTCTCCTCTAAGTGACAATCTTATCACTTAGTGTCTTATTCAGCTCTTTTTAGTTCATGTATTTATTTTAACTGTTTAACTGAAAACACAGTTAAATGATTCATTATTAACACCTCTACTGCAAACTCTGCTCTGTTCTATCAGGAAAACACAGAGTTCAATGTTCAGATGGAACAACAGCATCATGATGTATGTTTATTCTGTTACAGTCTGAAAATGAAGGTTACTCAAAGTACTGGTATTGGTGCGTCCCTACAATCTAAACTAAAGAAGCAATGTGTTACATAAGCCTGAAGTCACAGTCATGTCAGAGATGAGTCGGTTTCTGTTCAGACGTGTGACAAGTGAGTCGGTCTGAAGCGTCCTTTCGACAGTGTGACAGACATCTCCACGCTGGTATGAAATCGTGGTCCAACAACGTGCTGTTGCAGTACTGCGGTCGGCTTGTGGCAATAACATACATAACATATATCTGTGGTCCTTAGTCTACAATACTAATAATACTAATAATACTAATAATAATAATAATGAAGTGTCATTATATAAAAACCTGCCACAGAAAAACACATCATTGTAAACTGTCAACACACGTTGTGGGGCACACACACACACACACACACACACACACACACACACACACACGCACACACACACACACTCCTTGTAAAACGTACAAACAGCATATAATCTCAGATATGCATCCTTACAATCAGGAATAAAAATGTAAACACCGCCTGTCAACTTCACTCATCTTCATCCACAGACTCCCATCAAGACTCAGGTATACCAATAATATGAAGGAGTGTAATTCAGGATGCACACACAATGGCAAACACACACACACATACACACACACACACTGCTGCTGACGTGTTAATGGAGGTCACCAAGCGTATCGATCTGTTTGTCTCCTGCACTTCAGCTACCAGTGAGTCTGGAGTCGTCGGGGGTGAGACAGGAGAAGTGTGTGTCTATGTGCCTTGTTCCATATGAGCTTCCTGTCAATGTGTTGATCTGTCAATGAACATTTTACAGAGAAAAGTGAGAAGTTGCTCAACATCTTGATCAATAGAGCCTTTTACACATGAGGACAGACCTTAGTGTGTAACAACATAAACCTCGGGAGACCAACAGGGTCCACATAGAAACGAGTGTTTGTTGTGTAACGTTATGAGCATCCAGTCATCACATGATCCAAGTGCAATTATGTTTATGTTACTGTGTTAGCTGGTGACTTTGCCAAGATCCATTGAGGTTGGTCGGGTAGAAAGGCTCCAGGGGACTATTTCTTTGCTGGAATCAGTAACTTCCTGGATTCTCTGGTTGCCTAGCAACTGCTCGAAGCCAAGTGACATGAATGTTGTCGTTTTTACACCTCTGCTGTCTTACAGATGGGACCAACAAGATATAAGGCGTTAATTAGAGACCTAGAGAGGTGCTGGTGGAGGATGTTGTGACTACTAGACAGAAATGGTAAATGGACCTGCATTTATATAGTGCTTTGTAGTTCTTCTTCTACTCCAGGTGTTTTACACTACATTTAGTCTACATTCACCCATGCATACAGTTCATGGCAGAGGACATGCATATCAGGATTGAATCTAACTCATGCACACATGATGGCTCAGCCTTCAGGGGCAAATTGGGGTTCAGTATCTTGCCCAGGAACACTTCGGCATGCAGACTAGGGAAGCCGGAAACCAAACCACCGATCTTCCATGTAATGTAAAACACTTTGAGTGGTTGAAAGGGTTAGAAAAGCGCTGTATAAATGCAGGTTAATACAGAATGCATCATAAAAAAATATTTTATTGGATGAAATGCGAACCGTTGCTGTGAGGAGTGTTACATGGATGAAGAGACTGGCCAACACACAACCAGAACCATTATTTCAGGACCAGCTGCCCTCAGAGAGCTTACCATCTGAGCCATCTTTTATTACATCATGCTCTACCTTAATATCGAAGTGTATCATCCCAATGTGTTTAATCCTCTGTCGCTTTTGGGAGACTGTCTCAATTTTTCCAGCCTTCCAATCTACCTTTCTACCCAATGCTTGTTTAAATGAATTATATATGACTTGATAGACTGAGCAGTATTCACCCTCAAGGAAATAATGTAGGTAAAGCTTACCCCCTTGCTGCTAACTTTTAAGCTGTTTAATTAAAACAGTGGAAATATCAGCTTGGGTTTCCTTCCACGGATACACCCGGCAGGAATCAAAAGCTGTCAGCCAATCACACCCATCCTGCTCAGACTTTGGATCAATTACATTATGCTAAAGTACTAATTACCACTGGCATGGGAATAATCTGCCAATTAATTCAACAGTGTCAGAACCCTAGGACGCCTTCAAGCTGAGATGGAAACAATTGATCAGCAGCCTCAAGGCTGAGACGTTAACCTGTTCACAGCAGGTCACATGATGAAGGCTGAGACGTTTACCTGCTCACAGCTGGTCACATGATGAAGGCTGAGACGTTTACCTGCTCACAGCTGGTCACATGATGAAGGCTGAGACGTTTACCTGCTCACAGCAGGTCACATGATGAAGGCTGAGACGTTTACCTGCTCACAGCTGGTCACATGATGAAGGCTGAGACGTTTACCTGCTCACAGCTGGTCACATGATGAAGGCTGAGACGCTTACCTGCTCACAGCTGGTCACATGATAAAGGCTGAGACGCTTACCTGCTCACAGCTGGTCACATGATAAAGGCTGAGACGTTTACCTGCTCACAGCTGGTCACATGATGAAGGCCGAGACGCTTATCTGCTCACAGCAGGTCACATGATGAAGGCTGAGCAGCTAGTACCGACACCTGAGAACATACATACCTTAACCAGGGAAAGAAATTGTGCAATTTTATGCTTTGAATATCTACCAATGCAGAAAAATACATTCTTATAACAAACTTTTTACTTGAGTATATTTTTGAATAAGAAACGTTTTTTTTACTCCTCTACAATGGGTTGCATACCGCTCGTTACTGTGATTTTGCTCGCTACCCATTTTTTATTCAATACCATTCTATTTATTTCTGTCCATCCGAGAAGCACCTCTCTGCTTCCTCTGTGGTCATGGGCGACATGATGAGCATCTTCAGGACAGTCTTTGGATTCTTCCTTGCTGTACATTATACCAAGCACCGTCTTTGGTTTGTTATCATACAAGTTTCTTTGTCCTGTCGTGAATCACCCAGTAAATAGGCAACAGCACAAGTGCATTTGACTATCGTATGACAAAACCCAAGTAGATAACCGAGGTCAACTAAGCTAATTGTGTTCATTCATTCAGAGCCTGAATTTCCTGAGATGAGATTTGACAATGAAGCTGAGGTTGTTTTGCATTCTAAAAAAAGTAATGAATACAATATCAAAGCCTAAAGTCGTGTATAGATTAAGTCACTTTTCGTCATCAAAAACATGCTCAACTAATGCTATTATTTGTTCCATTTGGTCTCGAACTGCATATTGTAGCAACAACTGTACAAATGTTATTTTTCCTCGCCACGACAGCAATTGATTCACAGATATAAATAAATATGCATGAAAGACATTGACCATCGGTGGTAATATGTTAACACGCTCCCCCTCCTCACAGAGACCAGTTGAACCAGTGAGCAGCACTGTTGAATGTGCTGGGGTCCGTTTCACAAAGCAGGTTTAGTGAAAACCTTGAGTTAGTTAACCCTGAGATGAGGGAAACTCTGGTTTTTCGGTTTCACAAAGCCAGTTCAGCATAAATCTGAGTCAGTTACCCGGGTAACATGCTCCGTGAAACTAACCTGCTCGCTAGCAGGTTTGCTTCAACAAACCCTGAGTTTCTCCCTACATGTCTCCGCCTTTTTCCGGAATCTGAACCAACTCTGAAAAAATATGCCGTCCTTTCATCGTCAACCTAATCGATATGGAAATAAAAGTGATTCTAGCAGCTTTGCGTCGGGAGAGGATTTTGATTACCTTTCCTTTCAATCACATTAGATATTATCTAAACAATATTCTCCGACATTTTCAACATTTCATATCGCGGACATAATCCGCAACCAGATTCTTTGCGGAGGTAGTGTTTTTGCGAACGGGAGATTTATGAAATGTTTAAGTACATTCCTGTGTTGAAATACCTGCTTATATTTACTGTTTAATATGTGAAATATGATTAAAATCATATGCCTTAGTCAACGTATTTGCGCAATATTCTTCTGCTTAATTTTCAACTGAAGCCACTTTCTTTCTGTGCCTGGGGGGATTATACCCAATAAAAATAATAATTTATGTGTTGCGCTATTATGTGATTTACGGGGATTGAACCGCTGTCGCCTGCACTATGGGCGGCGTTGCTAACCATTACACTACCGTGACACTATGCAACTCAGAAAATAAACAGTTTTTACCTTTAGATCAATAGACTGTTTCATTCAGTTATACACATTAGATCGGGCAGTAATTGTCGGCCACGCCAACTATCGCTACTTTGCTGCAGTTACGGTGCTCCGCTTTCTCAGGATGAGCTCGTTTTCTACATAAACACTCGGTAATATCTAATGACGCTCTCCCCGTTGCCATGGTGAATCGTAGTATCGGAGCTCCATTGATGATGGCTTTGTAGAGTCGGCAGGCACGCGCGTAACTCAGAGTTTACATACTCAGAGTTGAGTGAACTAATTCAAAACCACTGTTCTGAAACCGAAAACTCAGAGTTTCCCATCTCAGAGTTGTTCAACTCAGAGTTCAGGGTTAGGGTCAGAGTTTGTTGAACCTGCTTTGTGAAACGGGCCCCTGGTCTGTGTCTCCTGCTGCACAACAAAGTCAGTCAACAAAGACAGCAGAGGGATGTGAGACAAGGCTGAAAGAGTAAATGTATGCTAGCGTAGAAATCCACTCAAAGTTACTTACACAAGATCACATGCAGATCAGACTTCATTCACAGGGATATTTCTTTATCCTCGTATCGAGCCTTGGGGAAGTATTTGTAATTCTCAAATCCTTTTTTCATCAGTCTGTTTGACCTTTTTATGGTACAGGCTGCCCTTGGATTGCTAAAATTGTGCAGTTTGTATGATGGACGGCCTTAAATGAGTGTATGAAGGTTTCTTCCAGCCCCAGGCCAGAGTCTGCAGGGCTCACTCATTTTATATTTATACTTTTTGTTCTATTATTGTTGTTGGTTGCTCTTCTAGAGATCTTGGATGTTATTCCTGGACTCTGCCTGGGCTCTGTCTTAGTCTGGGGGTTACAGTCCCGAGTGCTCTGATTACAACCGGTTAGAGGTGTAACGGTATATGTATTTGTCCCGTCCCGTCACGGTACAGGGGTCACGGTTCGGAAACACATCCAACATGCTAACACACATTAGACGACACCATCCCGACATGTCCATCACTGGTACGAGGAAAAAAACGTGTGTACAACAACTTATCCCCGCTTCTTTTAAGCAGCCTCTTGACAATAACACTGACAGGGCCAAACACATTCCCGAAGCGATTGGAATAATATGAGAGTATGTTCACTGTTTACATTTTACTGTGCAATACAACACTGAAAGTGTTAGTTTCCTTATAATGAAGTTACCAAAGTTGCCAGTTGCTACTTGACTACCTCAGTATAGCCCTACAAGAAATGTAGTTTTTTCTTTTCCTCTGTATGAACAGAATGAATGGTATGAGAACCCTCCCAATGCATTTGTTGTATGTTTTATTCTATTTATTTTTGTTACTTTTATATCAGGGGATGGTTTTACATTTTGCGGTCGATTGGTGTCTGCTCAAAATAAATGAAAAAAGATAGTTTTGTACATGTGTGAGCTTTTGTTAATTTTTTCCCGCTGTACCGAAACTGTACCGAACCGTGACTTTTGTGTACCGTTACACCCCTACAACCGGTACACTGATGCTTTCACTCTCCACATCTTCATCCTCCAGTGTGAAGTGAAGCCAAAACCGGATTGCATTAAACCTGCATTCTCTCTGCTGGCCACCAGGAGGTGACTCCTCTCTGATTGTACAGAAGTCTATGAGAAAATTACCCTACTTCTCTTTATTTATTATCTCAGTAAACATGAGTTTATGGTCTCAATCTCTAGTTTCAAGACTGCTTCAATCCAGCATGATGTTCATTTAGTACATTATGATCCATTTAGAGTCCAAGAGACCAGAAAGCTGAGGATGGGGAGGACAAAAGCCTGGGCCACAGTGGGGCCACGCAGCCAGATGTTTAGATTTAGGACAAGAGTCTGGATGTCCTGAAGGATGAAGATCAGGTTCCATCCATCCATTGTCTACCGCTTTACTACATTATGATCCATTTAGAGTCAAACAGACCAGAAAGCAATTGATGCTTTAGGGGCGGGGCTACCTGCTGATTGACAGGTCGCTACCACACCACCAATGCAGTTAGCTACTAAGATGACTTTAACACTTAGCTGTAAAGTTGACCTTGAATTATGAAGATAACTTTGTTTGCAGCTTCACACCAGAATCCAGATGGATCCAGATCCAGTAAGGTTGCTGCTCGGGGTGCAGCTTCGCTGCTTGTGTTCATCCACCCAGATGTCGACTGGCAAATTGTGGCTTGAGTACACATACTGTATGTTTGTATGAATGTATGCACACAGATGTTAACAAGTTTGGGTTTGCTTTGTTACAGTAGGAGGACTAATCTATTATGAATTGTCTTTCAGGATTTTAGATTATCGAAAATGTAACATTAGCATTTTTTCCGCTCATGTTATCTGGATATTGCCATGAAATATGAAATGCTTTGTTCTCTGATGTGATGACTGAGCGTGTCTAAAAAGGTTCTACTCATGTGTGTGTGTAGCAATATACTCTAATGCACTACAAAGAGAATGGCTCTTTGCCAATCTTGAACATAATTAGTGACTAAAATAGATGTTATTAAAATAACCACAGGTTCACCACAGGAGCCTGTGCTTGGTGGAAATAGAAAACTGAATAGACAGGTACATGCTTGTTGGGCTGTTGAGCTAGGTAGTAAATATGCATATAAAATGTTAACAACAACCTGGATTGGTGTTGTTATGGCATTTATGTGTGCAGCCTTTGTGTCCAAGACAAACATCTCTAAGGGGACAATAAAATATATCGTATCGTATTGGCCACCCCAGTAAACTGTACTGGATATGCCACTGGTCATTATTATAAGTTCCTCCGTTGTGTTTTCCCGCATGTCATTGCTTAGACCCGGCTTATGACACCGGCCGAATGGTAGTGGGTCAAATATGCGCCTCTAAACACGTTTGTGTGTTAAGCTAACAGAGCTAAAGAATGAGCGGTCATTGTTGAAAGGAAGTGGGAGATCAGCATCACAATATTCTTCGAAATACTATACTATGACCTTTTTTTTTTTCAAAACGTGTTGCAAAATCTTAATATCCAAATGCTTATGGCTCCAAGAAATACGGGTGGAATCAGAAAATATTCAGCAATGACATTGGTAATCTTTTAGATAAAACTAAACTACACACTCTTGCCCTTGAGCAAGACTCTTTCCAGAAGCGTATAATGCCAACGAGAGCCTGTAATGTAACGTCGTCCCAACAAGATCACATTGCAGCCTGCTGTTGTCCATAGCATTCTCTCTCAACACTGGACCAATGGACTACTTTGATGTGATTTAATTGCAATGAACGGATTAGAAGGATGCTGAAATAACTCAACAAACGAGACTGTTCTTCCTCTAGTCCTCGCAGTTTTTAAGTTCTCATTTCTGCTAATTAAAGACTCATTGAACAGCAGATGGTTTCTCCTTTCTGGCTGATTCATTATTTAAAGGCTCTTAGTCCGGCCCCTCCTCTGGAACCACTATGTCTTTACAGCCAACACAAAGGCTCCCTGGGCCACACAGACCCCTCCACCAGCAGAGTGCTAGCTAATACACCACCAATCATGTTTGTTTGACTCCTCAGCTGTAAAACGTCAGCTACATCCATGTGTGAAGCAAATAGAGATGAAGTCACAGTTCAGCAAACCAAACAGTGAAAAGTGCAGCATTCAGCATGGAGGTGCCTAAATGGGAGCCTCAACTGACTAGTAGCCACTAATTGAAGGTCATATTAATCTATGATCATGTTGGTCTAAACACTGATGATGTGTGATAATGAACACCAATCTGACACTTACATCCTCTGACTGTGTACCTGGGGGAAGCTCCTGGATCCTCCAGACACCTTCTGTAGAGTCATGCCAGCACCATGGAAGCGTACACTAATGAACTTTGTCTCATAATTTAGGACACATTGTGTGACCCCCCCACCCCCCATTCAGCCACTGTCATGTAGCTGGCTGAGATGCCCCCTCATATAACCAGAACTGAAACCTCAAGCTGAGGAATTTGCTCGATACCTTTAACCCTGGGCCTTATCCCTGTCTGGGACTTTGAGTCCGCAGCCATATTGGACATTTTGTGTGCTCTACAGAACATGAGGTCATTAGGGTGATTTCGTCTAAATCCAAACTGAACTCCAACGTGCCCCCATGTTCCTCGATAGTGCCAGTCATTGAGGATTAGAGTCTTCTTAAAGTCTGCTGACAAAGTAAAGAGCAATTAGATTAAAGTACAATGAGTACATAAATCTATTCAGAAGTTATATGCATTTTATTGTTGTATAACACCCACCACCATGGTCTAATTTTTGGCTGATTGGAAATGTTTTATCAGTTAATTCCTTCCATTCATTTCCCAAAGAAGGTTTTGTGCAGATCCATTATAACATTTGAAGACACACAATGAGATAAAATGCTGTGGATGCATTTGCATGTAATGATGACTGTGGAGACAACACAGTATTATCAGAAATAGAGTTCATAAAGAGTGTGTGAGGAGACAGGGGACAGGAAGTTAGTGGCTCCTTCTTTCAAACCATTTCCTCTGTGAGGGACTTGTGAGCTGACTGCATTCAAATGTTGGGTAGTCTCTTCTTAGTATAATGATGGTAAATCTGACAGGTTCTTGGTTTCCGGACGAATCTGACAGCTGTAACGTTGGAGCGGGGAGGACATTCCGTAAGAGACAATGTCTACGCTGATAAACAGCAGCAACCGTGCCTATCTGCTCCCGCTAACGGCCTTTTCAAGCTTTCTTATGACAGAGTCTGTCTGATATAAAAAGTTAAAGACAAACAAAACAAGCTTCTCCTCCATGTGACATAAGCAGCACTGAAGAATTTACAACTAGCAGTGCTGGCCTTCACCTCCTCCTCATTGGGAACGGCTGAACGGAGATGCCGATACTCAGAGAAAGAAGCTACATGGACACAGGCCTTATACATTTACATTTAGGTCATTTAGCAGACGCTTTTGTCCAAAGCGACTAACAATAAGTACATTTGGCAAAAGAGAACAAAGGATCACGACGGACCATTGCCGATGCAGTAAGGACCTAAAACTGATCCTGGCTTCAGTCCTCATCTGAGTAAAGTTTTACCTTCAAGAGCAACAGTGCTAGATCAGAGTGCTAAAGGTAAGTTTTTGATTTACATTTTGTTTAGAAGATGAGGGAGTTGAGACCAGGACAGTTTGCAATAGTGGGTCATGAGATATAAAGTCAAGGAGAAGTCTGAACCCCTGAGTCTTGAGCCTTTTTAGGAAAATGGCAAATTGACTCTTTTGAACTGAGTTGGTCGGGATTCGTTCCACCACTGACACCCAGAACAGTTAAGAGTCTAGGACTCTTACTGAGCGACATTTATGCGATTTTCAGTTGATCGCAGTACCAACCGGCCCACTGCTGAATCCAGGTCCATGTAAATTCGGGCAAGACGATGAGACTCGGAAGGGGCATGAGGCACCAGAGTTTGAAAGTAGATGGGAGCCGTTCCATTGATGGACCTGAAGGCAGTGTCATCGACTAGAAATAATTATAAGTCAATGACCCAAAGTGCCAAAACTCTCTGCAACACTAACAGCCAAAACTAGGAACCTCCTGGCCATTGGCTTCACGGAGGCTTGTCTATGCTGGACCAAATATTGTCCAGAGACAGACGCTCTCATTGAGCCTGACAATGAACCAACCAGAGTTTGGACATCCACACTCTAGGGCAGTCCTAAATCTAAACATCACGGCTGCAAACGCTACTGTAGACACGGCATTAAAACCGGGATACCATGCTTACTGGTCTGTTGGAAGTCCAAATGGACAATGATCAACATGCTGGATTGGAAAGACTTACATTTTTTATATTGAGACCAAAAACTCATGATTACAATGATTATAGTGAGTGTAAAGAATCAAGAGAAGTAGTATTTACCACTTGTTGCAGCAGAGATAATGCAGATTCATGGCATTTTCAAGAACTGGAACATTGCACCTGATCCATTCTAAGAGAGATTAATGTGTTGTGCTACAAAGTCAAATGATTATAGTGAGTGTAAGACTAGTAAAATGATCAGTATCTTACACACTGTTGAACATTAATCAGCTTCATCAATCAAAGTGTCAATGTAACAACATGTGGCTTGTGTTTCTAAGTCAGAGATGTGACAGATGTGTGATCACCAGCGAGTCCTCCCTCTCTAGCTAACTAAATACACGGTAGCCATTTGTTTCTGTTAGCAGCTCTGAATCAGACATACACGCACACACACACACACACACACACACACACACACACACACACACACACACACAAAGGCATGCATTCACACGTGTACACACTCAGAGAGAAAAATCCTCAAATGCCCAAAGAGATTTGCACACATTCATATTCAGGAGAGGAGGAAATGATCAGGCTGTGGAAATGTCAGACTCAATCATCCAATCCCGGACAAGAACAGAAAGCACTGTGTGAGGCTGACAGGAATGGGAGAGGAGAGGGGGAGAGAGAGGGGGAATAATTGCCTCAGCATTAGTTGAAAAGATTTTGTCCCAGAAAATCACAGATAAAAAAAGAGATTGTAATTACCTTTGCTGAGTTTAAATGTGACCTCATACAGTGTCTATGTGCCTCTGTTTGTAGTACTCTACTGCCCTCTTCTGGATTGAATCAGTCCAGACAGCAACAAGGCTCCAGATCAGCTTCAGGGCTGCTCCTCATCCATCCTCTACCGGAGGAAAGAACCACATTGGTTCAACACATTTCCCCTCTGTTAGGTGGATGATGGTTGTTCAGTTGGCCTGAGATCAGGTGACTGTGAATGCCACGGCACTCATTAACTTGTTGTTATCCCTCAGACAAACTCTGTACTGCTTTGCTCTCTCACACAGTGTGAGTCACACTAGCAGCCATAAGCCCATGCTCGTGTATTAATATCATATATTCACTTATCTTTTTCATGATGATGTCAGTCCACATAGTAGCTGTTTAACATAGTTAGATAAAAAAAAATGCAGTTCTTGTACTAATCTTTCCAAATGTCAAACATTTATCAATCAATCAATCAATCAATCTTTATTTATAAAGCACTTTTCATACACCGAGTGTGCAGCTCAAAGTGCTTTACACAAAGATAAAAACAATAAAGTAGACACCTCCCACCCTCCACACACACACCCTCACACCCACATACACACACATACACAATACCGGCAATAGGGAGACATGGCAAGGCACTGAGAATTGATGAAGCAGCCGTCATTGGGGCCATCCACGCTGGGAGGAGTCACAGACTGTGCCACGGGGGGCACCAGTGCCAAGGCCCTCCGACCCTGACAGACAACAGCTGGTCAGGCTGAAGGGACCCAAGGACAGCACCCCCAGCAGCAGCCCGGACTCAGCTCCCAGCGTGGAGGACCCCCCTGAGGAAACTCTGGAATAAAACCTTAAAAACTAAAGACATAAGATAGGATAAAAACCATGACAAAAGATAAATAAATGGAGTGAATGGTTAAAAGGATAAGAATAGGTAAGATAAGAAAAAAAAATTGTACCATAGCTAGATAAAACAAATTAAATTATTTAAGATTAATATCATCTTTAAAAAAAAGCTAGAGGAAGAACATAAAATATGACCACATAAGAATAGAATAAAAATGCAAATATTAGTCAAAAGCCTGATTAAAAAGGTGTGTCTTTAACCTGCCTTTACAAATGTCAACAGTCTCTGCAGACCTGAGGTTCTCCGGCAGGCTGTTCCACAGGTGGGGGCCGTAGTGGCTAAATGCTGCCTCACCATGGGTTTTGGTTCTTGGTTTTGGTATGGATAAAAGGCTGGTGCCAGAGGACCTCAAGGTCCACGAGGGTTGATATGGTAAAAGCAGTTCAGATAAGTAAGAGGGTGCAAGGCCATTAAGACATTTAAAAACCAGTAAAAGAACTTTAAAATCGATCCTGAAGCATACGGGGAGCCAATGCAGCATTAAAACTGGTGTAAACTCCTGCCCTCTGGTCCTAGTCAGCACGTGTGCGGCTGAGTTCTGTAGAAGTTGGAGATTTACAGTACTCTTTTTGGGAAGACCAGAGAGCAGGGCATTACAATAATCTAAACGACAGGAAATAAAAGCATGCATTAGCACCTCCGTACTGGCCTGGGAGAGAAACGGGCCGACTCTGGCTATGTTCTTAAGATGATAAAAACCTATTTTTGTCATATTTCTGATATGTGGAATAAAATTCAGCTCAGAATCAAAAATCACGCCCAGATTTTTTACTGATTGTGTTGGTTTAAGATCTTGTAGTTTTGGTAAAAGTTTCTCTCTCTGGCCTTCAGGACCTATAACTAAAACCTCAGTCTTGTCCTGGTTGAGCTGTAGGAAATTCACTGCCATCCATGACTTGATGTCTAAAATACAGTTAAAAAGGGCATCAATTGGCCCTGTGTCATCAGGAGACACGGCGATGTACAGTTGTGTATCCTCAGCGTAGCTATGGAAGCTGATGCCGTGTCTCCTGATGACGTCCCCAAGAGGAAGCATGTAAAGATTAAAAAGAAATTGGACCTAAAATGGACCCTTGGGGAACCCCACATCCAATTTCATGGGTTCCTGAGGAACATGTATCCATACTTGTATCCATAAAAACAACGGTCTGTGAGATAAGAACAAAACAAGTTAAGAACAGTACCAGAGAGGTCGACCAGATGGCTGAGTCTGTTTGATAAAGTGTGGTGGTCTACTGTATCAAAAGCAGCGCTTAGATCCAGTAGAACCAACACTGTGAGCTTTTTGTTATCTAAATTCCATCTGATGTCGTTTAAAATCTTTAAAAGTGCTGTCTCGGTACTGTGGTTTCTCCTAAAACCAGATTGATGTTTCTCCAAGATGTTATTTCTGTCTAAAAAGTCATTAACTTGTTTAAAAAACAGTTTTTCTAAACTTTTACTTAAAAATGGTAAGTTGGATACAGGTCGGTAGTTATTAAAAACACTTGGATCTAAATTGCTGTTCTTCAGAAGGGGCTTCACCAAGACACCCGTCTGAAGAGAGAAATTCATGATGTTTAAAAACTGTTCCCCGAAGAATCCATAAAACGATTTTAAAAGTGATGTGGGAATGGGATCTAAAAGGCAGGTTGTTGGGTTTACTTGGGAGAATACTCGACCAAGTGTCCTTGCATCAACCAGGGCAAAACTCTCCAGGTTATTTATGATACCAATCACAGTACACCCTGTACTTTCTTTAGCGTGGGTGAGATTTCATGAGCAAGTTAATGTGATATTTGGGCTGAAGTCCTGAAGGCTAGCTACAGTGTACAGTGAAAAGCTTCATTGCAATGAAGAGCTGAAATGTTGAATTTACATTTTGAATGAGGGAGTTCACATAAATGCCTTGATTGTAGCAGCAGCTCTCTCAGAGACGCCATTTTATTTCTCCAAAGTTCCAACTGTCACTTGCCGTTGGAGCTTTCAACTAAGGATCTTCTCCAAAAGTACCAACTGGCGGCTTCGAGTGCGTACCAAACGGCAGCAGCAAGAGTGGACCGACCATCCGGTGGCGAGCTGACCGGTGGCCAGCGGATTTCCGACAGAGCGCAGAGCGCAATTTTTATTATAAAAGGACCGGTCCAGTTCCGCTCACACCCCAAATCTGAAGTGAGGTCCCACCACTGGTCTGTAGTAGGTCTGTAGCTTCAGTGGGTCCCACCACTGGCCTGTAATAGGTCTGTAGCCTCAGTGGTTCCACCACTGGTCTGTAGTAGGTCTGTAGCTTCAGTGGGTCCCGCCCCCTGTAGGCGGGTTGAAAACATGAGGAACTAGTGTTGTGGTCTCATCCCCACTAACCAAAGTAGCCTCCGATTACACAAAATTACAATATTTGCATCATTGGAGGCTCTTTTCAGAATAGAAATACGGAGATCTCCTTCTCTCAGTAAAATGAGGGAATGATGCATGAATATTCAAAAATACTACCGCGTTTCTAATGACACAAAGCTTAATGCAAATGGGTGAAGTATTCCTTTAAGCTTCAGCATCTGAAGTACATATATATATATTTTAATGCTTACCAACATGATCAAGGAATGTTTTGTCAACTGTGAGAGTGAAAAAAGGGGTAGACACCATTTGACAAACATTTGATTTGTCAAATTAACAAAAATAACCTTATTCATAATTCAGCATTCCATAATCACACAGGCTACATACACCAGTCATTCGTGAGTTATTTTGCTCTACTGAAGTCCATATATCCACAGCAATTTTCTGCATTTTATTTCCCAAGGTGGATGAACAGAAAACAGTGTTAATTTGGTCAAGCATCACTCTGCCATAATAAGGAGGAGATTTAGTGGCTTCAACTCCTGAGCAATGGCAAGTGCTGAATTGAAGGTCAAGGCAGCAAGTTCCATATGCAATACGGCAAACAAATTGCGAAGCCCTCTAACTTCCTCCATCTGGCATGGGCGGACTCTGGGATGATGGTTACCATCACCTTCAACAGGGGTCCGTTTCACAAAGCAGGTTTAGTGAAAACCCTGAGTTAGTTAACCCTGAGATGAGGGAAACTCTGGTTTTTCGGTTTCACAAAGCCAGTTCAGCATAAATCTGAGTCAGTTACCCGGGTAACATGCTCCATGAACCTAACCTGCTCGCTAGCAGCAACCCTGAGTTTCTCCCTACATGTCTCCGCCTTTTTCCGGAATCTGAACCAACTCTGAAAAAATGTGCCGTCCTTTCATCGTCAACCTAATCGATATGGAAATAAAAGTGATTCTAGCAGCTTTGCGTCGGGAGAGGATTTTGATTACCTTTCCTTTCAATCACATTAGATATTATTGAAACAATATTCTCCGACATTTTCAATAATGCGGACATAATCTGCAACCAGATCTTTGCGGAGGTAGTGTTTTTGCGAACGGGAGATTTATGAAATGTTTAAGTACATTTCTGTGTTGACATACCTGCTTATATTTACTGTTTAATATGTGAAATATGATTAAAATCATATGCCTTAGTCAACGTATTTGCGCAATATTCTTATGCTTAATTTTCAACTGACACCACTTTCTTTCTGTGCCAGGGGGGATTACACCCAATGAAAATGATGATTTAATTTATAATTAACTTATAATTTATTTGATGCACTACTTTGTGAACTACGGGAGTTAAACCCCTATCGCCTGCACCATAGGCAGCGTTACTAACCATTAGACCACAGCGTCGCTATGCATGCCTGAAAATAAAGACTTATTACCTTTAGATCAATTGACTGTTTCATTCAGTTATACACATTATGCGGGCAATTAGATCGGGTAATTGTCTGCCACGCCAACTATCGCTACTTTGCTGCAGTTACGGTGCGCCGCTTTCTCAGGATGAGCTCGTTTTCTACATAAACACTCGGTAATATCTAATAACGCTCTCCCCGTTGCCATGGTGAATCGTAGTATCGGAGCTCCATTGATGATGGCTTTATAGAGTCGGCAGGCACGCGCGTAACTCAGAGTTTACATACTCAGAGTTGACTGAACTAATTAAAAACCGCTGTTCTGAAACCGAAAACTCAGAGTTGCCCATCTCAGAGTTGTTCAACTCAGAGTTCAGGGTTAGGTTCAGAGTTTGTTGAACCTGCTTTGTGAAACGGGCCCCAGGATCCGGAGCTGCGTCTCCACTCATGTTAGAACTTGATTTTAGTTTGAATATGGCTGTATAATTTTGAAATTGTAACCTGGCCATTGAAAGAGGATAGAAGAGAGAGAGAGAGGGGGGTGAGTGGAGAGACCAGGAAGTTAGATTACATTGATGCTTGTAGCTAGATAAAAGTACCAAATTTGGTGAGCACACATTTCAGGGAGCAAAAAATCCTTTAATTAGGTTTTCAGGCCAACCAACACCTCTGAGAAGGAGAGAATGCTACGTTTAGGTACGTTTAGGGAAGAGTTATCTGGGGTCTCCAGTGCTGCTGAAGCTTATATCTGAGCTGGAATTCTAGTCTCCCAAGGAGGTAAGTCCATCACCCACTCAGTACTCAGTAGTAGTTGATCATATGAATATAGCTGTATGGTACTCAAGGTCTGCAATTTAACCCAATAGTCATTCTGTTGTTTCAAATCCAGTGTATATAACATTTTTAGATTATTAAAACACAAAATGAGGTAGTAGCAGGAGCAGATTTGGTTATCAACAGCTAATTATTAATGTCAATATGATTATCAACATTAATAATTATATCTAATATATTATTATGATATAATCATGAATATATGGGGCACCACCCTGGGATCAGGGAAAAGATAACCTAAAACTGTATTCAGTCTCAATATAAAGGTTTTACACTCACATGCCAATCATCGTGATCATTGGCATAGAAGTATAAAAAAAATCTAACAATTAAAAAGGCGTGAAATTCGAGCATTAGCCTTCACAACCTGCTGTTATCCAGTGACATATACACAACAAGCACTAGAGACCGCTAGTTATAATATAATCCGATTTATTAAAATCAGTAATAATGATCACAATCAATAAGTGTTAGCGGGACACAAACAAAGAGAGGGAGAGAATGCGCGCGCAATATTCGAAGGCTCAGGAGGCGTGTTACTATCACACGGGAGCTCGTGAATGAACTGGTGTTCGTTCAGTGGGACCCCGGTCCTTTAGTAGATGCTTAAGCCCTGATTATGCTTCCGCGTAGTGATCACGCAATGGCAACGCAACGGCCACGCTGTTGCTTGGAGACTGTGATGGTTCTGCGTTGGGTTTACGTGTCGAAATGCAATTAAATGCCACACCGGTAAAGGGCGCTATGTTTTTTGTAAAGACTGACCGACCGACCGAGACTCTTGATGTATATCGTCGTTAGCCTCGTTATAGCCTATTTGTTTACTTTCTGCCTATAAACATCCACAATTTTTCAGAACTTGGTGTTTTATTTCTTTGTGCAAAAGCGACAAGGTACAAACAATAAAACGAGGTGAAAACAATAAAAGTAGCCTTTTAAAAGTTTAAATGGCGGTGTTTATAAATGGAAACCGGATAGCGGTCTCCAGCGGATGTAGTTAGCGGACCAATCACAGCCAATGCCACTGCGTTGGTGTTGCGTCGCCTCGACGCGCGTCTAGGATTTTTGGGAGGTGCACGTCAGGCCCTTGCGTTGGACATAAGGGGGGTCCGCAAGGACGTAAGGGGTCCGCAAGCCCCCTTGCGTTGTGTCAACGCAGAAGCATTGGGCTTTACTGAGCTCGCAAATATGGCTGAGGTTAGTCAAAACCACAACCCCTGGAATATAACAATACAGAAAGCCACAGACTCGGCGGTCCATGATCAAAACTTAAAACACATTAACAAGAATTACAAGCTGGTCCTACACTATCGAATCTCTGCTTCTGCCGAGACAAATAGCCTCTTACATTGTGTCGATGTGAGGTTTTCCGTCCTGTGCGGTGATCGCATCTCCTGACGCCGGCGACGGTGGTTCGCGAGTCCTCATTCGGCGACGGAGGATGCGACGAGCCGGCTGAATCCAAGCGAGGGTGGGGCGTAGAAGTTATCCTCCTCGCGGATCAACTTAGTTGAAGAAAAACAGATAGTGTTTTCTCCCTTCTGCAGGCAATAATAAAATCGCGGGGCTCAGCGATTTAGTCAGCTAACTTCAGACAAGAACGGGTCGTAGAAGTTATCCGTCCTGCTGGCAGCTGGGACGAAGAAAGTGTTTTTCTTCCTTCCGCGGGTGAACAGAAGAGTCGCGTGGTCGCTGCGATCTCCTCAGGATCCAAAATGATTAAAAAAAAGGAAAAATGAAGCGAGTAGAGAAAAAGAGAGGGAATACAGTCTGTTGCTCGTCCAGCGAGTTTGGTGGAAAGACTGCAGCCTAGGACAAAGGAAAATGCTGCAGACGTAAAAGTTCACCTCCTGTTGTAACATGTGTCACGGTGGAGGCTGCGCCGGTTTATATAGCTCACGGCTGCTCCTGGGGACCCACTGGGGTACCTGTGGTTGTCAGCCAATAGGGCACCAGTTGTGTGACATTGCCCTTCGCACCTAGGTGCGAGGTGAAACCAAAATGGCGGTTGTTGTTTTTTATCTCCTTTGTTCCTTTGTCCTGACCCCATGTGAAGGCTTTTGTAGGCCGCATTGTGTAGTCCTCATGGTGAGGCCCAACATATATATATATATATATATATATATATATATATATATAGGGCTGTCAAAGTTAACGTGTTAACGCAACATCCTCTTAACGCCGTTAATTTTTTAACGCGCGATTAACGCTCGGTATTAAAAAAAAAATAAAAGCCCATTGTATGATTTATGGCCGTCGGTGGCACCTGTAGTCTTGATCCAGAGGGAAGGTGCGTGTCCACAGGCAGCGGTGTTTCCCCGCGTCCCGTTCATTGTCTATGTGAAAAAGCTGTGCAATGCATTCTGGTAGCGTTGCAGCGAATGTCGAGAGACGGCGCGCGAGTTGGCCGCTTCTCATTTGCCTAAAGTTGAAGTCGAATCTACTTTATGCTAATCAGAGGTGCCGGGCTCGACTCGCCGCCTCGGGAACGGGACGCAAAAATGTGTTGTTTGAAGGAGAGCGCCTTTCAATCATCCTCTAGTGGCAGCCCACCAAGCGTGCAATACTGGGAAGCGGCGCGTCCACACGCGTTTAAAATCGCCCTGTGGACACGTACCTTGAAGGTGCGTGTCCACAGGGGCGATTTGTGAACAGCAAATTCACCTTAAAAGACTGCCAGGTCGTTCTGTCGATAAGACCAAAGTCATCTGCGCGTACTGTGGGTATGAAATGAGCTACCATAGAAGTACGTCCAGTCTGAGATATCACTTGCAAGCCAATGCACTTATATCCTAACTGCACTTATCTCCTGTTACAGATGTTACAGATTGCCCTTATGTTGGTAAAAGTATTAAGAATATGAAAAAAATACATTAAGGTACATTTAGAAGAAGAAAAAAATGTGCCAAAAAATTTGATTAATTTGCGATTAATAGCGAGTTAACTATGGACAAAATGCGATTAATCGCGATTAAAAAAATCAATCTTTTGACAGCCCTAATATATATAGTATATATATATTAGTATATATATATATATATATATATTACATTATCTGTCAGTTTAGAAAAAAAAGACCCTCCTGAAATGTAATAAATTCCCAATAATGTAATAAGGTATTACATTATCAGTAAAAATCCCATTTTCAATCTAGTTAAGTGCAAATCGTATTACATTTTCAGGTGTTATTACATTTTCAGGAAATTATTACAGATGACTGCAATGACCACAGGAAGTGTGCAGGCACCCAGTACATAGCAGGCATGCCCTACAGGGCAGGTACCCCCCTAGCAGGCGCCCAGAGCAGGTGCCCTCTACAGAAGAGGCGCCCCCTACAGAGCAGGTGCATATGGATAGTGTTCACATGCATGAAAAGTCATCACTCTTAGCCCAATGTTCCAATTCAAAAGTCTGCATCAAGTCATGTACAGTCCAAATGCCCAGATGCGACTTGCTTCACCCATTATGTTGGGGATGCATCAGAGGTCACTTGTGTGGACTTCGGACAGCCAGGTATCCCAGAATGCATTTCACATAAACAAAGATGGACAAAACACACAACTGTAAGTTATAATCTTGAAATACTGTTGCTGTATCACATAAAGCAAATTTAAGTGTTTTTTTTAGGCGAGAATATCGTTTAAACTTTAAACCTGTGGTCAATTTATCAAGATAGAGCCTGTTTGAAAATTTACTCCGTTTTCAGAGATGTGAGGTCAGGCGGGATAGCTAGCATGACCGGGCAGTCAGGCTGGCTGAGAACAGCCTTATCTCAACAAGCCCTTTCAAAATTCTCCCCTGGCTACTAATGATTCTGTAGGGATTTAACATATATAATTGTTTTTGGGTTTATCTAATGGGCAATTTTGAGTTTAAAGCTATTAATTGTTCCCGGGCAAATCGGTTAAGATATTGGAAGTTAAGGTTTATAATTTAATTTAACGTTATGCCTAACGTACTAGCGTTACTAATGTTACTTTTGACCAACTTCTTTGCTTGTCTTTTTCCCTTTTGTGTATAAACAGATTATACTTGGTAATAATGATTATAAATGTATATTAAAACTAAAATTTAAGCAATATTTTAATTAAGGGACAACTAAGGAAGCCCGGGCACTCATTGCATGGCAGGCAGCCAACGAAAGACTTTTCACAGGCATGAGGAATTCAAGTAGGACTGGATGGGAGTGAGTATTAATTTGAGTGCTTGTATCATTGCCTGTATGTCTGGCCAGATTTGGGCATTCTCCATCCATAATGATTAAAATCTTATTAAAGTGTTTCACTCTGTTTATGTTTTTGCCAAGCAGCTTTCTTTTGCAGCTTATGGCCTCCCTGTTTCGGGCAAACAGGCCAAAAAGAAGTGGGACAACCTCAGCCAAAATACCAAAGCCAAATACAAGGTAATCTGCCTGCCTGTTTCTCTGTTTCCTCTGCTTGTACTTTATACTGAGAAATAGTTTTTAAATATTTTGGACAAAAGCGTCTGCTAAATACCGCTAAATTTACCTAAATGTAAATGTAAATAAATACTAAGCTTTAGTTTGACCAGCCACATATGAAACCTAACACAGAAGACAACACAGATGTAGAGGCCCTTGAAATACTACTGTGAATACATTCAAACAATCAGTTTCACAGTGTAGTAATTACACTCTATTTTTAGGACCAAGAGAGGAGAAGTTTGACTGCTACCTGGCAGTGGTACAGTGAGATGGATGCTGCACACCAGGGGAAGCATTCAATTAGTCCGCCCTAGTTGCAGCAAATCTCATTGCCACTACAGGTGGTCCCATCAGCACACCAGCCTCTGCCCCTTCTGCAGAAGAAGCCAGGGTCAGCCAGCAAAGGAGGTAGAGGTCCAGGGACCGTGAAGCTCTCCTGGACTTCCCGAATGAGCAGGCAGAGAGGGAAGAGGAGAGGGAGGCTGTGGCAAGAGAGATGAGGGAGATGGCAGCCACAGAATAGGAAGACAAATATATGTTGCTCTTCAAAAAATGTGTGAATTTAAATAAATATGAAGTTGGTCATGTGATGGACTGGCAACCTGTCCAGGGTGTACCCTGCCTTTGTCCAATGACAGCTGGTATCGGCTCCAGCCCCCCATGTGACCTTGAATACAGGATAAGCAGTAGACGATAGATGGCTGGATAAATATGAAGTTGAATTTCAACTCAGGCAGTTCATTTTTGAAAGCAACAGTGTATTGTCTATATTTACCACAAAGCAATTTGTCTGATGAGTCATATTTCTCATCAGACAGTACAGCATATATATATATATATATGCTGTACTTTTGCTGGGGTTACCCTGTGACCTGTGCACCTGTGAACCCTATGGGATGGTGACATCATCAACGCAAGGGCGGTTGCGGCTGATGCAGCCTCGGAGCCAGATGAATCTGAGATTAAATCTGTGGAGATGCAGGTGGCTGCGTTCCTGACTGGCAAAGACATCGAGATGAATTTCAACAACGTTGAAGTATGTCACCTCTTACCCCGAAGGAAAGAGTCTGCAACTCGAGCTGTTGTGCTGAAATTCACCAACAGAAAATTCAAGACTGCACTGCTGAAGCTCAAATGCTCGCACGTCTACATCAACGAGAACCTCACCAAAAAGAACGCAGACATCGCCAGAACAGCTCGTCAACTGAGGAAGGATGGCAAGATACAACACACCTGGACGGCAAACTGCAGAATCTACATCAAAACAAAGGCAGCATCACCAGAAGAGGTCAAAGTAATCCAGATCAGGAGTAAGGACGAGCTGGAGAAATACGATAACTAAGGTATGGCTCATAAACACTCCATAACTACAGCACAGCAAAGTTCAACGGTTCTTACACGGACTGAAAGACTGATGGGAATATCTGAAAGGATTGCTGAGCAGGGAAGTGTGGAGCTCACTACAAATCAACATGTGGATCTGATACCTTATCTGACTGAAGAATTGACCCGACAGCCATTTACATTTACATGACATTTGCATTTAGCAGACCTTTTGCCAAAGCGACTACATAAGTACATGCAAAAGAAGAACAAAAAACCGAGTATCAGCCGATGTAATTTCTATTTCAACATGACTGGGAAATGTCAGTACTACACTGAAGTTCAATACAATGATAGCACTGAGATGGATGGGAAACTGTCTCTAATTCACTTTAATAGCAGGAGTCTATACACCAACTTTGTCCACATCAAGGAATATCTTAATCACTTCAAAAGCCCTTTCACCATCATCGCGGTGTCAGAAACATGGATTAATGAAGACAAAGGCACAGAGTTTTTCCTGGATGGATTTAATCTTGTATGTGTTAACAGGAGGAACAAAGGCAGAGGAGGAGTGGCCCTATTCATTGAAAGTAACACCAAGTATGAGACAGTACAAAATATGTCTAAAGCTGTGGATCACTTGTTGGAATGTGTGACAATTGAAATCTGTGTAACGAAAGGTAAAAATATAGTTATAAGCTGTGTTTACAGAGCACCGGACTCAAAAATAGAAGACTTCAATGAATGTGTGGGTGAAATATTCTCTGAAACAAGCCAAAAGAGAGTTTTTATCTGTGGTGACATAAATATTGACTTGATCAATCCAAAACAAAACACGGGAATCAATGAGTTCATTAACATGATGTATACAATGGGCTTACAACCTCTCATCACACGCCCTAGCAGGATAACTACACACAGTGCTACTCTGATTGATAATATCTTTACCAACGTTACTGACACAGCAAGTGGACTCCTGATAAATGATATAAGTGACCACCTACCTATCTTTGCTATCTATGACTGCAAATATACCGTGGGACAGCCACCGAACAACAAACTTATACATAAGGGTCGGAACTGAAGAAGGAATGAATACACTGAAAAATGAACTACTGATACAAAACTGGAGTAATGTTTACAATGAAACAGATGTGAATGATGCATATGATTCCTTTTTGCAAATATTTAAAACACTGTACGACAGACACTGTCCTGTGAAAAAGAGACACCCAAATCGGAATAAAGAGCAGAAACCATGGCTCACAAAAACATTGATAAACGCCTGCAGAAAAAAAAATACTCTGTACAGACAGTTCATTAAATCAAGGACGGCCCAGTCAGAAGTGACATACAAACGGTAGAGAAACAAGTTAAACACTATCCTAAATGAACGCAAGAAAGAATATTACAGCAATTTACTAGCAGAAAACACGAAGTATACTAAAAAATTCTGGGATATTCTAAGCAACGTGACTAATAATAAAAGTAAAAAACCAAACTACCCTCCCTACTTCAAGTATAACAACATGCAGGAGGATAACCCGGAGGTCATAACAAATAGATTCAACCAATTTTTTGTAAACATCTGGCCAGAGCTAGCAAATGACATTCCTGACTCACCCCTGCACTGGGGTCACTCTGATAAGGATGGAGACAGAAATCCCAGCTCAATGTTTCTCACACCAGTGAAGGACACAGAGATTAGACACCTGGTCAACAAATGCGTAGCCAAAACTTCTACTGATGCTGACGACCTGGACATGAGATTAATCAAGGAAGTATTAGATGGAATCATTTCACCCCTGACATACATTTTCAATCTGTCATTTCAAACCGGGACGTTTCCCACCAAAATGAAAGTTGCCAAGGTTGTGCCACTGTTTAAGAATGGTGACACACACGAGTTTACCAATTACAGACCAATCTCAATACTGCCACAACTGTCAAAAATCCTAGAGAAGCTATTCAACAATAGGCTCGACAACTTTATCAACAAACATAAATTGTTATATGACAGCCAATACGGCTTCAGAAGGAACCATTCGACTGCCCTAGCTTTAACTGAGTCTGTGGAAATCATTACCGACACTATTGACCAAAAACAATATTCCATAGGAATTTTCATAGACCTGAAAAAAGCATTTGACACTGTTAATCATGATTTTAATAGCTAAACTGGAGACATATGGCCTTAGAGGTGTAGCACTGCAGTGGGTCAAGAGCTATCTACACAACAGATCCCAATATGTCAAAATAAATGATAGCACATCGACTAGCTTGGACATAGTCTGTGGGGTCCCACAGGGGTCAGTTCTGGGTCCAAAGCTGTTTATACTATACATAAATGATATATACAAAGTGTCAAATACTCTGAAATTAATATTATTTCGCGGATGACACAAATATTTTCTGTTCGGGGAGTGACTTGAACCAACTTGTTGAAACGGTAAATCAGGAAATGGCTAAACTTCAAGTGTCGTTAAATATAAATAAATTATCACTAAATCTTGGGAAAACTAAATACATGCTATATGGGAAAAGAGGCTACAACAACAGTCCCAACATTCAAGTAAACGTTAATATTGAGAGGGTCCGTGAGAATAAAGTACTGGGAGTGATTATCGATGACATGTTAAGTTGGAAGCCACACATAACACAATTAAAAAGGAAGTTGGCCAGGAGTGTGTCTATACTTTGGAAGGTACAAAAAATACTAAATCAAAAAGCACTTCATCTGTTATACTGTGCACTAGTCTCTCCACACCTGCAATACTGTGCAGAGGTGTGGCTCCACACAGCCCTTGTTAATTCTCCAAAAAAGAGCCTTGAGAATCTTACACTATGCCAACTACAGGGCACACACAATCACTTATTTATTGAATCGAGAATACTCAAACTATATGACCGTTGTATTGGGATGGGAGCATAACTAATGAACATTCTGTACCCAAACAATAAGTTGAACCTGAGAAGCTTGTATGGTACGATGTCAGTTGTACGTAGCAGGGAGTACAGCTCTCTGTAGCACCTACTGCTGTAACATGTTATGTCAAATGTCACAAGTAAAAGAAAATGTTATGTCAAATGAAAAATGCAAAAGATAAGATAACATTATGATGACGATTTTATCCTGTGGGTAATGGGGGCGGGACTAGATAAGCCTTGGCTTCTCCCGCTTTCCCTTTCGGCCATGTGTATTGTATTATTTGAACAAAGTGTGATGATGATGATTTAACTGACATGCCCAAAATAAATAAATTAAAAAATTAAAAAAAAGTCCTATGCTGTTCCAATTGCAGAATTGTCGAACATGCCATGTCTGAACTTCTAAGCCAGGGACGGGCAATATTTTTTTCCAGTGTGCCATGCTTACTCCGTTAAAGTAAGTGAAGGCCCACACAATTGGAAATACAATTTAAACATGGAATATTTCCTCTGGATCTCTCTCTTGCCTTTGTTAATGACCAAGTTTGGGTAGTTGCAGGCTTTGAGCGCCTTTTTTCCTCCTCCTTTCTGTCATGGTTGTCTGTGATGATCTTGGTGCAATCACAAACCACTGATAGCTTGTGTACTGTTGGGTGTTCTGATGTCCATAGTAAATACTGGTCTGTGTGTGTGGGTTTTCTGTATATTTTATGTGGTGTATTTTCATGTCCAGGAAGGCAATGGATCAGTGTTCTTCCTCCTCATGGGGGAATTTTATGTTTCTAGACTCGTCTGGTGTTTAGATGATCTGTGAGTCTTTGTGTGTGGCCGTTCTTAATCTTCTCCAAGATGTAGATGTCGTCCACATAGCGTCTCCAGAGGGACAACCTGCGTTTTTTGGGAGCGGTGGCGATGGCTTAAGACTCCAGGTCCTCCGTGAAGAATCCATGGGTCCCCCATGGCAAAACCCTCCTTTTGTCTGTAAATGGTCCCTCTAAACAGGAAGTATGTGGACTTGGCTACAAAAGTTTGCAACTGGACTATGTCTTCAGCTGTTACGTTTGTTTGTTGGTGGACGTCAGACCAACATCACGTGACACCTTCGATGAAGGCTACAGAAGCAAGGTAGCCGAAACTTGTCAGGTACAAGAAATTCACTTTATTGGCCTCTATAGAGAAAGAAGTGTAAAATTATATATCAGTAGGCTGAATGAACCTCTTCAATACACAATTTTCCATACCTATATTGCTTATTTTAATGCAGCTTTTTGTCACCTTTTCATCTGGGAATTCCCAAAAACTTCAACCGAATGTCTCTACTCATATGTCCTGCCAGGCTGAGCCACCATCCCAACAGAGGGAAAGTGTCAGGGAGGAGAGCAGCCTGGACATACTTGTCGAGGTAAAGGCATATACATACACATTTAAGAAAAATCATGTAGATTAATGAATAAAACAATCATTTAAATGTGTGTGATGCTTAACACCATAATAGTGTACAACTCTTAAATACTAGTGCTTTACTAACATAAATAATAGCACTCTCTTATCTAGAGTTAAGATAATCATAGCAATGATGAGGGTAATACTGCACAGCAGCCCAGCACCAGTGACATGATGGTAAATTTGATAATGTTTTTTTGACTAGCTGTATTTTAAGCCAAATGAAAAACATGAGCTGTATTTCTCAACTTTCTGTAGCTACTATCTAGTCTATTACTGTCTATGAGTTCTGCTACCACTAGTAGGCCTACTGCTAGGCCTAGTATATGAACAACAACATTTTTTAACCCTCTTAGCCCTATTATCAAAAACCTATATATTTTACTGATAGTGTGATTTTAGTGATTTACTAAAACAATACTAACTGTACTAATCTCTTGTTTAGACTGAAGATGATCCAGCTACTGATAGAGGAAGCCAAGCCCAGCAAGTGAGTGCCCTCTCTTCAAAAGTAGATTTTTTAACAAGGCCAAAACGAGAGGACTTAGACTTTTTCTCGAGTCATGATCTCCGGCAGAAGGCAGAGAAGGCTATAGTGCAGAGAGCTTTTTCTTGCAAAGATGGCACAAATAGGAAATGGCTTTCATACAGTGAAGACAGACAAGCACTCTTCTGCTTCCTTTGTATGGCATTTGCTAAGCCTACGGATAGCAGTTTGTTCATCACTGGCATTACAGACCAGAAACACTTACATCAGAAAGTGGAAGAACATGAGAGGAGCAATCTACAAAGAGGTTGTGCAGAAGCATATTTCCTTAGGTCCTCAAAACACAATGTTGAGAAACTTCTCATGGGAAATCAGATGTCTCTTTGTAAAGTGCAGGTGCACAAGAGGCGGCAAGTGTTGGAGTGCATCATAGATGTGGTGAAGCTCATTGGAGAAAGAGGTTTGAGCTACAGAGGGTCACAGTCAGAGGCAGCATAAATGGTTAATGATGATTCCGATTACACAGGCTTTGATGTTAAAAAAGCCAAGATGCCTGGAGACTCTGCAAGGCAGGGGCGTTATCTTCCCTGAGCCAAGCTTATGCCTGACTGCATACCTTAACTTGCACACTCTCAGATGATGTTGAGGAGACTAGACAGACGCGTCATTAGGGTTGTCAAGTTAACTTTCACTGATGTTTCGCTGATTGTGCCCACGACGTCTCCAGTAGGTTCAGCAGTGAATTCTGGTGTCCCAGAACCACCCCCCTCTGTATTTGGCCAGCCTCCTTATTTGGGAGACCAGGTAAGGTCTTTTCTTTTCAGCCATGGCCACTGGCTGCTCCACTCTGCCACTCTTGACAACTCCTTGACTGCTTGATGGAGAGCTTGCCCGGTAATGCCCAGGTCCCTCATCAGCTTGACAGTAGCGATGAACCTCCAACCTCCACTGGATAGATCTTCACATCCTACCCTCACTGTCCTGCTTCCGCCGCAAGCTCCGAGTACCTGCTTTTCTTCCTTTCAAAGGCTTCCTGAACCGCATTCTCCCAAGGAACTGTGAGCTCCACAAAGTACACCCAGGACCAGATCAGGCCTCAGACTGGTGATAGTTATCTCCGGTGGTACTGTGAGTTGCTGGTCAACGTCTGCCAACATCTGCAAATCCCGAGCTGCCCCCATCTCTCCTGACCTGGTCCTCAGGAGGAAGTTGCTGCGCTTTTGTTCTCCCTCTCGAACAAATGCAGTAAGTGAGCCTAAGTTGGTCTGTCTGGATGGCAAGGCATTGGTAAATGATAAAATTGTCCTCATTTATATAGCACTTTTATCCAAAGCGCTTTACAGTAATGACTGACATTCACCCATTCATACACACATTCACACACTGACAGCGGAGTCAACCACGCAGGACGACAGCCAGCTTGTCAGGAGCAATTAGGGTGAGGTGTCTTGCTCAGGGACACCAGGCACTCAGCTAGGAGGAGCCTGGGATCGAACCGGCAATCTTGCGGTTGCCAGACAACCTGCTCTACCTCCTGAGCAAAAGCCCCCCCGCATTGGTGGTTGTTGCTTTCCAGAGTCGATGCAAGACACCTCAGTACGTTGTGTCTCCAGGTGTATCGTCCTTGAGAGTGGCTCATCTTGCATCCAGTGAGGATGTGGCAGAGTGTAGCTGGTATTGAACACAGGGGGCATGATGGATCTTCACCCAGCCATTGGTTTAGGTTTTTTGGAGTGGGAAGGACATTGTAGGTGGCTCGGATGAGGAAACTTATCCTACTTGCCTCCATCACCCACATGTCCAATTCAATTCAATTCAAAACACTTTATTTATCCCCGAGGGGCAATTCAAGAACACGCTGAGCAGTTCAAGTAAAACACAAACAACAAACACTCACACGCACACACACACACACACACACACACACACACAAAACCACAAGTATGAGATAAATAAATAAATGCAACTTTAAAGTGCAGTGCATTCATGTCCTTCAAGTCCAACCAAGTCCAATCAAACCCTCTATACAGTTCATGCTTAGGATGTGGGTGGTTGGGTGGGGCTGGGATTGGGTGGGGCTCCACACAGTTCGTTGGCCAGCGATGGTTGCGAGTTGAGCAGGAGGACAGCTCTGGGCACAAAGGTAACCCTCCTCCTCTGAGTCCTGCAGCCGGAGCATTGGAGACGACGCCCAGACGGGAGCCACTCAAATGTGGAGAAGGGGGGGTGAGATGAGTCCTGAAGGATCCTGCTGCTTTCCTCAAGGTCTGTTGCTCACAAAGGTTGGAGAGAGGTCTTAGAGGGAGACCAATGATTCTGGAGCAGAGCTTTACAACACCAAACAGCTGGTTTCTATTTTGGAGTGAGATGAAATGGAGCCAGCACGTGAAGGAGAAGGTGATGATGCTCTCTATGAAGGAGTAATAGAATGTTGTGAGGATGTTTTTGCTTACACCGAAGGAATTCGGCTTCCTCAGGAGGTACTGGCGTTGCTAGCATTTTTTAAGAATCTCATCGCTGTTGTGGTCAAACTTCAACTGGTGATCAAATACTGTACCCAGGTACTTGTACCTCTCCACTATTTCCACTGGTTCCCCTTGAATGGTGGTGACTTCAGCCTCAGCCAGCTCCCTCTGTCTTTTAGAGAAGGTCAATACCATCTCTTGGGTTTTAGTCGCATTAAGCTCCAGACATGATCTATCACACCAATCCACAAAGTCACTTAGAGATGACCTGTGTTGGTGGAAGGAGCCAGACAGAAGGGACAGGAGGACCGTGTCGTCGGCAAACTTAACCAAATGGCAATTGCGGTGGGTAGACCTGCACTCATCAGTGTAGAGAATGAACAGAAGACAGCCCTGTGGTGAGCCAGTTAAAGTGTAGAATTGGATCGGAAAAATTGTTACTAACCAGCACTCTCTGTTGGCATCTTTACAGTGCTTTTTTTGGGGAGGGGGATGACGGTAGTGTTTCCACAGCTGGGGAACTGTGCAGCTGGCAATAGAGCTCTGGAAAAGGAGCTGGAACACTCCCCCTAGCTGGTTAGCACAGTACTTCAGAGTTCAGCCACAGAACTTAACGGGTCCAGGTGCAGTGTTGACTTTGGTCCTCTTCAGGACTCTCACCACCTCTTCAGTACAAATATTCAGAGCAGAACCACCCGTTTTCAGTGAAGTGATGGTCTTTTCCAGCTGGGTGCTGTTGTCAGTCTCAAATCTGGTGAAAAATAACTTGAGATCATTAGGCAGTGACGCTGGACTGCTGCCTTCAACACAGATGGCCTTTTGGGAGGTGGAAGTTGTATTCGCAGCTGCCATGTTTTTAAGGCCTGGCCAGGCTGCGTGCAGGTTCCCACTCTTGAACTTTAGCTCAACTTTGTCCCTGTACCTCAGCTTTGCAATTTTTATGGCCCGCTTCACCTCTTTATTGATCTCCTTTTTCTCTCTGTCAGAACCAGTAAAGAATATTATTTTTCCTGTTGAGAAGGGCTTTGAGTTCTTTTGTCACCCATAGTTTATTATTAGGAAAAATAGTTATTTTTGTTGGTGGGAATGATGTTGTCCACACAAAAGGAAATATATGATGATACAGTGTCCACCTGCTCATCGATGTTACTAGAGGGCGCTATTAAGTTGGTCCAATCAGTGGCTTCGAAGCATCCTTGTAGCCTCTCAATGCTTTCACTTGTCAATTGCTCTATATCCTTATCTGCTCTCCTCACAACAGGTAAGTATGATGGTGCAAGCAGGATGGAAGCATGATCAGCAGATCCAAGTGGGGGCAGGGCAACAGATTTATATGCATTAGGAACAGAGCCATAGCATTTATCAAGAGTCTTCCCCATGCATGTGGTGCAGGTGACATACTGATAAAAACCTTTAAGAAATGTATTGTCAACACTACAGTGGTTAAAGTCACCAAGGACAAATTTAGGAGAGTCTGGGGAGATGAGTTCAAACCTGTTGAGTGTGGACATAATGTGGTCAGAAGCTGCAGATGGCTTTAGCTTTAGGGTGGATATACACCAAAATGAAAGAAAGCTGTGGGAATTCCCTAGGAAGATAAAAAGGACGTAGGGAAACCGCCAGGAGTTCAATGTCCGACGTACACAGCCTCTCCCTCACTGTAACAGAGGAGCACCACCGTTACGTAGAGGCAGACGCCACCGCCATGTCCTTCCAGCTGATCTTTCGCTTCTCCACACTTTCCCACCTCGTCCACTGGCCCTGCTTGGCCTGCGTTACAGCCTTGACATGCCTACTCTCCTCCTGACGACGGACTTCGGCCACTACCATCTTCCTCCGTTCTACTGGGTTGCCTTACTCCAGTAGGGTCATCACAGTGGATAATGGAAACTTATTGGAAATCATTGTGTTGCTTTCAAAATATGATGTTTGCCTCAAGGAACACCTCACTCTTTGCATAGATAAAAGTAGGAAAATACACCAGTCTGGATCCAGAGGTAGTAGAGGTTCTCTAGTTACTTTCCTGTCCAAAACTACCATCAACAACATCATTACAACCATCCAACACATAATGAAGGCCACCATTGCAACTCAAGTCCAGGAATCTGGTATGTTGTCTGTCCAGATTGATACCAAGCAGTATATCACAGCCCAACATCAGTGACCTGTCGTCATAAGATATGTGACAGACATTATTCATGAGAGACTTGTTGCTCTAATTAAATGTGAGGCATCCACTGGACAGTACTTTGTCAAAGTTGTGAGTGAGGTGCTGGCAAACATGAAGCTGGACATGAAGAAGTGCATCGGACACAACAGATAGGGCCAGATCCAACATGCAGGGCCATTATAAAGGCTTCTCCACACTTCTCAGAAAAGTCCCCTCATCAAATCCATGTGTGGTGCTATTCACATATCCTCAACCACACAACCCAGTCTGTCTTAGAAAGTGGCTCTCTTTTTTCTGTTATCAATATCATTGCTGTTTTTATCAGAGAGTCCTACCAGAGGATGTTCATTTGGGAGAAGGAGAGGAAGGACCCTAAACACAGATGTCACCCCTAGTTCTAATCAAGGCCTTGGGTTAAATGATGTGTCATTATCCCGTCAATAATGTTTACATGCATATTTTTTTGTCTCCCACATATATGTGAACATATTTGTTCCACCGCCAGCATCCGTCTCCATCATCTGCCTCCAGCATCCACCTCCAACATCCACCACCATCATTCGCCTCCCCAGCCCCTGAGTGGGCCAGTCAGGTACAAAATTTCCGGGCCACTTTTTTGCCTCAGTCCTCCCCTGTGCCTAGGTGCTTGCTTTTCTACACCTGTGGCCATGGAAGTGATTGAAACACCTGGTTTCAATTATTTGGATGGGTGAGTGAATACTTTTGGCAATAGTGTATGTTATTGTTGAAAAAACACGCTGGATGAAGCTTTGTGCTGTTGTGATGTTAATTGCACTAAAACACAGTAGAGACTCTCGACAACTTTTTTTTACTTTTCTTTTCTGTCGGCTTAAGTGCGGTGACTAACAATTATAATGTTTGGGGAAACCCCGGTTTTTATCAATTCAACGCAGGGTTTCCTGCAGACCTTATTTGGCCCGGTCTGAAATCTGTATCACCCAGGCTAGAATGTCGGGCAAAAAAAAAAAATTGATGCATGCAAGCGACACGGCAGCGCTTGAGAACTAATCTACCAGCGCACATAGATCGATTTGTGTTATAATGAATTAATGTTGATTCTTTAGTGCTGCGCTGTCTTCCTGCAGCGCATTCTGCGCCATCTCTCTCTCTCACACACACACACACGCTACCAGTTCAGACGAGAGTATTCCATCCAACGCGCTGCAAGATGAGAACCTCAGCAAAAGATTTTCATCATCTGAAAAACTACCATCCTGGCGAGTAAAGAGTTTGAAAATGCACGTCTACGTGCATTAATGCCCCCCCCCCCAAAAAAAAAAGAAAGAAAAAGAAGCTGGAAGTGAAATTAAACAGCGACATCTGCTCGTCAAGAAAAATACCATAAAATGAATGAATGAACAGGTTGGCCTAAATTGACCATGCTACTCATTATGGAATTAACCAAAACTTAACAATGGAACCGAAAGAATTTAACTGATCTTTTTAACTGCGATGGAATGGCAGCTTCATCTGATACAGCTGCAAATTTGACATGATCGGCTTCAGGATAAAGGTCCTTCCGGTTCATCACCTGCCCTCTGAGTCATCTCAGAAAGTCAAGAGGCAAGACGTCGCAAAGAGGTGAGCTATTAAAATACTCTGATAAAGATATAACATCAAGGATGATTTATGACATACAGACTTAAAGCTGTATTCTACGATATAAAAGGTTGAAAAAAGCATCCCCCGCCACACACACACCCCTCCCGTCTGTGCTCCTCCGAGCTCGTATCGTTTTCCCCTCGCAGCCTCCCACCTCCCTGTTATTTTACGAAAATAGTTCACCGAAAGGTGTTTCTGAAAACATTTTCGCCGAGAAATAAGCTATGCAGTTGCTAAATCTGTCTTTATTTTAGATCGACAGCGGTCAGTTTGAAATATTTTCGAGAGCTTGCAGCAGCGGCAGCATTCCTGGATTGGAACATTTAGCCAATAGTAGCCATGTGGACCAGATGGCTGCTATTGGCTAAAGTTTGGCGTAAGTGAAAAATCGTAGACTACAGCTTTAAGAATAAATCATAAACCCTGTTTATTCCAAATGCAGCCTGAGCTATGATTCGGTGAGATCTGCAATGAAAACTAAGGTACCATTTTAGTCTAATATAAACGTACACCAACTAGTAACAACTGGAATAATTAAAAGGCCAACAATTCTAAATTCTCATTCAGTAGGTGAGAAATGTTTTAATGTTAATGTCTAGTCGTGATTGTCGGTTGCGGAGAGAAGGCAAAGCAGTGCAAGATCTCCTCCTTCCTTATGACCGGTGGAGTGACTGGGGCTAACGATTTCACCCCAACGGTGGAGCCCTCTGCCTCTGAGGCCGCTCCAAAGCCTGCAGAGCCCCAACAGGCCGCTGCATGTAGCAGTAACACTGCATGTGGTAGCAGTAGCACCACCAGGGAACATGCCCATCACCTTGCTTCAGGTTGGAATCCTGAATGTGCTGCCAATAAAAAGTCTAGTCCCTGACTGTACAAGACAGAGCATGGTGAGTTGAAGAGAATGAAGTTAATTAATATTGAAAGACCAAATAGTATGCCTATGACTAATGTAGCCAATAGATTTTTACTGTCTAAACATACATTTGTAGTTCATGTCTCATTTTAATAAATAAATATAAATAATTATAAATACATATAAATAAATACAATTAAAACATTAATCAATGAATTTCTCATTCACAGGAATGTTGTCAGAGTGTGCAGGAAGCACAAGCAAAAAGTGGTCAGGGGTACATCACAGAGAACCTTTATTGAAGTCCCCTGTGTCAGATACAGGCAGGATGTCCTGGATGGCCATATGACCAGTGAGAACCACAAGACCTCCCTGAGGATGGAAGCCAGCAGCACCAGATGTAAATTAACATGGCTGAGGAGGCAGACACCAAGAAAGATACTGTAGCTAGAGGCCTTTACACGTTCCGTGCCACATACAGATTTGTTCCTGCAGTCCATCTCCAAGCTGACGTTCTTCCCCATCTCAGCCACCTGTCCAAGCTCTTTCAGAGAGAAGATGTTAACTTTCTGGCGATCAAAGGATATGTAAGTGGCCCCTAAATTGATATTGCCCAGATAGATATTTTTGTTGACTCTAAATTAAAACAGCTCTCTTTATATATTTAGGTGCCCTCTACCATTGCGACCATCAGCCACATTAAAGATGCAAGAGATAAGCAACCTCCAGGATCACACCTCAGTCACCTCCAGGACACCATCCGCAGTCTCAACATCACGGAAAAACAGCCCGCTGTACACAGCAACTGTACCCACCCGAGGGCTTCTGCATTCTGGGGGATGGTGGGTATCCATGTATGCTGCAGCCCATCCCCCTCATAACACCATACCAGGAGCCAGTGAGAAGTGCTGTGGCAGCCCGGTTCAACAGGCACCATGCAAAGGCCCGCTCAGTTATTGAGCGGGCCTTCGACATGATGAAGACCAGGTGGCGATAAGTGTTTTTTAAAGTCCTGGAAGTGCACCCTGAGTTCGCCGTCAAGGTGGTGGCTTGCTGTGCCATTCTGCACAACTTCTGTCTCAGGGTTGGGGACACCCTTGAGCCAACGGAGGAGGTGCTGGGGCCTGATGACGGAGAGGGTCATTGAACAATACAAACAGCATCAATAACACTTTTTAAAAGTCCTCATCCATGTAAAAAAGAAAACACAGTAACATAACTTGGGGTGTGTATACATATAATTTATATTCTATGTATTCAGCTACAGTCCTGTTTATTTCCTGTGTTTCTGGTGACTTGGCACCATAATAACAGAGTTGGCAGAGAAGGCTGCATGCGGTTTTGTCTAGTAGCTGGTTGAGTTTTCAGACACACGTTATTGTTCTATCCTGTTAAATTAACGTCTCTTAACATTAGATGGACAGGACTGATGGCATGACCTGCCTAGCTCCATCATTGGTTCCAACCTATGTTATCCTGTTCGGCCATTTTGTTTATTGGTGGAAATGCTTTCAAGCATTTCCAACCTATGTTATCCTGTTCGGCCATTTTGTTTAGAATCTTTTTTATTCTTCTTCCGTACGTTTTTTGGTCGCCTCTAGCTTCTGCATACTTTTAGCTACAAAAACCATTCAGCTATCAAAATGTTCAGCTTTTTCAGCTCTTTCCGGGACATCTTCAACATTTTTTCAGCCTTTCATACTTTTTCATATATTCAGCCTTTTCCATATTTTTTTTTCAATGCATTCCTATGGAGATCAGCCTAAAAACCTCTTTAACATGCTCCTCTTTGAAAAGCATGGCATTCTGCATACTTCCACCTACAGACGTCATTTAAATTTTAAAACATTGACAAAACCTTCAGCTATTCAGGTATTACTTTTCATTTTGATATCTATTACAGTTTTTAAATTATCAGTGTTTAAATATGATGCTGTTTTCAGACGTCTTTTTTTCAGTTTTCAATGGGTGTGTATTGCACGGAACTCTCCGTGTTAGAGTGCGTGACATCATCGCTCAGAGCACCCCAAAACACTTGAGATTTTTTCTCTTTCCAAACACCTCCCCCGGCCACAATTTACACTCTACACACGTGATATTTTCCAGTTTTGTAGACAAACTTGTCCTGTCTCTCACAATGTGCTCAATAACTCTGTGATATTTACAGAATTTGAACTAGCAACCTCTAAGCGCGGCCACGTCAGTTTTTCTCCTCATTGACTCCAATACAAATTGAGAAGCAGATTTTCAAAGAAACCTGAAAGCAGGTCCATTTCTAACTCGCCCTAGCGTCCACATTTCTGACACTGGGAAAAAATACAAGTGATCACTGTCTTCAGCAGAGTCTTGTGGCGCTAACGGTGCTAAAATTTTGGCGATAGGAGTTTTGGTGTGAGTATGGGAAGCTTTTGTTCGGAACCTCCATGAAGCCAAAATGGAGAGATAGAGAGGCAGAGAGAGGCTTAAAGGCAGTCATACACACGCGCCGAGGGCCGTCGCTGTGGTGGTCAAATTACAACTGTCAAATGTTTTCTACAGTTTATTATATATGCGCGCTCCCACGCTTTCCCTCTTTCTTCCTCTTACCTGAGTAGCTGCTTTCACTCGCCATCAATCGCGACTATTAAGCAGCTTTTATCGATCATTAATCGCCCGTTCATAGATCGTATTATACCTCTGACCACGGAACACCAGCACATTCACCGCGGAGACGACGGAGGCAATCTGCCCGTCGGAGGAGCTACATTATTCACATGCACATGGAATTTGGATTTCCCTCTGAAGGAAGTAATATGACTTATCTGGTTTAAAAACGTTGCTTTATTATTTGATTATCAATAAATGAGCATATGCATGCATAAACAAATGTAGGCTACATGTAGGCTAATATAAGTGGTTTTAATAATATCATGTATGAGTTTGGTGTGATAAAAATAAACAAGTACAAGCAAGTGGGATATTAGTGACTAATTTATTAGACAAATAATCCATGTTATATATACAGGTTGCAATACGTGTATGATAAGAAGGAATAAGTAGTTTATCAACAAATGAATAGGAAAGCATTCAGAATAAATGTAATATCTGATGTTTTCTGTTACAGGTTGGTGCAGACTAGGGTTGCCAACTCCCTGAAAATTAAATAAGGGACACCTCATTGGCAGGGCCGGCCGGCCCGATTGCCTTCACCCTTCCTGGCGTAGTGAATATATTAGCCCTTTTTTGTATGTGTGAAGCGATTTTTTAACTATTTGACTCAAACCTGAATTGAATTAGATGCATATTTGAGTTATCAGCAATTTATTTTTAATACAAAATAACAAAATTGACAGAATAAAATAAATATCTGTCCTTATCTTAAAACTGTATAAATTAATATACAACAATACAAAGCAGAACATAGTGCACAATTAATGCAAAGTTTGTGTGTAGTATATCCACTGCCTGTACAGTACAAATGATGCATGTTATATCTAACTATCTCTCTATCTGAACTTGTAAGAAATGTGTAAGGTTATACAGTATACTGTGTATTCTTTATTATTCATCTATGTATTAGTTTTATGTATTATTTATCTATTTAATGTACTCATCTAGCAATTGTACTTGTTTATTACACAGAAAATAATATTATAATATATATATCCATACAATTCAGACATTCATTGTACTTCCCATATTAACCTTAACCAGAGGGTTAAAAATCATTTTATACCATATCTGCCTCTGGCGTTGCCTGGTGGACAATAAATTGGTCTAGGGTTCCCCTAGTTTTGGTGTCCCTTATGTTTCTTGTGTGCCCACCACTGGAAGCATGTTGCTTTAGGTCAGTTAGTCCACCATGGGCTATGGAAAAAGTCCGCCGGCACACAGTGCAGTGCGCTTTATAGATGTTATCGCGCACTTTTTCCACCCATCTGTTTCCTTCTTCCCATTCCTCTCGGTATATTTCCATTCTTTTCTCTTTTTTTTTCTCAGAGGCATTGCTGCTAGAAGTTGTACTGCCCGAAACCTGTAAAGCACTGTCGTCCATGCTGCTTTGTTGTCTTCCGGTATTTTCTCCGCAAGCAACAGTACCTCGACCAATGAGATGAACGGGATTCTAGATTGTCATACTATTTTGTGACGGTGCTGTCAGCTCATTGGTCACAGAGCAGGAGAGGCTGAGAATAGGTTTACCGCAAATTTTCTTAGAAAGCGCCATGTATTAATTCATTCCATTGACATTTTACACACAATTTTTGATTCTCACGGTTATACGGGACAAAGTGCGTCCCTTTTCAGCTCAATACGGGACGCGTACTTTTGTTTCTGAATATGGGATGATTACGTTTTTCAAGGGACGGTTGGCAACCCTAGTGCAGACGGCCTTATCAATCCTCATGTTCCCCTGATGGGCCTCTACTTCAGGAAGGGGATTTAAGGAAGGACTTCTGTCTTTCAAGGCGTTCCACAGAGAACCTCGTCCACAGCTTACTAACAGAACAGATGTCCATGTCCATAGTTCCACGGTGGTGATGGGGTGACAGCGACGAAGCCGAGCCACTCCAGCAGTCCTGGGACATCCTCAGAGTCTCCAGCAGTCCTGGGACATCCTCAGAGGCTCGTAGCTGCAGTGTCTGCTCCAAATGTCCAGATCCCTGTGTTGCAGGAACATGATTATTGTTGAGGTTTTATTTGTGTTTATCAGTAGTGCAGTTTATAAGTAATACCACACAGTAGAAGTTCTTACAGACAAATGTTTCCTGTTTAATGTGTTACGATTATTACGTTGTGTACAAATCTAAATAATAAATATCTGAATATATATATATATATATAATATATATATATATATATATATATATATATATACAGTATATGATTGTTGACTCATGTTTTAGGCCTGCAGGTCTATTTCCCTCCTGCTCTGGAGGAGAGACCCTGCTGCAGTGGTTGGCATCATGGCTGAGGAGATGGGGTGTAGTGGGGTAATAGCAGGTCTTTGCTCCATCACCTCATTCATGACAACAAACACTTCCTGTGTGCAGCAGTGACCTCTCCTCCCTCAGTGCTGACATCTTCAGTTCCTATAAACAACGTATACAAACACTTATCGTAATCATTGTTTAGATCAGCTATTCACCACATCATATATTAGATATTAGATATCACATCATATATTAGAATATGTACTGTAATACTGTTCCACATGGGATATTACCCAGCACTGACTTTGCCTGATTATTAATAAGAAAGACAACTTCATCTAGTTTCTTTTATGCTGTAGTATTCAACACTTTAAACTGCTTCCAACTCACCTTGTATTTCTGCTTCATCTTCCCACTTCTTCTTTGTCCATCCGGCTCCACCTTCCCTCCATCTAATGTTCTTGAATAAACATCCTATATGAAGAACAGCACGTAGAAAAGTGTTACAGTTCATTGATGATTTCATGCCGACTAAAATAACTGTTCAACAGAACGTTTCAGGTGGACATCTCAGGAGAGCAGTACATCTCCCATCTATATATGCTGGTGTTCAACCTTATACCATTGAGTATATATGCACCAGTAGTAGTTAAGCCCTGCATATGAGAATTATAACATTTAACACCACATTTTTTAAGTGAAGCCTCTCAGAGCAGCATCCCTCCTGCCGGTGAACGTCTCCTCATCGTTCCCTCCACCCAATGAGGCGCTCGGTGTCTGCATCCGTCCCTTTAACGGACAACGGTGCACGGCGTTATTAACCACCGTTAGTAAATATATAACCACGGTTTAACATAAGCACTATATTCTTAGTTAACGTCGGTAAAAACGTCCCATTTGCCGCTTCGGTTACGCTCGCTAACTTCTATGGTAAATTAGCGTCAGTAGGCTAGCCGGCTGGCAGGACCTCCGATTCGTGACGTTAACGTACAATTCCAACAACAATAAAGTAACGTTCATTATCAATACGATTTAAAAGTCAGCTGGAAACATAAAAATCATGTTATAGTATACTTACATGTGTATGCGGTCTGTGTCAGGCTGTCGCCAGAATCACCGCAATCGTCCGCCATTATCCAAAACTTTTCAGAAGTCAGACGAGCCGCAATGCATTTTGGGGAAGTTGAGTAGATTTAGCAAGGTCCGCTGTATACTCAGAAATTCTTGCCAATGCAGTATACATCCGGCCATTTCTTGCGTACACAAATCCGCATACTATTATATGTGAACGCACTATATAGATATAAATTCACGTGTTGATTCAATTAATTGCATTAAATAGTGTGTGTTGTGATTATTTATTGCATTTAAATGTGCCTGGAACTGTGGAAACCTGCCTGTGAGGTCTTAGTGACGTGTGCGCACTGCGCGCCATCAGCCAAACTTCCACTCCGCCAGCTGTGATTCGCATTGAATGAATGGACTTTATTTACGCCTTACGCCTTGCGCCCAGAGTAGACCAGGGGCCTGTACTACAAAGCGAGTTCAACAAACCCAGGGTATATTTCAGAGATCCAGCTTAAGTAACCCTAACAAAGGCAATCGGAGAAAAGCAGTCTCACGAAGCTGGTTATCAACTCGTTAACTCAACCCAGGGTTTACCTGTCCAGCTATGAGCGCGTGCACATGAAAGAGGCGGCGTTTGCAGCATTTGACCAATCACATACATGGATCAGTCTACGGCAGCGGAGCGGCGTATTTCACGTACGGGGAGCGAACCATAATCATACAGAAATATGAAGAAGTTAAACATATAATGCAGGCAAAAAGCAACAGTTTCATCTGCCAAATGCAGGAAGGACAGCTGGCAAAAACTCGCCGACTGTGTGAATGCGGAAGTCGTATTAATAGTAGTATAATGACTACCCCATCATAAGGGTACTACTAGATCTGACTGATTAAAGATTAACCTTAACTGCGCTGATAGCTTAGTGGTGGAGTTACCGCCCCATGAATCAAAGCTCCTTACAGCGCTCCTGGTTCGAATCCACCCTTCGGTCCTCTTTTAAATCATGTCGTCGCTCTCTCTCGTCCCTTTAACTCTTACGATGTCCTTCAGCAATAAAAAGCCAAACATATAACTTTAAAATGATGAATATGTAGCTTGGATGTATTCTTATAACGTGGTTTATGACAATATCAGCCTCATTCTTTCAGCTGCAATCCCGGCGGTATAAAACGGACTTAAATCAAATAAATATAAAAACATAATTCAAAGTTGTAAGTAGGCTGTACGCTGACAAAGAAAATCTTTCCCTCTGATGAGAATCTGGATCTCTCATATAAAACATTGTCAGACACAGACAAAAGGGTTTTGCCGGTCTCTCTATAGTTCTCCTACGAGACCCTCTCACGATCCACCGAGCTTCTTTTTTTTTATATACGCGCACCAAGACAGCTGATTGGTCAGTCGGCGGTGTGTTTCTCCATGTTGATCTCTTATCAGGAACATAACCTGCTCCGGAGCAGGTTAGCTCCACAGCGTAAGTTACCATGGCGATCTACCCCGGTAAGAAGTGAACCAGCGTCGTAGGACGGAAAACTCAGAGTTAATGCTTAAGTTACCTCGCTAAGCACAAATCCTGCTTCGTAGTGCAGGCCCCAGGTTGGAGCTGGCGAGCTTTCAGTGCAGTCTCAGTGAGGCTTTTTGCCACGAAACTTCCGCTACGCCAAGCTGAATCTGTGACACCTCCCCCTGCTGCGCCGCCACACCCATCTTGGCGCAGGCGATCCACCAATCTGACCTTGCGCAAACTTGCATTACGCCGGCTCCGCCACCCTGCGCCGCCCTGCGCTGCGCCCCGAAACTAGGGCCCATTAAGTTAACTTAATATGATTGAGTTCAATTAACTTAACGCAAATTAAAATTATTAATGTGGTAGGTTTGTGTTAATGCAACACCCTAGTACTGGCTAAATAAAAAAGTTAAATAAATACAATTTAAGTTGCTTAATTTCACCTGAGCCTTTATTATACTCAAACAGGAACAGTGGGACTATTACACATGTGTATAATTGTGTACAGTACAAATTCCCAAAAACTGAAAATAAAATTGTGAAATAAAAATAAAGAGTTTAGACACATCATGTTACTACTTAAGTGATGGTTCGGAGTGAAATGCACCCTAGGTAATTTCCACCATGACATCCAGCCAAACACCCCGTGGGGTGTCATGGTGGAAATTACCTAGGGTGCATTTCACTCCGAACCATCACTTTAACCCCACACCTGATTAAATCCACATTTGTTGAACCATCTTTAGTTTTATAGATAACTTAAACATTTGGTTAACTACAAACTGGTCAACCTGGAGGTTATGTTTACTGAAAACGTCAAAAAATGTGCTGTGTGATATAGGCAGTGCTGCTGAGGTCAAAATGAAATGTAACTCCTCAAGCAAGCCATCAATTGCTGAACATGGCACATGTGAAAAAAAACCTCTAATTTCAAAAGAACAGTTGCTAATTTTTTAATGATTGTTTCTTGCAAGTTGTCAAAATTTGAATGAAGCTGAACCTCCAAATGACAATCTAAGTCTGAAGCAGTTTCTCCAAGCTCCCCTGGATGGTCTTCAGTGTACTGTTTCATAACACTTTAGATGATTGTTGATGTGAGAAAAATACTCTCTACTAGATGGTATTTCATTTCCAGGGCACAAAAAAAATCCCTAGTTCTGCACTTCTAGTACCTGACACATCAACAGGACATTGAATCAAATGACTTTTAAGAGCATTCAATGTTTTGAATGAGCATGGCTCAGAGTGTCTCTGACCATAATGATTAGTGTTTTAGTAACTGGTACCTTGTAGATACAGTCTCAGAGCACTGTTTGCACCTCCACATTCAAATGAACTCCATCACATGTGCAAAAATGTTCCAAAGGCGAAAATGTCAAATAACAATTACAGATCAACAAAAACAATGTCTTGAAAGTTGACAGCTGCGTCCAACATCAGTACACAGTCCCAAAGCGCTCACTTTTTCTCTAGGAGTAGGAATCAACAGAGATCCAATCCAAGTCCAGTTCGTATCTACAGTCTTGATGGCAATTTACTCATGGAGTTTGTTTTTGAGAACTTGCAACTTAGTGGAGAGCTTGTTCCCATCCAATCCCATCACCACTTTTTGAAGAAACTCAAAAGTATATCGCAGGTCCTTGGGATAGCTCAAGTTTAAACAGTAGATCAAGCCAAACAGGGCTGCGCAGCCATTTGCCACATCTCTCAGGTCTTGCAGCACCGTACATCCTTCAAAAAGGATGCCAACATCATGCCTCGAGTGGATCTGTTGCCTCTGTTCCCTCTCGTTGCACAGCGTAGATGCCCAAAACCACTTTCTCCATTTCTCTCTCTGTACCTACATCAACATCCTCAAAATGACAGAAAGAAACAGTATTAATCAAACATGTATTATGAATGTATATTTTCCATTATATTAATGCCAGTTTCTGGCAATAATAAGACTGGTTATCGTGTTTGTTGAACAATTAATCTACATTATCCTATTAGGAAGTACTCGTTTGGGCCACAGAGCTCTGTTGCACCATGGTTTGCAGAAAACAGCTTCAAAAATAATCAATTAAGGAATATATATACAAGTTTCATGGTGTTTTTTTACAGGAGTGATTCTTATTATTAGCCTGCAGTGTCTTTTCTAAATTCTATACTTGTGACCATATACTGTATATTCATATATATTTATGTATGTGTCCATTAAATGTTGCTGAATTGTCATAATTACACATTATAATCAACAAGATAATTTGAGTGTAAGCTATCCAGACAGGTTTCTGAATATTAACATGACAACAGTGTTTAAAAAGTTGGATTTTCTATATTAATTCACTATATTGAAAGCTTGATTAACAGTGTCATAACTCACCAAGTACTTCTTAACAAGGTTGTCAGGATCTTCATTTAAGTAGACGCATAGTGCTTTCAGTATGCATTCCTGTCTTGCTTCAATGCTTGGATTCTGTGGGACCAAAAACAGAACTTTTACCAACCCTATTTAAAATAACTAATGGTTTTAGATTTATAACTTTTACTTTTAAAATGAGGATAGAGGATATTGAATAATGAAATAGAATTAGAAATTGTGTTAATGATGCTCATGTGTTCATTCTTTTATAATACAATATTCTAAAATGTCTATGGCTACCATGATCAGGTTTATTCTGCGTCCTGCTACCCCTCCCTTCTTTTTGAAAACCTTCATCAGTTGGCTGGAGTAATGATCCAGTTGAGCCATAAAGGTTGACAGCAGGGGGATTGTGGTTATGCGGGTGAACTCTGAATTCACCTGAAACAGATTGAGTCAGAATCTCAGATGAAACTTAAAATGATCTCACGTCACTTTCAACTGGTCACATATTACGGAAATGTAACCATAGGTCTGCTATTGGCTGGGTTAATGGTTTGCATTTATGCTAATATACTGTGCATTGTAATGCAGACGGATTGACCACATGCATGGTATTTTCTTCATTTACCTGCTTCAAAAGAACACCGACATACTTAAGTCCATTTTTTTTTCTGAAATGAAGAGCTTATTGTTTAATAAATGTACAACCATCAAAAAAACTTGATTACCTGATTCTCAGAAAACAGGGCTGGCCATCTGTTTTTAAACTCCGCTATGAAGGGCATATCTTCAATTACTTCTCGTCTCCTGTGGGCGAAGGTTTTCTCCATTTTACTGTTGATCAGCTGATGGTTGTTCTTCTTCTTCACCTCTAATGTAAGTCCTTCCCTTTCCTCTTCAAGGCTTTCTTTGGTCTCGCCTGCTGGGTAATCAGGACAGAAGTTGACCTCTGCTTTCTTTGGCTTCTTCACCTGGTTTGGACTTTGACCCATGGCACCTCGCTTTTCTTTGGCAGCATTTATGCTCAACTCTGTGCAGCCAATGTTCCTCAGTCTTGTGCGGTAGTTTGCCATTTTATACTTTAAGCTAATTTTCCATCCATAGAAGCCAGTAACTGATCCCTGCTCCTTTAAACAAGGATACTTTGTTATGAGGGCCTGGGCGACATCATCGAACTCTGAACTTGAAGGATAAACTTTGTATTTGACAATTTCTGATGCCAAACCATCAAGTATATCAGACTTAAGTTTGGGACTTGGACTCAAAAGAGTATCACTGTTCAGGAAGGCTTGGTTGGCCCTTTCCAAATGAATCTGTACCTCATAATTAAACTGAGGTATCTGGAAATTTTGGGGCCATGGCTGTGACCTAAGGGAAGAACCTGAAGATGTAGATTCGGTGGAGGACAGTATATCCGTGTCTGATGCTGTGGACAAAGAACTGTCATTTAACCACTGTGAAACAGGTTGACATATGGTTGTGTCTGACTCATCAGTTAAGCAAATTACTTTAACAGTGCTCTTGTCTTTGATTTCTGAGATCTCTGTCAAGTTCACAAAGTCATTGTCAAATTCAATGTCTCTATACTGCAGTCTGAAACTTCCAGGCAAGCTGAATCGTCTTTTAATATCTTCTTTGAGAGCCTCTACTGAATCCGGCATCCCATTGGGCAGAGTTAGTTTTGCTGCGTTGTCCACTCCCAGTACAACTCTCAGTGATGCAGCCATCTTGTGTTCATTCTGAAAAACAAAAACAAAATACTTAATAATTTTCTCACATAAATCTCATCAGCCTTTGCATAATGAATTTCAGCATTGCAACACTTTATTTAGGAGAAACTGAGTTTTAATAACTGGCAAACCATTTGACCATATTTAATTTAAAGAAATTACCTGTCACATGTCCAAATCTTTTTAAAGTAACCATTCGTAAGGTTCCAACTCTGTAGTCAGCCAGAGGATACTGGTCAAAGAGCTCCTTCAGCTCAACCAATACAAGCTGTGTGGTTGGATGCAACTCAAAAGCTCGATAGTGGTCTCTGTACCATGAGGTCAGTTTTTTAATGATGAGACTCAAATCATTTCTTATAATGCACAGCTGAATTATTTCTGAAAATTCAGGCAGACCAACACATAATCCATGCACAACTATCATACCTTTTTTGTACTTTATGCCATTAACAGTGACACTTTTAGCAAGGTTTACAGTAGTGATTTCAGGGTATTTCCGGGCAATTGTGTTCACAACATCATCATTGAGGACATCAATGGGGACCTCTGAGATTTGAACAACATCCAAGGAGAAGTTTTCATTGTCAGGACAAAGCATATGATGGGCAATCATTAACTAATGTTTTGGTGCCAATGACAAAGTTACATTCCTAAAGTTATTTATATGCCTAACAACCTGCTTAAAAAAGCTATGTTTGGCTTCGAAGTGCATGGTCCATAATGACACAAGGGGACCAAAGCATTTTATAATTTCTGGATAATGTTCCAGAAAATGATGTTCGGGCAACAACCTTTGATCTGGAAACAGTTCCTGATAACGTTTTCGATGGTCTGATATTTTGCACTCCAAGTATGCAATTGATTCTAGACTGGATACGATTATTGAGGTGTTCAAGAGTGAACAGCTTTTTAGCTACAAGCACCTGAATGCACCGTGCCAACTCAACAGGAACTATGCCCTCAAATAGGTCGTGGACAATATCTGGGGGATAACCTGTTGTCACATTAAAGTGAGAAAGGCTGTCAGTTAAAATGCAAGACTTTCTTACCCCAAAGCAGCTTATCCCCGTTTCTTGAGCTGTTTTGATGTGAAGCTGGTGAACTTCCTTGGTTCTGTGCTCAAAAACTCCATGCATCTGGATGTCAGAAAGCTGAGCTGTACAAAAACGACAGAAATATTTTCCTGAAAAACTCTCTACAAATCCAGCTAGCCCATGAGCTCCTAGATTATCAGCAACAACACACTGTATTGTGCCCTTGATAAAAACTCCAAAATGTGGAATATATAGGCCTTGCTGTTCCAGAATCACTACATCATGCAACAGAGGTTCAAATATCTTTTCATAGCCAAAAGTTTTTTACATAATCACTTTTGCATAACAGTGCCAAGTAGATTGAGGAAAGGGTTGAGCTGCAACCAGGAGGTAAATTACCTAAAATCCAGTACACTGCACAAAGTTTGTGTTTCTTGCGTGACGTTCCCAATGGATTGCAAACCTCAAAGTCGAGGATATAAAAACATAGGGAAATCCTTAAATCCTCACCAAAAAAAGGATTTTTTTTGTGATGCTCGCCATCCTGAAAGGACACATACTGGTTTAGATTTGAAGATAAAGTTGTATGATTATCAACAAGCGTATCAACTATATCTTTACGAGCAAGTAATTGCTGTAGAGACTTTAGTAAGGGAACGTACTGAAATGTTTTGTTGGACTTTGCCTCCAGTACATACGCGACGGTTTCCACAACCTTAAATTTTTCCTTGTAGTATTGTTTGCGTTTGAAGGCAGTTGCCAGTGGACCGTCCTTAGCAATAGCTTTTACCAAAGGATTATTAGTAGAAATGGCAACACTGAGTTCATTAATTAGGAGCTGGTCAACCTGGAGGTTATGTGTACTGAAAATGTCAAAAGCTGTGCTGTGTGATATAGGCAGTGCTGCTGAGGTCAAAATGAAATGTAGCTCCTCAAGCAAACCATCAATTGCTGAACATGGCAAATGTGAGTGAAAAAACCTCTAATTTCAAAAGAACAGTTGCTAATTTTTGAATGATTGTGTCTTGCAAGTTCTCATTTGGTAGTCCAGTTTCAATCAAATTATGACAATCTAAGTCTGCAGCAGTTTCTCCAAGATCCCCTTGATGGTCTTCAGATGCATAGTCGTCACCATTTACATTACCACCTTTCACTACTTCAGCTTGAAAATCTTTAACTGTGCAATGTGGATGCCTCCTATTCTTATGTGACTTGTAAGTAGCATATATATTAGTCTGAAATGTACAATTCTGAAACACACAAGTTACTGTTTCATAACACTTCAGATGATTGTTGATGTGAGAAAAATACTCACTGCTAGATGGTATTTTACTTCCAGGGCACAAAAGGCATGTGAATACTCCTAGTTCTGCACTTCTAGTACCCGACACATCAACATGACAGCGACTCAAATGACTTTTAAGAGCATTCCATGTTTTGAATGAGCATGGACATTCATAGTATGTGCATGGATATGAGTGTCTCTGACCGTAATGATAATGCTTCAATTTGTAGTGTTTTAGAAACTGGTACCTTGTAGATACAGTCTCAGAGCACTGTTTGCATCTCCACATTCAGAGCCTACAAATAAGAGAGACAGTGATTAGTAATTTCTTCAGCTGTTAGAATTAGTACTGCTTATAAACCAGATATGGAACATAGTAAATAGCATTAGACATTGTTATATTGGGCCTCTCAGAGTGAACTGCACCGGACCTGTATATAATATTACCAAAAGCAATTAACTGATGTAAATTTAGATATTTTTTTTGCAACATTTGAGCCTCTGGCTTTGCATCTATCAGGTGAAAAACAAACCACAACAAACAAAAACATAATTAACGGAAAACGTGGCACATAAAATGTACACCTTCAGTATTACTCTAGGATTATTTGTTGAATTTTAACATCTTATATGAAATTTCAAATATCAATTTTTAAAAAGTGCCCAAGCCCACCAGAGCGCCTCCTGCTTTCTGTTCAATATTTAGGGATGCAGTATAAACTGGCACAAAAGAAAATCATCTGGCTATTTAAGATGGCTAATCAATACATCACAACATGCCAAACAATAATAATTGTCATTTTATGTGTGTTTATTGATCCGGTGTATTGGCTAAGCCAGTGGTAGCGTTCACATGTCATAGCAACGGCAAACACCGGGTCAAGCTACTTGTTTACTTCCTCTATGACCTACCGCTAGCTTAGCCGAACCACCCGACCAACAAACACCCATAAGATGACAATTTTGCCCATGTAAAATGAACCAACAATAACCATCAACAGCCATCACCCTAAGGACCATAGCAAGGTTTTGTCATACGTTGGGATGAATTTATTAGAAAGATAAAAGCGACATTCATGGCACGTTAAGGCGGGTCCACACCGGACCGACTGCACGACTTGCGTCGGTAAATTAAGTCGGGCTACGTAATTTGGCCGACTCGAACAACGACATGGGCGGTTCACACCTACGGAACTACAGCCGACGCCATACGTTCCGCGCTTGCGCGAGATGTAATGTCTCCAAAACAACAGGCGGCGCCAATCTGTATTGTGGGCCAAAAAACACGAAAACCAGAAGTAGGCGCTCCTCTCTCGACCACCTTCTTCGATTCCACTGTTTATCTGGTATGTTTACCATCGTCACTTCCGGGCTTCACTGATTCGCTAGTCAAGCTGCTAGCCTCCACCAATCAGAATGGTAAAAGAATGACCGACTCGAATGGCGGATTACACATTTGAATCGGCTGAAATGAACGCCGACGTGGGCCGATTCGAGCGACCACACCAAGCAGACTCATGTCACGGACGCCGACTCTCTCAAAGACGCCGATTTTCGGTCCGGTGTGGACTCGCCTTTAGCTATCAGAAATGCCGAACCACCCACGATGCTGAAGTTGGCTTCCGAGTCGCCAGCCTCCGATTCGGCACTTAAGGGGAAAGTTAAGGGCAAATTAACCCATTGTGCAGTGCAACTGTTTGTCCACTGATTGACTGTTTTTTGTGACACTTCTTGATGTGAAAACTTTTTAGACATTTTAGGAAAGACATCAGCCTTGCCTCACACCTACTATTGTATCTGTGAAACTTTTATTTTATTTGTGAAAATGCTAAAGGGGAGATTTTGCCGTTTTTGTTTTATACCAAGACCTCATTAGACCAGGTCCAGATCAAAAACCACTGTACCTAGACTTCTCAAATCTGGACTGGATTAATGCAGAGACCTTGAAGATTCATAAAAACACCGTTTCTGATTTGTGAAACCTTTATTCTATTTGTGAAAATGCAATAAAGGCACATTATATTGTTTTTCCAGCATGTAGACCACATTAGACCAGGTCCAGATCAAAAACCACTGTGCCTAGACCTCTCAAATCTGGACTGGATTAATCTACAGACCTTGAAGATTCATAAAAACACAGTTTCTGATTTGTGAAACCTTTATTCTATTTGTGAAAATGCAATAAAGGCACATTATATTGTTTTTCCAGCATGTAGACCACATTAGACCAGGTCCAGATCAAAAACCACTGTGCCTAGACCTCTCAAATCTGGACTGGATTAATGTAGAGACCTTAAGATTCATAAAAACACAGTTTCTGATTTGTGAAACCTTTATTCTATTTGTGAAAATGCAATAAAGCCACATTATATTGTTTTTCCAGCATGTAGACCACATTAGACCAGGTCCAGATCAAAAACCACTGTGCCTAGACCTCTCAAATCTGGACTGGATTAATCTACAGACCTTGAAGATTCATAAAAACACAGTTTATGATTTGTGAAACCTTTATTCTATTTGTGAAAATGCAATAAAGGCACATTATGCTGACATCTCACTGTGTTCATTATGAGATTTATCACAACCCCGTTCTGAGACTGTGGCAAAGATGGGAAACCAGACTCATCCCCAATATTGCAACCCTAGGTAGAGAAGCAGGTTGAGACACTCTCTGTGGTTTATTTTTTAGGGTACAAAGTTATAATAACCGGTACACGACTACTGTGCGTTTGCCCCACGGTACGTCTCGGAAAATACACGGCGTGTGGGTGTGTGTGTATGATTTAAGCTAGCAATGACCGTTTTCCAAACTCTTTCAAAATGTACTGGGGGCAATAAAAACCAAAAACACTTATGGTCGGTTGACACAATATATATTTTCACACTGTATTATCAAGGAAAAGTTTGTACTTACCAATTTTTCATCAAGGAAGACAGCTTCCAACTGAGCACATGGCGCGCAAGTGTAGTGGTTGCTTTGCTCCGCGGTTACCTCGCTCGGTGGTTACTGCGCATGTCTAAGAATGCGTCGTATCTTTGAGTATCTTTGCGTGCGTGTATGATTTAAGTGAGATGGTCATGTTCGTTTGCATCATCTGTGTTTTGTATTCTTGAAATCTCTTCCTATTAAGTTATTCGAATAAGACCTTGTTAATTTTTCTGTAAAAACGTAATAGTTATCGTAATTTTAACACAACAGAGTTACACAATATGAACAACATCGCAATTTCATTTCTTAGAGTGCACAGACAGACAGTGCGGCACACGCACACACACAGAAAGACACAACGATATTGGCCGCGTTTCCCAGATTCGTTAAGAAGCTCTTAAGTGCTAAGATCGTCTTTGCAGCACTCTTAAGAACGCTGTGAAAGAAGGATGTGTTTCCCAGAGTCGCTCTTAGCCTAAGAAGATCAAGCCACGTCAGGGAAATTTATATTCTCCACTTTTCAAAATAATAAACAAACAATGCTCAATGTTGTAATGCGCAAAAAAAAAAAAAAAAAATTCATTAAATTACACATTTAAGTTTTCCACACTACTATCTACATATAAAAACACATCAACAACCCTGTGGCATTTCACAGATATCAAGGAAACAGATCTAAGCTGAACCTCATCCAGAGAGGCTCCACCTGCTACTCTATATAAAGGCGTTGCCTAAGTCCGCGCGTGTGAGAAACCATGGCTGCAATACAGGACATTCTCGCTGCGAACCAACAGCGTCGCCGTGCGCGAAGCCAGACAGTTTATATAAATGCTTACGTGCGTCAGCACTTCTCGCCACTGGACGTGCTGTCAGACCGGGCTGTCCAGACAAAGTACCGGCTGCCCCGTGCGGAGATCCAACGGCTGATCACTTTGGTGTTGTAGTACCGTAATTTTATCAATAGATGGTGCTGTTCTCTATTGCTTGTTATCAGAGCAACGGGAGTTCCAGTTCTGCGCTGTGTTGTCTCGTGTATGTTGTGGAACGCCGAATAAAGATCACGTAAAAACAACATTTGGTGTCTCCACACATCCAGAGAGCAACCCGCTGCAACTTTGACCTCAGCCCTGAGGTGCAGCTCCTGGCTGCACTGCGTTTTTATGCAGTGGGGAGCTTCCTGGAGGTGGTGGGGGACGGCACCGGCCTCAGCAAGGCATCGGTGTCACGGAGTGTGGCAGCTGTGACACCGATTCTCCTGCGTCATGCCCGGACCCACATAAAGATGCCCACCACACGAGACGAGGTCAGCCAGGTCCACCAAGGGTTCCACGCAGTGGCTGGGATCCCCCGAATAAAATTTCCCGGTGCTGCCAGACCTCGTCCACTAACACGCCCATCTCCTCCGCGGTGACCGCCGGTGCCCGCTTGGTTCGCTTGCTGCTGCTTTCTTCCATTCTCACATGTGTGTGCCTATATCCACGGGGGTATAGATGCGTTAATGGGCTTGATCACTACTTGGATACATCTGTTGGCACACACACAACCAACACACACACACACACCCACCCGCACCCGATACATGTGTAGCCTAATAGCACCTGTGTCGGGGGGACCACGGGGCGCTGTGTGTGACTTATGCGCTGATAAAGAGGTGGGTGATCGATTAGCCTGGCATCGATTGATTCAGTTTCAGCACCACCGCGGTGGACAGCTCCCACTAAGAGCTTCTTAAGAAGCTTCTTTGGCTTGATCCTAAGAAGGCAGTTAAGAACGTGTCTGGGAAACACCCGTATCTTAGCGCTCCTTCTTAGCCGAACCCTTCTTAAGAGCCTTCTTAAGTCCTTAAGAACGATCGAATCTGGGAAACGCGGCCATTGTCAGCGAGACACACGTGACTGGTAATGACATGGACTTGTATTGAGAGAAGTTTCTGTTTTTATTAGATCTTCTTATCTATAAGCATGACCGGAGAGTAGACTGTAGAATGCATGAACATTTAATAGCACTTGTGTGATACAGTACAGGGAACACGGGCTCACTTTGCTTAGCACTGCACGACAACAACAACAGCAGAACCCCAACTATGCAGTAACCCCCTGACCTATGCCTGGAGCTCCCCCTAGTGGGCCACCCCCAAACCCTCTTATAAAGCTCAACTAAATACATAACACTCCTTTCCCCTAGTTAGTGTTCATAATTGTCCCACCCTTTGTCTTCAGACCAACACACAGCGCAGCGGTGCTAATCTTTTCATTATCTCGGGATAGCTGTCCCGGTCCGGATTTATGTCCTTGTTGTAGAGGAGGACAGGGTAGTTAGCCGCTTAGCTCCGTTAGCATGTTCCAGCTTATTACTGTAAGCCTCTTTGGGCCTGCAGGGCTGACGGCGAACAGGCACAGAAGAGGACGGCGAACAGGCACAGAAGAGGAGCTTGTGGGGCTGCTTGAAGAATGCCCCACTTCCACAGGAGCCCTTGTCTCTCTCCCCCCCGACTGTGACTCTACCCCCTCTTGGGCTCCTTCTCGGGGCAGAGACTCACTAGCTGGCGGGGGCTGGGGAGAATCCCCCTCAGTTACCTCTGGCTCGCGCCCTCTCAACTGGTCCACATGGCGCCGATGTACCTGGCCATCAGGGGCTCTCACACTGTATGACACTGGCCCCGTGGCCCTCTCCACCATCGCAGGCATCCATCTTGCCCCTGTGTAACTGCGGGCAAACACAGAGTCCCTAGGTTGAAACAGCCTCGGCCCTCGTTGTTGGTTACAGGCCTGTTCCTCTTGCTTTGTGCGGACCTCATCCTGCGAGTCTGGGTGCAGGCGATCCAGTGCGGTCATCAGCCGACGACCCATCAGCATTTCTGCGGGGCTCTTCCCGGTCGTTGAGTTTGGTGTGATGTGTTTGGCCAGCAGGAAACGGGCCAACCGAGTCTGCCAGTCCCCGACGGCTATCCTCCGCAGAGCATCCTTTGTAGTTTGCACCATCCGCTCAGCTTGGCCATTAGAGGAGGGATGATACGGTGCCGTTGTCACGTGCCTGATTCCATTTCTCTGGGTGAAAACCTTGAACTCGATAGACGTGAAAGCTGTGCCGTTGTACCGACACCAGGACATCCGGGATACCATGAGTAGCAAACAGCAGCCGCAGCATGTTGATGACAGCACCAGAAGACATAGATGGCATGACAGACACCTCCAGCCATTTCGAGTGGGCATCCACCACGATCAGAAATGTCTTCCCCTGAAACGGTCCTGCAAAATCGATGTGGATTCTCGACCACTTCTTTGTGGTCCACTCCCACTGGTGCAGTGGAGCCTTGGGTGGGTTATGACGAGTGAGCTGGCAGGCCTCACAGGCTCTCACGACCCTCTCCACCTCTTTATCCATGCCAGGCCACCAGACGCCTCGCCAGGGCCTTCATATGGACGATCCCTGGGTGAGCATCATGCAGCATTTCCAGGACATCAGCTCTCGCTGCCTGGGGCACCACCACCCTGCTCCCCCAGAGCACACAGTTCTTGTGTGCAGACAGTTCGTCACGCCGCTGGGTGAAAGGCTGGAAACGCTCCTCCTGCCTCCCTGTCGGCCAGCCATGGAGCAACCAGTGCAACACACGAGACAGCACTGGATCCTTCTGTGTCAGGCTGCTGATCCGTCCTGCGTGGAGTGGAGCCTGAGGGACCATTTCCAGCAACAACACCTCCAGCGGGGGCGGGACCTCAGCCCCTCCGTGAGCCAGGGGCAGACGGCTCAGGGCTTCAGCATTAGCCAGCTTCTTTCCGGGCCTGTAACGCAGCTCATAATGGTACGCACCTAACATCAAACTCCAGCGCAGCATGCGAGGTGATATCATCTGTGGTACCGGCCTGGAGTGATGCATTAGTCCCAAGAGCGGCTTGTGGTCTGTGTAGATAACAAACTCTCTCCCCAGCACGTACTGGTTGAACTTCTTCACAGCAAAGACAACAACAAGCGCCTCCTTGTCAATCTGCGCGTAGTTCCGTTCCGTTGGGGTGAGGGTTCTTGAGGCAAAACATACAGGTGCTTCGCGTCCATCTGGCTCCACGTGGCTCAGCAGAGCCCCAACCCCATATGGCGAGGCATCACAAACCAACACCATGGGCTTTCGCACATCATAATGGGCCAGCACGCCGTCCGCCTGAAGCAGTTCCTTTGCCTGTCTGTAGGCCGCATCGTGGGCTGCAGTCCAGTCCCAGGCTGTATCATGGTCCAGCAGTCGGTGCAATGGTTCCAAAACAGTCGTTTTGCCCTCTAAAAAACAACTGTAAAAGTTCAGAAGTCCCAGGAATGCCTGTAACTCCGTTTTTGTCTTGGGTGTGGGTGCATTCCTGATGGCCTCCACCTTCTCTGTTGTGGGGTGCACTCTCTCCTTGTCCACGCGGAATCCCAAGAACTCCACCTCTGTTGCTGCAAACACACATTTCTCTTTCTGCAGCCGGAGTCCTGCCTCTGCTACCCGACTCAGCACTGCCTGCAGCCTGCCTGCATGTTCCTCTGGAGATTTCCCTGTAATGAGGATATCATCTAGATATGGTTGTACTCCTGGAATTCCTGCCAGCAGGGTGTCCATGAAACTCTGGAAAATAGCCACAGCCGTTGATACTCCAAACTGCAGCCTTGTTGGCTTAAAAAGTCCCCTGTGTGTGTTCATGGTCAGTAGCTCCACTGCGTTTTCATCCAGGACAAGCTGTTGGTACGCCTGCTTGAGATCCAGTTTTGTGAACAGTATCCCCCCTGCCAGAGAGGAGAACAGTTCGGATACAGTTGGTAGGGGGTATACATCTGGGAGTACAGCTGTGTTCACCGTGCATCTGTAATCACCACAGATCCGGAGGCTCCCATCCTTCTTAGAGATTGGCACAATGGGTGTGGCCCACTTGGAATACTTCACTGGAACCAGGACACCTTGCTCCACCAGCTTGTCGAAAGCCTCATCCACTTTTGGACGCAGCGCGAAAGGGACTGGGCGCGCTTTGAAAAACTTAGGTGCTACCTCTGGGTCCACGGCCACAGAGACAGGTGGTCCCTGGCAAGCCGCCAGTTCCCCAAACACCTCATTGTAATCCTCCAGCATGGACTGTATCGACTGGTGCTGGATCGCGTGCACTCCCGTCACATCGATGCCTAGTAGTTGAAACCAGTCTCTGCCGAGCAGGCTTGCTCCTTCCCCTCCCACCACGAAAAGTGAGAGTGTGCCTTTGAAAACATGATACTCGGCTTCCACTTGAATCTTTCCTAGCACCTGTAGCTGGGCTTGTGACCACTGTTTGAGCACCCCTGTGACCTGCATAATGGCTGGTGGGTCTGCTGGCCATAGGCTGTGGTATGTCTCTTCACTGATCAGTGAGCATGCTGAACCAGAATCTACTTCCATAGTAAGGGGTACTTTGTTCAGGATTACCTTAGCCGTGTACGGCGCCCTCTTGTGTGTCAGCTGGTGTGCGGAGGTATGATGCAGGAAGTACTCCTCCTGGCCCAGGCTTTCCTATGTAACAGCATGTGTCTGAGCCTGAGGCGGGTCCTCAGGCTTGGAGGCAGTATTGGTTTGAGCTTTCTTCATGCAGACCTGTGCGATGTGTCCCCTCTTCTTGCAGAAGTGGCAGACTGCCGTGCTGAATTTACACTCTGAGGGACTATGGAAAGCTCCACAGTGAAAACACTTTTTTTTCACCTCCATCGTAGCCCCCATCTCCTTTTTAATGTCAGCTGTGTGAGTTGTCTTGTGAACTTCCTCTGACTGGGGAGCAGATAGTCCCATATGCAACATACTAGCATTAAGAGCTGCTGTCTCCGCTGCCATAGCCTTCTCCTCAGCCGATTTGAAGGTCAGAGCCGGCTCCGATAACAACTGTCTCTGCAGGGCTGGGTCCCGCACGCCACACACAATCCGGTCGCGGAGCATGTTCTCAAGCTGGTCTCCAAATTTGCAATGCACTGATAGCTTCCTTAGCTCCGCAATGAATGCTGAAATGGACTGACCTGGCTGCTGCTTACAGTTGTGAAAATGAAAGCGCTGCACAATCTCAGAAGGTCTTGGGCTGAAATGGCGCTGGAGACTGCCAATCAGCTCAGCATACGGTACCTCACTCGGTCTCTTTGGAGCCACCAGGGAACGTAGCATGGAGTACGTGGCTGCTCCGCATACACTCAACAACACTGCTCTTTTCTTCTCGGCGTCATCGATCTCATTTGCTGCAAAAAAATATTCCAGCCGCTCTGTGTACTCCTCCCACGAAGCCTCTTTATCCCCAGAGAATTCTTCAATCCTCCCGAAAGTAGCCATGATCTGACAGTGAGTAGCTTCTCTAGAGAAAGTCCGACTTTACCGTGTCCTGTTAGCCGCTTGTTAGCCGTTAGCCGCTTGTTAGCTGTTGCCGTTCGTTCTCGTAACTCGGTCTGCGTGAGTCCTTGTATGTCTCCAAGTCTCTGGAGCGTACACATCCGCCTCGTCGCCAGTATTAGATCTTCTTATCTATAAGCATGACCGGAGAGTAGACTGTAGAATGCATGAACATTTAATAGCACTTGTGTGATACAGTACAGGGAACACAGGCTCACTTTGCTTAGCACTGCACGACAACAACAACAGCAGAACCCCAACTATGCAGTAACCCCCCTGACCTATGCCTGGAGCTCCCCCTAGTGGGCCACCCCCAAACCCTCTTATAAAGCTCAACTAAATACATAACACTTTTTCTGTTCACAATCGTACTATTAAAAAGTGACAGGTCATTTTATGTTATTACTTTTCTGTGAGATCTGTCCATTGTGTCCGTTTCGACAGACAATGCTCATGACACGTCTGCTACAATAGATTTCCATCCATTTAGACGGACAGAAATGTCAGAAATAGCTTTGAACTATTTTACTGGTCCCTAAAAAAATGTTGATATGATAGTGACCCTCTGTCCGTCCATAGAGGCTGCCCTCTTACATGTCAGGAATTTTAGTTCAGGGATTTTGCTAATGCTGTTATGCAGCTGGAATAGGCCTGATTCAGATTTTTTTTTCATATTACTGCATTTGCAATGCAATGGAAAGCATTTGATGCTATATAGATATATTTTACTATGTGCAATTTATTTTACTGATTTGTTATTACAGTCCTATTTTATAGCCTTTTTCCACATCAAATGTTTAAGTAATTTTTTATTTATGTATTTCAAATAAAATCTACTTGGTTTTACTACTTAGCATTCACAAGATTCCCTAAGGACGACATATATTTTGCTTTCTTCACAGAATTAATTAAGTAAAACTAATTAAATTTTTTGTTTTCCTCACAGAATTCACTCAATAAAACCAACCTATTTTTTCCGTTTCTTCACAGAGATACTACAGTAAAACCAACCTATTTTTTCCGTTTCTTCACAGAGATTATACAGTAAAACCAAACTATTTTTTAAATTTCTACACAGATAAAGACAACCTATTTTTTTCTTCTACAGATATCACAATCAAGGCAACTGATTTTTTTCCCACAATTTTACTTTTAAATGCTACCTATATGTTTTGTTTTCAATATACAATTGAACACTTGATCTAAATAATGCCACCTTGTAATTTTAAGATCTCATTACAAAAATGTTTATTCTTTAATGAATGTTGTAAAGTGTATTATTTCCTTAGAACAACACAATTCACTGTATGAACTACATGTCAACGAAACACATTAGGAACCATATGTATTCTGTTAACTTCTTTATTGTAACAGAATATATCCTGCCAAACAACAGAAGGTGCAAGAAATGGCCAATGTGTCCACAGATTTTAAAGCTTCAAGCTTGAATTTAGTAGATTGAACACTAACATTTCACATCTGTGGGCTTTTATGATGTATACCTACAAGGAAATATTTCAACAATTATATTTCCCCTTACAAATAATATACAAACAAACATAAAATGCTTAAAAGTGCCTTCGGTTGAATGAATGAACAATGAGTATAATAGGGAGCCATTGTAACCATGAAACGACATTGTGGAGCAGTGAACCACAATTCTACTGCCCATTTCAAATTGAATTATGAATTTAAAATGTTGACAGTACAAAGGTACAGAAAACATGTATTCAAACATTTAAAACAGTATTAGAGATGAGGTCATACAACTAAAAGCCTGCAATCAATAACATGAACTTTGTTTTCCTATCATAATTTTTTAAAGACTGCAACTCTCATAAAAATGTAAAACCTGCAACCTTAAAAGCTTTTATAATCAGTGAGAACATCAAAACCAAAGCCTTGCGACCATTCAGCTTGTTTTTCAAATGGTGCACTTTTGGGGAAAGCTGAAGTCCATTAAGCTCTAAGATTCCAGAAAACACAGGATGAGATGTTAATATCCTTGTGCAAGCACATTTAAAAAACAACAACACTGGTGGGCTTGTCGGTGAATAGTGGATGGTAGACTTGAAAAAGATTGGAGGAAAGAATTTAATTCATGGGATGCATCATCAGTAGTGCTCCTCTGGGTCATGGGGTTTTTTGGCCTTCACCCTCACCAGAGACGGCCAGCTACAGGCTGATCAGACCTGAGCTTGCGTCCCAAGTCCAATTAGCCATGAGAGTCATCTTGTTGTTAAGTGGCATACATCTCAGGGGACTATGCATGGCAGGGCTGTCCTATTCCCTGAGTCAAGCCTAAGCTGACCGCATACCTCCTTGCACGCTACTTGGGGGCCCAACTGGGGTCGTTCCAGTTGAAGTAGAATACGTTTTTTAAAAAATACAAAAGTGTACTTGGCTGGGTACTGCAAATTCAAGGCATTAATCAGTCCCATCAGCAGGGCGCAAGCCTTCGCTGTGTTGTCACAAGTCAGTACTTCAGTGCCCTCAATAACGATCGAAACCTGCTCCTCTTCGCTGCTTGAGTAGAGAATGAAGATCTTCAGCACTTGCTGAGTGACGTCATTTTGATTGTTGTCCTTAGTGGATCCCAGAACAAAAGCAAAGAAAAACAAAAAAGAAAAAACAGAAATATACCAAGATTGAACAAATGCTCCAAAATGCACACGGATCATCTAGCTTTTATTAGATGCACAGTAATCTCCTTTGATTTTGCTCAAGCACTGAGCCCTTCATCTTCCAATGAAGGTTTAGCGCATGAACTCTCCTAGTTTTACAAAATGAAAACTTGCCTGACAGTCTTTGAACAAATCATCTCCCTTCTCTCCAAGGTGCTCAATGAGACAGTGGATAACTGCATCTCGTCTCCTGTCAACCCTGTGGCTCTGTGAGGAGATTTGTTTACAATGCACATAAGGCAGATGCAGATCTGTTGTTTTGGACATTGAACAGTACATGTTGATCAATATATTTAAAGAGGAGAAAATTGTCATTAAACTTCAACCTGTACTACTTCTATTTGTTGTCATAACCTAATTACATATATATTACATATGACTAACTGTGTATTACTACATCACTACACCATCTATGTCTACACCACAGTTTAATCATGTTATCACTACTGTATTTTGTCAATCCATATATCATAATTCATTTTAGATGTGAGCATCACTGGAGGAAAACTGAGGAGACATTGCCAACGGCTCCATACATATTTGTTGCTACTGCTGTCAGAAGATGCTATTCACCACTGTGGACAGTAAACAAGGTCCTTGTGTTGTGAAGACACCTCACAACAAATTAGATTGCAAAAGAGCCTTATGAATAACCTCTGCGGTCCACTAGCTGTTAGCCAAACATACTATCCAAAACAGAGTGAGCCAATGGTCTGGGCATCAGAGATGCACTCAGCGGGGGTATCATTCATATTCATCATATCATATTCATTGAGAATAAAGCTGACCAGACTAAGGCAGCTGCATTTTAAACACATGGTTAAACATACACACAGGTTCTCACGGGTCACACGACCCCCATACCCTGGATGAAGACGATATCTGACGCTGTGTTGTGTTCTGCCTGGTGTGGTATCTTCTCCTGGAGAAAGATGACAGGTTGGAACTAATGAAATGAACGTGGAGCTCCAGGCAAAGAGGTGAATAGCCTAAGAGAGAGGCAGGAAGGAGATGGCAATTATGCTTTCAAATCAGTTTTTCCCTGTGAGCTTATATTTTGATTCCTGAGCCCCCACAGCAGAACTTGTCATAAAGTTAGTGATACATCTTAGTTAGTTGTTCATTTAGTGTTTGTTTATTCATTATTTCACTACAGTTAGTGATGAGAACCCAAGTCCATCTCAGAGAATGCCATTGGCTATCTCAATTCAATTCAATTGGGCTTCATTGGCATAAAAGTTTTGGTAACAATATTGCATCAAAATAATAATAAATATAAACAGTGCTTTACATGAATTACATCAAAAGTATTACTCCATCCATCGTCTACTGCTTATCCTATATTCATGGTCGCGGGGGGGCTGGAGCTGATCCCCTCATTGGGGGAATACCTGGACAGGACGCCAGTCTATCACAGGCCATTCACACTCACATTCACAGTGAGTCATCAATGAACCTATCCCCATCCTGCATGTCTTTGGACTGTGGGAGGAAGCTTGAGAACCCGGAGAGAACCCACACTTACACGGGGAGAACATGCAAACTCCACACAGAAGGAACCCAACATGGGGGATCGTGGCGAACGATGGCCGAGCAGTGTTTTTTAATTATCCCGGTAATTTGTTTGCGTGACAAACACTAGATGTGGCGTGTGCTGCTTTGCCCTCTGACAATGTAAACTAAAAGACTGGTCTGTCTCAGTAACTGGTTGAATGTAAAGGAGGACTAAGCTGACTTGTTCTATGGAGTGAGAAGGATTTATCATTCTGACTTCACAGCAGAATATTTCCTTTTTTCCATATTTGCATGTTCTATTGTGGACCTTTTTGAAATGTTCTGTTAGTGCATATAAGAAATATGCCCTTTTCAAGCTGACAGTTAATTTGATGGCCTTGATGGTTTCTTTGGAAATCTGTAGTTCACATGAGAGAATCTGTGTTTAAAGTTAAAAAAGCTGCTATTTAACAATAATATTTGAATTTAAATACTTCCTTTGTGTTGATTCTACATAAATTCCATCATTTTACATTTAAATATCCATTATAACATACTTTATTCTTAAGAAGAAAGAAAGCGATTAATTGCGATAAATTACGGCAAATTGTGCGATTAATTAGTTAATTTTTTAATCGATTGACAGCACTAATATATATATATATATATATATATATATATATATATAAAATATATATATATATAATTTGATGTATGTATAAATACATACATATACATACACAAACATACATATATATGTACACATACACTTTATTATATATATATAGTGTTTGTGTGTGTGTGTGTGTGTGTGTGTGTGTGTGTGTGTGTGTGTGTGTGTGTGTTGGTCACTCATTGTCCCTCTTTGTCTCTCTCTCTCTCTCTCTGACACATAAACACAGTTTAGAGGTTACACAAGTTGTAATGTAAATGCATCTATTGTTAACCAAACATGTGAAGTGCCTATGTTGTTTTGAACTTGCAACAATATTAACCACACCCAATGCTTTGCAATAATACAAAAAGAAAAATATCCAATCAGATCTCACATATTCTATTATCGGTTATTTTTTCAGGCTTCATTGATGGTCATGGGATGCACATTAGACCACAGACTCTTTCACTTTCATAGTCAGATGAATGTTTGCTAGTCCCAGGCTGTACCTACATTTGTGTGAAATTGTTCTGAAAGGTGCTCAAATATACATATCTATATGTTAGAGGTATAACGATTCATTTGATGAATCGATTGTCAGTCCTATTGATTCAACTAAATCGATCTGCTAAAATAAATAAATAGAATGAATCGTTTTGGCTTCACCAATAATCGATATAAATGTGTTTAATCGTATGAATCGTGATTCTTACTTATGATTCATGTTTTAATATGTTTAAGACACTCTCTCCCCTGCCAACATGTAGCCTATTGATAAAATGTTACAAATAACTGAGCATTACATTTTTGTATTCAGCATAAAATATTATGTAGGACTACTTTTTTTTTAATAAATATGTTAAATAAGTAATTCTGTGGTCTGTACTAATTACTGAATCGAAGCGTGGTTTACAGAATCGAATCGAATCGTTCCAAAAAAATTGTCCTTGAATCGAATCGCCAACTATTGTATAGTTAATGGAATAGAATCACTGTGAAGCCTAAGATTCACACCCCTACTATATGTCTATATCTCTATGTGTACACATGCCAGCACTTAAATATAATAGCAATAAACAGTTTCATTATGAAGCAAACACTCCAATGCTCATGTGAAAGTTTTGTATAACTGATCTCCAGGATAATTGTGTTATCCATAGTTTGTATATTAACAGTGGACGTAGTCATGGTGACGTCACCCATCGGCTTGTGGAAGTGACCATATTTGGACTGCTGAGGACCGACAGCTGGATCTGCCAAACACAAGCAGTAGAGCATCACCCCGAGCCTTACCAAAGTTAGCTTTCATAATTAACGTAAACTTTACAGCTAAGTGTTGAATTATGGTAGCGAAGGTAGCAAGGCCACAGTAGCTGCAACCTGTCCATATACCTGCCTGGTATATTCATAAATTAACTAATTGGAATTGGTAGAATGTGAGTAATCTCTACCTCTAGCATTTTTTAAATGTTGTATTGACGTTCCTTTTCAGAACTGGAAGTTGCTGCCTTCTGTCATCATCTAGACACCATAACAGACACAGCACAGCGACTGTCATGTCCAGTATAGTTGTCAGAATGTCCTCACTGACCCAACACTGGACCAGTCAGGTGTTCAGCTGGGTGACTTGCTGTCTTTACTGCTTGGTGTTGGTGGCACTAGGCTACCGAGTCCTGTCCACTTGTTACATAGGAGTCCTTACAATGCCCTTCTGTCTGACCTGTAGCTTATTAGCACACGTTGCTTCTCACATAATCTTTGCTGCAAAAACAAACAGCAGAAAAATCACAAGACACAAGCAATACAAAAGGTGTAGCTGCTCCTGGATCAGCCCCAGGGCTGGGACAGGTTGGCCCAACATACAGATAAGGATCTCTGAGGAGTCAGAGGGAAAATATGGGAATGTACTTGTTTTACCCACACTCAGGGCCCAGTCCTTCATTTCACTCCTCATGGCACGCTGTGATCATCACAGTCGGCTTTCTTCACTCAATCTCTTATTTGACTGAATAACATTTATAATTAAGATAATAAAGAATTGTATGAATGTAAATAAGGCTCATTTACAGCATTATGTCCATAATGTAAGGATTCATAGAGGGAGACTTTCTATATTAATGTACAGGAAGTTTAATTTAATGCTTGAATTAATAAATGAAATGTGCCGGAAATATATAAATCTATTGAAAACATGAAAGTCTATTGGTCACTGCATCCAACCATATGAGAGATGCTGCCAGATTTATATATATATATATATATATATATATATATATATAAAATTATAATGCTATTATGTTATTATGTTATTGTAGAATAGCATGTTGGTCCCTTGCTGGTCATGTGACAGCATACTTTTTGTTGCCCTCCCTGGAAAACCGCTGCTACTATTTTCTGATAAATAATAGAAAGAAAACGTGGTGTATCACTAGACAGGTTACGTAAGCCTTTGTTTGGGACATTAGTCCCATTTTCCCAATTGTTTTGTGTCGGCTATAGGTTTTTTTCCCCTCATCAATTCATTCAAATGATTCAAAGTACTGCAGGCTGTGAAGAGATATTGTGTAATAGTTATATAAGAGATACAATTAAGGGTGTGTGTGTGTGTGTGTGTGTGTGTGTGTATGTAGGGGGGGAGGCTGTATGATGGGCAGCGCTGTCATCTTGCATGAAGAAGCATAAACACTGGCAGCCTTGTGTTTCAGCAGCATGTCAGTATTTATTTCTCCAGCAGCGTTGGGAGTGATGTCAGGGGGCGAGGCTCCTCCAGCAGACAATAATACTGACAACATGCAGAGCAGACTGCCATGCAATCTGTTGTTTGTAGTGCTTTGTGATCTTCTCATCACTGTTTACATGGCGTTCTGAGAGTGGGGCTGCGTTCAGACGCCACATTGTGTTCTGTACTGTATGATAGGGCAAGTAAGGATTTATTTTCATAGCATGGTGCATAACAATAGTTGAAAAGAGCTTCACAATACAAACCCTAAACGAAACAAGTAAGTTAGTAATGAATACAACAACACCAAATCAGGTTGTGAACAACTATTCCTGTTCCCCTTGGATTCCCTTCCAGTGATCATTTCAATCCCGGCTCCACCAGGCTGCATGCCGAAATGTCCTCCTTAGAATAGATCCTGATGGGCAGGCGGCTCCTCTGCCATCAGTGTATGAATGAGTTAGATTAGATTAGATCCTGATGGGCATACGGTCCCTCTGTCTGAAGCCCAGATACTGAACCCAAGATACTGAACCTCATTTAATGAACCCCAATTTTCCCCCGAAGACTGTGCCATCAGTGTCTGATTGTGTGTGAATGAGTTAGATTAGATTAGCTCCCGATGTGCTGGCAGCTCCGCTGCCATCAGTGTATGAATGTGTGTGAATGGGTGAATAGATTGAATGTTGTCTGGAGCACCTTGAGTAGTCAGAAAGACTAGAAAGCCCTATAGAAGGTCCATTTACTGCCACTGTAGTCAATGAAAACAAGATAAAAAGACATCTATGATGACAATTCCAGTGGAGAAACATGATGAAGTCCCTTAAGGAAAAGCGAGAAGAAGCAGGATGTGGGAAAAAAAATACAATTAAATCCTCCTCAAAACATACTCAAGTCAAGCATTCCAGCACTTGTCATTTTATATTATTATTATTTTCTATATGATTTTTCAGCTGTATGCCTGGTCCTGTAGAACCATAGTTTTTTGTGCTTATAATCTACAACTTATAATTAGACTGAAACTTTAATAAAATTTAAATAAATGTCCAAAATGAGTAGAATTAAATCAGGTTTAAAAAAACCATCATAAAGTTGACACAAATCTTAGGGATCTGGACTCCAACCCTCATTTCATTCATCGTTTTAAAGTCAACAGCCGAGTAGTGCTTCTTATTATTATTATTTTCGTTACTCTGCAGTCATTTCATTTTTGTGTTGGTTTCTCTCTTGTCATTCAATCCAGGGCGGGCGACCAGGATGCACCCCCTCCCCGAAACACTCGACGCCCCGCTATAAAAGACAGTAACACCCAGCAGGCCAGCGGAGTCATGACGGAGAGCGGCGGGGCTCTGGAGCGCCTGAGGTGAGCACAGCGTGAAGACACGCAGAGCTGGAAGGTAGCGAGCACACGCGTAAAGACGCACGGAGCTGGAAGGTAGCGAGCACACGCGTAAAGACGCACGGAGCTGGAAGGTAGCGAGTAAAGACGCACGGAGCTGGAAGGTAGCGAGGCGGTACGAGAGGCTGGTTCGGACAGGAGTGAGCACGGTGTTTTTGGCAGTAAGCTTATGTTGTTTAGAGCAAAGTACCTTGTAAATTGAGGCATAATCACACTATATTGGTATTATATTAATATGAATGAATGTTGGTTGACGAGTTAGTTTTCATGGTTTGTAATGAGTAAGTGTATGGTGGCTCACATTCATTCATTTTTATATTTCTGGAGATGTGTGTGTGTGTGTGTGTATGTGTGTGTCGTGTGTGTGCGCGCGCGCGTGTGTGGTTTGAGGAATGGTAATTAGAAAAGGAAAAGGACTAAGTCTGTTCTTATGTATTCATGGAGACATCAGCATGTGTATCCGTCGGTATTTATAATGTTTTTGGCTAAAGATTTAAGTACAAACTGCCATGATGAATCATTATTTGAATGTCTGTGTTTTATGACTTCACATCTAGTCAGGAGAGACATGAAAATGTCACGTCATTATTCTGGCCAAAATGGGATTCACTATATTATCCCAATAACTTTCCCTTAAAGCAACACTTAAGACGTTTTCCTCTTCGGTCCCCCTGCAGGTTGGAAGCGGAATTGTCCATTGTCATAAATAATTTAGCCTACCGCAGCCTACTGTCGCACGCACGTTATTTGTTTAATGCAGAACCGGCTCTGGAAACGATGAACGAGTTGAACGATGTCCAGTGACAAAGTAGAGTTGCTAACGCCTTAGCTAATATTAGCTAACATGAGCCATAGCGATAGTTACATATATATTAGCACAATAGCTAACGCCTTAGCTAACATGAGCCAATAAAATAATTGACAATGTATTGTACACAGATGCACACTGTTGAAAAAAATGTATATAAAAATTATAAATGTTATTTATATTTACAAGTCCAGCAGCAACAAAGCCAAGTCACCATCCGTCTTGCATTTCAGTCAGGACCACTTTGTCAAAAAGAATCTTTATTTATTTGCACAAGTTTCATTTGGCGGTATGGTACTGTTCTCGGACTCCCTGCTCTTCCACGCGCTTGCGTGGAAAGCCTGAGGCAGGAAGAGCACCTTCCTGCCCTTCATGAGCCCTCATGAACGGCATAAGCAGGGAGCGTGGCAGCAAGAAAACCCCAGACAGAGCAGAGCAACCAACAAGAACAATGGTAAGGTACATAAGAGATGACAGGAGGAGCTGGGGTGGAGGTGGGTTGAAAACGCCGGCAGAGGAAGCAATGAGGGAGGTCAGGCTAGAGCGGTTTAAATAGCGCGCTCTGAATGCAATTTCCCAATAGGAAGTGGGTACGGGGAGTCAGCTGAGTCGTCAGCTGATCTCCTCGGTTTTGACAGCTGCGCTGTTGCTGATTTAGAGCTTGACGTCGTGGCCTGCCAGAACTAACGCTACGCTCGATTTTGTAGCCTCCTTCAGCTCTCGCCAACGAGTGTGAGCCGGTCCAATATTCACTCTCTTTCAAGCTCTTTCTTTGTCATGCTCCCGTTTTCTTTTCGTCGCCTCATCGGACATTATACTCCTCCTTTTCTTTGCAGGCTCTGCCATGACACCACGCACCTGCCGGGTGTTCTCCCACTGATCTCTATGCAGAGCCTCCACACCAGCTTTTGTAAAGCTTGTCGTAAAGCAGGTCAAATTCGTAGTCACAAAACCACGACCCGACGAGACAAAGTTACATAGTGTGGTTACAGCCGATAGAGGGCCGCAGAGTGAATGCGGAAGTGCTGTTCATCCAGTTTTGAATTGATGAACCACTGAAACTATTTTGGAACATTATTTTAAGGCACTAAAAACTCTTTAGTGTTGCTTTAAAACTCCCAGTTTCACATTGTTATTATGACCCAGGTAAAACACACATCTTTAGTGAAAAACAATCATAAATAGAGTTATCATGAATCACAAGCACTCCTTGCATACATAAAGGATCAATACATTTTAAAAATGTATTTTTGAATCCTGTAGTTTTAAAATTGAAATATTTCAAGTATTTTTGTAAATGTAAATTCATCACAATCTGTTTATGGTTAGTGTTTTATTAAATCAAAAAATCCTGTATTGTCCCGTCCCAAGTCCCCTCTATAAACGAACAACTAATAACCCTCATGATTAAATCTGTGACTTTGAAACTAACTTTATAATGCAGGTGACCACCTACTATTACTGTGATTACTACGACTGTATTCTCTAATCCTTCTACAGTTCTTTATTACTCCTGCTGAATATTATTTAGAGAGAATACTGTACATTGGTTTATCAATGACTCAGAATAAAACACAGAATAGACATTAAACACTAAAGGACAATTGCAAAGAACATTTCTGAATCAAAAGTTTTCAAAAGTTCTCATTGTCTTTGTGCTCCCATGCATGCACGAGAAAAGTGACAAGGGGCCCAAACGGTTATTGTATGTCCTTCTAGAACTTGTGATGGTACCACATTGTTTCCAGTTCAATCAAAGGGACAAAGAAACGACTATATTCTGCAATAAAACCAGTCGCCATGAAAGTGCCACATATATCAGGCATTACTAAATGTCTTGATTTACCTCACTGTGTCCTATTGCAAACCTTCTTGAGCACTGAAGATTGATATCTGTTGTGATATTACAAACTATGCAAGATGAATGAAAATGTGTTTAAACAACCAATCAGTGTAATTATGAATGGGGCATTTCATTTGAATGCTGTTTTTATGTTGCTTTCATTATGTTCCTGACTGGATTAACCCTCTAAGTACTTGTTATGATTTGACCAAGCACAAATCTCAAATGTACCACCATGTAGCAAATAATAACTAAAATACTCAAGGCTTTAAATGGAGATTTGGTCTCCGGACCTCTCAACATAATGGGCCTCAGAATAGGAAGGCTATTTAAGGTTCACTGTGCTTTTGTGCTGCATACAGTATGAGCAAACACAAATACCACAACATACTTAATTAATAACTCATTATGAATTAAGAATACATGTTAACACTTGACATTGATGGAATTCAGCTGAGCTTAAAGGGACAGTGTGAAGTGTGTTGTTCTTTTTGCTAATTTGTGTTTATGGGTACCATTTCTGGCATACACTCCAGATATTAAACAAATGTTTCTTCTAAGCATAGACAGACATGCTCCTTTTCCTGGGTGGCTGGTTAACTTTTAAAATGTTGGACCTTTATTCTCCACCAGCTAAACATTTGGATTAAGTCTAGATCAATTACTTTGAGGTTGCTATGGAAACCAAGTATGCATGGGGAACGGTTTATTTGCAGAACATTTCTGAGTGAAAGTGTAACCAGAATAACTCAGTATCATGCCTGCATGCATGTGTCAGAGGAGAGGTAGAGACGCTGACTGAGATACTCTGATCCACATGCATTTGAATACATAACAATGTAATAGATTTGTTTATATTTTTGGCAAAATGTTATTTGCTGGATTTTCTTTCAGCCAGAGAGTACCACAGTTCTAAACACATATTACTGCAGGTTCATAAGCCTGTAAACTACGGTGGCCTTCAGGCCATATAAAAACATAAAGGCTCTCTCTAGAGCCAGGCAGCAACATCCAGTTCTAAAAAGGAAGCCACACCGAAGTGCATTAAACTCACATTCTCTCTGCTGGCCACCAGGGGGCGACTCCTCTCTGATTTTATAGAAGTCTGAGAAAATGACTCTACTTCTTTCTTTATTCATTATCTCAGTAAATATCGCAAACATGAGTTTATGGTCTCAATCTTTAGTTTTAAGTCTTCTTCAATCCAGCATGATGTTCATTTACTACATTATGGTCTATTCAGAGTCCAACAGACCAACTTTGTTAGCAGCTTCACACCAGAATCCAGATGGATCCAGATCCAGTAAGGTTGCTGCTCAGGTTGCCGCTCTGCTGCTTGTGTTCATCAGATCAACCCGTCGTTCCAAATATGGTCACTTCCTTCACTGGTTGCAAAAAATCCAAGATGGCATCAGTCAAAATACCAAACTTTTTCAAAACCACAGTCCACAAGCCAATGGGTGACATCACCATGATGCCGTCCACTTCTTATATGCAGTCTATACTCTAAACCTAACCAGTTTAAGATTACATGTTAAAATGACTTGATTGTTGGTCTTCCTGTTATCCCTTCCAGGACGTGTTGCTTCACCTGCTGTACTCCACTTTGTCATTTCCGGCCTCTGTCTTGCTGCTCTCGAGACAAAGCCATGTCTGCCTTCAGGGGCATCTGGACTCAGGAGTTCTGGCGCTGTGTGGGAGCCGAGTTCTTAGCCATGCTGCTCTTCGTCCTTCTCAGCCTCGGGTCGACCATTAACTGGGGGGCTGTTGCGAAGGATCCCCGCCCTCCTGACCTGGTGCTCATCTCGCTGTGCTTCGGCCTGAGTATTGCAACCATGGTGCAGTCCTTTGGCCACATCAGCGGTGCTCATATTAACCCTGCAGTCACAGCGGCCATGGTGGTGACAAGAAAGCTCAGTCTGGCTAAAGCACTCTTCTACCTGCTAGCCCAGTGTGTAGGAGCCATAGTGGGAGCTGCCATTCTCTACGGCATCACCCCACCCTCTGTTAGGGGTGGCATGGGGGTCACCATGGTACGTCTTTTTTTTTGTTTGTTTTCATGATATGTCACCAGAAGTCCAGTAACAAACATCCATAACTATGGAGTCAACTGTAGTCTCATGCAGGACTCCATTCACGGTCTCCAAAAAGACTGAATATTCTGAACTGCTGTACTATGTAGTCCTGTTGCCTAAACCTAACTGTGTAGTTTTGTTGCCTAAATCTGACTATGTAGTTTTGTTGTCTGAACCCAAAAATGTAGTTATGTTGCCTTAACATAACTATGTCCTTTTGTTGCCTAAACCTAACTGTCATTTTGTTGCCTCAACCTAAGTGTTGTGACTAAATATAACAAATACAGGAATATAATATTATAAATTGATCCTCAAAGACAATCGAAAAAAGTTACAATGTTAATAAAATATTAAAGATTGAAATGATTCGCATTGCTATATTGCTCTGTTTTGTACCAATTAAGTCAATTATTATGATACATAATACATATTCATGACATGGGTGCTGTTTTCTATCATGGTTATTATAGCTTCATCCTCTGTGTGTACTCTATCCAGATATGAATCACTTTAAACACAGTGTGTAAACGAGGTATTCATATCTGATTGTGTATTCATGCTGCTGTTGTGTTTCCAATACAGGTAAATACAGGGATCTCTGTTGGAAACGCATTGGTTGTGGAACTCTTCATCACCTTTCAGCTGGTCTTCACTGTGTTTGCGACCTGTGACCACAAACGTAATGACCTGAAGGGTTCATCTGCTTTGGCTATCGGCCTGTCTGTGTGTATCGGTCACCTGTTTGCTGTAAGTACACAACACTGACGATGGATAAACAGACAGATAATAAGGTAAACAGACAAAGGAGGGCTCAATGTCAAAATCCTAAATCACTGACAGAAGTGGCTCAAACCAGGCGGCAGCATCCAGTGCTAATTATGGTAGTTCATCCAATTTAGTGCGGCCAATTTAGAGTCAAACAGACTACACAGCAGGGGATGCTTTAGGGCGGGGCTACCGTGTGATTGACAGGTCGATACTAAGATGACTTTAACACTTAGCTGTAAAATTGACCTTGAATTATAAAGCCAACTTTGCTACCAGCTTCACACATGAATCCAGATGGATCCAGATCCAGTAAGGGGGCTGCTCTGTGCTGTCACCTAAACCTAACCAAGTAGCTTTGTTGCCTAATCATAACCATGAAAAGACACTATGCATGTAACAATCAGATATAGACAAGACCAACCCAATATATTTAAGACAAGAGCATTAATGTTACGTTATTGCGATACAACGGAGTATTATAATGTCTTGCTCACAAAGTTGACATATTATGGGCCCTAGTTTCGTAGACCAGGCGCAGTCAGCTCTCAGCACACCTGCGCCGCGCCGACGGGGCGTGTCCGCCTGGACTTTGCAAGTTTCGTGCACCGCGCAGGCTCGCGCAGGCACACCTCCGGGCTCGCCCACCGGCGCAAGTGGGAAAGAGGGAGGAGAATAAGGCGTGAGTGGGAGACGAGGAGGAGACAAGGCGTGGACTGGGATTAATACAGCCGATTCAGATCTTCACCAATCAAATGAGTTCCTCTCCTCTCCTTTAATGCGTTAGGGGAGGTTCAGTGCAAGTTCCGTCACTTGACAACCTGATGACAGAAGCAGCGCCGCCGCTCCCACCACGCGCATCACGCGCTGTGCGCGCGTATTATAATAATAACAATGCCCATATTATAAAAAACAGGAGAGAGAGAGGAAGATGTTTTGGTCCGAGAGGCTGAGTTTCCGTTACGCGTGCCATCCGCCTTAGATCTGACGTCAGATGTGACGGGACAATCTATATAGATATAAATCCACGTGTTGATTCAATTAGTTGCAATTAAATAGTGTTTGTTGTGATTATTTATTGCATGTAAATGTGCCTGGAACTGTGGAAACCTGCCTGTGAGGTCTCGGTGACGTGTACGCACTGCGCGCCGGTCCGCCAAACTTCCGATCCGCCAGCTGTGATTCGCATTGAATCAATGGACTTTATTTACGCCTTGCGCCGAAAGTAGACCAGGTCGGAGCTGGCGAGCTTTCAGCGCAGTCTCGGCGAGGCTTTTTGCCACGAAACTTCCGCTACGCCAAGCTGAATCTGTGACGCCTCCCCCTGCTGCGCCGCCACACCCATCTTGGCGCAGGCGATCCACCAAACTGCCAAACTGACGGTGCGCAAGGCTGCGCCTGGTCGAAACTTGCACTGCGCCGCCCTGCGCTGGTCTACGAAACTAGGGCCCTATGTATGGAAAGTATGAGATACAAGTTGGCTATTTCAGTTGCATGAAACAATATAGGGTGATTCTCTTCCATTTTTTTAAGCTTTGAAAAGGGAAAGAGTACCTGAAGGGAAGGCATCAAAGATAAGTGAGGTCGTCCTCTGGTGAAACAGAAGAGTAATCTAATCCAGCCGATTTATTTGGATCACTAAGGAAAGCAGTTACAACATATTAGTTTCACATAGTAGTTTGATTTAGTTTAGAGGATGGTGGAACCGTGTGTGGAAGGTCTCTACTTGTTCTGATCGTAAAGTCGGTTTAATGATGCCTGTGATTGTTCCCCCAGATTCCCTACACTGGAGCCAGTATGAACCCTGCCCGAACCTTTGGCCCAGCAATGATCACATGGTTTTGGGAAAACCACTGGGTAACTACGCTTTTATTATACTTAGTTATCAATCAGAGGCTATCAAAGATGCAACGATTATATTGCACCCATCCATTAAAACTAAACGTTTCGATTCAACAACTTATTACTAGTAAATGAGAAGAAGTCAAATGCAGCTCTTCCCACAGCTGGGAGTGTTCATTATTACACGGTGGATGGAGGAAACCTGGTTGGTTTCTACATCAAGCTAAGCGCCCTCCTCTCTGGCCCATCTTATCTTTAAAAATGACCTGTAATGAATTGATCCTTATACTACTGTTTGTCTTCAGACTGTAGCCTTGTGTTTCCACTGTGTTTCTGTGTGTGTTAGGTCTACTGGGTGGGTCCGACTATGGGTGGGACCCTGGCTGCAGCCCTGTATGAATACCTGTTCTGTCCAGAACCAGAGCTAAAGAGACGTTACTCTGAGGCCTTCATCACGTCAGCGTTCACTGCTACAAAACACTGGCAGGGCTCAGTAACGGCCCAAGAGCCTCTCTTCACCGTCATGGATGTGGAGAGAGCTGAGCGGAAGGAAAGCGAGAGGGAAGTATCGGGGGATGTGCTGTCCTCTGTATGACTAGAAAGGAGACTTAGCTGCACTGATGTCCAGTTGTCTGATCAACAGTCCATCCTGAAGGAAACTGACTTCCTGTAAAACGGTGCAGCAATCACTATCACATTAATGGAATCTACGTTGTTACGTTTTACGAGACTGAGAGGAAATTTTACGAAGACGGGGCCCCTTCTTTCTGTGCCAATTTCAAGTCTGATTGTGTTTTTGCCATGAAAATGGCAGTAAAAGAGTGTGTTTGTGCTCATGCAATGATTTAAAGTCGACCTGAATTTAAAAAAATGCCTTTTTAACCCTTTAGATCACATTCCTGGCCGTATTGTTCACCTATTTAACAATATTAGGAAATAATAAGGAAATTCAAAATTATATCTTTTATATAAATTATATAAATTAATATCTATTTCTTCATTATTTTATATCAATACAATATTCTTTTCTTCCAATATAGAGACAATTTTATGAGTTGAGAACCTCTGAAAAGTAAAGTCAACACTGAAGTCTTAACACTGAAGTCCCTTAAACTTGCAAAGAAGTCTGAATTCATGGAAGTCTATGAGAAAGTGATCCTTCTTCTGACTTGATTTATTATCACAGTAAACATTGTAAACATGGTTTTATGGTCATACACCATAAACTTGTGTTTACAATGTGACCAAGAATGAGACCAAAACCCTCTGATTACTTTAAACAGTACATAGATGACCAAGTTTTTGGGGATATGTCAGAGCACACAATCCAGCGGGAGGTGCTCATCTCTGGAGGCAGCCTTAAGAGCAGTCGAGAGGAACTGAAAACGGCAAAGAGGAGGGTGCCAGTTTTAGCCAAGTCAATGAGTCGAGACAGATTGTTCTAGATTAGGCAGTCCATCTTTCTTGCTGCCTCAATCTGCCAAGACCATGGAAGGCCTGTTTAGATGAGCTGGTGATTCCCTTCCCTCCAGTTTGTGCCAGTTGCTCGGATGGCAGTCTCTTCCAAGAGCAACACACCTGTAATTTGACAGGTATTTCACCTCTGTCAAAGTACTGGATGTGTTGAAAGCAAATGGTCTCCTGGGAACAGGGACCATTATAAAAAACTTGCACTGTGCCAGTCAAAGATGTCAGAAGACACCAACCTAAAAACAAGGAAGAGGTTCATCTGAAATGGATGTCAGAAAACTATCGGAGGTTGCCATGACGAAGTGGCAGGACAATAAGGCAGTTCAGATGGCCGTGGGATGGAGCCCAAGGACAGCTGGGTGAGATGGTCAGTTAAAGGGAGGTGCCATATTATTGTGCCTAGACCCACTGTGGTTGAGTACAACCAAAATCCTGGGTGGAGTTGAATTGTGTGACCGCATGATCAGCTTTCACTGATGTCAGGCAGCACAACAAAAACAGCTGGATCGAGTACAGGTAGACCACCAGGTCTCTGGAGACCAGAGAAGGAGAGGCTGCAGGGTGGTCAGTGTTGTGCAAGTTCACACTTTTCATGAACTAGTTCAAAGTTCAGTTCAAAGTCAACTGTTCACGTTCATAGTTCACTATTTAAATTCTAAACTAGTTCAAAGTTAATTTTGTCCGCGACTGATAGCGTCAATTCTGGCAGGAAGTCACACATAGAAACGCGAGACAATCCGGTCAATTTTCAAAATAAAAGCAATTTTCGCGATTGACAAATGCGATCATATTTGTGTATCTAAACAGAGTAGAGAGATGAAAACAAACAAACACACACACACGGTATATCTACACTACTACTGTCTACTACCATACACACTCTCTCTTTCTCTCTCTGTCTGTCTGTGTGTGTGTCAATCTCCGTGTACAAACTTCTTGGTTACAGAAACATGGTGTATTAATTTTATGAGGTTATTTACTTGCCCATGATGAAAAAAATGGATGACAATGAACAGCTGAGCAAAAGCGCTTGTCGACCGTCGCGGAGAAATACACGTCTGGTCTGAACTGGGGATGAGGAGAGGAGCGCTGCGCAAGCCTGGCGTGCGCGCATACAAACTCAACGACGATGTCAGAAACACGCTCCGGCGCCAAAACTGGTGAAGGCAGTACATGCATCGGAGAGAAGGATGCAAAGGGAAAACATTTATCATGTGTATTAAATGTAAATAAAAATTTGTTTTACATTATAAAAAGACAAAAACTGCTTATTGTTGTACCGTGCATGTTCTATTAGTGCCGTATATGATGTAACCTAACCTAAGGTAACTACACAAGACCCGATGTCCACTACAAGGAGCAGATAACTAAATAACATTTTTTAATTTTATTTTGCTGAAAAGTCTTTATTTCAACCACAATATCTCAACACCTTTTTTCTTCTGGGTCTCGGAAGAAGCATGATGTAAAAGGAGAAATCTGGTCATTTTTGTCCCCATTTTCGTTGTCCCCAGGGTCATCTCGACTTATTAGAAGCAAAAAACCTGACAAAAATTGACTTGACCTAGCCCAAGATGTGTACCGATTGCTTACAGCTTAACAGCAGCCCATAGCAAAAACAATGCAAGTCTCGCACAAGTTCCCGTCTGACGTCCTTACTCTGGTGCTATCAACACAACAAGCCTACTGAGACTTGCATTGTTTTGGCTAGGGGCTGCTGTTTAGCTGTAAGCAATTGTTGCTATGTTGTAACATAGTCATACATATGGACATAACAGCTTCATAGATTTATTATGGACATGACGACTGCACTGCTCGATCGTTTCTTTATGGATACAAAATCAAAACTACGAGGAAAACGTTTTAGTTTCTGCTGTGACTGGGAGCACTCTGTCTGCGGGGTAGTTTGAGGTGAGTAACTCCCTGCAAAAACATGTGTATGTCGTTTCGCCACACTATTTGAGCTAAACGAGCGCTGTTGTGTCTTGTAAGGACCCAACCTGTGTTGCATAGGTATTGGAATTATTTTCTGAGGCCCAGAGAAGCAGATAAAACTTGCCCCTATGGGTTAGCATTGGAGCGAGTCTGGAAGGCTGCCAGGCAGGTACAGGTCTCGGGCTAGGCAACGTCAATTTTTGTCGTTTTTTTTGCTTCTAATAAGTCGGGATGACCCTGGCAACAACGAAAATGGGGTAAAAAATGACCGTATTTCTCCTTTAATTTAGTAAATTATGGTCCATAAAAGCTGTAGTCTACTGTACGATTTGAAAGGTTTGAAAAAACCACCCCCCACACACACTCCTCCCCTCTGTGCTCCTCCGAGCTCGTATCGTTCTCCCCTCGCAGCCTCCCACCTCCCTCTTATTTTACGAAATTAGTTCACCAAAATGTGTTTCTGAAAACATTTTAGGTGAGAAATAAGCTATGCAGTTGTTGAATCTGTCTTTATTTTAGATCGACAACGGTAAGTTTAAAAGATTATCGAGAGCTTGCGGGCGATGCCGTCTCTCGAAACTTGCCGCTCCGCGACAGCATTACACGGCTTCTTGCATAGACAATGAATGGGAAGATTCCCTCCGCTATGAACTCAGGCAGGACGCCGTTTAGTTTCCCGGTGTGTCCAGGACTTCCACAACATGTAAAAGCAGTAATAGTGTTTATTCAATTTACCAAAAAAAACTCCACTTGTCTTAGCAACAGATACGAGATAAGGCATAGAAAAGGTGCCATGCATTCCCAGATCAAACTGGCTTCTGCACAGAACAAATCTACAAGAAAATGTACTGCCACGCCTCCACCTTCTGGAAACATGGGACAAAAGTTACACACACACACACACACACACACAAATACATCACAATCCAATACCTATTTTCATCTTTATTCAATAAAGAATGGCACATTAAGGACTTTGACATCTTTCAACCATATACAAAGCCATATACAAATGCATCCAATAGGATAAAAATGCCTCGAAATGCCATATACAATATGAAACTTGCCTTATTATGATTAAAAAATAAACAAAAAATAGACACTATTAGTCTGAACGTGTGTGTATGTGTGTGTGTGTGTGTGCACGCGTTCTAAGGGCCGACTGTGTGCAAAAGTCTGAAGTTTGTCTAAATACAAAATCTACAAAAAAGTCACTATTTGATGTGCAAGTGAGAGAAATTCCAAACACATCCAACAGGATAAAAATGACTGGAAATGCAAAACACATAAAATCTGAAATATGCCTAAGCGCAAATTTAAAAAAAAAAGGTCACTATTGGACTGCACTAGTGTGCCACTGTTTGCTTCTCTGTGGGCCCTACTTTGACATGTGTGTGTGATCCAGAGACTGAAGTTTAGTAGGGTTTAGTCTGTTTCAGCATAAAAACATGGCACGTTATTGTCAGTTATAAATATATGGCCAAGTGATCAAATCAAAATGTTATTCGGTCCAGCAGTGGATACAGCATGGGGTCCTGGCACAGTGATCACACCTTCAGCTTCAGACATGATGGGTCATGGCAAAGTTACTGTCCTTTGACCCGTCTGTGTGTGTGTGTGTGTGTGCGCGCTCTAAGGGCCGACTGTGTGCAAGTCTGAAGTTTGCCTAATTGCAAAATACATTTTAAAAAGTCACTATTTGACTTGTTTGAGTGAGAGGAATTCCAAACGCATCCAACAGGATAGAAGTGTGTGTGTGTGTGTGTGTGTGTGTTCGAGCGACACAGATCAGGGAAACACCAAGGGCCCTAGTTTTGTGGCGCAGCGCAGGGTGGCGGAGCCGGCGCAATGCAAGTTTCGACCCGCGCAGCCTTGCGCACCGTCAGTTTGGCAGTTTGGTGGATCGCCTGCGCCAACATGGGTGTGGCGGCGCAGCAGGGGGAGGCGTCACAGATTCAGCTTGGCGTAGCGGAAGTTTCGTGGCAAAAAGCCTCGCCGAGACTGCGCTGAAAGCTCGCCAGCTCCAACCTGGTCTACTTTCGGCGCAAGGCGTAAATAAAGTCCATTCATTCAATGCGAATCACAGCTGGCGGAGTGGAAGTTTGGCTGACGGCGCGCAGTGCGCACACGTCACCGAGACCTCACAGGCAGGTTTCCACAGTTCCAGGCACATTTAAATGCAATAAATAATAACAACAAACACTATTTAATGCAACTAATTGAATCAACACATGAATCTATATCTATATAGATTGTGCCGTCACATCTGACGTCAGATCAAAGGCGGATGGCACGCGTAACGGAAACTCAGCCTCTCGGACCAAAACATCTCTCTCTCTCCTGTTTTTTTATAATATTGGCATTGTTATTATTATGATACGCACAGCGCGTGATGCGCGTGGTGGGAGCGGCGGCGCTGCTTCTGTCATCGGGTTGTTAAGTGACGGATCTTGCACTGAACCTCCCCTAACGCATTAAAGGAGAGGAGAGGAGCTCATTTGATTGGTGAAGATCTGAATCGGCTGTATTAATCCCAGTCCACGCCTCGTCTCCTCCTCGTCTCCCACTCACGCCTTCTTCTCCTCCCTCTTTCCCACCCTGCGCCACCCTGCGCTGGTCTACGAAACTAGGGCCCGATGTGTTCGAGACGTCTGGAGACGTTTTCAAGAAATTTCATTCAGTTCTTCTAGTTGCCGAGTTCGCTTGTGCTATGGCTAGCGCAAGTCAATCGTTCTTAGCTAGACAGGCATTAAAAACAGTCCACTCCACAGTGCACCCGAGGCAAATTCATTGTAACGGCAGACTATAGATGTACATATGTGTTGATAGAATGTTTGAAATAAAACCAACCTTGCATTTTTAAGGATTCATGTCTCAGCAGCAGCAGCAGCAGCATGTCATACTTCCTAATAGGCTTTGGCAGCGGCGGAGTGATATCACTTAGCACTTATAAGTTACCGGTTCTATAATAGTTTGTTTACCTGCTGTCATTGCTACAGACGCAGAGTAGCCTGCAGTGCTAGTTTCTTCAATCTCACAGAAATGGACACTTTTGGAGAATATACTGAAACTTTTGAAGACTGATGAGGAGTTTTTTTCCCACCCAAACCCAACCGTACCTGAACGAGCCTGAATACAGAGAAATAATTGCGCGAGAGGGATGCTCAAAGGGCAGAACGTGAACGAGCATCTGTGGAGACCGAGATAACCCCCGCTGGAGCTGAGAACCGGGACCAAACAAACGGAGACTGGTGGTGCCAGGAGGGAATCCCCCGGAACGCGTCCAAAATTCCGAACTATCCCTTTAAGGTCTGCGTGCACGGAAAGAGGGGGCTAAGTATGGCATAAATCCTCCACCGCCACGTCTTTACGGCTGTGCTTCAGGTGCTCAGACACGATCACCTTGATGTTCTCCTCGGTTGCTGTGGCATCAAATTTCATGAGCCCTTCTGCACAAGCAGAAAAAGACAAAAGATTATGCAAAGGCAATCTGCAGTCATTGACTCCTCATCTCACATTTGCAAGCAAATATATGTTTCCTATGCATCCACTATACATCCACACATACTGGATTAATACAAAACCATCTCAGTAACTGTTAAATGTAACAGTTAGACTCTAACCTTTCTCAAAAGTACAGTCTGCTTAGTCCTTTTTTGTAGACAGACGTTGTGTGCATTTTAAGTGTTTTATCAGCCTGATGTGTTTCCCTCTAAAGCACGTTTCCCACTTTTCCCCTTGCCCTTCAAATTAAATTTTGCCATGAGGTTGTTGGTGAAGAGCCTGAAGAAAAATACATTTCAAAATTAATGTGAAGGATATATGTAGGAATAAAATGACAAATGCAATAAACCCTTTACATTAGTCGATAATAGGCAGATTTGTATATTTAAATGGCAGTTATTTCATGGATCTAGGATACTTAAGTCCCTTGGCCTTTGGAATTAAAATGACCTCACATCACATACCTGTCACCATACATAGAGACTGGCATGGTTTATTTTAGTTAGCCTTATAGCTGGTTTGATTTGCATTGACAAATGGAAAATACCCCATGACAATTTCTAGGTATGGCGAAGGGTATGTGATGTGGGGCTATTTATTTTTTTTTTTTTTATCAGTCAACTTTAGCATGAGTGTGTAAACTAATGAGCACAACTTTGTAATAGTCACATATTTTGACATGCTCAGAAAGAAGGCAAATGAGAACATGCAAATGCTGTACATACCTGTCCAACACTTTATGAACACAGTCCTTGGTGTTCCGCCCACCAATTTTTGAAATTTGCAGCACCTGTTGTAATAAGTCCATCATTATTTTATTCTAGGCTATCCATTACTTTCAGACTTATAAAACCTACTAGGGTATCAAAGGAATGTGTATCTGCAAGGCGTTGCTGCTGTTCATCAAAGTCCTCCATGGTGTCAATCGTTTGAATATGCCCTACTGAAAAGGCAGGCTGGTTTTTTTTAGGTGATTGCGGATATCAACTGATAAGTTCAGGACCTTTTTTTGGAACACTGAAATAAATAAACACATTTTTGTTGATTATAACAATGTTCCAATTATAATAGAAAGCCTAGCTAGCTCGCAATTGTATTTTAATCGGCTTCAGTGTTAGTACAGCAGTGTTGGAGAAAGAAACAAAAGTCCAAAGAAATGTCATCATCTGGCATGATGGAAACCAGGCAACGGCTATTGAAAAGTAGTGTCTGTGGACAGAGGGAATAGTGCAGGAAGAGAGAAGGCGGTACAATTAAAAAAGTGTGTTCTCTACTGCCAATAGATCAATACTTACCATCCAAAGGCAATGGGAAGGCCCATCTCCCCGTCTCAGTCACTGCATCACCAAAATAGTAATAATAATAATATAATAATTATAATTTATTATTAAATGACGAAACTTTCAACAGATTTATAAGAAGAGAAATACTTCTAATCGTTATAATATTGCAGATGTATACATTGATGAAAATCTGTCATTGTAATTAGGAATTGCACCCTATCATGATGGAATGTACTGGCAGTGTGAACGCAAAGTTATCGTATTTCCCCCTGACAAGAATAAATTCCTATCGCAGTCTGATTCCAATAGCCCCTAATGCCCCTAATTGAGTATTATGTAAATGCAGCCGACAACTCAACAGGCTTGTTATCAAGTCTGGACCTGGCCGGGGGACAGGAGTCTTCTCTACCGGTTCGGTCCTCACTGCGGGTTCGTCCCCAATGCGGGTTCGGTCATCTCTACGGGTTCGGTCCTCACTGCGGGTTCAGTCATCTCTACGGGTTTGGTCCTCACAGCGCTGCGATTGATCATGTCTGGACCAGGCCGGGGGACGGGGGGGGGGGGTCACAGGATCTGTAATCATGCCTGGACCTGTGCTGTGACTCGCCATATCTGGACCTGACTGTAAAACATACAAGATTAGATTGATTTATTAGTCACATGCATTTATACATATAATATAGCAGTGATATGCGAAGGTCCATCTCCCCGCCAAAACCACATTTTGTCTGGAAAAAGGAAGGAAGCTGCTTTGTCTCTTGTCGGTAAGTCAGAAACTAATTGTAGATTTGGGTTTAGGCATTGTGTGAGTAAAGCTAGTTGTAACATTTAGTCTTGTGTTGATAGCTTGTTGTTTTAATTCTTGTGAAGCTGTCTATGCTAAGTGAGCAATCAACTAGTTACAGCCAGCTCAGCTGTAGTCAATGACTTGATTGGAGGGAGGGGTCACAGTGCATGAGGTAAACTGAGCACCTAAAAGGCGGTCACTACAGCGTCAGGACATCAGAACGAAGACAAAGGGAGTCTATCTGTGGGAGTCCATCGGGGAAGTCCATTGAGTTAGGCATAACATCTCAACCCCTCCCCCCCTCGCAGCCATGTGTCTTATCCCAGTCAGGACATCACACTGGAGAAGATTTTACCAGAGACCCTTCACTCGAGGCTGTAACCCATCCAATCTCTGCTACCCACCATTCTCCACAGGTAAGGAACTTGAAGTACTAGGGGGGCTGTGGAACTGCCAGTCTGCAGTCAAGAAGGTGGACACCATTTCAGCCTATGCCTCCCTGCAGACTCTCCACTTCCTGGCCCTCACAGAGACCTGGATCACCCCAGAAAACACTGCCACTCCAGCTAACCTTTCAACTGCCTACTCGTTCTCGCACTCCCCAAGACGAACAGGGCGAGGAGGAGGAACTGGCCTCCTCATCTCACCCAGATGGTCCTACCAGGTCCTTCCCCTGGACCACCTACCCCGATCTGCACTTGAATGACATCTCTGTCACCCTTCCTTTCAAGCTCAATATCATAGTGATCTATCGCCCACCCGGTCCGCTCGGTGACTTTTTAGATGAGATGGATGCCCTCCTGAGCTGCTCTTCTGATGATGGCACACCACTTGTCGTCCTCGGTGACTTCAACATCCACCCGGGAAAGCTGCATTCATCTGAATTCCTTGACTTCTTCTCCGCATTTGACCTTACACTCTCCCCCTCTCCACCAACTCACCGGGCCGGGAACCAACTTGACCTTGTCTTCACAAGATCCTGTGGCATCTCGGCACTCTCTGTTACCCCACTCACCGTGTCCAATCACCACTTTGTGACTTTCTCCCTCCCCATGAAGCCCACCTCATCCCTCCCCTCTACGCCTCGAATGGTCACCAGCCGCCGCAACCTGAAATCCCTCACTCCCTCTGCTCTCTCCTCAACTGTTATTTCCTCACTACCATACTCAGAACAGTTCTCCTTAATGCCTACTGAGGAAGCCTCCTCCATCCTTATGTCCTCACTCTCCTCTTCTTTGGACACTCTCTTTCCCCCAATCTCACGACCTGCGCGATCATCTCCCTCCCCTCCCTGGCTGTCCGAACCTCTGCAAACCAACAGATCATTGTTGCAAGCGTCAGAGAAAATGGAAGAAATTGGGCCAGCACGAGGTCCTTCCTCACTACCACCACCTCCTCTCTGACTTCACCTCAACTGTTTCGGCAGCTAAATCTGCCTTCTACCTGGCAAAGATCAACTCTTCTGCCTCCAACCCCAGGAAACTCTTCTCCATGTTCTCCTCCCTCCTCACCCCTCTCCCCTTCCTCCCTTACTGCTGATGACTTTGCAACTTACTTTACCAAGAAAGTAAATGACATCAGCTCCTCATTCACGCCTATTCCCTCCCAGAAGACATCTCCCCCAACTCTCAACTCTGATGGTCTTACCAGCTTTAGCCCCCTCACCTCTGAAGACGTTCACGCACTTGTTACATCTAACCGTGCCACCACCTGCTCCCTTGACCCAATTCCCTCCCCTCTTCTCCAGGACATCTTACACGACATCTTGCCATTCCTCACCACTGTGATCAACTCCTCCCTCACCTCAGGTGTCATTCCAGTGGCTTTACAGACGGCTACCGTGAAGCCTCTCCTTAAAAAACCCACCCTAGACGCTACTGACATCCAAAGCTACAGACCTGTATGTAGCACCGGTATCACACCACTAACTGCGCCACTGGACCAGTTCTAGGCTCTAAGGAGTGGGGAGCAAGAATAATTACACCAGAGACCATTTCTTTAAGTATAAAAGGCCGGCAATTTACTGAATGCATAAAACACATATAAAACACAGTACACAAACCCAAAAACACCCTGCAGGTTCCCAATATTAAGGTAAGTATAGATGAAAAAATGTATTTCACCCTTTCTTTTTGCTCTTTAGTACACCTAGTTTATTTTAGTAAAGCTAATCTAATTTAAGTTAGACCAGTCTCTTTTATTTCCTAGGTTGTACCTATTTTAGGATTCCTATTTTTCTTCCTGAGTTAACTCTTTTTCTTTCTTTTACAGGTAAGAATAAACCTTCAAAACACAATCAAATCAAAGTGGACCACAGTTATTCAATCACGCCCGCACATGGCAGACCAATCTTCGCTCCGACCGAGCTTCCAACCAAGCAAAAAACCTGACTAAAACCGATGTGGTTTAGTTCCCATAAAATCCCCGTCAGTTCCCGACCAGGTAAGTTATGTTTTTCAACTGTAATATCGACTTTTTCACTACTTCTCCTGCTAATTTACCACCGCTTGTTTTCTTGTGTTTTCTCCTCCGTTCTCTCCCTCAGGTCTGTGCTGCAGCTTCACTGAGGTGCTGCGTCTGTGTCGCTGGTCCCTTAAAGGGGCAGCGGCATTATTTTCTGTCAACAGACTTTTAATCTTAAACACAGAGGGCCCTAGTTTCGTAGACCAGGCGCAGTCAGCTTTCAGCGCACCTGCGCCGCGCCGACGGGGTGTGTCCGCCTGGACTTTGAAAGTTTCGTGCACCGCGCAGGCACCCCTCCCATCTCGCCCACCGGCGCAAGTGGGACAGAGGGAGGAGAAGAAGGTGTGAGTGGGAGACGAGGAGGAGACGAGGCGTGGACTGGGATTAACACAGCCGATTCAGATCTTCACCAATCAAATGAGCTCCTCGCCTCTCCTTCTCCTCACTTGACAACCCGATGACAGAAGCAGCGCCGCTGCTCCCACCACGCGCTGTGCATGCGTATCATAATAATAACAATGCCGATATTATAAAAAACAGGAGAGAGAGAGGGAGATGTTTTGGTCCGAGAGGCTGAGTTTCTGTTACGCGTGCCATCCGCCTTTGATCTGACGTCAGATGTGACGGGACAATCTATATAGATATACATTCACGTGTTGATTCAATTAGTTGCATTAAATAGTGTTTGTTGTGATTATTTATTGCATTTAAATGTGCCTGGAACTGTGGAAACCTGCCTGTGAGGTCTCGGTGACGTGTGCGCACTGCGCGCCGTCAGCCAAACTTCCACTGCGCCAGCTGTGATTCGCATTGAATGAATGGACTTTATTTACGCCTTGCGCCTTGTGCTGAAAGTAGACCAGGTCGGAGCTGGCGAGCTTTCAGCGCAGTCTCGGCGAGGCTTTTTGCCACGAAACTTCCGCTACGCCAAGCTGAATCTGTGACGCCTCCCCCTGCTGCGCCGACACACCCATCTTGGCGCAGGCGATCCACCAAACTGCCAAACTGACGGTGCGCAAGGCTGCGCGGGTCGAAACTTGCATTGCGCCGGCTCCAACACCCTGCGCCGCCCTGCGCTGTGCCACGAAACTAGGGCCCTAAATGATTACTGTATTAACATTTTTAATTAACTCTGATGATTAATTGACATTAAATAAATCACTTTTAACTTTCAAACTTATTTATGCAGCTTTTATTCAACTATTTATTCTTATTCATGTCATATTTTAACATGGGTTACATGTATCTCTTCTTTCATTCAGCTCTAAAACCTTGGAACGTGCCGCCTATAACCAACTGTCATCCTATCTCTTGCAGAACAACCTCCTTGACCCTAATCAATCAGGATTCAGGACTGCTCACTTCACTGAGACGGCCCTCCTCAGAGTGACCGAATCCCTGCGAGACACCAGAGCCTCATCCCACTCCTCTGTTCTCATTCTCCTCACAGTCAACCACCAAATCCTCCTCTCCACTCTGGCTGAACTTGGCATAACTGACTCTGCTCTCTCTGCTCTGAATCTGGTTTACATCATACCTGACAAATTGCACCTTTCAGGTCACATGGAATGGCTCTATGTCCAAACCCTGTTCTCTGGACACGGGTATCCCTCAAGGCTCAGTATTAGGACCGCTTCTGTTCTCACAATACGCCAGATCACTAGGTTCTGTTATTACATCGCATGGATTCGCCTAATATTGGCGAATCCCACACCCAGCTGCTCCTCTCTTTTCTGCCAACCTCTGACACTCGCATTGCAACTCGTATCTCGGACTGTCTGGCTGACATCTCTGTCTGGACAACTGCACATCACCTCAAGCTTAACCTGAATAAAACCGAACTCCTCTTCATCCCAGGGAAAGACTGCCCTCGCATGGACCTGTCGGTCACTGTTGAGAGCATCACAGTATTACCTTCCTCAACTGCGAGGAACCTGGGTGTGATCCACGATGACCAACTATCCTGCACCCCCAACATCACTGCTGTGGCCCGATCCTGCTGATTTGCCCTCTACAATATCCGCAGGATTCAGACCTTCCTCACAAAAGGATGCAACGCAACTCCTGGTCTAAGCACTGGTCATCTCCCGCCTTGACTATTGCAACTCTCTCCTGGCCGGACTCCCGGCCTCTGCCATTAAACCATTGCAGCATATCCAGAACGCTGCAGCACGCCTTATCTTCAATCTACCCAAATTCTCCCATGTGACCCCCTCCTGCGTGACCTCCACTGGCTCCCTGTTGCAGCACGCATCCAATTCAAGACGATGGCACTGGCCTTCAGGGCCATCAATGGAACGGCACCCATCTACCTTCAAACACTGGTCAAACCTCATGCCCCGAAGCGAGCACTTCGCTCCTCTACTTCAGCTGGCCGGCTGGTACCACCATCGCTGAAATTGTCGCTCAGCAAAGTCCAGACTCTTCTCTGTTCTGGCGCCTCAGTGGTGAGACGAACTCCCGACCAATGTCAGGACAGCAGAGCCATTTGCCATTGTAGAAGAAAATGTGTTACCTTCCAATTTGTTTTGTTTAAATATTACTTCCTCTCGGGAACCTCAAATGTCTTGCTGAGCTGCATTCGTTGTATGTAAGCCTTGTCATGTTAATGATGAGACCCTCTGATCTGTCCCCCTTCCTGGACCGTCTCCGAAACACCTTCGTCCCACATACTTGATCGGGGCCTTCATGAATGGCCCCTGTTGTGACACTATCTAGCAAGAACCCAGCTGTTCCGAGGAAGTCACACCTTTGTGTTGTCTCGGGACGTCTCTTCCCCAGAGTGAGACGCGTATTGAGTCTATGTGGATCCACTGTTTGGACCTGCCCCTTTGGTTCTGTATAAGTTGTCTCTTGCCTCACATCAGGGCAGATTGGGCTGTGTGGCAACCGCGACATTGTCTTTTCTCCACTGTCAGTGATTAAACCTCATTTGAACCAGCCACTGAATTGGACCTGAAGAGTTTTCTTCAACAATATGGCGTTGTCGGCATCTCGCTAACCCTGGGCTAGAGGACGTCTGGACTGGATGGAGTCATTCTGAATATTAGCAATCGGCGCCAAAATTAAAAGGGTAAGGAAGCCTCTTGTAAAATTCCTAACTTTTGCTGATATTCACAATGCCCTGTCTCAAGTCCGGATCTTCCATAGACCCAGGTAACGCGATTTAAATTTTCAAATAGCAGCAGTTGACTGCAGGCTGTTCTGGTGAGTTTTAAGAAAAACAAAGGCCTTATGTAGTATAATAACAGATTGCATAGTGGAATTCTCTATCACCTTATGGGTTTGAGTTTTTCTCGGTGTAACAGATTATTATATGAGGTGGATGGTATTGTTATGGAGTAACCAGGCTTCCATACATATTGTCATAATTCCTATTGGTAGCATAATGACAGTTTGCATGATGGAATACTCCCTGACCTTATGGGTCTGAGTGTTTTTTTATGTGAGAGATTGTTATGTGAGGTAGACAATTTTAGTGGAGTGAATCAGTCTGACACTATATTGTCATAATTCCTAAACTTGGTAGCATAATGACAGTTTGCATTGTGAAATTCTCCCTGACCTCAGGGGTCTGAGAGTTTCTCAATGTGAGAGATTGTTATGTGAGGTCGACGATATTTCAGTGGGGTAGCCAGTCCGCCACTCATATTGTTTTAAATCCTATTGGTAGCATAATGACAGTTTGCATTGTGAAATTCTCCCTGACCTTATGGGTCTGAGTGTTTCTCTATGTGAGAGATTGTTATGTGAGGTTGACGATATTTCAGTGGGGTAGCCAGTCCGCCACTCATATTGTTTTAAATCCTATTGGTAGCATAATGACAGTTTGCATTGTGAAATTGTCCCTGACCTTATGGGTCTGAGTGTCTCTCTATGTGAGAGATTGTTATGTGAGGTTGACGATATCTAAGTGGGGTAGCCAGTCCGCCACTCATGTCATCGTAATTCCTACTTGGAAATGTAATGACGATTTGCATGGTGAAACTCTCTGTAATCTTATGGATTTCAGTGGTTCTCTTGGTAAAAGATTGTTATATTGAATGAATGACATGTGTTTAACCGGTTTAAAAGTTGTATGAGCTCATTGTAACATCTTGTTTTTTTCAATGTTGTGTGTTTGTGTTTTGCTGTGATTTAAGGCCCGCTGCGGCCATAAATATGTTGTTTTCTTACTATAAGAAAGTATTGCTAGAATTAAGTAGTTGTTCAGGAGGTTACAATCGAACACAACATTCCAGCTCTAGTTCCTTATCCGTTAGTTAATAGCCTCTTGATCACTGTGATTCACGACTGCTGTTTTGCGATAAACCACGTGGCTAAGAGCACTTTAATTTAATTTTTTTTTTCCTTCACTGTGTAGTATCTCTTCTTTAGCTAGTTGGGTTGTGTGTCTGTTTTGATTCATTTTTCCCAACCTACTTTAGTTTTCTTTTAAATACATTATATTCTATTTTTTCTTTCTTTTATTTTCTTGTTACTAAAGACTGTTAGTAACTTGCCCTTTATCCCTTCTCTAGCTAGTTGGGTTGTCCCTCTGTTTTAATTAGTTTCCCCCTCCCTGCCTTTTGTTATTTACTTTTTTGTTCCTTACTGTAGTTAAACTGTTTAGCCTGTTGGTTTGTTTATTTTATTTCATTTTATTTTAATTTACTTCACCCTACCTACCTTTTATCATTTGTAAATATTTTTTGTTTTTCAATTTTATAATTTCTAGTCTCTCATAACTTATACTGTACCTTATCCTTCTGGTATTATCATTTCGTTTGAGCCGGTTGTTTCTGTATTCATTAATTTGCCCCGTTTTATTCTTTTTTATTATTATTCTTTTTTTTACAAATGTTTTTCCCAATTTCTTAAATATTATTATTAATTTTCTTGTTAATCATTTTATAATACTTTATTTTTTGATTCAAGTTAAATTTTTATTTTATTTTATTATTTCTCTATCATTCTATTTTTCTTTTTGTTTTTGTTGTTGTATTATTATTTTATTTTATCTTTATTTTAATTTTTTTATTTGTTATTTCTATTTGTCATTTAGTTATTTTTGCATTTATTTGATTTCCAAGATGGGTAAAACCCAAAGCAAACAATGGGTTCCTGAGAGAGGGACCCTTGCATGGTACATGTATGTGAATGTCGGAAGTGAGTGTGTTGAAAGTGTGCCAGACTGGTTTGAATGGACACAAGGGACAGATAAATGTTTTCCATTAGAAGGATCACTCGACAAGAGCATATTAGAAGCTTTAAAAAAGATATTGACTGATAAAGAAAGGGATAGAAAACTTAAAAAGAAGGTAAACTGGCTGAATTACATGGCTTGGTGTGAGGAAGGCGAACGAAGGAACACAGCCAGCAAACTAGCCAGTTTGAAGAATACTTTTGAAAAACAAATGCAGAAAGATACCAGTACTATGATGGTTGCAAAGACTGATAAGAAAAGTGATAAAACCAGAAAAGACGCGCATCAAAAACAAAAAAGAGTGGACACATCCTATCCACATTTGCCAACCACTCACAGTGACAGTGATGATGATGACTTTTCTCCCCCCCCGTATGCTCCGTCACCTAATGCAAATGAACAATCAGTTCAAATAGATTCACCCCCTGTGCAAGCTAGTGCACCAGGTAACAATATGCAGCACGAACCCCATACCTCTGCATATCCAGACAGCACGACAACTAGCTCTAGAATAACACGTTCACGAACTGATAACAATACTTGCAATGCAGGAAATACAAAGACTCAAATGCCAATGAGACAAGTAGCAACTACCACAGGTACCACCGAGGTTTACAGGCCATGGTCTCCTAGTGATCTGGCATCTTTAGTTGCTAGTTTCCCTGTCCTTAAGAATGACCCTGACAAATTTGTTCAAAAACTGAAACAAATAGTGATTTGTTATAAACCTACAGCAGCCGATATCTGTCAACTGCTCTCCGCTGTACTGGATAATCAATGGCCCTCCATCAAGAGTAAGGTTAATTGGCCACAGACTCTTCCAACTGACCAAACCGAAGCTGATCATGTATTTGATCAGCTGTACTCAACATTATTAAACATCTCCCCACCGATAGTCAACTGGAAAAGAATTAATCAATGTAAACAGAATGAAAAAGAATTGCCTCAAGAATATCAACTGCGTTTGACAGAGGAATTCAAGAGACACTCAGGTTTAAAGCCAGATCAGTGGACTACGCTTTTTGTTTGTTATTACGTAAATGGATTGTTGCCTAGCATATCTGAATCTTTGAAACAGTTGTGTGTGTCATGGGAAGGGAAAGAAATGTCAGAAATTAGCCTGACAGCTGAACATTTGCATCGCCAAATGAAGGAGAAAGAAACTAAAACAGCCCAAACGCTGTTAGCAGTTCAAATCAGAGCTTATGAGAAAATGGCAGACAAAACAGACGACAATCTTAAGAGACCAATGCAACACAGAAGAGTTAAACAGAACAAACAACCATTTCGACAATATCCAAATCCTGATCTCACCAAACCATGCAACGGTTGTGGACGATTGGGACATTGGATAAGAAACTGTCCTAATCAACAACAGCAACTTGCAATACAATCGCCTGAGACTGCCTCCTGGACAGTTGCCAGGCCTTTCCCTAACAACCAATAGGGGTGGCCAAGGGACACATCATCTCAAATGCTCCAACGTCTCACAAAAAATGTTAATGACGAGCCCATGCTTACTTTATCTGTAAATGGAAAACCTGTTAACTTTCTTGTCGACAGCGGTGCTTCGATGTCAGCCATCAATCCTAAAGACCTGCCCTCTGTTAAATTGTCTTCTGAAGTTGTTAACACAGTAGGTGTCTCCGGTATCACTAAACAAAACCCAGTAAGTATTCCAATGACAGTGGAATTAGGCCCCCTATCTGGAGAACATGCTTTTCTAATGGCTACTGATACCCCTCTGAACTTACTGGGTCGTGATTTATTATGTCAATTTGGCTGCACCATTAAATGCACCCCTGACGGGGTATATATTGATGTACCTGATGCTAACGTTAATACTGTGTTTTCTATGCTACAACAGGTTTCCCGATCAGTGAGCTACGCTTGGCAGTTGCCCTCTCCTCAACTTTCTTTAAAACTTCAAACAATATATGACCATATAACCAAACAACCCACTTCTCCTTTCCTTTCTTGGCTGATTTCTGAAATATCTGACTCTTTGCTCTGGTTCCCCTCACTCCATTGTCTAGCTCATCACGATGCAGTTCCAAATTCTGCGTATACTCAAAAAGCAGAGCAAGATGAAGGAGCAACCTCCCTCTTGCATGTTAATGATATATATTTTGGTCATGCTGGAATTGCACTTGATGTAAAACTATCTCTCACTCAACAACCTATGTTTCAGAAGGATGACGGTGTCCCCCACATTGCAGTAGCTACCGCTAAAAACTGCGACACCTTGGAGCTGGGCAAGATGGTAAAGTTATTCCAATGTTGTAATGACAAAACATTTTGTGATACTGTAGCCAGTTACCCACTGTACAAGGTTGGCTCTTTGGGGTACATCCTGTGTGTCTCTTTTGACCCACAACCTGTTATCTTCTCAGCCCTTTCGCAGACAGAACCACACCAAGCCCCCCAGCCTATTTCTCCATCCACAACCTCCTCCCATCTTCTCTCCCAGATCCCTCCTACTTTGTGGTCCTCACACCCTAATGATGTGGGACTGATTCGTTCTGCTTCTAGTGTAAAAATTAATGTCAACCCAGATAAACCACTCCCAAAGAAACGCCAGTATCCCCTTAAACCCGACGCAGAACTTGGAATTGCACCTGTGATAGAGTCCCTGTTAGAACAAGGTATAATAATACCTACCTCCAGCCCCTGTAACACTCCCATCTTGCCCATACCAAAACCAAATAAGACAAGTTGGCGTTTTGTACAGGACCTCAGAGCAGTTAATGACTGTGTTAACCCTATTTTTCCTGTAGTTCCCAACCCAACCACCATCCTCTCCTCCATTCCTCCTACAACTACCCACTACACAGTGGTGGATCTCTGTTCTGCATTTTTCTCTATCCCTGTTCATCCCGAGTCCCAGTACCTTTTTGCTTTCAGTTACAAGGGCCAACAGTATACCTGGACGAGGCTCCCACAAGGCTACACAGAAAGCCCCACCCTCTATTCCAGGGCTTTGAAACAGGACTTGTCAGATGTGGTCTTTCCAGGGGGGAGCACCTTGGTACAATATGTGGATGATCTTTTAGTGGCCTCCCCCTCTGCAGAAGCCTGTGAAATAGACTCTGTGGTACTGTTGAAAGCTCTAGCTAGTAAGGGCCACAAAGCTTCTTTTCCCAAACTTCAATTATGCAAAGACACTGTCACATATTTAGGACACCAATTGACAGGTAATACACGCACTCTCTCACCTAGTCGAGTTACTGCCATCTCCAACATGCCAAAGCCTCTTTCCATTCGACAAATGAAATCGTTTTTAGGAGCCACAGGATACTGCCGCCAATGGATTTCAGATTATGCACTGTTGGCAAGACCACTCCAAGACATTGCCATGCCCTCCTCACCTGAACCTCTACAATGGACTACTGATGCTGAGGACTCTTTTGTACTTTTGAAACAGGCTCTTTGTTCAGCTCCTGCTCTAGGCCTGCCAGATTACACCAAGACATTCTTTTTGTATGTTCATGAAACTTGTGGTTTTGCTCAGTCTGTACTCACTCAGCGCCATGGTTCCGGAAAGCGCCCCGTTGCCTACTACAGTATTCAATTGGATCCTGTGGCGCGAGGACTCCCACCTTGCTTAAGAGCAGTAGCTGCCGCTGCATACGCTGTAGAGACTACCTCCTCCATGGTACTGGGATCTCCACTAACACTATTTGTTCCCCACTCTGTCTCCTCTCTTCTCCTCCGCTCTGAAACTCAACACTTTTCCTCCGCTAGACAGACTCGTTATGAGATAGTCCTACTTTCCACACCTAACTTGACGATTGAACGCTGTTCACCCCTTAACCCTGCTTCACTCCTACCTACCCTAATTGATGGTGAACCACACAGCTGTGAAATCTTAGTTAACCATATGCTCACCCCCCGCCCTGATCTACTAGACAAACCACTCGCTAATTCTGAGTTGATTTTATTTGTTGATGGCAGCTCATCCCGCTCTCCCACTGGAGAACTTGACTCAGGTTACGCAATCTGTTCCCTATTTGAGACTCTAGAAGCTGCAAAACTCCCCCCCTCATGCTCAGCCCAACAAGCTGAGCTCTTTGCTTTAACTAGAGCCTGCATCTTTGCAAAACATAACTCTGCAACAATTTACACGGATTCTAGATATGCCTTTGGAGTAGTGCATGATTTTGGGACATTATGGAAGCACCGCGGTTTTCTTACCTCTTCTGGTACACCAATTAAAAATGCTAAATTTATTTCTAATCTTTTGGAGGCTGTTTTACTACCTACCAGGCTTGCTGTTGTAAAATGCGAGGCGCACACGGGCGGCTCAGATGATGTGTCCCGGGGAAACGCAAAGGCTGACATTGCAGCAAAGACAGTTGCTGTTTCCTCAAATTCTCTTGTAGTGAAAATGTGTGCTTTAACCACTTCCACTGTACAGCCAGTTCCCGCTCTTCATGACGTGGCTGCCTTACAAGCTGCCACCGACACCTCTGAGCGTGCTGCCTGGTTGTCAGCTGGTTGTGTTCTCATTGATGGACTGTGGCGCTTCTACGACGGCCGCGTAGTGGCCCCACATGCCCTGATTCCTCAACTTGCTCGTGCGGCACACGGTGTGTCACACAGGAGCAAAGGGGGAATGGTTGCTGCAATAAACAGACACTGGTTTGCTCCTGGTATAACAATGATTTGTGAACAATTTTGCCAAAGATGTGTAACATGTCAGCAGCATAATCCAGGAAAACCTATAAAGACAATCCAAGCAGCCCATCCCCCCCCCTGGGGACCTTTTGTAAATATACAAATTGACTTTGTACAAATGCCAAAATGCTGTGGATATGAATATGTTCTTGTGATTGTAGACATGTTTTCAAAATGGACTGAAGCCTTTGCATGCCGGAAAGCAGACGCAAAAACAGTGGCTAAAGTGCTGCTCAAGGACATTGTCTGCCGGTTTGGAATCCCGCACAGCATTAACAGTGACAGAGGCACTCATTTCACCTCCTCTGTCCTGCGAGAACTCTGCAAAGCACTTCAGATAAAACATTGCTTTCATACTCCTTACCATCCTCAATCTGCCGGTGCAGTGGAAAGACAGAATGGAGTACTGAAAAACAAACTTGCAAAAATCTGTGCTGAAACAGGTTTAAAATGGCCTGACGCTCTGCCCATTGCTTTAATGACCATGAGGAGCACAGCCAACAGAAAGACAGGACTGTCACCTCATGAAATTCTAATGGGTAGACCAATGTCAACTCCAACAACTCCCCTTCCCCCACTTTCACGCTTAGAACTTGCCCTGATGGATGAAACTATCATTGACTTTTGCAAGGGACTGTGTTCTTCTGTCAAAGCTCTACATTCACAGGTGATTGCAGCCCAGACGTCTCCTGCTGACGGTGACTGTCACAACCTCCAGCCCGGCGATTTCATCTACGTGAAGCAGTTCAAGAGAAAGAACGCTCTTCAGCCCAGGTGGACCGGTCCGTTTCAAGTTCTACTGACCACCAACACTGCCGTGAAGTGTGAAGGACGTCCCACGTGGATCCACGCTTCACATTGCAAAAAATCAACAGCCCAGCAGGATGACAACCCAGAGCGGGACTCAACCGACCAGATGCCGACGGAGGACACCAATGTTGCTGCTCATGACCGGATTATTGTTCCTGTGGCTCCTTGACATTGCCAGTATGAACCTAGGGGGACAGCAGGTTGCTTTGGAACATCCCCCTCTTAATACTGCAGCTACGGAGCCACCAGAAAGAAGCATACCAGGGACAGCTCATCCCTCCTCAACTGCAGTCTCCAGCCATCGTCAGAAACGGGAAACTGGACCAAATGCAGTCTCCACACACGACCAAATGATTTCCACAAACACCTATATCAACCTGACTAGGATGGTAGCTTATCACAGCTCAAATTCTACCAATTGTTACGTATGTGGATTCATCCCACATAGCACAAATGAAGGCCTCCCCCTGATGGCTCTGCCCATTTCTGACTGTGACACGTGCCATTTACTTCACCTAAATACACAGACATCTTACACCCATGAACTGTGCCCAGTTACACCTGAACTGAGACCTTTACCTTGCAAAACATCCACAAGCAAGTGTCAGACATGCACTGATGTCCCTGCTGCCATCCCTCTTAGGGTAGTTCCACGACCATTAAAGTGGTGCATTAAAGGTACCGGAGTTGGTCATGACATGGGACATTCGAACTGTGACTCGCTGTTTTATCCAATACCAAGAAGTTCTCCCAGAAAATGGACTTCGGACTACAGCCCTTCACCTACAGCTTGTTCGACACTTGACATTAACTTTTCTAGGTTAGCCACAGCGGCTTCTTTTTGTTCCGTCCCAGCTGGAAAAGGGATGTACTGGATATGTGGACAAAAAGCATATGAATATCTTCCTACGGGTTGGAGCGGAGTATGTGGCCTGGGCTACGTCGTCCCAGCAATGCGAGTTGTGAATAAATTGCCTACAATTCCCTCAGGATTAAGGTCAACAAGATCCAAGCGAGATGTGTTAATCACTCATTCACAGACATATTGGAGCCGTCTATTCGGCATGCTTATTCCAAGTTATGGTGTATTGTCTTCCCTGAATCAGATAAGAGATCTTTCCAAACGTATAGAGGATTTAGCTAATACCACTTCCCTAGGTTTGTCTCTCTTATCAAAAGAGCTGGCTGCAACCCGTCTAGTTGCCTTACAGAATAGAGCAGCTTTAGACTATCTTTTAGCATCCCAGGGTGGTACTTGTGCAGTGATTGGTGTTGAATGTTGTACTTATGTGTCAGATTATAATGCTAGCCTTTCTGATGTCATTGCACATGTTAAACACATTGCTGATGAAGTGCACACCAGCGATATTAGTAGCCCTTTTGAATGGTTGGAAACACTCATTGGCCGTTGGGGTACAAATATAGTTCAATATGTTTTTGTTGGTTTAATCTGTTTTATATTTTTTGTTGTTATTTTTTCTTGTATCAGAGCAATGTGTAAAATTATTACAGCTAAGGTGACTACTAAAATGATGATTCAACAAACTACTCACAACGTACCTAAAGAATTATTTCCTGATGTTTTCGATGAATTGTGTAGAATTGATGTATTGTAATTTTCTTACTTCACTTGATTACATTTTCTTGTGTATTTACTGTTGTCCTATAGGACAAAATGGGGAATTGTAGAAGAAAATGTGTTACCTTCCAATTTGTTTTGTTTAAATATTACTTCCTCTCGGGAACCTCAAATGTCTTGCTGAGCTGCATTCGTTGTATGTAAGCCTTGTCATGTTAATGATGAGACCCTCTGATCTGTCCCCCTTCCTGGACCGTCTCCGAAACACCTTCGTCCCACATACTTGATCGGGGCCTTCATGAATGGCCCCTGTTGTGACACTATCTAGCAAGAACCCAGCTGTTCCGAGGAAGTCACACCTTTGTGTTGTCTCGGGACGTCTCTTCCCCAGAGTGAGACGCGTATTGAGTCTATGTGGATCCACTGTTTGGACCTGCCCCTTTGGTTCTGTATAAGTTGTCTCTTGCCTCACATCAGGGCAGATTGGGCTGTGTGGCAACCGCGACATTGTCTTTTCTCCACTGTCAGTGATTAAACCTCATTTGAACCAGCCACTGAATTGGACCTGAAGAGTTTTCTTCAACACCATCTTCCGAAAAAGGCTCAAGACTCACCTGTTCAGACTTCACCTCGACTCTACATAGCATGACCCACTAACACCCCCTCCCCTCGACCCCCCCCCCCCCCCCCCCCAAAAAAAAAAAAAAAAAACCCTTACCTATAGCACTCTGATCTTAGCACTGTTGGTCTTGAAGTACTAATTTACTCAGATGAGGACCTAACACTTGTTCTATTTTTAGCTCTTACTTTATCGGCAATGATACGTTGTGGTTTCTTTGTTTCCTTCTTTTGACAAATGTACTTATTGTAAGACGCTTTGGACAAAAGCGTCTGCTAAATGACCTAAATGTAAATGTAAATACAGAAAGTGCTGAGTTTGAATTTACCACATAATGCAGTAACTGTAACAGGGCATAAAGGGGCAGATTAAAACAATGCTTCATACTAAAATATGACCAATTATGCTTAAAGACCTGCCTCTAAAACAAGCCCACTTTATAAAAGCCTGGTACCTTCTGCAGTTGAGGTAAGTAAAGGCCCCCGTCACTATTTTAGGAAATACATTAAGACATACTACTACATGAAACCATGGGATTTCCAGTATAATATTAAATAAACTGTAAATCAGTTCAAAGGCTACAAGTTGCATGTTAAAAATGGCTTATATTATGAATTTTTTAGTCAAGAGCCAAGTTCTTGCCATTTTCTTTTCCCTCAAACATGGTTGACCTGGCAATAGTCTCCATCAGCAGCCTTAAGAATTCCCTTCTTGGTCCTCCTAAATCAACTCCTTCTTCATTTCTCCCAGTGTCATCTGAGAATTTTACACAGATCATCAAGTTGGGGTCGTAGGATACCCTTCGGAAGCCCCGCATTGCTCCCTCCCAGACAGCAGAGTGAATTATATTAAATTTGCACTGCTGTTTTGTGCTAATTTTGCTTGACAGTTCCAGCAGTATCTCTTGGACCTGGACCTTTTCTGCACAATAAACACAAAATCAAAAATGACATTACAAACCCCCCCCCCCCCCCCCCCACCCTCCCCATGCACGGTGCGCCTCCTCCCTTCCCGTATCATGATTCTTTTTGGACGTCATCACCACATCAAAAAATCAACACAAGATGCCAAAACTGTCCGGTGCCCAGGGAAGAAAAAAAAAGAAAAGAAGAGGAGGAGAAATGAGAAAAAAACAGAGGTAACGTTACATGAAATTATTTGTCTGTTACAGATAGTAACCTGGCTTTTTAGCATTAAGCTAACGTTACATGATTCGCTAATTGCTAATCAATAAATAGCTAACGTTAGTTGACTGTTTTAACGTCAGTTAATATTGGGGAGGGGGCTGAGTTGTTATGGAAAGTAATAATGTAACATTAGGTAATTACAGTCACTTTTCCACCCCTTTATATATTATAGTTGTAAGCCTAGTTGTTAAAGTGCACATCATTAATGTTAATTAAGCAATATCACATGAGAGAGAATATGTTTTGAATATGAGCATTGCTGTGATTCGGTCAAAGATAATCATAAATAACATAACATTCTTATATATATTACTGCTACTTTGCATTCTGCTATTCAGCATTTCACTGCAATGATAACAATAAATTGAATCTAATCTAATTTGCATATCAGTTAACATCATACATATATCTCTTTGGTTTTTTATTTATATTATATCATTTCATTTTATTCCTGGAATCATATGTTTTTATTATTAGACTGTAATACTCAATGGTGTCACATACTCCTCTCTTCAGATGCGCTGTTGAAGTTTCTAAATCCCACCCCTGGGCCATCTACCACATCTACCACTGCTGCCTCCACCTCAGCAGCACAACCCAGCCATGATGCAGCAGCATCAAGTGTCTTCCTGTTGCCCCCACCTTTAATATCTTGTTTTGTGCAGTGCCTTATTTATATTGTATTTTTAATTTATTTTATGCAACTTTTTGACACGTTTTATTTTGTGTTTAGTTAGATCTTGTATGTATATGTATGTAAAAATTATTGTATTTCATATATTCATTTTATTTTTTGTTTTTATTTATTTATTCATAATTTTCTATCTTGTTAACTATTCTGATTGTGAATTTGCTTTCTTCAAGTAAAAAAAAGGTCAAAGACAAAGCTATTCGGTTTCTTGTGAGTATACACTACACTGCCGATGCAAGGGGGGCGCCACCTAAAATCTTGCAGAGGGCTCCAGATTGGTCAGGGCCGGACCTGGCGCCCAGCATCATTTTACCAGGACTTAACACCACGCTGAGCACCGACTCTCTCTGTCTCTGTCTCTCTCTCCCTCCGTCTCTCTCTCTCTCTCTCTCTCTCCCTCTCATTATTATATGATTATTGAGGGAGCAGGAATCCTTGTCTAAAAGGAGACAGGGCCAGCAGAATAGCCGCTGTAGCTTGGCGCTACCAGCTAGCCACTCAATGCGGACGTAATTCTCCTCATTAAAGGTCCGAAAACCTTTCTTCCTCTCCGTACAGACTCTGTACTACAGAGCTACGGAGCTCTAGTTTTGGTGTTGGCCGGCAGTCAGATTTAATCCGGAGTTTCTGTTGTAGAGGCAGTTTAGTAAAATTATTTTTACTAAAACACAAACACAAAGCAACGAATCTTCCGTTATTTCATTCATTGACGTTGACGTCGATAACATACTGTGATTTGATTGGCCTGATGCCAACGAGTTCGTGGCTTCCCTTTACACCGTCCTGACCAATCACAGGGGAGCAGTCTCGTGACAATAGCCTCACCTGATTGGTCAATCATTCTTTTTTTTTTCACCAAGCTGCGCTGGCCTCCTCACAAACAGGGCAGTAACATGTTTTCAACGCTCATTCACTCCGTTACATGGGGGACGCTGTTCTACACATCATGAAACACTCAATAATTAATGAAGAGAGATGAGGAGGAGACGCCAGACACATCACAGAGGGATTACGTAAACTGTTAAAAAAGTGATTTTATTAAATGATGGTTATATTCTGAAAAAACTGAGGAAGCCTGGCTTCCCTTGGCCTCTGCAAGAAAACGCCACTGGTAAGTAGCATAGACGTTGGAACTAGGGTTGCGGGGGGGATCCGCCCCCCCATCAGCCTCCCCACGGCATCCGAGCGCTCTTTCCCAGCCTTGCGCAGGTTGAAAACCTGGCTGCGCAACACTAGGAAGCAGGAAAGACTTACGCATTGCACTAATCATAACTCTACACTATGTTAATTAATCGCTGTTGTTAGCAGGCTCCTTGAGCTGGACACCGACTGACGGAGCGGCTCCCGGTCGGTCAGAGAGCAGCCGACCCCAGCAGTCACCGAGGATCAACAGCTGAGTGGCTATGGCGAAGAGGCGGAGGCTCCACTTCTATGTCCGTGTCATAAAGCTTTTGGTGCGTGTTTAAAACAGTAGGTTTACTTCAAAACGCGAGCGTCAGACGCTGTCAGAGCGTTTATGAACAGTGTTTTAGAGCTCCCCCTAAATGTCTCAAAGTACGCTTTCTTTTTTTAGTAGTGTGTGTGAGTGTTTAGTAGTGTGTATGAGAGTGTTTTTAGTAGTGTGTATGAGAGTGTTTTAGTAGTGTGTATGAGAGTGTTTTAGTAGTATGTGTGAGAGTGTTTTAGTAGTGTGTATGAGAGTGTTTTAGTAGTGTGTGTTTTAGTAGTTCAGAAGGGGCCGGTGCGGTGCGATTTGGGTGGCTGTCCTGGGCGGGTGCCCCGGCGACCCAATCCCCGGACGGTGACACTAGCCATGGGGACATGGAATGTCACCTCACTGGGGGGGAAAGAGCCTGAGCTAGTGCGGGAGGTAGAGTGCTACCGGCTAGAGGTAGTCGGGCTCACCTTCACGCACAGTCTGGGCTCTGGAACCCAACTCCTTGAGAGAGGCTGGACTCTCTTCTACTCTGGAGTTGCCCGCGGTGAAAGGCGCCGAGCTGGTGTGGGCTTGCTTATAGCCCCCCAGCTCGGCCGCCATGTGTTGGAGTTTTCCCCAGTGAACGAGAGGGTCGTTTCCCTGCGCCTTCGGGTCGGGGATATGTCTCTCACTGTTGTTTCGGCCTACGGGCCAAATGGCAGTGCAGAGTACCCGGCCTTCTGGGAGTCCTTGGGAGGGGTACTTGAGAGTGCTCCAACCGGGGACTCCATTGTTCTACTGGGGGACTTCAAAGCTCACGTGGGTAACGACAGTGTTACCTGGAGGGGTGTGATTGGGAGGAACGGCCTCCCCGATCTGAAGCTGAGTGGGGTTCTATTATTGGACTTCTGTGCTAGTCACCCTTATGCTTGAACACCATGTTCAAGCATAAGGGTGTCCATCAGTGCACGTGGCACCAGGACACTCTAGGCCGGAGGTCTATGATCGACTTTGTGGTTGTGTCATCTGATCTCCGGCCGTATGTCTTGGACACTCGGGTGAAGAGAGGGGCTGAGCTGTCAACTGATCACCACCTGGTGGTGAGTTGGATCCGCTGGCAGGGGACGAAGCTGGACAGACTTGGCAGACCTAAACGTGTTGTGAGGGTCTGCTGGGAACGTCTGGTGGAACCCTCTGTCAGGGAGGCCTTCAACTCCCACCTCCGGGAGAGCTTTGACCAGATCCGAAGGAAGCTGGGGACGTTGAGTCCGAATGGACCTTGTTCTCCGCTTCCATTGTGGACACGGCTGTTCAAAGCTGTGGCCGTAAGGTCTCCGGTGCCTGTCATGGTGGCAATCCCCGAACCCGGTGGTGGACACCGGAAGTAAGGCAAGCAAGCAAGCAAGCAAATTTTATTTGTATAGCACTTTTCATAGAAGGGGTTCACAAAGTGCTTCACAACAGAGTCAAATAGTAAAACAAGAATAGACAATTAAAATACAAAGGAGCATAGAAACAAAATAGCATGGCAATATAAAACAAAGAAACAACAAAACCCAGAAAAACCCAACCCTACGTAAAAGCCAGTCGAAACAGCAGGGATTTCAGATCCTTTTTAAAAGACTCGATGGAGTTTGAAGTGCGTAAGGACAGTGGTAGGGCGTTCCAAAGTCTGGGGGCAACAGCTTGGAAGGCTCTGTCCCCTCTGGTTTTAAAATGAGTGAGGGGGATGGTAAGCAGGCATTTCCCAGAGGATCTGAGGGAGCGTGAGGGGGTATAAGATTTTAGCAGCTCTAAAATGTAGGAAGGGGCTTGACCATGTAAAGCCCTGAAAGTAAGAACTAAGATTTTAAAATGAATTCTAAAATGAATTGGGAGCCAATGGAGTTCTGCTAAAATCGGCGTGATGTGCGCACTTTTTCTTGTGTGGGTTAAAAGTCTAGCCGCGGAGTTCTGAACAGCCTGGAGGCCATGAAGTGCTTTTTGTTTAAGACATGTGAAAAGGCTGTTGCAGTAATCTAGACGTGAGGAGATAAAGGCATGGATGATCATCTCAAGTTCTGCTTTGGACACCATGGATCTTATCTTAGAGATGTTCCTCAGTTGAAAGAAGCAGTTTCTAATCAGCTTGCTGGTGTGGTGCTCAAGAGACATGGCTGAGTCAAAGATGACCCCGAGGTTCCGGAGACTCGTCTGGACGGAGGAGCCTACTATACCCAAGTGAGATTTGATAAAGGGGATGCGATTTTCGGGTGCAATAATCAGGGTCTCTGTCTTTTCTGAATTGAATTGCAAGTAAGGGATGCTGTCAAGCTGAAGAAGGAGTCCTACCGAACCTGGTTGGCTCGGGGGACTCCTGAGGCAGCTGACAGGTACCGGCAGGCCAAGCATGTTGCAGCGCGGGCGGTCGCTGTAGCAAAGGTTTGGGTCTGGGAAGAGTTCGGGGAGGCCATGGAGGAGGACTATTGGTCGGCCTCGAGGAAATTCTGGCAAACCATCCGGCGCCTTAGGAAGGGGAAGCAGCCAATACTGTTTACGGTGGAGGTGGGGAGCTGCTGACTTCGACTGGGGATATCGTCGGCCGGTGGAAGGAATACTTTGAGGATCTCCTCAATCCCACTGACACGTCTTCCATTGAGGAAGCAGAGGCTGGAGACTCTAAGGTTCATCCACCCATTACCCGGGCTGAAGTCACCGAGGTAGTTAAGAAGTTCCCCGGTGGCAAGGCACCGGGGATGGATGAGATCCGCCCTGAGTACCTCAAGTCTCTGGATGTTGTGGGGCTGTCTTGGTTGACACGTTGCTGCAACATCGCGTGGCAGTCGGGGACAGTACCTCTGGACTGGCAGACCGGGGTGGTGGTCCCTCTATTCAAAAAGTGTGTATGAGAGCGTTTCAGTAGTGTGTGTGAGAGTGTTTCAGTAGTGTGTGTGAGAGTGTTTCAGTAGTGTGTGAGCAAATACTTTTTCAGTTGTTTATGTGAGAGTGTTTAGTGTATATGAGAGCATTTCACGTGTGTGTGAGAGGTAATTCGGAATTATGTCCCTGACGGCCCCTCATACCAGTCAGCCAAACTGCCACTCCGCCAGCTGTAATTCACCTTATGCCAAGTGTAGACCAGGTTGGAGCTGGCGGGCTTTTGGTGCAGTCTCGGCGAGGCTTTTTGCCACGAAACCTCCCCCTGCTGCGCCGCCACACCCATCTTGGCGATCCCCAAACTGCCAAACTGACCGTGCGCAAGGCTGCGGCTGGTCGAAACTTGCATTACGCCGGCTACGCCACCCTACGCTGCGCCACCCTACGCTGCGCCACGAAACTAGGGCCCATTGTCTCAAATTTGGGCACTAATTTATATCAACTAATTTTATATTAGTATTTGAGATGTTTAGTATTTGAGGATTTATATTAGTATTTGAGAACGAGAAACATACCATTTCCAACAAAATCTCCTGAATTCCTTCTTAGTGGGCTTCCTCCTTGATCCAATCACCTCATCGTTCTCCTCCTCTGCCTGGGTGGTCAGGTTATAGGTGTCACAATCACGATGCTTATCTAAAAGTTACACAATTCATCTTACAGCAAACAAGAACAATTCAACCATATGTTGATTTGGAAATGTACTTAATTTTCTACTCATCTACACAACACTCGCCTAAAGTAAATTTTATCTTAATTAATGAGAATGTGAACCAATCATCCAGGGGTTTCATTTTGTCCTATAGCTTTCTCAATATCTCTCGAAAGCACATGCATGTTACTTTCAACATTTTAGTTGCAAGTTCGAAGAGGTTGAGAGGGTTTGGACATGCATGGAAGAGCAATGAGGGAGTAAGATATTGTGGGAAGAGGACAGACAGAGGCCCAAGGAGGTTTATGGATGCAGTTAGAAAGGACATGCAGGAGTCACCATGGAAGATGCAGAAAACAAACGGATGGAAACAGATGATCAGCTATGATGGAAAAAAAGAATAACAAAATTCAACCTTAATATGGGTGTTCCCCATGTTGTGTTTTAGTCACTAACATGTCGACACAAACTATTTCACTATTCATTTTTACTCACATTTGATTGTCTCACAGTCCCATTTGTGTCCTAATCTCTTTATCTAATCTGTTTTATAGTAAGAAAAGTGTGTTTTGTCGTGTACAGCTGAAATAAAGTTTGAACATAAACCAAGAGTTTTTGTGGAGCTATCTAACGCAAAAAATTTGTTAAAGTATAGGCCATTCACGGCGGTAATCACAGCATGCTTGGGAAGTTACGACATTAAAACTACCTTATATACATGGACATAATTCATAGGCTGACAGAAATTACCTTCAATTTAGAGGAATCACTGCAGTTGAAAACTGAAAAGCTGTAGACAACAGGTAGAAGCCACGAGAGAGAAGCGACGAGAGAAGCGACGAGATGTCGAAACCGTCCGAGACACTGATCAAAGAATCAGGCTTGCGCCAAAGGTGTGGAGTGTATCGGCAAATCTCACTGATGTGCTGCTTCAGCCAATCAGTGACACTGACTGTGTTTTTTTTTTTTTTTTTTTAACTTAAGCCGTTGATAAAGAGCTGTCCTCAGTTTTTTTTTTTTTCCATATAGTTGCCTCATGGAGGCTAAAATGAACCAGGTTTTTTTTAACTACAGGAAAATGGCCTAATGAATTGATAAGGCACACACTTAAAAATCATATGTATAACTTCGATGACAACTTTCTATAATAATGTGGATATAATTTTGTAAATAAAAAAAAATCTAGAACCTGCACCTGTCATAGACGTCCAGGTGACATCCAGAAAATTACCCAGTTTAAAGGTCAAATGGCATCCAAGTTGGGTCATGGTTGGGCGTCCAAATCTTGGACCCAGTTTGGACGTAAATATGACATCCAAGTTGGGTCATGGTTAGACGTCCAAAGAAGGTCAAATGTTGAACGTAAATATGACATCCAAGTTGGGTCATGGTTAGACGTCCAAAGAAGGTCAAATGTTGAACGTAAATATGACATCCAAGTTGGGTCATGGTTGGACGTCCAAAGAAGGTCAAATGTTGAACGTAAATATGACATCCAAGTTGGGTCATGGTTGGACGTCCAAATTATGGACCCAGTTTGGACATAAATATGACATCTAAGTTGGGTCATGGTTAGACGTCCAAATTTTGGACCCAGTTTGGACGTCGAATAGATGTCCAGAATTGGTCATGGACCGACTGACCCAATATAGACTGGATCTGCACGTCTATCCGACGTCCAAGAAAGAATATTACAGCAATTTACTAGCAGAAAACATGAAGTTTACTAAAAAATTATGGTATATTCTAAACAACGTGACGAATAATAAAAGTAAAAAACCAAACTACCCTCCCTACTTCAAGTATAACAACATGCAGGAGGATAACCCGGAGGTCATTACAAATAGATTCAATCAATTTTTTGTAAACATCGGGCCAGAGCTAGCCAAGGACATTCCTGACTCAACCCTGCACTGGGGTCACTTTGATAAGGATGGAGACAAAAATCCCAGCTCAATGTTTCTCACACCAGTGAAGGACACAGAGATTAGACACCTGGTCAACAAATGCGTAGCCAAAACTTCTACTGATGCTGACGACCTGGACATGAGGCTAATTAAGAAAGTATTAGATGGAATCATTTCAGCCCTGACATACATTTTCAATCTGTCATTTCAAACCGGGACGTTTCCCACCAAAATGAAAGTTGCCAAAGTTAGGCCACTGTTTAAGAATGGTGACACACACAAGTTTACCAATTACAGACCAATTTCAATACTGCCACAACTGTCAAAAATCCTAGAGAAACTATTCAACAATAGGCTAGACAACTTCATCAACAAACATAAATTGTTATATGACAGCCAATACGGCTTCAGAAGGACCATTCGACTGCCCTAGCTTTAACTGAGTCTGTGGAAATCATTACTACCAAGAGCTATCTACACAACAGATCCCAATATGTCAAAATAAATGATAGGACATCGACTACAGGTACAGGTTTAAAAGGAGGCTAAGGAGGCCTGTGGCGAGAGTGGAGGCTGAGACCTTAGAGGAGTAGGTCCAGTTGAGCAGTGCTTGTAATGTTTGTTTGTGATTGTTTTTTTTGAAGATTATTCTGCACCTGTGGATCCATCGTGGACCATATTCACTTTTGGTGGCCTTGTTTTGCATGAAGAAATTAAAAACATCTTTGCACTAAAGTGCTATTGTGGTTAGACCATCATTTTTTTTTTTTTTAAAGGGAATTGGACCTTAAAGCGGCCTTACTGCGCATTAGTCTCTCCGCACCTGCAATACTGTGCAGAGGTGTGGGGACACACATATAAAGGCTCCACACAGCCCTTGTTAATTCTCCAAAAAAGAGCCTTGAGAATCTTACACTATGCCAACTACAGGGCACACACAAATCACTTATTTATCGAATCAAGAATACTCAAACTATATGACTTAATAAACTATCGCACAGTACAAATGATGTACCAAGCTTCTAACAGAACTCTCACCCAGAACCTGCAAATACTTTCCCTAGACAGAGAGAGACACAATCTTAGAGGGAACATGATTTTCAGGCAAAGGAAGGTACGAACTACGTTAAAATCCTTTTCCTTATCGGTCACAGGTGTTAGACAATGGAATGTGTTAGAAGAAGAAGTCAAAAAATCAGCAACACTAAGTGGCTTTAAGAAAAAGTATGTAAATTCAACCGTTGACCGGTACAGATTATTGCATGAGAGTTGAAAAAGGTCTGAGGCACGAATCAGCAAACACGGTGTTGTGACGGGATGGGCATAACATAACGTAATCTGTATGCACTGGACTTCAGCTCTCTGTAGCACCTACTGCTGTAACATGTTATGTCAAATGTCACAAGTGAAAGAAAATGTTATGTCAAATGAAAAATGCAAAAGATAAGATAACATTATGATGACGATTTTATCCTGTGGGTAATGGGGGCGGGACTAGATAAGCCTTGGCTTCTCCCGCTTTCCCTTTCGGCCATGTGTATTGTATTATTTCAACAAAGATGTGTGATGATGATTTAACTGACATGCCCGAAATAAATAAATGAATAAGTAGGATTATTAAAATGTAATTAGAATGTACATGTAATGCCGTTTGAATCAGTTTTCATTTACTTTATGTTACAAACGTATAATTGTTAGATATATTTTACAAATATACATCAACCTTACATAAACACAGCCATTTCATATGTTTATGTGGTGTTCATGTAAATAAATCCAACTTATGCATTTTAACATGACACAAATACATTGTCTTATATCTGATCTATTTGTGTTCAGTTTAATAGTTAGAAATTAGCTCCTGAAAAGCGATCATGCAAAGTATTGGGCCACTCTCCTCTGATGCCCACTCCAACTTGTGTAATTTAGGAGGTAATTATGGCTGCTCTTCCTGTATGGCCCATTATTCTGTACTCTCTTTAGCTGAACACATGAGAGAGCTGAATGTACAGGGACTGCACTTTATCATTGTATACTTTATTGTGTTTTTCACTGCAATGTTGTCAAAAATCAAATGTTTTGCTGGTTACAAATCCTTGATTTCTGGTCAAAGAAAATAATTTGCATTATCTACATAGAGTCACTGTAACTTTGAGATTCACAACTTTCAGGCTGCCTCCATAAAAATATCTCAAAGGAATAAGTCAACATTTTCTATCCTCTAAAGCACAAAATATAGAAGATCAAATTAAGCCAAGAATATAGTAAACACATTGATGAATTCATGTTTCCATGAGCTGTTAGGTAGGGGACGCACAGCTAAGGGATGATTACTAACAAATATGAATGATAAGTTTACTCATCAGAAGCAGATCTCAGATCAGTTAATGCAAATCATTTCCCTAGCCTTTTAAATTACAAAAGATCTGAACCACAAAACATGAATATTGAAATCTCTGACATGAAAAACAACATGCATTTAAATTAGATTAATCTGCCAACTGAGACAGGGAGACATTTAAAATATCAATATCAATATCAAAAGCATCTCTACAAAATCGTGTTAGTCTGAGGCTGTGACGGAAATCACTCACTATATCAGGAGTTCTCCATGTTTAGTGATAATTATTATATCTTATGGACTCACACTAGACCACAATTAACAATTAACTACTTGATAGTAGTGTACACCCGATGGTCACTAGCAGGGCATTATATACCATGATGCATTGCTCTGAAGGATGAGAGTGGAGATTGAGACAAATCCATGAAAATAATATATTTAATGTGAGTCGAGAATCACAACACAGATGGTCACAAATTACGTTGAATGTATGTATTCAACATAATTTAAAAATACATGTATTGCCTTCACATTGACAACGACAGCTTAAATGTTTTATTCTAACCTTTCACAATAAAAGCCCTAGACGTATGCGGCATCAGAGTTTACCAGGGAAATGTATTATTCATTACCAAAAGAAATATCTCTATGTATTATGGATAGTGTGCTGGATTACTTTTAGTCTGATTATGTCATCAACTTCTTCATATTTGTCTCATATTATAGTTATAAACATGCCACTCTGCTGACAGTAGACTTATTTAGTTGTCCATATTTGTGATTGGTCACACATGCTGTAAACTCCACCCTATTTATGTGAACACACTTGCAGCCAGATTAAGAAACACTGGTTGATTTTGTAAGTTGATAACCAGACAGAAATGTAATTTTCTCGATTGAATATAAAAGGCTGATTCATGTGAATGCTGTAAGTGCTTCTGTCGTCCAGCAGATGTCGGTAGCAGCTTGACTAAATAAACTCTGCTGAGCTATATCAAGCATGTGTGTGTTTGTGTGTGTGTTTATTTGTGACTGCATTCATTGACATTTTAAACCTGATCACTCCATTTAAATTAATTGGAGATGAATAAAACTCATCTCATTAAAACGGCACTCAACAGTTTTGAGTCACTTTCACGCATAAAGCAAACGTAATCAACCTTGTATGCATTTTTTCCCCCTCACTCTTCTTTGTAATTGTTACAATGACCGAATGGATTAACAAAACACAGTATAAGAGATCAATAACACCTTTGCTGGTGGTATTACAACCCTGTCAATTGTACATTGTGTTTATATCCAGCTAATTTGCAACAGCAAATACATTTGAAAGAAGCGTAATGCTGAGCAGGTTATGTTTCTATGAACATAATGAGAGACTGTTCTTAATTTATCAAAAGTGTTGGTACAAACTAAATAAGACTATGGTTGATGGATGGATGAATGGATGGATGGATTAAATATCTGGGAATCAGAATTCTTTAGTAATTAAGTGTACAGCTGCAGTCATAAGAATCAGGAAAGAAAGAAAGGAAGAATGAAAGAAAGAGCTAAACGGCCTATAGAGATAACGTGACCTAGACACATAAGTAAAGTCAAATAATTAGTAAGTAAGTATATAAACTATGAAATAATGCCACCAGATATAAAATAATGTATGTTTTTATAAACATACATTATGTTCATAGTGGTGTATGTGCTGTTAGTATCATAGAAACTAGTGTACTTATGTAAAGTTTGACAGTTATGATGTACTATATTAAATGTGTGTATCTGTTTTATCTGGGCTATAAAAAACCTCTATTGTTGTTGTTGTTGTTATAATAATAATAATTATTATTATTATTATAATGATTATTCTTATCAACCACATGAGATATGTTTGTTAACAGATTGAACTTGTATTGCACAACATGAGACTAACAGCAGACGATCTAGACGGAAATTTGCTTTTTCTACTAAACATGGTGTTTGTTGTCAAACCGCCAATCAGCTGTTCGATGAGGACAGCCAGGCGTTTCCCATCATGCCCCGGGGCTTGCAGCTGATGGAGAGCAACTGTGGCGCCTGGCTCTAAATCTGCGGCCGCCTTGATCTCGTGAGATTACCGTTTCCCACGTGTTCATGACGTCAGAGCAAGTCGGGATCAAGTCGGACACAAATCTACCCACCATGCATTGTGCGGCTATCAATTCCGCCTATTGTCTGCTGAGCCCTGATGTGTCTCACCTGTGTTCACATGTCTGTCCCCATGTGGACTTTAGCTGTGTTTCCTCTCCTTCTTTGCAACATCGTGTGCTACATCGACGGCTAACAGCCAGGATCTATGAATCTGATCCTGAACCTCAGTCACTTCATTGGGAAACCAATGTGTTCATTACAGTAATCTCACTGCTTGTTACATGTTACCATCCAGGAAGTAGCCTGTTACCATCCAGGAAGTAGCCTGCTGTCATTATTTAAACATTGTGATCATTATTTTACATTCACTCAGCCTATATTCATACATTTTATTAAATCCCACATGTGATCATCTTAGTTACGGTTATAATTGTGCTCATATTGTTCAGTAAAGGTTCATCAGTTTAACATCGGCGGTTCAATAACCAGACTGTTATCTGCTGCCTCTCTGCGATTCTGGGTGTAATGTGTTGATAAGCCACTGAGGGTGCTGTTGTAAAGTGTGAGTCGGCCTTGTTATGTTCCTCCTCAGCCACCATACCTGTCAAAGTTGTTTCATACTGTTTTTGAGCTCCAGATTAAAGCGTTACTGTAACAAGATAACATCGTCATTAAGACACAGTACTTCTTTTTACGGAGGATCTTGAACTCCTCGTACGCCTCCATCAAAAGCTTGTGTTCAGTTTGTGAGAAGTACACTGCACGGAGCTCGGGGTCTAGTTGAGGAAGGATTAGTTACACCTGGGGTGCAGTCCAATAGTCTATTATGCTTTGGAAGGTTCCTAACTGAAGAAGTGACCCCGAAGTAAACAAGTGGCCGCCATGATAAGAGCCGTTCGGATTCTCTAAATGCAAAGGAAAGGAGCTCCAATGCTTCCTTTCCGAGCGCCTTTAGCATAGGATGCAAAGGACCTTCCTATACGAAAGGAAAGGAGATTACGCCGACCCACAATTCTTTGCGAGCAGCAACATTTAAAGTGCCGCTCACGTCGGCCGTTCATGAAAACAAATGATATATGCATTTACATATTTAACATTAACTTTCATGCAGACATATAGTAATTGGAATAGTGATGATAAATGTGTGTGGACAGTGATAATAATTAAATGGTATTTTTATTTATTTCAATCATGTTACAAACTTGACAAAAACGAAACTAAAAACCACAAATGAAACGTAAATACAGCAAACGGTCAAACAGGAAGGAGGAGCTGCTGGACCTGAAGCCGGTCAGTGAACCAGCTGTTTATAAAACCAACAACATGTGGAGAAGTGGACGACGTGTTTTTTGTAGTCCATTACTGTAGTTTCTCCAGCAGACGCACGTCAATCGCCGGTGCCGATCATCAGCTGTCAATCATCAGCAGCATTATAATGACGTAGCTTAGTGAAAGCCCGGTCGGATTCTCTGAGCACCGCGGCTGACTTTTCCTAAATCTTTTTGAGTTCTCCTACCGCCTTTCCTTAACCCCGACTTAGTTGCTGCTGTTCATCCTGGTTTGCTCTCGCTGGGAGATGTTGAACCCAGTCAGTTATCCTGAATATCTGGATTCTGCTTTTGTGCAAAAGCCCTCTGCTTTGGACTCAGCATCAATGCTTTATTTTCTTCATGTTGTCTTCTCTGAGTGATCACCCGTATACCAACCTGAGCGCTTCAGACTCATGCTATGGTCATTGTTTATGCATTGCCGTATGCAAATACATATTGCTAATTTGCATGATGCATTGTCATGAAAATCAGAATTGAGATTCTCCTCCTGTTGTCCTGATGTTGCTGAATGAAAGAAATGGAGGAAACAAATGTCTCCTGTTTCTGTGGTCACAAATCAACCATTCAGAAAACAAGCATTTTAAAAGTAGTTAGCGTGTGGTCTTGCAGACAGACCTTACAAAGCATGACTTCACACTTTTTACTGATCACCATCATTATGGAGTTATTTCAGCATCCTTTTCATCTGGTTATTGATATTAAATCACAGCAAAATAGTTTATTCTGGTTCCTCCTGCTGTGGTTAACCAGCTGATGTGGATCTTGCTAGATCCAGTGAATCCAGCTTGGTGAAATCCACCGAGCACCTCTGGATGATGTCATGAACCCACACCAGTTTGGTTTCCTGGTGGATCTGGGACTTCAACATGTACAAGCAGCAATAGTGGTGATTTCAGCCAGGGTGGAGAAAACCTTGTAGAGGTCTACGTGGAGGCAAGCCTCGCCTCCTCTCTGGGGCATCTACCGCCAGAGACGCAGGTAAACAGAAATGATCAAGTGGTCAAACTCTGTGTGTGCCTGATAATTTAACATTTTATCATGTTTTTTTTCTGTTTGAACCTGTTTTTTTTTTTTTTATGTGCTACTTCATCCTCAAAATGTCCCTGTATGAACACATTTTGTCCCCAGAAAGGTAGTAAAACAAGGCCACTTACACACAAACACACCTCCAGCCCTGTGTGTGTGGTTGGTGTTGGGCTATCCACAGTTTTGATGTGTTGCTTCAGGCCACCCAGTAGCTTGTCAGGTTATTAATAATGTAGCATAGATGAATTTAAGACAAAGAGATGGCTTGCTCTCTGTACAGAGAGATGCTTATGGATAAATATGTGTGCAGCTAACATCTATCTGTTCTGTCATGAGTCTCTCATATCACTGTTACTTAATGAGAGCTGAATTATGCCTTAGTGGTGACTTTAAAACAGCAACATGTGTTGAGGCAAATGAAAGTAATTAAATAGGTTTCATGTTTTTACAGAGAGAGAAAAAATACAAATTGAATCAGATATAATAGCTGTCACACCAACAGGAAGAAACTAGTTTAATAGATGATAAAATCCACAATATAATCAAATAACATGGAAGACCGGAGAAAAGGGGACCCTTTATAGGAGAGTTGAAGGGGTTTGTCAGAAACTGGTAACATATGGTTGACAATGTTTTTTGCGAGCTTGCTCCCCTCATTTCCTGTCACCTCTCCACAATAAACTGTCCACTAAAGGTATAAAATGTGTCCAAAAATGTATTGTAAAAAAAGATGACAATTTGCGACCCAATCCTGTCTCCCAAAAATCAACAACAAATCTGATGGTCAATTACGTTTGGAGGAAAATACAATATCTTCCAGTTGTGTATGTTTTTGACACATCAACAAATACATTCTTAATCATTGTCCTCAAGTTATTGTTTTATATTATGTTCACACTCCCAACTAGTCAAATACCAAGGCTTGGTCTGGCCGTACGTTTCAGACTATGACTCTTCAGGTAACCAACTAGCATGCATAGCACCAGATTGACGCATTTGCGCCCACTTGAGGCACAATCCGTTCGCAACTAGCGTGTAAACACGGAACGGTATTTACAAACAGGCACTTGGGTAAAAGCACAGATTGCGTTCCACATGAGTGGAAAGAGACGAGTAGCGCTTTCAATATGCGCTCGTGGGAGGGTCATGGGGAAAGTGGGAGTTCCCCGCAAAAAATGGGAGGATACACGTTAACGGCACCTAATTCTATATTCCCCGGTATTTACAAAAACTGCGAGTGAGAGTGCACCTCTATTTTGCAGCGGAAATTCTCCGCCTCTTAAAGCGATGGTTCGGAGTGAAATGCACCCGAGGTCATTTCCACCATGACATCGAGCCAAATACCCCCTCAGAAGCATTTTTGGCGATGGTCAACATTGGTCAAGATAGGGCTATCAGACCAATTGCTTAGTACTAGCGCGAACGGTACATTATGTATATCTGGTAAATTACCCCACTATTAATGCATGGAATGTTACCAAACTTCTGCAGTAGTACACATTGGGTCTGTACTCACAAAACGAGGCATATGGAAGTTTGTAAGTACACCAGGAGTTTATTTAAAAGAACACTTGCCTGTGTTGGGGTAGTAGCAGGAGCAGATTTGGTTATCAACAGTTAATTATTAATGTCAATATGATTATCGATATTAATAATTCTATTTAATATATTATCATGATATAATCATGAATAAACGGGGCACCACCCTGGGATCAGGGAAAAGATAACCTAAAACTGTATTCAGTCTCAATATAAAGGTTTTATACTCACATGCCAAGGATCGTGATCATTGGCATAGAAGCATAAAAACAATCTAACAATTAAAAAGGCGTGAAATTCGAGCACTAGCCTTCACAACCTGCTGTTATCCAGTGACATATACACAACAAGCACAAGAGACTGCTAGTTATAATATAATAAGATTTATCAAAATCAGTAATAATGATCACAATCAATAACACTGCAATTAACAAAGCCTTATTACCTAACTACCTAACACACAAAGCTAAGCTAAACAGAGGGAGAGACACACGTGGAGTGTGTGTGCGTGTGCGTAGAGAGAGAGAGAGAGCGAGAGAGAGAGATATGGCCGGGCGCGACCACCAGATGGAGCTATTCCTCACAGCGTTCAGGGGCGGAGCCACTGACGTCAGATGGAGTAGCGAGAGAGAGAGAGGGGGAGAGATGGCCGAGTGCAGCCACCGGATGTAGCTATTAGTTGGGTCATCTATAGAAGTTCCGTGACCGTGGAGAGGAAAGGTTCGTTTCTCACTGGATTTGTCATCTATAAAGGTTAAATGAAAAAATGAGCCGGGGTGCCCCTCACAAAAATGTGGGGAAATTTTGGGAGAGCCCTATATCCAAAATGGCTGCTGTCAGCTAAGCTGGAAATTGAACTTGTTAATGGTTTTGCCCACAGTGCTGCATAATACATGGTTTCTGAGACTATTTGGGTCAAGAAATTCACAAATGATGTAGATTTATTGATTTGACCTATTTTTGACCTTCAAATTCAAGATGGCTGCCACTTTTGGCTCTTTAAATGTCCATTTTTCAAAATCGTCATAGAGCCTTAATATTAGGCTCAAATGAAAGGTCTGCTCATACTGATTTTAGTTCTGGACAGTAAAATTACAAGAAGGCTATGCAGAAGTCATCTCAAAGGTAAAAAAGATGAAGGTCTGTGGTTGATGAGAAACAAACTTTGCTGTTACCTGAACTGTGTTGATCAATTGGTCCATCATTTCATTATGAACTGGAAAATAATTGACACTTCTCAATGGCATAACATATCTCTAAAATTGTCTTCTGCAGTAATTCAACAACAAACAAGGCCAAACAAGGCACAATGTCCTATGAATGTGTGCTGAAATGTGGCAAGCCTTGTGAGTCATCTGATAAAATCAACCAAGGAAAATGGGACACCTTACAATGCAAAGCCAAAAACTGGTCAGGGCTTGACAAATTTGGTCATGTTTACACCACCACTTTGTGGCGAGATGGGCCAGGGAATCATTATATACATCAGTCATGTTATATCTCCATCTCATCTTCAAACAAGCTTGAAAAAGCCAGACGGCGCACAAACAAAGAAAGTGACATTGCTCAGTGTTCAAGTTCTGAAATGCCAGCTCAGAGGGCTCTGTGTGACAAAGAGTCAGAGGGACCATCACCAAAGCGCCTGCGTTCATCTGTGAGTGGGTCTCTTCACGACAGGACAAAGTGCGTGTGGTGCGTGCAAGGTGAGGACACAAGGCACCCAAATAGAGTGCGAAGCAAGCTGTTCAGAATCAATACACAGTCAGCATGGCGCGCCTTCAAGCGCCACACTGTCCTTATAGAAGATGAACAGTTGAGGGACCGTCTCACAAAGTCAACATCAGACCGTCTCACAAAGTCAACATCAGCACTGATGTTGACTTTTGCAAATTACATCATGTACCACCATGTCTGTTGGATGAAACATATCCACAATACACATTTCAAGCCAGATGATGCAATGCATCTCCAGAATGTCGCTCTCAGAGGCAAAGAATTTGTTCTTTAGACATGTTGATTCTGTCATCTTTACTGAGCGTGAGATCCGTTCACTACAGTCTCTTTTAGCAGACTATAAACGCATAGTCAGTGAGTATGGCTATGCAGTGGGCGATGTTAAATCATCTTATGTCAAGAACCTGCTCATTAATGAGTATCAAGACAAAACTGGCTTCAAAGATAGAAGTGAGCTAAACAAAAGCGAGTGGGTCTATGATGTTGGGGGTGGAGGTGATTACATTGAGGCTGCAGTCTCATCCCTTGGCATCAGCGATGAGCAGCTCCTCCAGAACTTGGCTCCACGGCTATCGAAGATGATCAAAGTTACACCTACTGTTCCCTGGCCACCTTGCATTGATCATCTTGAGGAAGATGAACAGTTGTGTGAGTTGCTGTTGAAGCTTTTGACTTGGCTAAAACAGCCTCAGAGAAAAACTGCCGACCTCAGCCCAGCCACACTCAGTCTGGCCTCCATGATCACCTACTACATTACTGGACAGCGCACTACCACTGCTATTAACCTGGGTGTAAATATCCATGGCATGACTCGGAGTAAAGATCTGGTAGACACTCTTCACAAGAGTGGTGTCTGCATCAGCTATGCAGACACGCTGCTCCTTTATGACCACTGGGCTTTGATGGATATAGAGGCATCATCAACCTGCCCACAGGAGATTGCAGATGGAAAGCCAGCTTTTGTTATTATCGACAATGATGACTTCAAAATTTACACCCTGACAGGCAACTCAACAGGAGCCCATCGAACAAATGTTATGTATGTGCAGCCAGAGAGCTATAAAAAGAAACCAGATGAAGTACCTGCTGCAAGACTCTCCAAGAAGAAGGAAATCTCTGCACAGCTGAGGCAGAAGTGTGCAGAGCTGACAAAGGTCCATCAGTACAGATGCCCACCTGGTAGCAAGAGTGAGCCACCAGCTTGTCCCATGGTAGATCTACCAGTGAATGGCACAGCTCCACAGCGTGCTCGCTCTGTCATACATGCACTGTCTCGCATAGACACTGATGGTTCAAGACCACCACCTCAAGAGCAGCAGGTTCCGGGATACAGTGGTGCTCAGTCTTGCCATCATCTACCACACAACAAGAGCAAGCCTTACTACCACACAACCTACAATGAACCTCCAAGCAAGTCAGTGGTGCATGACATTATGGTTAAACAAGTGAATGCCATGCACAAGAAGAATATTCCGTTCTCCTTCTCGTTGGTGACCTGCCCACCTACAAGACAATCGTTCAGCTCAAGGCAGAGAATACGCAAATGTTCAAGGACATTGTCCCAATCCTCGGCGCTTTCCACCAACAAATGTCCTACATCTATGCGGTCTATAAGAGATTCAAAGGCTCTGGAATGGCAGACACTCTGGTTACAGCAGGGGTAGTAGTGGAGGGTTCTGCAGACCAAGCACTACGAGGGAAGCACTACAGGCGGGGTGTGCGCTGCATCCAGCTCTGGAGAGAGGCTCTAATACATAAACAACTAGCAAAGATTTTTGAGCATGAAGAGCTATCAGAGGATATCAAGGAGAATCTCAAGACCCTGCGCAATGCACTCACTGAAACTCAGGAGACTCTACAGAAAGCTCACAAGGATCTTGAGGAGGATGGTGATGTAAAGGAGCTGATCAACAGAGTTTATGAGAAACCTGGCACAGACATGGGAGACTTTTGGGTCTCGTTCCTGGAGATGACCGACCCACTTGTACAATGTCTTAATGCATGTCATGCAAGAAATGGTACAGAGTACCTAGCGTCAACATACAACATGCTGCCTGGACTGATGACAACCATGATTATGGAAGGTGGTTGCCAGATTATTGGGCAATGCTCTCCTCACTGTCAGATGAGAGAATGGCATTCTTCAACATTCACTTCACCCAGTCAATGAGAGGGCTACCTTACTACTGTCAGTCACTCGACCTTTGGATAGAAACAACTATGAATCTGAACTCAAAGCTAAAGCAAGGATGGATTCAGCTTCTACAGAATGCGAAGCAACTGTTCTCAACAACAAGAAACGCAAACAATCATACAACCATAGGAAGCATGTTGAATGCCAGCCAGCAAGGATGAAGAAGGATGAGCAGGCAGTTCAGCACCTGCTGGCATGCATGAAGGATTTTGAAGCCGAGCCCTTTGACATCTCTTCACCTATACTGAGGTCACTACAGTCTGGCCTGGTCGCCTCACCAGAGTTAGTGCATGATCTAAAGACTGCACTTCCAGATGGCCAAGCTCAGGTTGAAACCTTCCTTCAAGAGCGACTGTTCACAAAGTTCAAGCCTCTTACTGCAACCATCCACAGGAATAAGAGGCAAAATTTCGCTGGAGAAATTATCTGTACACCATCTGGTGCTCATATGAAGGTTTCCCATATGGAGAGATCAGGGCTGGCAGCCCTAGTGGACCTTGCAGAGGGATCAGGGAATGATCCAGCTTGAGTCAGCCCTTGAGAGGAGAGTGACTCAGGAGTGCCTTTCACTCTACAATGTAGATGGGTCAATGCACAAGACGTGTGAAGAGTAAGTTGTTGGAGCTCTTCAAGCTAGACCCAGTAAGTGAAAAACCGAGAGACCACATTAGCCTTGTAGACATGGGGCTGATCTGGCGGCTTGCCACCCCCACACCTGAAGACCGTGAGTCTCAGAAGCGGGACGGTTCAGAGTACCACTGGGGTGACTACTTGGATAAAATCTGTGCTATGATCTTCTCACGCCACGCCAACGCATATCTCATCATCCTTGTCAATTACATATATGACCTTCCTTTCAGCATCAAGGATCATGAGCACGATCGTCGTGCAGAAAAACATCCAAAAGGCCCAAATGTTTTTCCCAAGCCCGAAGACAGGTTCCCAGGTGCTGCTGAGTTCAACCAACTCATGGTTAATTCTGGAAATAAGGTCAGACTCCAGAAACTTGTAAAGGAACAGCTGAAAGGACAAGCGGGTCAGGTGCATGGGGACATCATTTACTGTGAGGGAGAAACGTCAACCAACCTGAGCACTGGCGTGGCTAATGGGGACTATGTCTTCAGACATCCAGAAGCAGATACAATGCTGCTCTCTGCTTATGCAAAGGTGAGAGCCAGTAAGTACACTGGACCTGTTGTTCTAGACTGCGGGGACACCGATGTGTATGTCCAAGCAGCTTACGTCTCGCAGCAAATCAGAGGTGATCTGCTGATTAAGCGCAAGCATGCATTAATCAACTGCCGTGCTATGCTCTCGGAAGAGGTTGGGGATATCATCATACCTCTCCATGTGATCACTGGCAGTGACCACACCTCAGGGTTCTATGGGCATGGGAAGAAGAAGGTGTTGGAGAAGGTGAAGATCAATTCTGAGGCAAGAGAGCTCCTCGGACGAGTAGGCGAGAGTCTGGAATTAAAACATGAAGTCAGAGCAGATATGAAGGCATTTGTCCTCTCCATCATTTATGCTGAGAGTGCAGATGTGAGCTGCGGGCAGGCCAGAGTTTCCAAATGGCACAATCTGAAGAATAAGAGTACAATCCGTCTCCCACCTGATGATGACTCTTTGAATCTTCATCTGGAAAGGTCAAACTACCTTACATATTGCCAGCTCCATTACAACTTTCAAGAGCATCCTTCTCCCATTGGTCACGGCTGGGAACTAGTGAATGGAAAGTGTCGACCAGTGCGTCACACCCTGCCCCCCTTGCTCCAGCAGCTCACACCTCATGACTGCTCAGATGAGAGTAGCAGTGATGATGAGAGGAGTCAGTGTGGAGATTCAACAGATTCAGATGGAGACTCTTTTTAGTTCATTCAATAAATAAATAATAAATAAATGGTAATGTTATGTTAATAAACAACTCCAAGCTAAAGAATCGTCTCTGTCTCCCCGCTTTCATTGGTTCCACCCCAGACCTATGATGACATATGTGTATGTTGTAATTTTACTGTTCAGAACTGAAATCAGTATGAGCAGACCTTTCATTTGAGCCTAATATTAAGGCTCTATGACGATTTTGAAAAATGGACATTTAAAGAGCCAAAAGTGGCAGCCATCTTGAATTTGAAGGTCAAAAATAGGTCAAATCAATAAATCATAGGACACGTGTGTGCGGCGTATGTGTGTGTGTTAGCGGGACACAAACAAAGAGAGAGAGAGAATGCGCGAGCAATATTCTGAGGCTCAGAGGGCGTGCAGCTATCACACGGGCGCGCGTGAATGACCTGGCGTTTATTCCGCGAGACCGGTCTTTTAACTGATAGTAGAGGCTTTCTGAGCTCGCAAATATGGCTGAGGTTAGTCGAAAACACTGTTACAGAAATCAACCCAGCGGCGCGGGAAAGCACCGGGCTCGGCGGTCCGTGATCAAAACTTAAAACACGTTAACAAGAATTACAAGCATATCCTACACTATCAACTTATGTCTCTGCCCAGACTGATAGCCTCTTACTGGTGTCGTTGCGCAAGCTGCGAGTCCGTCCTGGCGGCGTTAGTTCGTGGTTCCCGGCGGCAGCGGGGGTCGTGATGAGTCGGCTTAGTCCAGACGAGAGCGGAGCGTGTTTCCTCTCGTTGATCAAACTCGAATAAAGAAAACAGCTTACTTCAGACAGGAGGTGGTAGCTGGAATGCAGGAACCGGCTTGGTTCCTCTTGTTGCAGCGGTGTGCTGCAGGAGGGGTCGTCTCCCGTTGCAACGTGGTGTTGCGTTGGTTGTAGGAAGAGACGCCAGAGTAAGAGAGTGTTCTCCAGGCGGCATTGGTTTATTAAGCTCTTGGCTGCTGCCAGGGACCCCCTGGGGTTACCTTTGGTTGTCAGCCAATAGGGCACCAGTTGTGTGACGTTGCACTTCGCGCCTACGTGAGAGGTGAAACTAAAATGGCGGTGTTGTTTTTAATCCCCTTTGTCCCTTTGTTCTGACCGCATGTGTAGGCTTTTTTAGGCCGCATCGTGTAGTCCTTACGGTGAGGTCCCAACAGTCCCCCTTTTGGTCTGAAGGTTGTGGTGTGGGACGCAACCTTCGGAGCAATATAAGGGCCGAACAGTCCATGTATTCCTTGAAACACGTGGGAGTCCAAACAGTCTGTGTATTCCATGGAAAAGAGGTTAAACAGTTCATTCAGGTTAAAGTCCATTAACTTTGATGGAGGCATTGTCTGGGCAGAGATTGAGGCAATGTCTGGGCAGAGATTGAGGCAATGTCTGGGCAGAGATTTCTACGGTCTGGGCAGAGATTCTTAACCATCTAACCTATATCAAACATCTGCTAAGACACAATTTTCACAACCATCAACATTGTCATTACATTCAGGTAGTTTCAAACAGGACACACCCCAACTATGAAAACGGAACGAAGGAGGAAAAGGAAAGCGAGGGAAAGGAGAAGGGGTAAGTGGTCGTTTGGTTTACTCCTGGCGAAGATTTGAGTTAGCCATATTTACTATGTTGTGGCTCAGGGCTGTAACGCTCCATGTAGCCAGAAACAGAGGAAATATCAGAGGCGCTGTCATTATCTCCACGCCGTCTCTTACCAGGCTTCTGGGGGGAGTATAGTGATGGTTGGGTCACGTCACGCCGTAGCTCTATCGCTTTTATCAGCTTCTCGACCGGGTCGCACGGATCCCTATCTTCGTTAGTTTGGGAGTTTGTCTGATTCCAGGGGCGTGCTGGCCGCTCACCCCCTTTCGCGTTGTTATGTGGGCTCTGCTTTAAGGCGGCGGATGTTTTGGAGTTATTCTCGTTCCTTGGTTTTGTCTGATTCCTGGGGCGTGCTGGCCGCTTACCCCCTTTTGCTCTGTTATGAGGGCTAGCTTTTAAGGCGGCAGATGTTTCGGACGCAGATATGTCGGAGTTAGCGGGCTGGCTTTTAAGTTTGCACGCTAAGTGGGTTTCCCAAGCCATCTGTGCATGATTACGAATCTCTTGCATGGAGAGTCGGTGTGTCCTGCAGTGCATGGTGACATCGCCCCGCACGCTTTCGTGCAGGTTATGCAAGAAGAGAGACTGGAAGGTATGCTCTTCCTCCAGTCCTGGGGAGGTATGGCCCTGAGCATAGGTGGCTCTGAAGCGCCAATAGTACTCCGTGGGTGATTCCTGCTCCTCGTGTACAACGGCGAGGGCACCGATCGTAGCAGCAGCGGGATCCCAGTACTGGCTATACTCCTTCCGGAGTGCTGCACACAGTTTGGGGTATCGGTCCTGGGTTCTGGGTGTGAGTGTTCCTATGAAACTGCGGACATGTCTGGTCGTGGTCTTCCAGACTAGTCTGAGCTTCTCCCGTGAGGAGGCATGGGGGAGGTCAATCAGGTATCTGTCTAACTCTCTCAAATATTCGTCAATATTATGGTTCGAGTTGTCAGGATCAGAATGTTGAATATCTTTAGCCATGCTCTCAAGCTCTTCAAAGTGGAAGCGCTGTGGCTTCCTTCCTGGTGAAGGCGAGACTAAGCTAGGTTGAGGAGGCGCGTCGCCAATTACAGGTTTGTTCAAAAGATAGGAAGATTTTGGAGGAGAACTTGTGTAAGTTCCGCTGCTGGTTTCTTCGCTATCTGTGTCAGAGCAATGGGAAGCTGCGTAGCCGTTACCGCTGTCTCTCGGTGGAGCTTGTCTAAAGGACTTTGTGTCCGCTGGTAACTGTTCCCATCTTCTGCATGGCGGGGGAGTCGTATTTTCACTACAAAAAGAGTGGGAGTCGGAGAAGCCTGAATCACACTGACTGGATGAGTGTGCTGAGGGAGGACATTCTGGTTTAGACCTCGACCACTCGTTATTGTAGGACAAAAACTCAGACTCTGCGGTGTGCAGAGCATCTAAATAACGCATGGCTCTTGTGTTTGCCCTTTGAACCTGGTGGCGGAGATGAGCATTTTGCGCTGTTAGTGCTTCTGCTTCCTTCTCTACGAGAGCTTTACTCAGAACCAAGAGACAGGTTTGTTTGTAGAAAGTCATTAGCAAGCATTTTAACAATGGACCCTTGGATGATGTTACTTCATCAGATCTGCTGTTCAGTAACGAGTTGATCTCCTCTTGGCACTCACTGAGATTTAGTTTCTGCAAAAACTCAGAGTAGCCTGTCTGAAGGCTCTGTGCCACAGATGAGATGAACTGTTTGCAGGGGGTCTCCATTGTGTCTGGAGAGGAAGGAGGGGGGTTATGCAAATCACCTGATAAGGTGACTGGCGGTTCTCTTTTAGAGAGGTCAGCTTCACCCTCTAATGATTCTATACAGCAGCTCAAACTTACTGTAGGCTGATTACTTAATTCTTTGCCAAAGGCACGCTAACTGAAATGCGCGGCAGGAACAGTTAGGGAATTATTTTGAAATTTTGACTCGAGCTAGAAACCGTGGTGGAAATAGCAAGGTACAATTTCAACGTTCACAGAGTTGGTACACTCTGTGGCTCTATTCTCTGCTCTACTTCTAGTAAAGGGAGAATTCGGTGGCTTCACTTGTTTGTTAATCACAATAAGAATGTATTTGTTGCTATACTGATGTGGGTGTACAGGTGAGCTGCGTCGACCTGTGACTTACAATGGAAATGTTACAGCCTGTGGACTGTCAATGAGGTGTCTCTAGCACCTGTGGTGAGTAATAACAGTGTTATAATGTGTCTTAGTATCCCTAACCCTGTGTTTGTTAGTATTGTTGTTTAAAAAATAAATGGCTAATCACAACATGCATATGCAACCCTCAACTGTATTTGCTTGGCAAATAGTAACAGGGAGCAAACAAATCGATCCTTGAACATCGATTTCGAAACAATGATATTAATAATAACAATTCCTATTATTGTTATTATTACTATAATTCTCAGGTTATTTTGCATAAATCTCTGGATAAAGCTGGTTTAAGAAGGCCTCACACGGGGCGACAATTATGTTGGGGTAGTAGCAGGAGCAGATTTGGTTATCAACAGCTAATTATTAATGTCAATATGATTATCGATATTAATAATTATATTTAATAAATTATCATGATATAATCATGAATAAATGGGGCACCACCCTGGGATCAGGGAAAAGATAACGTAAAACTGTATTCAGTCTCAATATAAAAGGTTTTATACTCACAAGGATCGTGATCATTGGCATAGAAGCATAAAAACAATCTAACAATTAAAAAGGCGTGAAATTCGAGCACTAGCCTTCACAACCTGCTGTTATCCAGTGACATATACACAACAAGCACAAGAGACCGCTAGTTATAATATAATAAGTTTTATTAAAATCAGTAATAATGATCACAATCAATAACACTGCAATTAACAAAGCCTTATTACCTAACTACCTAACACACAAAACTAAGCTAAACACAAGGAGAGACACACGTGGAGTGTGTGTGTGTGTGTGTGTGCGTGTAGAGAGAGAGAGAGAGAGAGGGAGAGAGAGATATGGCCGGGCGCGACCACCAGATGGAGCTATTCCTCACAGCGTTCAGGTGCGGAGCCACTGACATCAGATGGAGCAGCGAGAGAGAGATAGGGGAAGAGATGGCCGAGTGCAGCCACCGGATGTAGCTCCTTAGCGCAGAGGCGGTCCTGGCTGGATTTACGCTCTGGGCGAACCATCCCTTGCAACGCCCCCCCCCACCCCCACCCCCACCTCGTCGCCAAAAAAAAAAAAAAAAAAACAACTTACCCCCAAACCCTGACACCAACACAAAAATATATTATATTATTTGTATTATTTTCATATATATCATCTTAAATACAAAAAGGTAACAAGAACAGAGAAAAAACAAGATAAATAAATACAGTATATAAACACCAATGTAAATTGCACAAGGATTCCACAGGATCTAATAACCATGCTTGAAAAATCCCTGAAGAAAGCTAAAAAAAACAACAACAAATAAAACTACTCTGTTACATTAAAAAAAGATTTGTGCAGTAAACTATATTGTATTTTACATACGAGTTTTGTTTTGCATCATCCTAATACCATCTCTGAATAGTTCCAGTTATGATAACGCACCAGTTTTGTTCATAGAGAAACAGCAGATAATTAACATAATCTGAATTCAGTGCTCAGACTGTAGCAGATTTTTCACCCTGGGTTTTTCACCCTGTTTACAACTGGCATTAACATTACCAACAGGTGTGAAGTGCAATCTAAAACTTGATTTTTCTAGCCTTCTTTGCTGCAAAATCATCAATTACATCATCATGCGAAATCTGTTGTGCAACTGTATGATTGATGCTGATGATGGTAAGTCCAGAGAGACGCTCCTGGGACATAGTGGACCTCAAGTATGTTTTAATAAGCTTCAGCTTGGAAAAACTCCTCTCTGCTTCAGCTACTGTCACTGGGAGGGTCAAACCAATTCTGAGTGCAGTCCACAGATTGGGGTAGATTTCTGCGAGCTCTTTCTCGTGGATGAAAGTCAGCAGCTCAAGCAGAGTCATCGACTTTGATTCACGCTAGTGTTCATGGGAAATGGAGTCTTCCTTCAGGCAAAACACTACCGCTTTGGTCCACAGGCGCCGCCAAACTCAACCAAAACTGAAAGTTCTTTAGTACTGCTTTAAGTTAGCATAGTGTATAGCAATAAAAAAATTCCACAGTCAGGAGGACGTCTGTGTGAATATGCACTTAGTGAATATGCACCCATAGGCAACCTAGTCAAACTAGACTAGGTTGCCTATGGGTGAAATAAGTTGCATGACATGATGCCTCAATTCTAATAGTTAGCAAAACTAAAAACCAAATTCAGCGACACAGTTGTCTTCTGTGGCTAATAGCAACATATTAGCAAGAGGCTAATAAATAGCCTATAGCCTGTCCCTCACGTCACACTAGAAATCTGCATACCTTTATCTTTTGCCCGTTTCTCCTCTTCTTCTTTTCTTCTTTTTCTGAACTGGGCACCTGATGGCTTCTTTGGTCTTTTACCTTTATCCATGATGAAGATGAAGACTCGACATCATTAACTTTTGCATGACCTTTTGCCAACACCGTCCGTTCGCCTGTCAATCAACCGGAGTCACGTGACATCACGTAAATAAATTCACGGAGATTGACACAGATTTTTTTTTATTTTTTTACATTTTTCACATAACCCAATTAATTACATGTAGGTATATGGGTCTATGTTAATTTTAGGAATGAAATACAATTTATTTGGCAGCAGTTTGTGTTGTGTGGTGGCCTAGGATCAGTCTATCCCCCGCCCCCCTCCCTCTTGCCGACCTCTGCAGTCGCAAGTTGATCCCCCGCCGCCCCCCTCCCTCTTGCCTCTTCTGACACACACACATAACCTGTATGACTCTAACTCTCAGCAGCAAGTTGACGTGAGGGCGCCCAAGCGCCCACTCCACCAACTTTGACATGGAAATGAGCGGCGGTAGTATAGAGCTATGGCGACAGTTTTTTAATTTATTTTTTATTTTTTTATTTTTTTTTTATTTTTTTTTATTTTTTTTTTTGGAGGGCGCTCGCTCGTGCGCCCTCACATAGATTGCGCCCTGGGCGGTCGACCACATTGCCCATAGCAAAAACCGGCCCTGCCTTAGCGTCCGCCGGGAACAGCTGGCGTAGGACACGTGTGTGCGGCGTGTGTGTGTGTGTTAGCGGGACACAAACAAAGAGAGAGAGAGAATGCGCGAGCAATATTTTGAGGCTCAGAAGGCGTGCAGCTATCACACAGGCGCGCGTGAATGACCTGGCGTTTATTCCGCGAGACCGGTCTTTTAACTGATAGTAGACGCTTTCTGAGCTCGCGAATATGGCTGAGGTTAGTCGAAAACACTGTTACAGAAATCAACCCAGCGGCGTGGGTACACAATCAGCATTCAAATACAACACGGAAAGCCACGGACTCGGTTCCGTGATCAAAACTTAAAACACGTTAACAAGAATTACAAGCATATCCTACACTATCAACTTATGTCTCTGCCCAGACTGATAGCCTCTTACTGGTGTCGTTGCGTAAGCTGCGAGTCCGTCCTGGCGATGACGGCGTTCCGTAACGCGGCGGTAGTTCGTGGCTCCCAGCGGCAGCGGGGGTCGTGATGAGTCGGCTTAGTCCAGACGAGAGCGGAGCGTGTTTCCTCTCGCTGATCAAACTCGAATAAAGAAAACAGTTCGTGTTTCTTTCTCCCGGGGGCGGCAATATCATCGCGGCTTGGCGATTTAGTCAGCTTACTTCAGACAGGAGGTGGTAGCTGGAATGCAGGAACCAGCTTGGTTCCTCTTGTTGCAGCGGTGTGCTGCAGAAGGGGTCGCCTCCTGTTGCAACGTGGTGTTGCGTTAGTTGTAGGAAGAGACGCCAGAGTAAGAGAGGGTTCTCCAGGCAGCTTCGGTTTATAAAGCTCACGGCTGCTGCCGGGGACCCCCCGGGTTACCTTTGGTTGTCAGCCAATAGGGCACCAGTTGTGTGACGTTGCACTTCGCGCTTACGTGAGAGGTGAAACTAAAATGGCGGTGTAGTTTTTAATCCCCTTTGTCCCTTTGTTCTGACCGCATGTGTAGGCTTTTGTAGGCCGCATGGTGTAGTCCTTACAGTGAGGTCCCAACACCTGATAGCTTCTATCCTCGGCTGCTAACGCTACCGCTGCGTCGACGCTACTTCCGTGTTTACCCAGCTGTTGCCGTCACGTGAGTTTCGTGCGAGAGTATGAAAAAGTTTCGCTGAATTTTTATAAATGCTTGTATTATCAGGTCAACACATTTTTATAAATGCTTGTATTATCAGGTCAACACATTTTTATAAATGCTTGTATTATCAGGTCAATACATTTTTATAAATGCTTGTATTATCAGGTCAATACATGTCATCACTTGTTAGGTTCAGGAAATGTGTATGGTTGACATTAACTTGACTAATGACCCAAATCTCGACTGAGTGACTAACAACTCATGTGACTAGCAAGGAGACAAACGGGTCCCGTGTCTAGCAACTGACATGTCAAAATATTAACATTTACTTTAATTTTGCAAGGGACATCATAGCCATCTCCTGGAGAAAGTCCTGTCTTTGTTTGTCGCAACATCCCCCCTCCCACCTGCTCTCTTTGGACTATCTCACTCTTTATACTACAGCGTCTACCCATGAAGCAGGTGGGTTTACATTGGAGTTACTTGAAAGCCTGCTGCATCACATACAGACTTTAAAAGGGTGCTTGTGTGTCGGAGTCAGACACCGACGGGCACAGAGCTGCAGTATTTGATGAATTGGACGTGATATTGAAAATCATACTTGTTTGTTACACAAATGTTGCTCAGTGACATTATATGAAGTGTTATTTCTGCTTCATCTGCAACAGAGCTTTATGCATTGTTTATATTATATTTTTTGAGGAAAAGAGAGCTTTTAATCAAGTTCAAGAAAAGCCATTTGAAAATATCATAGTCAAGGACAAATATGCATATTCAACAAAAAACATGGCCCTGAATCAGGTGGTTACCCAAGTTCTAAAGAGTGAAGCCAAACCTGCTGTCCACCAGGTGGCGACTCCTCTCTGATTGTATACAGGTCTATGAAAAAAGCATACTTCTCTCTTGATTAATTATCTCAATAAACCTTATAAACATTAGTTTATGGTCTCAATCTCTAGTTTCAAGTCTTCAATCCAGCATGATGTTCATTTAGTACATTATGGTCCATTTAGAGTTCAACAGACCAGAAAGCAGGGGATGCTTTAGGGGCGGGGCTATCTGCTGACTGAGAGGTCACTACCAAACTACCAATGCAGTTAGCTACAAGATGACTTTAACACTTAGCTGTAAAGTTGACCTTGAATTATGAAGGTGGATCCAGAGCCAATAAGGTTTCTGCTCTGCTGCTTGTGTTCTTCAGATCCACCCGTAGCTCCTCCACAGTCCAAATATGGTCACTTCCTTCACTGGTTGCAACAATTCCAAGATGGTGATGACCAAAATGCTGAGCTTGAGGTCTTGATCTATGGAATGGTCCTATCTAGAGGTCGTGTTTAATTTGTCCAGTCTGGGCTACTGTAGAAACATGGTGGAGACACTCTGTATGTAGATATAAACAACTAATTCTGAGCTAACAACATGTTAGCTCACCTATTTGATAGTTCGAGGGGAAAACTCTACATCTATGTTTGCAGATATGTTTGCAAACTAAAACTAAAATATCTAAAAAGCTGGATTGTGAAGTGTGTGGAACATGTTCCAGTTCGGCTGCTAATACTGGCAAGTACTTAATGTCATCCACCTCCTCATCTGATACACTCTCTCATATGTCTCATATCATTCCAGTAAAATAATTATCCTCAGACACACATGTACACACACTGACACACATCCACATATACGGGTATAATAGCTTGCTCTATATGAAGTCACAAGCAAACGTGTACACACACATCCTTTGCTCGCCTCCGAGCTTCTTGCAGATCCTCGTCTGTTCCAGCTATTACACTTCGGTGTTAATTTCTTCAGGTTTTTGACAAGCCTCCAGGCTAAAGCTTGTTCTTTGTGTAAGTGCTTTTTCTGAACTTCTCCCTATCTCTGCAGATTAGTCAGGGAGCAAATTACCTGCCTGCACAAAAAAAGCACAGTCTTACACATTTCGCTGTGCTTGGTGTACAGATCTCCTTTTGAAGACAGGCTATGTTATTTCCCCTCGCCCTGCAGCAGTCCTGGCATGCAAATCATCATAAAATTAAATTTAAAAAAGTGCACATGCACTCTGGGTGCTCTTATCAGCGTCTGCACAAACTGCATACAAATCAGGCAAGGATCACACACCACAGCAAAGGTCTCCACGTAAAAAGGCTGGCTAATTGCTAATTAGGTCGCAAGGTCTGAAGCAGCCTCTACCTAACAAGAATTAAAATGGGGGGGCGTCCGTTCCTGTGAAGTGTCTCCGGCTTCCTGGTGACATGCCCCAGAGCGGAAAAACACACTGCCAGTGCTCAGCTCTGTCTACACAGCTGCTTCAGAACAACACATCCTGGCTGAAACACGTCAAATGAGTTGTGCTTGTCGGGGGGGCTGAGCTGCAGTCGGCACGCTGAAATGTGTTTGGACGGTGTTTGCACCGGATGAAGCCCAGGCTTTGGCCTCCATCTTTAGCTCCATTTACACAATGATGCAAAACCCATTTTTATAATGCCACATTCACAACAGGTACATATCTACTCCTGCATGGTGTCTCCCCAATTTACATTTGTGAGCTAAAAATCGGTCTTGTGTCCATTTGCTTTTACTCAAGGAGTAGTCACAAACTATGAGAATATGCTGCCTTTTTAATCGTTTGACAGACTTAATATATATATATATATATATATATTAGTGCTGTCAAACGATTAAAAAACGTAATCGAGTTAATCACAATAGCAGGTTGTGATTAATCACGATTAATCACAAGTTTAAAATACTAGTATTTAGATAAAACAAATACATCATGTGTGGTGTTGGAATAAAGAAATGCATGACAAACTGGTTAGAGGAATCAAAGTTTTTACTTTATCATAAGTTGATATCTTATAATAATTTCTGAACTAGAATCCATTAATTTGCTGAGGTAAGTGTCAGGGAGTGCTTGGCATTGCCCACAACATTCTTAATGAACTGCAGACTAGAAGGATTAGCAGACAACCACATAAAGAACAGTTACAAAGTAACGTCTGCTACAAAGTGAATGTAAACAACTTGCCTGTAAAGAGTTTGCAAAGTAACATCTCATTCAAATGAATGCTATAGTGAGTAACAGTGGGCCTATTTAAGAAACTGAATGCCATAGTGTCTTTGAAGATACAAAGTGAACAGTCCCTTTTCACACTCTTAGTTGAATAAGATTATTTTAAACAGCGTGAACTTGTGTGACATGACTCCAGTCAACCTGTTCATACAGTCTACTTTTCTTTCAACCAGTTGCTCAGGCAGACCAGCTTGTTGACATTTTCAGATGACAGAGCGGACCTCTTCTTCTGCACAATGTGGCCTGCCAGAGAAAACAGTCTCTCACATGGCACTGTTGAGGCAGGTGTAGCCAAGTACCTCTGTGCAATATGGGCCAGCTTACCATGAGCACCTGTGCGTGCCGCCCACCACTGTAGTGGACATGCCTCTATGCCGACACTGGGCTCTGCTTTATACCTGTCTACAGTTTTGTCTGTGGACAGTGCCTCATCATCAGACTCTGACTCTGACCCCATCAGTAGGAGGGCCATCTTCTTCTTCTTTGGTGGCTCTGGTTCCATTTCCTCTCTGGATGGCTGTGATGCAGGTTCTCTGTCCTTCAGCATCTCACTCAGCTTTCGCAGGCACCTTAGGTCCTTCAATCTGGGATCTAGAGCTGTTGCTACCCTTAGCCATAACAGGTTTGTGTTGTCCTTTTGTCTGTAGAGGTCCTCTGTGAATGCAGTCTTGAAGCGCACTATGTAGGCAGGGTCAACATCTGAGACCTCCAACGTACGCAAGAGGTAGCAGAGTGCAGGTAGCACTACAGAGCAGGACACATATTTGTCACCACCCAGGAGCTCAGTAACATACCTACAAACACACAAAACCAACAGTATTAATGACTACACGTTTAATTCATTTAACACCCATTTAGGGTGTTCAGTGGGTCTTTGTTGTTTTGGACATGCTTTATCATTTCGAGAGTTAAATTCCAGCGCATGGGTACGTCCTGGACAAGTGACTGCTCTTCTTGCCCATGAGAGGCTTGCTCAGCTCTGCTGTGTTTGCAGGACTGTGTTTAAAATGTCTGACTATTTTACGGCACTTGGCTAAAGCACCGTCAAACCCGCTGTCACGGAGAGACACTGTGATTACCCTCTGTATAATGTGCGCTACACAGGGCATGTGCTCGAATGGTAGACTCCTTGCTGCCGCGATCATATTGCGCGCGCTGTCTGTTCCTATAGTGGTGATCTTGTCTGTTATCTCCCACTCCTTTGCAACTTCAAGAAACTGACTAGCACATGCTTCTGCAAAATGCCTTTCCTCTGTTTTCACCACACCTAAAGCGAACGAGTGCAGTTGCCATTTGTCATCGATTAGGTGTGCTGTTACACCGAGATAGTTATTGTTGCTTACTGATGTCCAGTGGTATCCAGTCAGTGCAATAAATGTAGCTTGTGCCAACTGCTCCGCTTTCTTTGCCTTTTCACTGCCAAACAATTGATGAATGAATTCACTGTGTTTTAGTCATCTTTTCTTGAATGCTTAAACTCCTCAACCCCATTTAGTATGTCAACATTTTGTATTAGTACCAGCGGTTTGTAAGAACTTGGTCAGTAATTGATGTCATATTTTGGTTCTCAAAATTCACCAAATTGATGCATTAAAATTAAATCTATTAAAATTTTTCTCCCGGGGGGGGGGGACCCACCTAGATCGCAAGACCCCCCACGATAGAATCCTGTGGGAAACACTGCTATTGGTACACAAAACTGGTAGATCGGCCCCTTAGTCATGATTGATTCTGGACTGGACCAATTACAGCCGAGGGGTGATGCCCGACAGCAGGGCCGTGCAGAGACCTTTGGAGGGGCAGGTGCTCAAAGTTAAAAGGGGGCACATGGAGCACGAACCATACAGAAACATACCTTGCAATATCCATCCATTTTCTACCGCTTATCCTGTATTTAGGGTCACGGGGGGGCTGGAGCCAATCCCAGCTGTCATTGGGCGAAGGCAGGGTACACCCTGGACAGGACGCCAGTCTATCGCAGGGCCGACATGTAGAGACAAACAACCATTCACGCTCACATTCACACCTACGGGCAATTTAGAGTCACCAATTAACCTATCCCCATCCTGCATGTCTTTGGACTGTGGGAGGAAGCCGGAGGACCCGGAGAGAACCCACGCTTACACGGGGAGAACATGCAAACTCCACACAGAAGGAACCCGGGCCGACCCGGGAATCGAACCCAGGACCCTCTTGCTGTGAGGCGAGAGTGCTACCCACTACACCACCGTGCAGCCCCTACCTTGCAATATAACCGGTTGAATGGTAGAAACCCATATTCATAAAGAATGTAGCATGGAATCACAACACACCATGTCATTGTCCACACCTTATATATGGCCAGTGCGTGCACACGCACCCACACACACACACAGTGACATTTCATACCTTTTCAAAAATTGTACTGTATAGCCACGAATTTAATCCATTCATAATCTGCCATTTATTATTCCTAGTGCTAAATGATTAAAGTAAAAATAATTAAATGATATTGAAATCATGTACTTACATATTTTTGTGCTTTTATTCAGTTTGACTATCGACTTTGCGCAAGACAGCAAGGTTCTAAAAGTTATATAATTTGTATGCATATTATATTTAATTTGTTAAAGGAGAGGTTGAGAAAATCAAAATTCTAATTCTTCTATTATTGTTGTATTTATACTGTAATAGTCCAAAATTATGTGAATATGTATATTGCATAGTTTAGTGAAATAACACTTTGCCTCATTGCCTCTAGAAACATAGGAAAAAACAGCTTGACAGTAAAATAACACATATTATCTCTCTAATGCACTTTGCCCGTGACAAGAGAAACGTACAGAAACTAAAAAAAAAAAAAAAGCCCAACATACTTTTCCCCCACAGCACGCTGTGTGTGGTTAATCAGGCCCGGCCCTGACCAATCTGGAGCCCTCTGCAAGATTTTAGGTGGCGCCCCCCTTGCATCGGCAGTGTAGTGTATACTCACAAGAAACCGAATAGCTTTGTCTTTGACCTTTTTTTACTTAAAGAAAGCAAATTCACAATCAGAATAGTTAACAAGAAAATTATGAATAAATAAATAAAAACAAAAAATAAAATGAATATATGAAATACAATAATATTTACATACATATACATACAAGATCTAACTAAACACAAAATAAAATGTGTCAACAAGTTGCATAAAATAAATTAAAAATACAATATAAATAAGGCACTGCACAAAACAAGATCTTAAAGGTGGGGGCAACAGGAAGACCGCTTGATGCTGCTGCATCATGGCTGGGTTGTGCTGCTGAGGTGGAGGCAGCAGTGGTAGATGTGGTAGATGGGGTGGGATTTAGAAACTTCAACAGCGCATCTGAAGAGAAGAGTATGTGACACCATCGAGTATTACAGTCTTATAATAAAAACATATGATTCCAAGAATAAAATGAAATGATATAATATAAATGAAAAACCAAAGAGATATATGTATGATGTAAACTGATATGCAAATTAGATTAGATTAAATTTATCGTTATCATTACAGTGAAATGCTGAATAGCAGAATGCAAAGTAGCAGTAATATATATGAGAATGTTATGTTATTTATGATTATCTTTGACCGAATCACAGCAATGCTCATATTCAAAACATATTCTCTCTCATGTGATATTGCTTAATTAACATTAATGATGTGCACTTTAACAACTAGGCTTACAACTATAATATATAAAGGGGTGGAAAAGTGACTGTAGTTACCTAACGTTACATTATTACTTTCCATAACAACTCAGCCCCCTCCACAATATTAACTGACGTTAAAACAGTCAACTAACGTTAGCTATTTATTGATTAGCAATAAGCGAATCATAACGTTAGCTCAATGCTAAAAAGCCAGGTTACTATCTGTAACAGACAAATAATTTCATGTAACGTTACCTCTGTCTTTTTCTCGTTTCTCATCCTCCTCTTTTCTTTTTTTTCTTCCCTCGGCACCGGACAGTTTTGGCCGATTTGACATCTTGTGTTGATTTTTTGATGTGGTGATGACGTCCAAAAAGAATCATGATACGGGAAGGGAGGAGGCGCACCGTGCATGGGAGGGGGGGGGGTATTTTAATTAACGTGGAATTATTTCTTGTAATGGTACCAACTTTTTTTTTTTGTTTGTTTGTTTGTTTTTTTACCATTTGTGGCACTGGCGTGGTGCCCCCCGATGGACGGCGCCCTTAGCATTTGCCTATACGGCCTATGCCACGGGCCGGCCCTGTGGTTAATGGCTATAACTTGTGAGAGGTGTGTGTGCAGAGTTGGACAACACAGAGGATACTCATTGCTCACTTCACTTCGTCAGTCATCTTGCAAGAATAGACCGTGCACAAACGAATACCGCTGCAAAACCTACTCACCAGACCAGTTGTTTACTCCCTGTCTGTCAAAAAGTGAGGTTTCGCAAGACGAGCAGTGGCCGTCTCCAGCAGCTGAGCGTTCAGCAGCAGGGCATGTCTGGGAAAGTCAGGGCAGTGACGGCAGAGTGAGGGCACGACCGACCAAGGTAGATCTAAATTATTATTATTTTGTTTTATTTATTATTATTTTGGGCCAGACAGACACACACACACTCTTTGGGGGGAAAAAAATTGACAAAAGGGTACTTTAGGCATCAAGGGGCAAAGGGGCAGGTGCTCCAGCACCCCCCCCCCCCCCTGCACGTGCCTGCCCGACAGTGTACAAGCAGAAAAAAATTTGTTCATAGGCTCCATTGTCTTTCCATCGATACCTGGTGGGCCGGTCTTGGCTGAAAATGCCCGGGCCGATTTTTGGTCCCAGTCCAGCCCTGGTAATAGTGCGGTGAGCTGGTGCAGGTGACGTGGCCGTGCGGGCAGGTCGGCAGTAGACAGCCGAGGAGACAAGCAGGCAGGTAGGCATGCAGGTAGGCAGGCAGGAGTCCAGAGGAGAAGTGCTGGGGATTTCCTGGAGAGCGAAGCCACAAGACAGGCGTTAGCGGAAACAGCTAGGGTACACGGAAATACGTTCAGGTTTACAAAGAGAGCGATACGGAGCACGTCAACGTCACCGTAGGTACTGAATCATCTGGCGATGAAGTGGTGGAGAGACCAGGGTTAAGTAGGCTGGAGCTGATGAGCTGAATGGGAACAGGTGCGCCTACTCTGACTGTGTCCCAATTCAGGGTCTGCAGCCTTCGGAGGCTGCATTTGAAGGCCGCTTACGTCACAGAGCTGCGCGAAGGCTGTCCCAATTCGTCTAAATTCGAAGGCTCCTCCAAATGCGGCCGACAAATGTGTCCTCCTTTCCCCCGTATTCGGAGGATGCACCGCTACTATCCTTCGGGCCTCCCATATCCCAAGATGCTTTGCGCGCCGCTGTTCAACCAACAATGGCGGCGAAAGACGGTAGCAGTGCTGAATACACATTTAAATGTAAGTAACGGGTTTTTGCTTAATGTCGGGCGTTCAAGGGGCCTTAAAACACATTTGAGTGTTAAAATGCGTGAAGTTAATAATGCTAATACGTGTAGCCACCGGAGTGTAGGGCCAGCTACGTGATGTAGCTTAAGGCTGTTGATACGAGGAGCTCAGTTCACGTTAGCCTTTAAACGTAACGTAAGCCTAAAACCCTTCACTTTCAAATGTTACAAGCTCCGATGGTAACTTATATCTTATTGTAACCGTGAGGCTGTCAAGTTAATTTGTTCTCGTTGTAAGTTGTGTAGGCTACAGTCCGCTCCTCTCGCAGCTGTATATATAACGTTAACGATGGGTTGTGAGCCCCGCTGTATTTCTAGGCTGTAAAACTGTAAACGTTTGGATTGAATACAGAGCTAACCTTAGGAGCAGTATTACTGTTAATATCGTTATTATATCGTACAATCATTTTGCATGTTGACATAACAGGAAATGTGCTTTACATGTCGTTTTGTTGTAGAGAGCAAGGAGCAGACTGAGGATTTGATCAAACTCCGGGTCCGGGAATAGAACGACCACCTGTTGAGGCCAAGAACACAGGGCCACCGACAGCAGCAAGAAAGTGGAAAACCGATGATTTGCTGGATTTGATCAGGGAGGACATGAAGTTACAGAGGGAGAGCGAGGAAAGGAGAAAGAGAGAGAGGATGGAGAGACTTTTTAGTTTATTGGAGAGTTCTGTGTTGATTTGTTATTTAAATTGTTAATTAAAAATATTGTATTGTTCCATTTTCTTTTCCAAATATTGTATATAGTTAAATTAAAATCTTATAACCTTGTAACATTATCTGTTCCATTTCTTATTTACAACTAAAGTCAACTTTTGAACTGCTTTTCAGTGACAAGAAAATAATTTATTTTTTGTGTAATTAACAAATATTTACAAAGTTACAATAACTATTGACAAGTGGGTGTTCTTAACATGTAGAACTATTTACAAAAGATGAGCAGAAATAACTATTTACAGAGAACATATATACAGTATTGACTGAGCAGGAGTCCCTGGTGGTGCTGCTGGATGGGATGCCACAATAAGGACCCTGGACTCTTCTGGCTCTGAGTGGGACATCATCTGGAGGTGGGGGTGTGGGATGCATGTCTCTACTGTCCACCACATCGTCCATCATCGGGGTTTGCAGGGCTGATGCAATCGATGGATGCCATGTCACTAAAATGTTTAAAAGAGAGGCAAGAATAAAATATTGAATTAAGTCGGGGTTATTTACAGGGTTCGTACACTTTTTACTAATCAATTCATTCACTTTATAAGCCAAGGATTTAAACTAAAATTCAAGCACTTTTCAGACCTTGAAAAACAGCATTAAAAGTACAGCATTTTCAAAGATTTTACATTTTAAGCACCTGTATGAACCCTGTATTAAGTCTTATGGTTAAATGACATTATCCATGTCAATCTATACTTAATATGGCTCGTCACTTAGCGGTATCGTTTAATAACGGGTATATTAATTACCACGTACTACGCTAGCTATGTATGAACATTAATATGGGTTAAAATAACGGCTTTAATGTTACCTCCCCACGGCTCTCTCCCAGCCGGAGATAAACAAGCTGCTTTCCATCATGTTTGTCTGTCGTATTTTTGTTTTGACCGGTGTTTTTCCCGGGCTTGGCCGGCAGAAGTGATGACGTTGCGACGCAATCAGGAAATGCTCCGTAGTTTAGACCGTCCCATTTACCGACGGTTGACCCAGCCTTCGGAGGAGTCTCCGAAGGTGTTGCCTCTGTAGACCGCGAAGGCTGGGTCCTCTGAAGGCTGCAGACCCTGAATTGGGACACAGCTTCTGTCTCGGCTGCCGGCACGCCCACCGGACACACCCCGAGGAGGGGCCGGTGAGGGAGAGGAAAGGAGGGGGAAGACAGACAGGGAAAAACACACAAACAGGCACAAAACCCCAGACTGTCCCAGCAGAACCGTGACATAGTGGACGATTCAACTACTTTTATTCTTAATCTATATACTAGCTATTTTTCAGATACACTCACAGGTGGAGTCATCAATCAGAGGAGAGTCAACAGGTCTTCATGTCAAGTGGTGTTTATGAGCCAAGCAGGATACAAACAGGGTAGACTGGAACATGTAGGACCTGGGGGCTTTCCCCTCCCCTGGGGACCACCTTCTTATATTATGGTCACATTAGCATTGCCTCTATTGTTATCTGATTTTTTGACATATCTGTGTCTTGCCCATCCTTGAGTATTTTTTTAAAACCTACAGCTGTCTCACCCTTACCCCTCCCCTCCTTGGGGACAGGTCTGGGTCAGGGATGACTTTGATTTGTGATAACAGTGTCTGTACTTGGCAGTACGACACACCCTTGATCTGGTTTTATCAATAGGTTTATCTGTTTTTAACATGGACATTTGTGATGCTGTGTTCTCTGATCATTTGCCTGTTGTATTTGAGATCCTTCTTCCCTGTGTAGCATGGGTGTAGAAAGCAGTGTAGGGACCTCACCATTGAGACTACACAATGTGGCCTACATAGAGACCAAAAGCCTTCACATGCAGTCAGAACAAAGGAACAAAGGGGATAAAAATCTACAACCGCCATTTTGGTTTCACTTCTCACCACTTCTCAACTGGTGCCCTATTGGCTGACAACCACAGGTACCCCAGGGGGGTCCCCGGGAGCAGCCGTGAGGTGTAAAACCCAGCGCCGCCTTAACAACTTCCTCTCTCCACCATGACGCGCGTTACAACAGGAGGTGAACTTTTACGTCTGCAGCATTTTCCTTTGTCCTAGGCCGCAGTCTCTCCCCCAAACTCGCTGGACGAGCAACAGACTGTTTTCCCTCTCTTTTTCTCTACTCACTTAATTTTTCTTTTTTTTAATAATTTTGGATCCTGAGGAGATCGCCGCGACCGCGCGACTCTTCTGTTCACCCGCGGAAGGAAGAAAAACACTTTCTTCGTCCCAGCTGCCAGCAGGACGGATAACTTCTACGACCCGTTCTTGTCTGAAGTTAGCTGACTAAATCGCAGAGCCCCGCGATTTTATTGTTGCCTGCAGAAGGGAGAAAACACGAACTGTTTTCTTCAACTAAGTTGATCCGCGAGGAGGATAACTTCTACGCCCCACCCTCGTTTGGATTCAACTGACTCGTCGCATTCTCCGTCGCCGAATGAGGACTCGCGAACCCCCTTCCGTCGCTGACGTCAAGAAACGCCATCACCGCATGGGACGAAAAAACTTCACATCGATTCAAGTAAGAGGCTTTTTGTCTGGGCAGAAGCAGAGATTCGATAGTGTAGGACCAGCTTGTAATTCTTGTTAACGTGTTATAAGTTTTGATCATGGACCTCCAAGTCTGTGGCTTTCTGTATTGTTGTATTCGAAAGCTGATTGTGTACCCACGCCGCTGGGTTGATTTCTGTAACGGTGTTTTGACTAACCTCAGCCACATTCGTGAGCTCAGTAAGCATCTACTATCAGTTAAAGGACCGGGGTCCTGCTTAACGAACGCCAGTTCATTCACGAGCTTCCGTGTGATAGTAACATGCCTCCTGAGCCTTAGGATCTTGCGCACGCATTCTCTCCCTCTTTTTGTTTGTGTCCCGCTAACACACACACCCCCACACGTATCCTCCGCCAGCTGTTTCCGTCTCCGGACGCTAAGGAAATAGCTCCATCTGGTGGCTGTACCGGCCATCTGTCCCTCTCTCGCTATTCTATCTGACGTCAGCGGCTCCGCCCCTGAACGCTGTGAGGAATAGCTCCACCTGGTGGTCGTGTCCACACACACACACACACTCCACGTGTGTCTCTCCCTCTGTTTAGCTTAGCTTTGTGTGTTAGGTAATTAGGTAATAAGCTTTGTTAATTGCCGTGTTATTGATTGTGATCATTATTACTGATTTTAATAAATTTTATTATATTATAACTAGCGGTCTCTTGTGCTTGTTGTGTATATGTCACTGGATAACAGCAGGTTGTGAAGGCTAGTGCTCGAATTTCACGCCTTTTTAATTGTTAGATTGTTTTTATGCTTCTATGCCAATGATCACGATGATTGGCATGTGAGTGTAAAACCTTTTATATTGAGACTGAATACAGTTTTAGGTTATCTTTTCCCTGATCCCAGGGTGGTGCCCCGTATATTCATGATTATATCATAATAATATATTAAATATAATTATTAATATCAATAATCATATTGACATTAATAATTAGCTGTTGATAACCAAATCTTCTCCTGCTACTACCCCAACAGCAGGAATTAAAATAAGTTAGTTCCTAAATAAGAGCAGTAATAAATCAGTAAGTAATAAAAAAATAATTTGGTTCAAACATATTTCAGTTTTCACAGTAAAAAATCTAACTTTTTCCTACTCAGATTCTATGTTTAATTGTGATTTTAGGTCCATTGTGTTAAAATGAAAAAATAACTGTACAGTCACACATATGAGGTTGTGCTGACAATAATGACGCCAAACAAGGCAATGTGAATAGTTTTTAAGGTGTAATATAATGGCAAAATCAAAAATAGTCAACAACAGCCAATTATACCCCAGACCCCAGAAGGTTAAACAACAACTCACTCAGAAATATCTAAAACTTCGTTTTAAGGGTTGAGTCCAGCCTCACATTATGTGACCCAGAGTTCTGATTTGATATGTGGGCCGAATCCTACACTCAACAACTGGCCCACATCTTGTCAAGACAATGCCACCTTTGCCACACCTGGGCCATGTTCAGTTCACATGTCTTCTGCCAGTGCCGACTGAATGCCACCTGTGCCAGCTTCATGCCAAATCTGGGCCAAATGTCACTGCTATGTGGGTCTGCTTCCTAAATGCACAGATTGACATCTGTGAAGTTTAACTGACGTAATGTTATAGAGTGATGATTTAGAGTTCCCTTCATTATTTTGAGCAGTGTATATATAGTAAATATACAGTGTGTGTATGTGTGTGTGTGTGTGTGTGTGTGTGTGTGTGTGTGTGTGTGTTTATATACATGAATGAAGATTGTTTTTGAAGTCTTGAGTTTGGCATTTTGGTCGTCACCATCTTGGATTTCTTCTACCAGTGAAGGAAGTGACTATATTTGGACTGTGGAAGACAGATGGGCGGATCTGATGAACACAAGCAGCAGAGCAGGTGAGCAACACCCCAGCAACCTTACTGGATCTGGATCCATCTCGATTCTGGTCTGATCATTCAAGGTCAACTTTACAGTTAAGTGTTAAAGTCATCTTAGGGTGTTGTCACACTTGGTCCATTTCAGCCCAACAAATGATCTCAGAGCGATGACTCAGCATTTTTGCACATATGTGAACACCCCAAGAGAACTCTGACCCCTCCTCAGGGGGTCCACTTCAAGTCCGTGTTGTGGTCCGCTTTACCTGGTCATTGTCAAAACAAAGTTCTCCAGGTTTGTTTCGCTCTTTTCGTATTTTAGCCCTCTAGACTTTTTGTAAGGGACACACCATCAGATCAGCCACCGATTAATTCAAGAAAATCTGAAATCTGAATAACAGCTTTAACTTTTATACGTCGCCAATCCATATTGTGAACAGTATTGTTGAAGTTGTCAGGAGACACCGGTTCCTGATTGGCTTAATAAAAGAACTAACAGCTAACCATGTTCACGGAGGTCACATTGAGTTATATTATCAGGCTCGATTCAGTAACAAATAGCATTGGCCGATATTTATTCATGTATCGTGATTTGTTCAAATGTAATCTTGTAACATGAAGTTTCTGGTGAGGATAACAGTTGTTTGAAGGAGATGTTTTCACTTGAATCTAAAATAGATATTTTATAAAGAATGAATGAGAAAAGCTCAGAGTTAATTCTTTGTGGAAGCGACACTAAACATCACATCACTGAAGGTGAAATAATTTACTTTAATGAACTATAGTGTGATCAGGACCTGGACTGATGCCCCATCAGAGCTGAGTTGGGCCAGAAACAGAACTGACTCCTCTTTCAACAGAAAAGAGACTCTATCCTATTTGTGTTCACATTTGCGGTTCATTTGAAAGAGGACTGAGTTCTGTGAACATATGTGAACCCTCCAAGAGAACTCGGACCCTCTGAAGCAAACTGTACTCACATATGTGCAAACATTGTTTTGTACATTTTTTGTAGAGAACTATGTAGAGGACTATCTAGAAGACCATATAATGAGCTCATTGACAAAATGAAAAGGCATTTTGGGACACCCCTCTGGTCATTTTCTCTGCTCCGTTAATTATGTCACTTCACTCACACAATTGAAACATGTCGGATCAACTATATAACGATTTCTTTGTAATAAAAGCATAATAATAAGCTACTTTGCTGTAATTTAAGTTCCTCTGTTCAGAAGTGATGCCACATATGTCTCGGGCTTTTATTGCGAAAGGTAAGAACGAAAGGAGCGGTATGCTGTCGTTGCCAATTTCAATGCAATAAACGTATCGCTTCACATGAAGATGAACCTTTGTGAACCTCTGTTATGATGATCTACTCATAATGAATATATTACTTTCATAGATTTGTCTCGATCTCTCTATCTCATCTGTCTGTCATGTTTCCTTCAGCATAATGCATGATGGGATATAATGCTCAGTTAGTGCCAGTTGTTCACTACTTCCCAAGAGGATTTGTGGGATACTTTGAGTCCACTATAGGGTATAATAACTCACCATACATTCAGACATAACTACAACATAGTGAACACAATGAGCAAAAATAAAATATAAGAATATATATAATATATTATAATATAAGAAAATTGTTGATTATCACTTGTGTTTTGCCTTTTTATGAACCATATTGCAATACAGGTGATGTGATGCTCACCACCACTGTGACTTTGAGTAGCAGCACACATAATAGGAGATAATGAGTATATGTAGTCCAAACAGCAATGAGAGCAGAACATGGAGTGCACACTGTATATCAAGGTCATGTTTGCCCAGGGGGGAACCGGTGCTCTTAGCTGGGAGCAGACATGGAGCATGATGGGATACTATATTAAGAAGCTGCTAATATAACTGCACATAAGACTTTGACTTTCTTCAGCACTCAAGCTGCAAATAAAAGACCAAACAAAAATATCAGTGTGACTGTTACTGTGCTGTGTCACTCATCTTCCCAATAATGGAGCCTGGATGTTGACCATGTTGTGTGATCAATGATTTACCGCTACAGTGGACGGACATCTTCTATATCTGGTGGGAAAACCCTATACAAAAGAACAACCCAGTATCTCCACTAAAGAAAAACCCAGTATCTCCACTAAAGAACAACCCAGTATCTCCACTAAAGAACAACCCAGTATCTCCACTAAAGAACAACCCAGTATCTCCACTAAAGAACAACCCAGTATCTCCACTAAAGAACAACCCAGTATCTCCACTACTAAAGAACAACCCAGTATCTCCACTAAAGAACAACCCAGTATCTCCACTAAAGAACAACCCAGTATCTCCACTAAAGAACAACCCAGTATCTCTAGTAAAGAACAACCCAGTATCTCTACTAAAGAACAACCCAGTATCTCCACTAAAGAACAATCCAGTATCTCTACTACTAAAGAACAACCCAGTATCTCTACTACTAAAGAACAACCCAGTATCTCCACTAAAGAACAACCCAGTATCTCTACTAAAGAACAACCCAGTATCTCCACTAAAGAACAACCCAGTATCTCCACTAAAGAACAACCCAGTATCTCCACTAAAGAACAACCCAGTATCTCCACTAAAGAACAACCCAGTATCTCTACTACTAAAGAACAACCCAGTATCTCTACTACTAAAGAACAACCCAGTATCTCCACTAAAGAACAACCCAGTATCTCTACTAAAGAACAACCCAGTATCTCCACTAAAGAACAACCCAGTATCTCCACTAAAGAACAACCCAGTATCTCCACTAAAGAACAACCCAGTATCTCCACTACTAAAGAACAACCCAGTATCTCCACTAAAGAACAACCCAGTATCTCCATTAAAGAACAACCCAGTATCTCTACTACTAAAGAACAACCCAGTATCTCCACTAAAGAACAACCCAGTATCTCTACTACTAAAGAACAACCCAGTATCTCCACTAAAGAACAACCCAGTATCTCTAGTAAAGAACAACCCAGTATCTCTACTAAAGAACAACCCAGTATCTCCACTAAAGAACAACCCAGTATCTCCACTAAAGAACAACCCAGTATCTCCACTAAAGAACAACCCAGTATCTCCACTAAAGAACAACCCAGTATCTCCACTAAAGAACAACCCAGTATCTCCACTAAAGAACAACCCAGTATCTCCCTAAAGAACAACCCAGTATCTCCACTAAAGAACAACCCAGTATCTCCACTAAAGAACAACCCAGTATCTCTACTACTAAAGAACAACCCAGTATCTCCACTAAAGAACAACCCAGTATCTCCACTAAAGAACAACCCAGTATCTCCACTAAAGAACAACCCAGTATCTCCACTAAAGAACAACCCAGTATCTCTACTACTAAAGAACAACCCAGTATCTCCACTAAAGAACAACCCAGTATCTCCACTAAAGAACAACCCAGTATCTCCACTAAAGAACAACCCAGTATCTCTACTACTAAAGAACAACCCAGTATCTCCACTAAAGAACAACCCAGTATCTCTACTAAAGAACAACCCAGTATCTCCACTAAAGAACAACCCAGTATCTCCACTAAAGAACAACCCAGTATCTCTACTAAAGAACAACCCAGTATCTCCACTAAAGAACAACCCAGTATCTCTACTACTAAAGAACAACCCAGTATCTCTACTACTAAAGAACAACCCAGTATCTCCACTAAAGAACAACCCAGTATCTCTACTAAAGAACAACCCAGTATCTCCACTAAAGAACAACCCAGTATCTCCACTAAAGAACAACCCAGTATCTCCACTAAAGAACAACCCAGTATCTCCACTAAAGAACAACCCAGTATCTCTACTACTAAAGAACAACCCAGTATCTCCACTAAAGAACAACCCAGTATCTCTACTAAAGAACAACCCAGTATCTCCACTAAAGAACAACCCAGTATCTCCACTAAAGAACAACCCAGTATCTCCACTAAAGAACAACCCAGTATCTCCACTACTAAAGAACAACCCAGTATCTCCACTAAAGAACAACCCAGTATCTCCATTAAAGAACAACCCAGTATCTCTACTACTAAAGAACAACCCAGTATCTCCACTAAAGAACAACCCAGTATCTCTACTACTAAAGAACAACCCAGTATCTCCACTAAAGAACAACCCAGTATCTCTAGTAAAGAAAAACCCAGTATCTCCACTAAAGAACAACCCAGTATCTCCACTAAAGAACAACCCAGTATCTCCACTAAAGAACAACCCAGTATCTCCACTAAAGAACAACCCAGTATCTCCACTAAAGAACAACCCAGTATCTCTACTACTAAAGAACAACCCAGTATCTCTACTAAAGAAAAACCCAGTATCTCCACTAAAGAACAACCCAGTATCTCCACTAAAGAACAACCCAGTATCTCCACTAAAGAACAACCCAGTATCTCCACTAAAGAACAACCCAGTATCTCCACTAAAGAACAACCCAGTATCTCCACTAAAGAACAACCCAGTATCTCCACTAAAGAACAACCCAGTATCTCTACTACTAAAGAACAACCCAGTATCTCCACTAAAGAACAACCCAGTATCTCCACTAAAGAACAACCCAGTATCTCCACTAAAGAACAACCCAGTATCTCCACTAAAGAACAACCCAGTATCTCTACTACTAAAGAACAACCCAGTATCTCCACTAAAGAACAACCCAGTATCTCCACTAAAGAACAACCCAGTATCTCCACTGAAGAACAGTATCTCCAGAAAACCTTACTGGATCTGGATCCATCTGGATTCTGGTGTGAAGCTGCTAACAAAGTTAGTTTCATAATTCAAGGTCAACTTCACAGCTAATTGTTATAATCATCTTAGTAGCTAACTGCATTGGTAGCCATGGTAGCGACCTGTCAATCAGCAGGTAGCCCTGCCCCCAAAGCATCCCCTGCTTCCTGTCTGTTGGACTCTAAATGGACCATAATGTACTAAATGAACATCATGCTGGATTGAAGAAGACTTGAAACTAGAGAGTTAGCGGCTCTACCTCTCCTCTGACACATGCATGCAGAGAGAGATTGAGACCATAAACTCATGTTTATGAGTGACTGAGATAATACATCAAGAGAGAAGTAAGACCATTTTCTCATAGACTTCTATACAATCAGTCACCCCCTGGTGGACAGCAGAGAGAATGCAAGTTTATAGCACTCCAGCTCGGCTTCACTTTTCAGAACTAGAGGTTGCCACCTGGTAGAAACCATTGGTCCTCATAATTTATTTCAGAATATATAATAAAAACAAAAATAATGGTGGTCTTAAAATATTTGACTCCCCATACAATATTACATCCATCCATCCATCAATCTATTGTCTACCCCTTATCCTGTATTCAGGGTCGCGGGGGGGCTGGAGCCGATTCCAGCTGTCATTGGGTGAAGGCAGGGTACACCCTGGACAGGACGCCAGTCTATCACAGGGCCAACATGTAGAGACAGACAACCATTCACTCTCACATTCACACCTACGGGCAATTTAGAGTCACCAATGAACCTATCCCCATCCTGCATGTCTTTGGACTGTGGGAGGAAGCCGGAGAACCCGGAGAGAACCCACGCTTACACGGGGAGAACATGCAAACTCCACACAGAAGGAACCCGGGGCCGACCCGGGAATCGAACCCAGGACCCTCTCGCTGTGAGGCGACAGTGCTACAATATTACACAATAATGCTTATATGCATTATTGTGTATAAAAGAAAACTTACTTACACATAGAACTAGGGCCCCCTGGGGGTCTGGGGCCCTCTTTGTAATGAAGCCTCCAATGTGGGGTCCGGACCCCAAAGGTGAGAACCTGTGACCTTGCGTGTGCTCTCCCTTTCACGCCTTTCAATATACCCTTGCCTGAGCTTTTGCTGTAACTGCAGATCTTAATTCATAAAGTTGATTCTCATCCATGAAAAACATTATTTGCATGTCTCGTCTTGTTTTTCTGGTCATAAAGTTATTTTATGTGTCCTAGTTGTAGTTATATATGTATTATAACCACCAGAATCACAAGTTCCAAGCTGATACTCACACAACCACAGACAAGCTGACATCTTTCATATTTACATAACTATTATGCAGTATGCCATGACAGTAATGCGTGTGTGCATGTGTGATCCTTGTCAGCCTCCTTGTGGATTTGCTGATTAAATTTGTGTCACCTTGATTCAAGATTCCTACTCATCATATTCCGTATGAAACTGAGAACTGTGGCGTGTTAGTGTTGTGATGCTGCTGGAGGTCACCGTCCTGCAGTGCTGCTCTTCACCACATCACAAGCTGCCGGTCCAATATGCAGTCCAATACTGCAGCCTTTTTTCACAGGGAGCGCGCTTCCAAATTTACCCTCCCGCTGCGCTCGCTCCCCGTGCCTTAAAAAAAAGCGCGTGCACGGCTGAAGGTCACTTAAACACAAAAGGCTTTCAGCGCTGCGGTCCAATATAGCGCATGCGCGCTGCCGGAGGACTGCTTCACAGACCGCAATATGGCGAGAATGCCTGCCAGCGGAGACACGGAGCAGGAGCCGATGAGCTTCCCCGAGAGGCGCAGGGAGGAGGGCGATGAGGAGGAGGAGGAGGAAGAGGAGGAGGAGGAGGAGGAGGAGGAAGACGAGATCCACGAGGTCCAGATCACCGGCGAAGAAGAGGACGAGGAGTCCGACAGAGATGCTGTGGAGCTGGAGTGGGAGTCAGGGGGCACGGTGCTGGACTCCAGCGGTTCTGCCGCGGAGATACAAGCGGTTGTTATGCGCAGTATGGACCGAGAGGAGGAGGACGGAGACGCGGACCCCTTCACCAGCGGCGTGTCCGCCGGGCTGGAGTCTCACGTGGAAGGAGACCTTCAGCGGTCAGAGCGGAACAGGCTAAGCGAGAACACCCGCCTGGCTACCCGGTACGCGGTGAGGATCTTCAGGGAGTACCTCAGTGAGAAAGCCCAAAGTCCAGACTTTGAAACTCTGGACAAGGAGGCGCTCTGCGCGGTGCTGCGCTCCTTTTACGCGGAGGCGCGCTCCAAAAGTGGACAGTTGTACAGCAAGTCGTCCCTCATCAGCATCCGGAGCTCCCTGAATCGGTACCTCAACGAGCCGCCCTACTGCCGCACCTTGGACCTCACCAAAGACCCGGAGCTGCGCAGCGCCAACCTGACCCTGGCCGCGGTCATACGGAGGCTGGAGGAGCAAGGCGCCGGTCCCGTGGTGCAGAAACAAGCCATCACGCGCTCGGACCTGCGGAAACTGTACGAATCGTCTGTGTTCAACACCGACACGCCGTTTGGGCTGCTCAACAAAGTCTGGTTCGAGACCTGCATGTATTTCTGCACCAGGGGCCGGGAGAACCAGCGGGAGCTGGAGGAGGACTCGTTCGGCCTGGCGGTGGATGAGGACGGGAGAAAGTTTGTCTATTTCAAAGCTCTCGGACCGTACCACAAGTCCCGCTCCGCCGCCTGGACCAAGAAGCGCCCGGACGCGGACGAGGACACCTTGCCGCGGATGTACGAGACGGGCTCGGAGCAGTGTCCGTACGCCAGCTTCGTCCGGTACGTGTCCAAGCGGAACCCGCTGTGCCGGGCGTTCTTCCAGCGGCCCCGGGACCACTGCTGCGCGAGCGACATTACGTGGTACGAGAACAAAGCTATCGGGAAGAACCTGTTGGGCACGAGGATGCAGATGTTGTCGCGCGCTGCCAAACTCTCCAAGACCTACACCAACCACTGCATCGGCGCCGTATCCATAGCAACGCTCAACAGCATCGTGGGCGCCGCGGGCTCCAGACCGACGACGACGCTCTACGTTGCCTCGGAAACGGTCAACGGTCACGCGCAATCCCACCTCCAGCTTGTGATCCCGTACCTCCGCCGGGTAACCGACGCTGCGGACGTGAAGCCGGCAGCAGCAACAATAAACACATCTTCACCGTCATCATCAACATCGTCATCATCAGCAGCAGCAGCAGCAGCGACAGAAACGAATAGATGCAGCGCCGAGGAGGACCCGGGGGCTCCTCACGCCAAGAGGCTGTGCGTGCGCCCCGGGACACGCGCAGAGTCGCCCGTGGAGCGGAACGAGAGCGAGCCGCTGCCTGCGAGAGCCACAGAGTCCCGGATTCACAGCCAGCCGGCCGGGGCGCGGTCCCCGGCCGGGGGGGCCACACAGGTAACAGAGGACACGTGGCCCTTTGTCGCCTATAGTAAACCGCGTGTCAACAGCTCGTGCGTGTGTGTGTGCGTGCGTGCGTGTGTGTGTGTGTGTGTGTGTGTGTGTGTGTGTGTGTGTGTGTGTGGAGAGAGAGAGAGAGAGAGAGAGAGAGAGAGAGAGAGAGTGAGAGAGTGAGTGAGTGAGTGAGTGAGTGAGTGAGTGAGTGAGTGAGAGCTCTGGATGAGGAATACTGTGCAGATAAAGCCCCTTCTTACCAGGACGTGTTTTTTTTTATGAATAATGTAAAGCTCATTGATATTTGTCTGAAAGTGTATAGAGGTAAACTACCGCGGGCCACTCCAGATGTTTTTCACTATTAATTCTGACAGAGAGGTTTTTGTGCCATAATCACTTCCAAAATCTGCTTAAAACGTTAAAAGCAGCACTAAAACATACTATCATTTAACATTTTGTTAATAAACAAAATAGGAGTGAATGTCCTTTTTAGTGGAAAAAAGAAATAACCCTAAATTAGATGAACATAAACCAAAAGGTCTCCCTGCATTAAGAAGGGATTAATACATATAAAGACAACTTTTGAAAGTCACTCGTGATGATATTTCGATTACCCTGATGATGTTTGTTTTATGGCAATCGTCCATCCCTACTCATAGTATAGAGGCTTTATAGAAGTAGTTTGCTGTTTTGGTTCAGTCTCACATTTCTCACCACAGACGAGAGACGATACAGGATTTCATTGCAGATCGCCATAAAAACAATAAGTAGGTCAACATGAATTTCCACCAGGATAATCCTAAATATCATGTTTTTCCACTTATATCATGGTGGACAAGTGGTAGAGCCTGATTAAACAATACAGGATACAAAAATAAATTGTAAAATAAAATGTTTTAATAATTGATTAATGTAGGGAGACTTATGATTTATGATCATCTTGTTTAAGATTATTACTTATTTTTCTTGACTAAATAGGATGTAGAATGTGCATCTGATCTGTGATGCAATACAAATATTTGTTTCTTAACATAATGTGAAGTGATTCCAGGATGTTTTAGTGCCATTTTAAGCTTAAGCAGTGTTGTTCCATGGTTGTTCATGGTGGTTGACATGAGGTGGGGCCATGAAGAAGTTCAGGTTAGAGAGAGCCGTTTGGAGCCAGATGAAAGAGTAGAAGACGTTTGCAGCCTGTCAGGCCTCCTGCATGCTGCCATATGCTTCTCTCTGAGCTGAACGCTTTGCCTCTTGCCAGGCACCTGGAGTGGGGAGGTAGGTTACGAGGCAATCTGGAATAGCTGGTGCTCCGACAGACCAAAGTCCTATGAGTCTGACAGACTGTGTTGCCTTCCTGTCAGTCCTGAGGATGCCTGGGACCTACAGTTCTAAACCTGCAGCACTCCTTTAAAACGTTGTGGGTAAATGTAGTCTGGTCTCCGTATGTGAGCTACTATCGTAGACCTCTGGGGACCACAGACAGTCATTTTCTCACAGACTTCCATGCAATCAGACTTCTTTGTTCAACCAGAGGAGACGGCCCCTGCTGGCCAGTAGAGAGAATGCAGGTTTAAGGCACTTCAGCTGTGGGCTCACTTTTTAGAACCGAGGGTTGGCGCCTGGTTCATGACAAATATTGATTATTGCAGCAGATAGGGTCACAGATTTAAGTTGGATTAGTGGTGATGATGTCGGCTGTGTCTGATGCCACCTCACCACCACATTGGTGTAATAATAGCGTAGCCTACATTTACATTGTGCACGGACACTAATGTTGTGATTGTAAAACAGGATTGGACATTTAAATGTCTGACTGACCGGGATGATAACACCTAACTGTTCTGCTGCTACTATTACCACCACTGCTAATACTAATTACTCCGCTACTACTGTAGTGCTAGCACTACTATATGTGTGTTTGTGTCCCAGGACAGCTGTAGCAGCAGCACCATCGGCAGTATGTCCAGTCAGCAGCTGGTGTCTGTGTCCCCTCTGGGCCCCGCCGGCATCCCTGCACCAGCCCAACTTACCAAAACCACCGCACCCGTCCACATCGACGTAGGAGGACACATGTACACCAGCAGCCTGGCCACGCTTACAAAGTACCCTGAGTCCCGGTGAGAGACTAACTCCTGAAAATACGCCTGGTACTGTACTTACAATAGAGGTGTTTTGGACTCTAGAGGTCATCATGGTGGTCGCCCCTGAATTGTCCATTCATGTGAAAGTGCAAACACCTGAAAAAGAAACACCTTATTTTCAATAATTCTTTTCTTTTATTGAATAAAAAACCGTCACCGTCTTCATCACTTGCAGTAGGTGATGATGTTTCGGTTTGAATATAATTAAAGTCAGAGAGAGTCGAGTCCATCTGTCAGCAAGACACACGTTTTATACATTTATCGTCATTTGTATTCAGTCACATGAGGCTGATTGTTCCTGAGCGTCAAGCTTGATATCAGTTACATAATTCCCAACATTGAACCTGATGAATCATTTTCAATGTTGTACACATAACACTATAATAACATTCTGGGTTATTCTGAGTATTTTATTCAAAGTTCTGTTTGTTTGACCCGCCCACACAGCCTTTCTCACTCTTAACACTACATAGGTCACTCTCTCCATCTAACAGTTAGTTAGTTAGTTAAAAGCCTCATAAAGACTCAAAAGGACGCTTCGATGAGGCTACTGACCAAGTCTCAGGATTTACCGAGTTATACAGCAGTGGACGATGGGAAGTAAAGGCTCTAGCAGCATCTCTGTAACTGAACATTAAAATAAGATTAAGAATATATAATAATAATAACACATAGGTTTTATATTGCACTTTTCCAGGTGATCAAAGACGCTTTACAAAAAGAAACTAAGTCAAAGCAAAAGAGAACAGAACAAAACAAGCAAAATCAAAGTATGATTAAGATACATTAGCAAAGTGCAGTAGATTGTAGGATATCTGACATGGCAGCATTTGGTTCAGATCTAACTCTGTGTTTGTGGCAGGATCGGTCGTCTGTTTGATGGGACAGAGCCCCTCGTGTTGGATAGTCTGAAGCAGCACTACTTCATTGATCGAGATGGCCCCATGTTCCGCTACATACTTAACTTCCTCCGGACCTCGAAACTCCTCATCCCCGATGACTTCAAAGTGAGTGTCTGTGTAGAGCTTTGATCAGGTACTACCACAGTTTATCACTGCAGCGTGTCTGAACAGTCCCAGATCACAGGGAGCCCACAAACAGACTGACTGTCCAGACTGAGTAGTATTGCTTTTGTGATGTGTCCCCTCCAATGATTTCAATTCAATACTTTCAGTCTGTTGGGAATAAAGGTGGCAATTTTCTATCGGCGTGACAAATGGTGAAATTTCTTTAGTGAAAAGTATGATGGATGTGGAAATCTCACATCTACGGACTGTCTCATTGCTCTGTTGATGAATACTCCGTTCATATGTGTGTGTGCTTCATGGCTTGTCTTTTCTGTCTTTGTTTCTTCTGTCCGTGTGTGTGTGTGTATGTCTATGAGCTTGTCCTTATGTATTGTGTGTGTGTGGGTTTGTGCATTTGCAGGAATATTCCCTGCTGTATGAAGAGGCCAGCTTCTTCCAGCTGACTCCTCTGCAGGCTGAGCTGGAGCGCTGGAGGACTGAGCAGGACTGTGGAGGTGTGTGTCTGGAGTGCGAGTGTGTCATGATTCATGTGGCTCCGGAGCTTGGTGAGAGGATCAGCGTGAGCGCCTGCCGGGCCGTGATCGAGGAGGTTTTTCCCGAGGTCAGAGACATCATGTCTAATTCCCTGAACACCAGCTGGAACCAGAAATCCACACACATCGTTCGTTTCCCACTTAACGACTACTGCCGCCTCAACTCTGTCCAGGTAGAGAACACATTTCAGATTCCTTCAACGATGTTTGTCAGGGAGCAGACCCTGTTTTCAGTTTTCTCAGGATCAGGTTTTGTATTAACAATGTATCAACATGGGGCGATCACATCCCAATTATCTTGCCAAAATAATTGCGATTCACGATATTATCTTGGTAATCATTAAAAATACATTTAAAATTGTTAAAATGGCAATTAAGGGATGGGTTAGGGTTAGCTCACAATAAGCAGGTGTGAATTTTCATTGTTGGGATAATCTCAAAAATCATTACAAATGACAAACGAAAAAGAGAGCCTACGGAATAAAAAATGAATGTATTTATACATCTACTAATCAATTATTAATGCAGGGATAACGTATATTATTATTGTTATTATTATTACCATCATCATCTTATTCACGATTATGATGATTTTTCAGAAAAAGGATGTTGACTTAAAAAAGATGTGTGTCTAATCTGTGATGCGGTAAACCATGTTGCCTAAATCTTACTATGTAGTTATGTTATCTAAACCTAAATATGTAGTAGGGCTGCACAAAAAATCGTTAAAAAATCGCGATCTCGATTCACACTTACACGTGATCTCATTTCTACACACGGCGATTCTGAAGCATTTTATATCTCGAGCTGCATCACAAATGCTCCTATTTCCTTCCGGATTTTTTGAAGCGCCCCCAAACGCAGCACTGCCGCCCCTCAACCTATGGTAAAGCGTCTTTACGACACGTGATTCAGTGGAGGAAGCCGCCTGCAGTTGAGTGTTTGGAAAGAGTGAAGGTACGTGCGGTGTTTCTCCGCGTCCCATTCATTGCGCCGGGCTCGACTCGCCGCCTCGGGAACGCTCGCAAAAATCTTCTAAACTGAATGTTGTCGATCTAAAATAAAGACAGATTCAGCAACTGCATAGCTTATTTCTCGCTTAAAATGTTTTCAGAAACACCTTTCGGTGAACTATTTCCGTGAAATAAGAGAAAGTTTCCAAACGAGCCGCCATGTTGGTCTGCATGAACTCCGGAGCAGACAGGACAGCTGTGGAAGCGATCGTCCAATCAGGTGCAGCCATGAAGTGTGCGCGTGATTGTATGAAGGAGAGCGCCTGTCAATCATCCTCTAGTCGCAGCCCACCAAGCGTGCAATACTTAAAAATGTTTTTGTTTTTTTTACTTTTGTAAAAATGACTTATCTTCCAATGATAGAACTACTACTATGCCTCTGCCAAAGCAACAAACGTTTTTTTGTTTTGTTAAAGTTCATCAGTGCAATAAACATTTTGTGGAAAAAATCGTGCTAGAGAATCGTGATCTCAATTCTAAGCAAAAAAATCGTGATTCACATTTTTTCCAGAATCGTGCAGCCCTAATATGTAGTTATGTTACCTCAACCTAAATATGTAGTTATGTTACCTCAACCTAAATATGTAGTTATGTTACCTAAACCTAAATATGTAGTTATGTTACCTAAACCTAAATATGTAGTTATGTTACCTCAACCTAAATATGTAGTTATGTTACCTAAACCTAAATATGTAGTTATGTAGTTATGTTACCTCAACCTAAATATGTAGTTATGTTACCTAAACCTAAATATGTATTTATGTTACCTATACCTAAATATGTAGTTATGTTACCTATACCTAAATATGTAGTTATGTTACCTAAACCTAAATATGTAGTTATGTTACCTAAACCTAAATATGTAGTTATGTTACCTCAACCTAAATATCCAGTTATGTAGTTATGTTACCTCAACCTAAATATGTAGTTATGTTACCTAAACCTAAACATGTAGTTATGTTACCTATACCTAAATATGTAGTTATGTTACCTAAACCTAAATATGTAGTTATGTTACCTCAACCTAAATATCCAGTTATGTAGTTATGTTACCTCGCGCAGGCACACCTCCCGTCTCGCCCACCGGCGCAAGTGGGAAAGAGGGAGGAGAAGAAGGCGTGAGTGGGAGACGAGGAGGAGACGAGGCGTGGACTGGGATTAATACAGCCGATTCAGATCTTCACCAATCAAATGCGCTCCTCTCCTCACCTTTAATGCGTTAGGGGAGGTTCAGTGCAAGATCCGTCACTTGACAACCCGATGACAGAAGCAGCGCCGCCGCTCCCACCACGCGCATCACACGCTGTGCGCGCGTATCATAATAACAACGATGCCGATATAAAAAACAGGAGAGAGAGAGGGAGATGTTTTGGTCCGAGAGGCTGAGTTTCCGTTACGCGTGCCATCCGCCTTTGATCTGACGTCAGATGTGACGGCACAATCTATATAGATATAGATTCACGTGTTTATTCAATTAGTTGCAATAAATAGTGTTTGTTGTTATTATTTATTGCATTTAAATGTGCCTGGAACTGTGGAAACCTGCCTATGAGGTCTCGGTGACGTGTGTGCACTGCGCGCCGTCAGCCAAACTTCCACTGTGCCAGCTGTGATTCGCATTGAATGAATGGACTTTATTTACGTCTTGCGCCGAAAGTAGACCAGGTCGGAGCTGGCGAGGTTTCAGCGCAGTCTCGGCGAGGCTTTTTGCCACGAAACTTCCGCTACGCCAAGCTGAATCTGTGATGCCTCCCCCTGCTGCGCCGCCACACCCATCTTGGCGCAGGCGATCCACCAAACTGCCAAACTGACGGTGCGCAAGGCTGCGCGGTTCAAAACTTGCATTGCGCCGGCTCCGGCACCCTGCGCCGCCCTGCGCTGCGCCACGAAACTAGGGCCCCATAAGGGCAAATATACTTCATTTATTAAAATGTTTATTTAACACTTCAAATATCCCCTTTGAAACCTAAATATGTAGTTATGTTACCTCAACCTAAATATGTAGTTATCTTACCTCAACCTAAATATGTATTTATGTTACCTCAACCTAAATATGTAGTTACGTTACCTAAACCTAAATATGTAGTTATTACCTCAACCTAAATATGTAGTTATGTTACCTAAACCTAAATATGTAGTTGTTACCACAACCTAAATATGTAGTTATGTTACCTAAACCTAAATATGTAGTTATGTTACCTCAACCTCAATATGTAGTTATGTTACCTAAACCTTAATATGTAGTTATGTTACCTAAACCTAAATATGTAGTTATGTTACCTCAACCTAAATATGTAGTTATGTTACCTCAACCTAAATATCCAGTTATGTAGTTATGTTACCTAAACCTAAATATGTAGTTATGTTACCTCAAACTAAATATCTAGTTATGTAGTTATGTTACCTCGCGCAGGCACACCTCGATTAAAGAACAAAACTACACCTCAAAACGATGTAGTTTTGTTCTTTAAACGTAGCCTAAACCGAACTGTTATTTTTGTAACCTAAACCTAACTGTGATTTTGTTGTCTAAACCTAACTATAGAGTTTTTGCCTAAACCTAACTATGATATTTTGTTACCAAAACCTACCTATGCAATTTTGACTTATATGATCATAAATGGACCATAATTAACTAAATGAACATCATGCTGGATTGAAGAAGACTTGAAACTAAAGATTGAGACCATAAACTCATGTTTACAATGTTTACTGAGATAATACATCAAGATACATCAAGAGAGAAGTAGGGTCATTTTCTTCCATTCAATCAGACTTCTTTAAGCAACCAGAGGAGACGCCCCCTGATGATCAGTAGAGAGAATGCAAGTTTAAGGCACTTCAGTGTTGGCTTCACATTTCTCAGCAGCGATCACAGCCTCAAGTCTTCTTTGGTCTGACTTAAAAATCTTTGAAAACCTGGATTTGGGGAGATTCTGTCATTCTTCTGCCCAGACCCTATCAACCCTGTGAGGGTGCATCACCCTCTACATGTCTCTGTCCATCAAATTCAATGGGTATTGTGATTTATGTTCAGTGAGTACGATTCAGTCAAAGAGCACTTTAATGTATTGAAAATGCCAATGACAATTGTCAGAGTCAGATCGCTTGCTGACACATTTCATTGCTGTGTGTCCATCTATCTTTGTCTCGGGGGAAATATCACTCAGACAGGGCTGCAGTGAGAGGAAAGCAGGACTCCCGAGGGCATATGGAGATCATGTTGTTCCAGTCAGTAGTAAGGGGAGGGAGGGAACTAATGGGCTACTGCTGATGTTTCAGTGTGAGATGGATTTTACTGAGGGCCTCTTCCTCTGTTGTTCAGTAAAAAAAACATGAAAACAGGTAAACTAGGTAAATCAGAGAGATGCACAATTAATCAATGATTGTTGATTCTTCTTTCACATTCACATTGATCACACCTGTCAAAACTATCAGTTTTACTTGACAGCATGAACTGTCACACCTCCTCTTTAAAGAAAAAATGTGCACAGCATTTGGAAAGAAAACGTTGCAACACACAACCAAATACAGAAACACAATTTCATTTTTGTTGTGTTTCCTGGATTTAGTTGTGTTTTCTGTATTTAGTTGTGTATTCTGTACTTAGTTGGTCAAGAAAAAGTATGTTCAAGCAGAGGCACGCCATCAGCTCATCTCATCCATCATTGCAGTTGAATTGTTAAGTTCCTAGGCCCTCTCCTAATGTCCATGTTTCATATGATATTCTGATTGACTGCATCCATCCATCCATCCATTGTCTACCGCTTATCCTGTATTCAGGGTCGCGGGGGGGCTGGAGCCGATCCCAGCTGTCATTGGGTGAAGGCAGGGTACACCCTGGACAGGACGCCAGTCTATCACAGGGCCAACATGTAGAGACAAACAACCATTCACACTCACATTCACAGCTACGGGCAATTTAGAGTCACCAATGAACCTATCCCCATCCTGCATGTCTTTGGACTGTGGGAGGAAGCCGGAGAACCCGGAGAGAACCCACGCTTACACAGGGAGAACATGCAAACTCCACACAGAAGGAACCCGGGCCGACCCGGGGATCGAACGGGATCCTCTCGCTATGAGGCGAGAGTGCTACCCACTACACCACCGTGTAGCCTGATTGACTGCATTCTGAGATATTATGTAACTATAGCATCTTTCCACTGATACTGACGGTATCGTTTGTGTTGATGATTATGTTGCTTTTAGCCCATTCTGTGCCAGGTGTGACCCATTCAGTGGTTGTTCCACAGTTTGTACCACTGGAAGGCACCAAAGTGTGAAATATATATATAAATGTTGATATGTGTTGCTCAAGGTCTCCTTTGGTTTGTGTGTGACTGCAGGTGTTGGAGCGGGTACAGCAGAGAGGGTTCTGGATCACTGGTTCATGTGGTGGTGGAGTGGACTCTTCCCAATTTAGTGAATACATTCTACGGAGGGAAGGCCGAGGCAGCCAACGCGAAACCACCCTCATACGAATAAAACAGGAACTCGTTGACTGAACTCACAAAGTTGCTGATATCTCTTATTACAGATATCAGCAACTGTTTCTAACTGGCAACAGATGCACTTCAGCCAAGTCAACAAACTGAGCAGACGTGAATATACAGAATATCTTACGACGCAGTGAAAATACACTTCATACAGTAAGTGATGGAGATGTTTGTCTTCTTTGATACTGTACATACATACATTTCACCATTAGTATCACTACAGGAAAAACATGGATGGTGCAGGGCACAGACTGTATCTTCGAAGCGGACGTATTCATTGTGACATCACCCATTGGTTTGTAGACTACGGTTCTGAAGCCTCGAGTTTCGACATTTTGGCTGTCACCATCTCAGCTTTTGGCTGCCGCCATCTTGGATTTTTTGCCACCAGTGAAGGAAATTAACATATTTCGACTTTGGAGGACCAACGGGTGGATTTGATGAAGACAAAGTTACCTTCATAATTCAAGGTCAACTTTACAGCTAAGTGTTAAAGTCTTATTAGCTAACTGCATTGGTAGCATGGTAGCAACCTGTCAATCAGCAGGTAAGCAGCCCCTGCTTTCTGGTTTGTTTGACTCTAAATGGACCATAATGTACTAAATGAACATCATGCTGGATTGAAGAAGACTTGAAACTAGAGATTGAGACAATGTTTACTGAGATAATAAATCAAGAAAGAAGTAGGGTTTTTTATCATTGACTTCTATACAATCAGAGAGGATGCGCCCCCTGGTGGCTAGTAGACAGATTGCACATTTAAGGCACTTCAGCGTTGATTATCTCAGTATGCGTCATATGATAATGCGATACAGTGGATTTCCTGGAATTTCAATTGAGAAAACCATTGTTTTTGGCTTGTTCACTGAATTAAATACCTAGAAAATTAAGGTACTGCATCATATTGATGCAAACATTCTTTGAATCCATACTGGCATAGAACAGTGGTGCTCCGTGACTTCCAAAATTGCCCACATTATTGAAGAGTTACCAGAGTATAAACAATTTGACAAAATCTTACACACTTCTTCTGTTAATTATGATGGTGTTGATATATAAAATGCAAAACATATACTGTCATATTGCCCAACCCTACCATCATTCATCTCCACCATTGTCTCAGACCAGATGCTGAGCCTGTAAAATGTCCACATATAAACTGCATGAATCTTTAAATCATGCTAACTACGGGGACTACTGTATTTAAACTACAACTTTATACTAGGATAGGATATGTATGTGTCAAAATGTCCTATTAAGATACATTTTCGTGAATAAAAAAGCACTGCCTGATATTCTGAAACTGTAATAAAAGATCACATCAGCAGATCCGGCCTGTCACAAGGTCCAATCCAGCCCACTATGACTTTGTCTGCTGTGTTCACAGCACCTTTCAGTGATCAAGAAATGTAATATTCGATGCATCAGACTCATCATGGAAAAAGCACAATAACTTTCAAGGACAACTGAAGACGGAGAAGATAAATAGTTGACAGGACTGATTTTGGTTGTAGCTGAGAGATCAGTGAGATCTCAGGCTTCATCATGTGGTTTGTAAATGTATAGTTCATATATTACAAAAGTAACTTTCAAAAAGTTCTTATACTTAATGATAAATGGAAGAGTTGTTATTTAAAGGGATATTTTGGACATAAGACCTATTTTCCAAGTCAGCCGATGTGTTCGAGACGTCTGGAGACGTTTTCAAGAAATTTCATTCAGTTCTTCTAGTTGCCGAGTTCGCTTGTGCTATGGCTAGCGGAAGTCAATCGTTCTAGTTAGCATGGCATTAAAAACACTCATACCGACTCCACAGTGCACCCGAGGCAAATCAATTTAAACACTAGACTGTCGATGTACATATCTGTGTTGATAGAATAATATTTGAAACAAAACTAACCTTGTATTACATGAATCATCCATTTTTTGAGGAACTAGTTTCTCAGCAGCCCTTGGAGCTCACACAAACACCGGCCAGCCCACGGCCACGCGAACCCACAATTACGCACTGCGAACCCAAACCTCTGCTCCCTCCGGAGAACCGTAAACCCTCGGACGCGTTGCGGGGGATTCCTACCTGGCACCACCAGTCTACGTTTGTTCGGTCCCGGTTCTCAGCTCCAGCGGGGGCTATTTCGGTCTCCACAGACGCTCGTTCACATTCCGCCCTTTCAGCATCCCTCTCGTGCAATTCTTCCTCTGTATATTCAGGCTCGTACAGGTATGGTTGGGTTTGGGTGGAAAAAAACTCATCAGAGTCTTCAAAAGTTTCAGTATATTCTCCAAAAGTGTCCATTTCTGTGAGATTGAAGAAACTAGCACTGCAGGCTACTCTGCGTCTGTAGCAATGACAGCAGGTAAACAAACTATTATAGAACCGGTAACTTATAAGTGCTAGGTGATATCACTCCGCCGCTGCCATAGCTTACTAGGAAGTATGACACGCTGCTGCTGCTGCTGAGACATAAATCCTTAAAAATGCAAGGTTGGTTTTATTTCAAACATTCTATCAACACAAATATCTACATCGATAGTCTGACGTTACAATTTATTTGCCTCGGGTGCACTGTGGAGTCGGTATGAGTGTTTTAAATGCTAAAACTAGAACCATTGACTTGCGCTAGCCATAGCATAAGCGAACTCGGCAACTAGAAGAACTGAATGAAATTTCTTGAAAACGTCTCCAGACGTCTCGAACACACCGGCTGACTTGGAAAATAGGTCTTATGTCCAAAATTCTGAACTATCCATTTAAAGGTTAAGATTCAATGTTTTTTTTTTGTCTTGACCAACATCAATTGGGCTGTATGTGGCCCAACTACAATGAGTTTGACACTCCTGGTCTAGATGAAAAGGAACATTTAACCTTTACACTAGCGGAATAAAATAAAAAAAATATCGACATATTCCCTGTATTCTTGGTCATAAGTAGCTGTACAAGCTCAAGGAGGAGGGCTTTTGGGCGGCCACATACATCATCAACTGGTTAGTGGCGCCCCCACCAGCCAGGAGGTGGCTACTGGCCAGCCTCACGGATATGCTGATTTGACACCTGGTGAATCTGGAGAAGAACATGTTGATGCCTGCTAAATAAATAATAATAATAAATTGCTTTCATAAGGCTCAGTCTGGACTCGCTCGAAGCCAAGGCATGCTTCTCCCCAGAAAGAGTGCAGACTGGTGACAAACCTAGCACTCTTTTGCAGGGGAAAACTCGTTACCCTCAAGCAGTGCCAAAGGCTCTGTGGTGGCCATACCACTGGGTCGCCTGTACATGAGGATTATCCAGCACTGGGTAGCATCCTCCGAGCTCGCTAAGACGACAGCGAACCAACTGAGATGGCTTTCGGCGAGAGACAACACCAGCTACGAAGCTACGAACGGTTCCGAACCAACCCTTGGCCCACGGCACGGAGAATCCCTTTTGTGTCTACGTTACCGACGGAAGAGCGACCACTTGTTCTGATTAAGCTGATTAAGCCATCATAAAGTAAGACCAAAACAGTACTCAATCAGTAATGACTGAGATAAAGGGTTAGCGTCTGTTAATATATGATATCTGGGAGGCTATTTCATTAGTTCTTCATTCTATCTATTCATTCTAAGAAAGTCCAAATTCTTAGGAGAAACACACTCGCCTTAATTGCCAAACGGTGTAGATGTGATTGTTACGTTCCCAGTTATATTTCTTGTGTTGTATAGGTGCTACCGTGGAAACCAATGAGACAGGAGAACCGAGCAGAGCCGCAGAAAGGAAACGTAGCGTAGTGTGATCCTTTACTGATACAAATACAGTAAGATGCATATTTTTGAGAAGAAAGGGTCTCACAACTGCAACACAAGTCAAACCTTTTAAACCAACACAGCTGAAGGTTTCAAGGAGGCTGAGCGGCAGAAACAAGAAGTCTTGTGCTCCACCTGCTGTCCATCACAAGACATTACAGGAGAGTAAAGCTCATCCAGGTCCAGGTGGCGCTGCTATGAACCAAAAACTCGAGAGGACGTGGAGGAGCTCATGTTTCTGATCCTCAACATCATCATCGCTATCTCCTTTTAAGGCCAGACACTTCAGCTTTATAGAGTCCTTAATTAATAATATCGCCAAACTTCACCAGATATATTCAACGTTTTCTGAGATTTATGTTTAATCATGAAATTAGTAATTATGTAATCAAATATGCAGAACATGAATCTAAACAGGTTAAAAATGTGTATTTTCTTGAAAATCATATTTCTCTTGTATATCAGTGAAATAAATCTGAAATGTGTATTTTAGATGGTGGTTTTTAATTATTGTAATTTTAATGTCATTTTTAATGCAATAATATACAGTGCGTCATGTCACGAACTTGTCAAGAATCACACCGAAAATTTGCATTTTCTACTAAAAGTGGTGTATAAACGTCGAGCCAATCAGCTGTTAGATGAGGCGACGCCAGGCATTTTCCATCATGCCCCAGGGCTTGCACCTGGCTCCAAAAACTGCAGCAGCCTTGATCTCTGACGTAGATGTTTGCAACAGCATTTATAAACACCAACTGGATTTATATAACCACTAAAACATTGAACGGTAAACGAGAAACAAGTTTTCTTATGAAAAGAGTTTTGTTTTCTTTAGTAATTAGTAATTCTTTAGTTATTTTGCTGCCAAGTCGTTAGCAGCAGAAACCGTGTTTCATCAGCCATGTAAACAGATTAGTATCAAAAGTGACTTTTTAGGAATAAGAGCAAAGAGCTGAATGTGTGGCGCATTTCAACATATCATTCAAAGCTTCATAGGTAAATTTCTCAAAGTAGCTGAATCTGACCTGAGAGTTTCCAGCCGACAGTGTGGACTCTTTAGGCCAGCAGACGGCAGCTTCACTCCTGAATCCTTCAGCTGGTTGTTACTCAAGTTTAGATCTCTTAGACTGCAGGACTGGGAGCTGAGAACTGAGGACAGACCTCCACAGCTTCTCTTTGACAGGTTACAGCCACTGAGTCTGAACAGTAATCAGAGACTTCTAATAAAACAATAATAAAAAACTTACCTTGGAATTATGAGATTCTAGCTGACATTTTGGTCATAACTGAGTTATTCAAATGTTATTTTTCTGTGATGTGTTTTATTTAGGAAACAATAAGGTTATATTTCCAAAGTCAAACCACCTTGGTTCTATAAGGTATATACTTGTGAGCCAATCAGCAGGTCAAATGCACACAGGGAGACAGGGTTCTGCGTTCACACCAAACCTGAAGTATTTGAGTTTAACTGCAGGATAAATTGGTTTTATGTGTGGGATAATTTGTGCTCAGTGACGACACTTATGCTAGACACACCAGAAAGTAGGCGGGGCTTATCTCCATGTAGAAACCAAGAAGGTTTCATCCATCATGGCTGAAATAACTGCTATTGCTTCTTTGTGCATCTTGTGAAGTCCCAAATACGCCGGGAAATCAAACGCCGTCCTGTCTGAGTTCATAGCCTCATTACAACAACAGCATTTATAATTGCCAGCTGGGTTCATAAAGCGATTTAATGTTGCTTTCAAACAATTACATAATTGAATCTGATTAATCACAGGGTAGCTGTGGATTAATCACGATTAATCCCCATTTACATACACACAAAATATTCCAATTTTCTCTGTATATTGTTGTGGGAACAGAAAGATAAATGACAGAAGGCGTTTATGCACCAGAATGTGAAGACTCTACAAATACAGATGCACTGACACCACTTTATTCAGACCGAGTTCAAATATTTAAATTTACTTACATCACAGTTCTAACAATAGTTTGCAGTCGGGATAATATAATTAACTGTTTAACCTGCTGTCAGTTAAACAGTTAAAAAGAAATATTAAAGATGAAAAAGCTCAGAGACTCAGAGGAGCAGCTTGTCACTGAAAGGAGAATAGTGCTGGTCCACCTTAAATATCAGTCCACCTTAAGTCTTGCTCACTTCCACGCTAATCCCCTTCATCCTGCGTCAACACGTTCATTTAGACAGCCCAAATATTCAAACATCATACCGCAGGGAAAAGAGAAACAAGAAGTTTGGTTTTCTTCAGTGGTTTATACTTTTGGTGGCAAGTCGTTAGCCGTTTCATCATCCATGTAAACAGATTAGCAGAGGTGGGTAGTAACTGGTTTACCATGTACGCCGTTACATTTACTTAAGTAACTTTTGTAAGAGTAGTTTTAATGCAACATACTTTTTACCCTTACTTGAGTATATTTGCTACTTTTACTCCACTATATTGGGCTACATTCCGCTGGTTACTTTTATATTTTTGCCGCAGCCAGGCAGTCACACGACAGTACACACAATCTCCGCGCCCAGTTATAGATCTAACTTTTGATATAGATATAAGCATATACACATGTAGCACAGTGAGAGCTCACCAGAGAGGATGAGTGGACAACTGTGGCTGAAACAAGCGTGGGATTCGGGATTGAGTAATTATAGGCAAAACTAGTTGTGATGACAGTAAGATGAAGGCCAGAGCTGACCACTGAGCAGGAGACGGTTTATGGGAGGAGAGACGTCCTGAAGTCTCCTCCACCAGAGAATGATCTGTCAGTTCAATCAGACAATGGAACAGATTGATGCTTCGCTCGGGAGACAGATCCTCATCGAGCTTTTCCTTGATGTATTAGACTGGTCCCTGATTGGTCTGTGAGCTACTTCCTGTCAGTGTCAGCTGACCATGTAGGTGTTTCTGATTGGTCTCTAGTGACAGACCCAAGTCTGAAAGTATTTTTCTCTGAGGTTGAAAGGTTGAAACTCTTGTGACTGGAAGCCTAGCTTCCTTTTTATAATGTCAGTCCCAACCTTGGATATGAAATATTAGTGAGCTGGCTGTCCACATTTAAGATACGATAGTCCTGTCAATCATCATCTGTCAATCATCAGCTGTCTAAATGGACTATAATTTACTCAGTCAATTATGAATGATGGCTTATCAAACCTGCAGTAAAACTCATTCAGGTATTGGGTCTGTGGCATGGGCGTCGCTAGACACTTTACTGGGGCACGTGCCCCAGTATTGATCTGCCGTGCCCCAGTAAAATCTCCCGTTATATATTTGGCAGTGGATTCATTTATATTGACAATAACGGTAAAAGAATGGATTTTCTTTTTCATCCACAATTTCAAACCAACGCAGTTTAACCCAAAATACAAGCTGAGGTGCGCACCTTGTGGTCGGGGTCCGGCGCGCACATTACGTCCGTGCACGGCCGTGTGCATGTCGTAGCCGGTGCACTGCTCTTTTTTGTGAGTTTAGTAATAGGGGGCCTGTGCCCCAGTAGAGCTTATGTCTAGCAACGCCCCTGGTCTGTGGAATACGTTTTGTTTTTTTGTCAAGAAACCTTTATTCAGTCTACAAAAATACACCTTTGCTGGATTCACCTGAATATGCCCTTGGAATTTCTTGTCAGGCAATTAGAGCAGACTTTTATTGAGAAATGGGCTTTTTTCACTTGAACTCTCAAGCAAGGTGACGAACAGGCTATAAACCGCAGTATCTAATCTTAGGCTGAGAAAACAAGAAACAGCACAACAACAAGATGAGGCAAAAAAAGGACTAAGAACTAAACTACTCTGGCTCACTCAGCTATGAAAACTAACACACAAAAAAATTCCACTCCAATCGGAGGAAGAAGAAAAGGCTATAAACATAAATCACTCTCTCGACTGACTATGAAAACGAATGACGAAACAAAAGGGGCACCCCACTGGAGGCAAACGACTGGCTATGAACTTAGGCCTGAAATACACTGAGAGAAATTACAAACAAAAGTCACTCTCTTAAGAGGATCGAGAAAAGAAATACAGACTTGGATTCTTGGCATGAACAAGGCTGTGAACGAGAGCTAGGGTGTGTGACGAACATAACACTCAGAACAAGGGGAGACACGGCTATAAGACACATGAGGATAATGGGAAACAGGTGGAAACAATCAGGGATCAGGAGAGCCCTCAGACCGGTGACACATGAGGAAGAGCAAGTGACCTGAAACGAGAGGAGAGTTGCTTTTTCATAATAAAACAGGAAGTTCACGAGACACAAACCCCATGACAAAACACCCCTCAACCCGGTGTGACATTTCTTCCAACACTTCCAGTTCTTCCAAATTTACTCTACACATTTTTTTTTTTTTTCCATTTATCAAAAATAATTACGTATTGTAAGTACCTACAGAAATCTTGTTGTTCCAAGGGAAAATCCCTTCTTAGAGTTTGGAAGTCCTTTAATTGCCCCTTGTTTGGAAGTGAGTACAATGTTGAAATCCCTTTTTCTATCCATGTTTTAAATCTAAGGTCTAATTGATTGGGTTGAAAGTCGGGGTTGTGTGCACTCCATCTAATTAACCATTAACCAATGTATCCAATAATATATATTGTGTTTTGATTGTGTTCCAAACTTTAACTTGAAACTGTAACCACAAATTTTTTAGTGCATCTATTGTTTGACACCACTCTTTGTTGCCCAAGAGTGGGAGAATTCTTAAGCAAAGTATTTCCAATGTCTTTCCATCTGGCATTATAATCCTGATTGCATAAATTTAACAAAGGCCTTATTTGGGTTGAATAAAAATGATATTTTAAGTGAGGAAAAGTCATTCCACCCTCTTTTTCTGGAGTTACAATGTCTTAAAGCAGTTGAGAGAATTCTATCCCTTTCAAGAAACTGTTTTTTAGTCATTTTTACTGGGAAAGCCTGAAACAGAAACAAAATGATCGGATGAATATTAATTTAATGGATTCTATTCTTTGGGTTTGAATTCCTTAATATGTCTGCTTTTAAATTATTTAGGAGTGGGTCATAATTATTATTTTTTTTTATTGTTGTGATGTCTTTTGGCAAAAGTACTCCAAGATATTTCATTGCCGCTTGGTCCCACTTCAGATGAAACTGGTCTGTATATTCCCTTGTTGGGGCAAAATTCAGTTTTTAAAATTTGTGTTTTTGGATGTTCAATAAATAACCTGAGTGTTTACCAACTTATTTGAATCATTTAAATAGTTCAGGAAGGGATTTAGAAGGTTCACTCAAATACATCAAAACATCATCTGCGTAGCACCACCTTGTGTTCATCATTGTTTATGCAAATTCCCATAATACTGTCTTTTTGTCTGATCCATTGAGCCAGCGGCTCATATTGGCCCTTTTCCACCAAGGCATTTTGAGGGCCGGTTCGGAGCCGGTGCCCAATCGCGAACCAGTTCTTCCCGTTTCCACAGACAAAGAGCCGGCTCTCGGCCAGGAAAACTGGTTCCCGAGCGGCCCCAACTCCTTGCTGGGCTGGAACCTGCCCCGGAAGAAGGTCTTGCTTACGTTAGGGGCCTGGGGCGGGGTTAACGCCGTTTTACTAACGTTACTGTTCCCGGTAAGTTTAATTTTAAAATTGTTTCACCTCATTGCAAACCAACGACACATTTCTGTTTAGTTTACCAAGCTAGTGATTACGTTCATAACAGCTGCAACTAGTGGCTATACTTCCTCGGGTAATGTAAGCTGACCGGCTAGCTAGCCAGCTAGCGTGATATTGCTAACAACAACGTTAGCATGCCACTGACTGCCGTTGGCTCACTAAACGTTACCAACTACCAACGTGACATAACATCTGTGTTCGCAGCGACTTGGACACGTTTGTGATTAAACCTCTGTTCTCTGGTTTGTGTTTGTAGAGCTGTCGGACATCGGCGATATTGAACGGAGGTCCAACCTGCAGATGACTAAACATCAAACACTGCGATCTATTGATCACACACTGTTCTACACTTTAAACAAATGTGATTTTAGTATTTGTGTATTTTATTGTTATTGTATTATTTGCCAAAATAAACACTTTTTCTGAAGAGACATGTCTGCTATGCTTGAAATAAGCGCTGCGGGGAAACCTCAGACGTATACAGTGACGTGATGACGTGGCTCTCTGGGCTCTCTAGCCGGTGGAAACGCAAACAGGTTCTCAGAAGGTTCGCAAGTTGAACCAACTGCGAACCAGCACGGGCATCGGCCCGGTTCTTGAACTAGGTTCACATTGGTGGAAAAGGGAGTGTGAAATCCAATGTTAGCTTTAGGCAACAAAACCAACGTTAGGTTTAGGCAACAAAACCAACGTTAGGTTTAGGCAACAAAATCAACATTAGCTAGACAACAAAACCAACATTAACTTTAGACAACAAAACCAACGTTAGGTTTAGGCAACAAAACCAACGTTAACTTTAGAGAACAAAACCAAGTAAAATACTTTGTTAGTAAATATGAAAGTTCTGCTTTGTTATTACCGTAGTTGAATGTACTTAACGTATCCACAGTAAAAGTACACAGAGCATGTTGTACTATAATACATGAGCTTAGATTATTCTCACTGATGCATTCAGGTGGAAGCTGTATTTTACAGCTTCAGGACTTTTACAGCAATGAACTTTGCAGTGAACTTTGCAGTGAACTTTGTCACATTCTTGTATGTTTGATATCAAAAACTGTTACTTACCAAACATTTCACATGGAGGAGACATGTAGCACACCTCAGACACCCAGAAGAAAACAGGGAACAGAGTCCATTCATCACAGATATATGATATGATGATATATGGCACCTTTCATGCACCAGGAAATTCAAGGTGGTTCAAAGTCCACAAGACTAAAAAAGTGGGATGAGAACAGTGAACATACATCAAACTGGTCAGAAAATATGAAAAGATAAATAACAAAGTAAAAACTACATTCCTTAAAAGGTCCTGTTCAACAGAAATGTTTTAAGAGCAGATTTAAGAGATTGTAACACGGAGGCAAACCTCAGCTGTTCTGAAAGTTTATCCCAAACATGATTAGCATGAAAACTAAAATGCTGCCTCTCCAGGCTTTGTTCAGACTCTGGGGACAGGAAGCAGATGAGCATGTGAAGACCTGAGGGGCCCATTTATTTTATTTTATTTATTTGTTTATTTAAAAGGGACAATGCACATCAATTGATATTTTCAGTTTACACTCAAAATGTAAATATGAGTTAGCAAAAAAGCTAATTTTCGTCTGTAGTCCCTTGGCAGGTCAACACATCATCACATTACATTAGTGAGAAAAAAAAATGCAAGAAGGATGGAAAGCAAAAGAGAAAAAGAGAGAGAGAGAGAAAAGAGACATGAAAAAAATAAATAAATAAGTGCAATACAAAGAAGTGCAGCACAAGTAGGATCAGTTATTGATGATTGCAGTTTTGGATGTTTTTAATCCATCTCTTAAGTTTTATTTTAAATGATAGCTAGCTGGTGCTTTTTCTAAGTTCAGTAGGAAGGTAGTTCTAGTAATTTGCGGCCCGTACTGAGAAAATTGTTTGGCCAAACTTGCTACGTCTATACTGTATAACACAGTCTCCCCTGGTAACTGCCCTAGTTGCCCTGCCACTGCTGTTTTTCTGCTGTATAAACTCACCCAGCGGTGGAGGTGCCAGCCCATGTAATATTTTAAAAATGAGACAGGCATCCAGATAATGTAAAAAACTTTCTAAATTAAATAAGTTGTACTTATTTATAATATTGCAGTGTTGATAACTGATTTTTAAGGTTTGCTTATAGAGGGTTTCTATTGGTTTCAGAGTTGTCATGTTTGCTTGGGACCAGCTTGTGAAACAGTATATGTGAGAAAAGATCATGGCATGCATAAAGAGTTTGGCTGCCTCTGCTGTTAGACATGGCCTTATGTGTTTAAAATGAGCCAGGATAAATCTGATCGTATTAGCCACCTTTTTAACATGTTTTTTAAAAGTTAAATTAGAATCTAAAATGATACCAAGGTATTTAAAATCAGACACAACACAAAAGAAGATCCTTAACGTGATTTATAAACATGTAAAATCATTTAAACTCAATTCTAAGAGACACATTAAGCCAATTTGCAATTTATAGTCCAGTCTACTACACATACATGAATGAAGAAGCTTCTTGAGGTCGTGCAGGGACATGCATTATTTAATTGTTGGGATATTTTTGAGGTGATAGCAGACAGTTATTGGAACTTTCTTGATGTGTTTGTTGAAGTCAAGATCAGAATCCAGAACTACACCAAGAGTTCTGACTTGGTCTTTGGTCTCCAGTTAGAGAGATTCAGAGCGGTGACTTTAAGTCTGTCCTTTTTGGCCTAAAAAAAAATATATATTTCTGTTACATCTTATTTTAGTTGTAAGAAATTGTGGCACATCCAGTCATTAATTTGTCCAGTGCATTTAGTATGTGAGTCTATTGGGTAATAGTTATCAGTTGATAAAGCTATAGAGATCTGTGTATCGTCAGCGTATTATTGTTGTTCTGCATAATTTGAGCTAGTGGCAGCATGAAGAGATTGAACAGAAGAGGACGATCGACCCCTGGGCAGCTCCACATGCCATTTTTGTTCGCTCAGATGCATGGTTATCAATAGATACAATGTAGTCTCTGTCTGTTAAGTAATCTTTAAACCAGATTCGGACTGTGTCAGACAGCCCCATGTTTCCAGATTATGCCTACCATGTGGTTTGATCAGAATCCAGTTTGGAGGACATCGAGAGTATTGTTGGAGGTTCGGAAATTGTTGTTGTTTGCAGAAGATAAACTTTTCAATGAATTGACTTGAAAAGGGCAGATTGGAATTGGAAGGTGATTTGTTTTGGAGAGGCTTCATCTGCAGCCCCAGATAAAAATGAACTGCTGACTAAATGTAATAAATCTGAAGCAATAGAATCATTAAAATTGTTCATAAAGTTTATTAATAAACTATCAAATCAACAGATAGAGGACATTGGATGCAGCACCACTTAAATACTTTCATAGGTTTATTTATTTTAATACAACGGAGACGCAGACATTTGACTTGTAGTGAAGCTACTGACTTCTAAATGTCTGAGTCTCTCCTGTAAGAAATGAAGCAAAGTGGTTGCATGACTGAGTCAAGAGCAGTTCAGAGGGGTATTCCATCAAACTCGCTAAGCGCAAAGCCGGGCTAATTTCGATAAGCCTCGCTACCTTTAGCGAGAGTTGCGTTCCATCAATGTGACTTGAGGGACTCTCCGCTAAGTAACCATGGGAATTTATCCGACCAAACTAGCCTGCTCCAGGGCAGGCTAACCATCAGGCTTACTTTAGCGGGGGTTTCAGAGAAGTCCATCTGTCGGAAACAACTGTACCAGCAGAAGGTTCCGCCAAGCCTAGTCCTCGTGATTTCGTCACGTGAAAGACCAAAAATTACCAGAATTACATATATGAAGTACAAACAGACTATATTTTCATCAAGCGTCTAAGAATACAAGCTTGCAATTAAAAAAATATGAATAAATCGTTTATTTTGTTTAAGACCTACTGGCCATTTGGTTATCCAAAGTCCCCAGTTGGGTGAGTGGTGACGTACCTGCCCTTAAATGTGAGCATCGCAGGTTCACATCCTGGTGAGGACATCTCACGTGTGTGTGTTTTTTTTCTTCTTCCCCCTGTATAATTGTCTTAAGATCAGAGAATTAGACCAACATTTTACATTAACTATGATAAATATGTCATACAATTTCCTCAGAACCCAAATATAACTTGCAAAAACATGATAGGCATAAAGATGTTATTATTAATAGCATGTTATAGATCCCAATGACAAAGGCATTGCTGCATGCAATTTTCAGCCACATAAATTCCTTTCAGGTGAGTTCATTAATAGGTTCATTGAATGTATTCATTAAATTGTTGAGATAAATGAGTTGGTCAATAAAGATGCATTTACTAGGCATATCTAAAAAAAGAGAGAAAGAGAGAGAGAGAGAGAGACTTCCGGCCAAAGAAAGAAAAAGAAACGACTATAGTCAGGAATTGAACCGTCACCTGCCGCGTGTAAAGCCGTTGTGTTACCTCTACACTATCCTCACGTTAGAGAAATCGTAGTCAGTGTTATATTAGAACATGTTACTCTTAACGGTACTTCCGTATTAAATCGCTCGGCAATTCTTACCCAAGCAGCCTCGCGATTTTTATTTATAACTACAGTATTCCCTTTTTCGGTTATGATGGGTTTGTACTCCTCGTACAGTTCCATCAATCGTTTTTTCTCTGGTCTTTTCTGCCATTTTCTCGATGATTCGACATTCCTGGTTCTGGTCTGGCTTCATATCCCATGAACGTGCGTAACCCACGACAACGTTAGCCTCGCTTGAATAAGCCACAACAAGGCGCGGCTGAAATGCGTTAATGGAACGGGTTTAGCCGCAAGTGGAAGTTGGCGCTAGTTCTAACCAGGCTTAACCAGGTAAGCGCCGCTTTAATTAGCGAGTTTGGTGGAATACCCCTCAGGGTTCACTCTGGGGTTAGTCTTCGAATAAGACTTGTTCATTAGGAACGTTTTTATCAATGAGGTCAGAAAACAACATTTGTCCAAAACAGTAGATGTGTTATTCTTCTTTGTAAATATCAGGATGAACCCTGAGTAATGGCATCCAGGAGATTAGTAACTTTTGGATTAAAATCCATCATCCATCCATCCATCAGATTATTGGCAGAGGTCAAAGAGAGAGCAGGGAACGTAGAGAAAGCCTGGATGTATGATGGTGCTCCCATTGATCCACCGTTCTGAGAGGACTTCTGTCCCATCATGGATCTAGTGGTGAGAGAGTAAGACCAGTAACCAGCACCGTAGCGATATGAAGACCTTTGGACACCAGTGTGGGACCCTTGCAGTGGGTTGACCCCGACACATGCTGGCTCAGTCCAGAATGATCCAACTCACCAACACGTCAGAGTCGATACAGATGACAGACAGCAGCTGTGGGAGTTCATCACTACAGCTGGCAGAGTATTGCGGTGACCTGTAAACAGCTTAAAGTCAAGTGCGAGAAGATGATATCAGGGCAACCGATTCAAGGTGGTAAACTCTCCAAAAGAAGGCTTACTCAATACCAATACCTGACTAAAGAGCTAAGACTAGGTTTGGTGTGCTGGGATGTCTGTGAACATTATTGACCGGTCAGGATATCAGTGAAGCTTCTGGACGTATCCAAGATTTTATTTTATTTTAAATAGAAAATAACCCACAAAATAAAAATTGTATTAGAAACACGTGACATGCAATTGGTTGTGCACAACATGAGGCATTCAATCAGTGAAGACATTAAAATGATTGCACAAACAAAAAATATTTGCAGTTTATACTTTTTATTTGTGCAATAAAAAAGAAAACAAGTGACATCAAATGAATTAGGGGGTGGGGGGACAGGAGCACCCGATGCTTCATCACTGGGCTGTGCTGAGGGGGGGAAGGAGTCTGCAGGTGGACCAGGATTTGCAGGGGTGGGGTTCAAATATTTAAAAAGTGCATCTGAAGAGAGAAGAGAAGTATATGTGACCATTGGGTGTTACGTTTTAATCATAAAAAAATTAAAGAAGTGCAAGAAAAAAGTTTACAGCTGCATGGTGTTGGTTAAACATGAGACTAATAATGGAAATGAGATGAGACTTTATGGTCATTCCAATGAAATGCTGTCTCTAACCAAAGAAGCAGTAAGTGTAGTGAAATATATGGGGAAGCTAAGTTATGGAGTATTAACAGTAATGCTGTGCACTTTAACACTGATGTAAACTTTAACAAACACTTGTATGACTGTAACTGTAAACCAAAGGCTTACAACCATTCTTTATGAAAGGGATGGAAAGCCAATCGCTTTCATTTGACTACCAGCAGGACAAAGGTCGGCTGACTGGATGTCATCAAAATGTCCGACACAGCCAACAGGTGAAAATAGGCCCGTTGGAGATGAACTGCACCTCGCCTGGAAAGTAGGCGAGAGCAGGCGGCAGCAGCAGGAGGCGGAGCCTAAAGGCGACCGGCCAGTCGCACAGTTTCCATCGGCTTCCGAAGATTTGACAGGAAGTCATAGAAAAAGTTAAATCCTGTTAGACCATATCTGGAGGCTATATGTAATTTGCGACCACATTTACATTTATTTATATTTGTTCAGAATCAGAATAATTTAGTAACCCCTCGGGAAGTCTGCCTATTAAAGCACATTGTAGGCTAATTGCTCGTTTTGATAAGGGCTATATAAATAACCTCTATTATTATTATTGTAATTGTTATTATTATTATATTATTGTTATAGTATTATAATTATTATTATTATCAACCACAAAATATATGTTTGTTAACAGATTTCACTTTATATTAGAATCACAGGGAATTCACATTTTCTGCGAAATGTGCTGTTTGTTGTCAAATTAAACGATGAGGCATCACAGAATAGTAGAATCATTAAACAAAACATCAATAATGACATGGACTCAAACGTTTTCTGCCAATTTTGCTTATTAAATTTGTTGTATGACTGTGTTTTAATCGCTATGTGGGTGCAGAATCAAATCTAAATGTTTTATTATCTACAGAATATCCACACGAAACCACATTATTATTTATTACTAGAATTTACCAGTTCTTTCAAAAACCTTGGAAGAAGAAATTGGAACAAGCCTTCATTGTCAAACATGTTCATGACATATAATAGGGCAAAGGACAGATCTTGGGCAACAGGAGAGGCCAAAATGACCTATGTATGGTCCTCTCTGAATATCCTTGCATAATATAGACTACCCCTGGCAATGTTGTTATTATCTGTATCTTTTGCATATTAAATACTTTTGTAGGACATTTCGTAAACTTTGTACTATCGTAAAAAGCTCACCTCCAACGAGCCGAATCTACTGAGCCACACTCCAATCCAGTAGGTGGCGGTAATGCGCCTTGTTTGCCAACCGCCTTTAAAAGCGATAGTAGAAGAAGAAGAAGATTTCGTCGCACTTTGATGACGACATCTTTCGGTTGTAAACATGGACGAGAGAGAAGCACTGAAGAGACAGATTGCACTTCTACAAAGTAAATCTGCCGGTTTGTTTGTCTGTTTGCGGATTAGAACAGTCATTTAGTGGCGGTGTCCTTCAAACCGACAGCTGTCGCGTCAGCCTGTGCTTGGTTTTAAGAAACGTTACGTATTTAAACACCGTTGCCTCCAATTAAACTTACACATCTCTAATACGTTGCTGTATTTATCTCCCTTCATGACGTCAGCAGGGACACGTAGCGGTAGTAAGCTTGTATATTATATTAGTTAATAACTAGTTCCCTGTTTCTGCGTCAAAAGGTTCGCTATGCTAATGTTTCAACTGCAAAGCATAACGATAAAGGAAACCCGCAGACTTGCAGTTATTTAACCAACGTTAACATTACGGGTTCATCCATATTCGTTGTTATCAGACAGGTATGTGCCCTGTATGGAAGCAGCTGCTTAAATATCTCCACTGAAGAAGCGTTGCCACTTGTGTGGATCACAGAGTAACAGGGAGTCTTTCTGTTCAGACCACCACAGAGTCACTCCTTTCATTTTCAAACCAGCTAAATGCCTAAAAGGGAAGTGTTTTGTTGGGTAAAGCAACACCGTTACATGTGCCTGTTTCTTATTATTGTTCACCACTCTGAATGAAGCTAAATAACACCTATTTCCAAATTCCCAGATCTCATCAACGACCATAAGAGTGTCCACGGCAACGCCCCGTTTGCCAGGGAACAGCATAGGCGCCCAGAAGCTCCACCATCAGCTAGAGACAGAGGTCACAGCACATATGTGGCCCATCCTCACAGCTCCAGAGGGGGGCGGTATGCTCCTCAGAGCCGTGGAAGCTGGAGGAAAACGTACTCGCTGAGCAACAAGAACCCCCAACCCTCAGCTTCCACTTCCTCCACTGTTCATCAGTCCAGTTCCCTCAGCAGAGAGGACAGCCGAGGATCCACCACTGCTGCTCCATCATCAGGGACCCCTCAACAGAAGAGGGAGGGACTTGCAACGGAGAAAAGAAACACAGAAACTGTTAGGAAAACTGGAGCAGGTGTGTCTCAGCATGAAGATACAAGAGGAGGCACTAGTGTACAACATGAAGCGCTTCCCAGGCAGACTGACGACCTGCAGGCGGGGACTGGAAGCAGGCATGTTGTCCTGCCAGGGAAGACAGTCATCGGTTCTTCAGAGGTGCCGTCTTCAGGTGTGGCCAACACCGTGAGCAGTCTGCAGAGCATCCCTGCAGCACCGATCAAAGCTACCCCGACAGACAAAACCAGCACTGAGCACTGTTCTAAACCGACTATTCCTACGACGACTGATAACACCATACCACCTCTCCTGGCTCCGTCCAATGTATCAACCCAACCTTCACTCAAGCCTACGTCTCACAGCCAGGGCCGAGTCAGTGCATCGCTTTTGAAAAAATCCAAGTTTACCTGGGTAAAGAGCCAGAATGTGGGCGGAGTGAAGCCTAAACAAGCTAGCTCCATTTCTTCTCCCACAGGCAAAGCTGTGACTGCTGCCTCAACGTCAGTCTCAAAAGCTGGAGTTGCCCCTGGAAGCTCCCTCTTCATCACAATCAAGAGAACGCCTGCAAAGAAGTTACCTCGAAAGCTAAGCTCGGTCCATGTCGCCCCCAAGACCTCCAAGTATAAGTGGGTGTCTTCCTCTGCTGGAGCCCAAGCTAAAACACCTCGAAAGTCACTGTCGCCAAAACCCCCGACTCTTTCCCAGAAAGCTCTGGAGAAGGGAGACGCTACCAAGAAACTCAGAGCAGCCTCTACTTCCTCTGCTAACAAGAAAAAGGGAATAGTGGGCTCTTCTCCCAGCTCCTCACTGAGTAGTCGTTACCGCTGGAAGGCTGGAGGTCAGAGCACCTCTGTGGCAGTGGCAGGAGGGGCAACAGGGGCCCGTCGTAGGTCTGCCTTCCATTGGACGTCAGAAAAAAGCAGCAAAGGAGCGAAAGGAGGAATTGTTGTTTCCCCATCTGTAACCCAACGCCCTTACCTCATGCCGTCTTCCTCCCCTGGAAGCTTCAAGCTCCGCAGCAGGATGAAAATCATCAGGAAGTCTGCTAGTAGGTAAGTGATGATCCTCTCTCACACTGTCTTCTTTGTGTGTAACTGTTTGCTTGATGGTGGCAGAATATCATATACTTATACAAATGATTACACTGTTCTTCTGTGCTGTAACCACAGTGGAGGGGCATCAGAGAAGGGGACCAGCCCACCATCAGTAAGGTACTCCCCGCGGAGCCGGATCTATAACTTGACCAGGAGTCCCATAGGAGCGAGGAGGACCCCCTCCAGGGAGCTGGTGTCTTTTGGTCGACACAAGTTGAGGCGGCTCTCTCCCACCTCTTCAAGGACAGGTAAGAAGCTCACGCTTCAGACGACACAGTGTGTTTGAGGATGTTTCTGCTCAGCTCTGTGATGTGTCTGATTGCTCTTAATGAGCTGTTGTGTTCAGCAATGGATAATAAGATTACATGAGGGACAGGGAACTTCTCTAATCTGGTAGATATGGCACAACTGTATTTTCTGTGGTCTTGGGTGGAAATGCGTGGCTCTCAGCAACCAAACGGTAAGAAAGACAGCAGCTAAACTGTGGAGACCGCTTTGAAATCCCACCCACTACTTTAATTAGTTGATGAGAATTACACCATATGGCCATTAGGTGGTGCTATGACAACTTGTTTGAGCCAATAACTCACCGCCTGCCCACGAAGAATTCAAAGAGCTTACATCTCTATCAACCAAATTAGTAACAATTAGTCAGACATCTGCTTTGTGCCTGGACTCCACCAGCTGCAGCACCATTGAGAGGCTCCTGTAAAGACTATAACATTGGTAAATATATGTGTTCTAATGGAAGAAGTGACAAGCTATTCTGTAAAACTTCTATCTCTATTCTATTTAGATAACAATGTCTTTCCCAAATTGAAATGACACACTGTTTCCTGAAAGCCCAGCTGGTGAGATTTCCACTGGCACTTGAACTCCACATGTGTTTGTGTTGAGCTGGACTCCATGACAACGCAGATGTCACCTGGTCCGTCCGTCTGTGTGTGATTTGGCATTAATGTTAAAACCAAGGACAACACAGACTCAGTGATGATCCTTTTCTCTCTCACTGCTCATACATGAACACTCCGTCAGCCTCTGCCATCTTTTAAAACATCACCATGTTTCAGAAAAAGTCCTGTTTCTGTCCATTCTCACAGTTTGGCATTTTCTTTCATAGCTTGTTGCTTTTTATTGACTGAATTTTCTTTCTGCTTTTGGCATCACGTCTCCCTTCAGTGCCACCACCACATACAAGTAGAATATAGCACCACTGCATATTGCCATAGGACGCTGTTTCTGTTCATTTACAACAAATCACTGTATTTGACCATTTAGTGCTGATGATGTCGTCCATGTGCTGACGGGTCAGTCAACCTGAGGTTTTTAAATGACTCTGCTACTTGTAATTCTGAACAAAAAAAGCAAAGAACCGCATTCAAATATGAAGTTTTTTTGCTGCATACATGTTTTTCCCTCTGCCCGCTTTGTTCTTGTATTTCTTTTAGTAATTCAGCTGTGGCTCTGACAGCAGCTATTCCAGCTATCTCCAGTAGAGGGCAGGAGCTCCCATCCATGCAGTCTTTGTAGGAGCTTTGTGTGTCTGGCTGTCACTAGGAGGCTTACAGGCACACACCCAAAGGAGGAGGGGGAGGTTAATTGATTGCCCAATTCAGCCGTGATGGCGAACAAGTGCCGATAGCGGGTAATTTGCAGAGGTGGAGGCAGGCGGCGGCGCTGCTATCAAGCCCTGGCACCGCTCTCCTCCAGTAGATAAAAAGGAGCTAATGCATAATTATCCTTTTGCAAATTGGATTGTTTTAACGAACTGTAGAATATAGGCCTAACCTGATGGAAAGCAATCATTGTTTTTACAGCCCCCCCTCCCCCCCTCCATCCCTCCCTCCCCCCCTACCACCCTCCCCCTCCCCTTGGCCCTCCAACCCCTCCGGTCATTCTGCCGGTACCCTACACGCCTCGTGCCCATCTTGGTGTAATCTCCCATACTCAATGAAGTCAGGAGACATTAGAAAAGCCATCACTATTAACATTAGGCTTTATTCGTCCCCATGGCTCTGCGTCCATCAGTCTGCCTCTCTTTTTCTGCTTCTTTAACTTTTTACTGTGTGCTTTCTCACACCGCCTACATCCTCTCCCACTTCCCTTCCTCTTCTTGATTTCTCCATGTATTTGATGTCATGTGGGGACCCCGAATGGCCTCCAGCAGGAACACAAGCATCTCTAATTAAAGCTGGGCTCTGAGGATCAGGGACACGGGGAAGGTGGAGAGGGGCGAGTGCAGAGGGAGATGGAGTGAGGAAAGCTGCTCTCTGCCGTCTGTTGCTCTGATAAGAGCTGCTAATAAAGAGCAAATTGAATTACTAATGATGGGAAGCAGAGTCCCTATAGATGAGCCCGTTAAAACCAACCTTATGACCACTCACACACGCATGATAATATACTCACAAACAATGTTTCTTAATTTCCTCCTCAATGGGCAGCTTTAGCCCGTCCCCTCCACGTTGGCCGGCTGTTCGCTTATCTGAGGTTTAATTTAAAGAGGGCATAAACCGGAGTAAGCAGTTAGGCTGTAATGAATCCAGAGGGGTGTGTGTGTGTGTGTGTGTTTGTGGATGTATATGTGTGTGTGTGTGTGTGTGGATGTATATATGTGTGTGTGTGTGCGTTTGTAGATGTATATATGTGTGTGTGTGGATGTATATATATATATATGTGTGTGTGTGTGTGTGTGTGTGTGTGTGTGTGTGTGTGTGTGTGTGGATGTATATATGTGTGTGTGTGTGTGTGTGTGTGTGTGGATGTATATATGTGTGTGTGTGTGTGTGTGTGTGTGTGTGTGTGTGTTTGTGGATGTATATATATATATGTGTGTGTGTGTGGATGTATATATATGTGTGTGTGTGTGTGTGTGTGTGTTTGTGGATGTATATATATATATGTGTGTGTGTGTGGATGTATATATATGTGTGTGTGTGTGTGTGTGTGTGTGTGTGTGTGGATGTATATATATGTGTGTGTGTGTGTGTGTGTGTGAGTGTTTGTGGATGTATATATATGTGTGTGTGTGTGTGTGTGTGTGTGTGTGTGTGTGTGTTTTGTGGATGTATATATATATGTGTGTGTGTGTGTGGATGTATATATATATGTGTGTGTGTGTGTGTGTGTGTGTTTGTGGTTGATGTATATATATATATGTGTGTGTGTGTGGATGTATATATATGTGTGTGTGTGTGTGTGTGTGTGTGTGTGTGTGTTGTGGATGTATATATTGTGTGTGTTTGTGGATGTATATATATTGTGTGTGTG